>CM075692.1:70784932-72039515 GCA_037954015.1 Psophocarpus tetragonolobus | reverse complement strand
CATTATCTATTAACATGGTTCCCTACTTGCTTGTTTCAGTTATAAGCCTTCACCATTTTTTATATTGGACGAAGTTGATGCTGCGTTGGACAACTTGAATGTTGCCAAGGTTGCTGGCTTTATTCGTTCGAAATCTTGTGAAGGAGCAAGAACTAGTCAGGATGCTGAAGGTGGAAGTGGTTTTCAGAGTATCGTGATATCGCTGAAAGACACCTTTTATGACAAAGCCGAAGCATTAGTTGGGGTTTACAGAGACTCTGAAAGAGGGTAAATTTCTTGACATGACTAATTGATTAAATATAGTCATAGTCATTATGTTGATGGTTTACGTGGTATTCAATGTTTTTGTCTTTTGTAGCTGCTCGAGAACTCTCACATTTGATCTGACTAAATACCGGGAGTCCTAAAATTCATCCTCCAGTACAGTAGATAAGCCGCCTGCTATGTACAGAGCAGTCAGAGCTTTCATTTTTATTTCTTTGTTTGAAGGTGGTCAAACTTACATGTGTATCTTCTTATCATCCCTCATTTCTTCTCTTTTTTGAGTTACTACCGGGTTGTTTTTTAAAATGATTGTAAATAGGACTTTCTTACATTCTCTGTAGAAGCCTGAAGTTTTTCCTTATTTGTTATGTAAACAGTGCTGGTGAAGTTATTGACAAAGAAACGATTATTCAGAAATCAACCTAAAGTAGTGGATTAGCGTAATGTATGAAAAGTTCATCACTTGCACGAATTCTTTGCTTATTATGTTTTACTTTAAACACTATTGATTCTTTTTAGAACTTAACAGGTAATTGCGTGCGAATGAATTTAAAGTTGTAATATTTGATATGATAAATAAGTAATTAAACTCGTGCTGTAGAGCGTGTGTATACTAATCCATTGATTTTAATTTTTTCCTTTCGTCACTTCTTAAGTTGAGAGAACTATAATTTTAGGAATTTCTATCATCCAATTTATATATTTTTCTAGGCTTCTAGAAGACTGGTTTATTAGTAGGGAGTGCCACAAAATTCTGATTGGTTTATGTTAAATTTTATTTCTATTTTTGTTTAAGTAACGAGTACAAATCCTTTAATTTAGTAGAACTAAATTTCACGTAGTCAATATATCCGATCTATTGTAAGTGACAGTATAAACGTGTTTTAAATTTGATGTTTTTAATGATGTACATTGAACAGAGTAAGGTAGATTTCAAAGTCGATGTGACTTAACCTATCATCTTTAATATCTCATTTTCATGGACACCTTATAAAAACTGCTGATTATTAAAAAGAAAACCCTGATATTTTTGTCTATTTCTAAATAAAAACTGCAAAGTTATAACTACTTTATCACAGATCGTTCGTTTTTCTTTTCAAATTTATAACCACCCAATCATAAAAACTGCCAAAGTTATGTGTATTTCATCGGAGCGGATCTTTTAATCAAGCAAGTGTAATTCGAAGATAGGCTACTCACCTTACAAGTTTGTGTATTGTGCTTAGATTGTTTTTACAATGCGTGAAAGTGACTACATGTTTGGATAAGATGATAAGATTGTTTTTAAGGTTTTAATTAATTATTGTTTATAAAAAAAATAAGAAGATAACAGTTTTTTCTAATAAAAAAAAATATAAGGGTTGTATTAGGAGTAATAGTTTAATTATATGTGTGAGTGGTTATAAAAAAGGGTAATTATTGATAATTTTTTTTTCTGTTAATTAGTGAATTGTGCATTTTTTTTCTGTTTATTAATGATTTTTTTTCAATCCAAATTTTTGGTTGTTGGTGGGGGTTTATAGTGTTTTTTTATTAATATTTTTTCATCTTTTCATTTTTTGGGTTGCACATCTTTTTTCATTTTTTATCAATAAATTGATTCTAATTGTAATATGAAAAGATCTAGAGTTCTGACTGAATCCGCAACTTGCAATCTGTGAATATCTCAACTGCATTTATTCGCTTTTGGTAACGTATATACTAAAGACATATTAACTTTATGATGTATTTAACTAAAACTTATACTAATTTTAGGATGTATTTAACTTTTATCTCACTTTTTTCCCTTTTTCAACTGCTATTGACATGTTGTAACCATGTATTTTCTAATTTTAGTTTCTTTTATAATATTTTATTATTATAATTTTTTAATAATTTTAGTTTCATTATATTTTATAATTTTTTTAAGTTTTTGTATACACTATTTAGTTTCGTTATAACACATTGTTTCTTTTTTTTTTGCTCTACTCTGTCTATAGTTATGATCTGTTTCCCTTCAATTTTCGTATTTCTAATCTTGAATGAATAGATTCTAATTTTACATGTTTACTGTTACGTTAAATGGTAGTTGTTTACACATTTATTATTAATAAATCGTGTAGCTATAATTAACTAACAAATTGGTTTATTAATATATTTTTTCCTTTGAAAAATTAAGAAGTGAATAACACTTAAAATTCTAACCTTTTATTGATTACAAAATCTACAACAATAACTTATATGAATTGTTAAAGTGTTTTTAAAATCTAAATTTATCATATAAATCAAGAACTTGCCACTTTTCATAATTTTTAAAGTTTTTTTAAATAAATTTCCGTTATAGTGAAAATAACAAACTATTATTCATATTAAATGATAAAATAAAATAAGAAAAATAAAATTTATAACTTCTATAACTATATATAAAAGTAATACCCCCTTTCATTTACTTTTATTAATATTTTTTTACCTATTTTTAAATTATAAAAAAATATTCATTTTAAATAAAAACTCCACATATTCAGCATATTCGGTTTTAAATAAAAACTGCACAAGTAATAAAAACTTCACATGTTTAACTACTAATAAAAACTGTCCGTTTTATTATAAATTCAATATTAGACCTCAATGTCATTTTGTCCGTCAAACTAGCAGTTTTTTTATTAAACCTTAGTGTCATTTCGTCCGTCAATTTATAGATTATTAACGTGGAAAAAATAAAATAAATTTAGAGTCTTAACATACCAACTACACATTTTTTTTTATAATTGTATAATTTATAAATATTATTTGATTTATGGAAATATTGTAAGTAATATACCTATACTTGAATGTGAATACATATCTATACTTGAATGTGAATACCTATATGGATAATAGGTGTCTATTTTGATATTTTATTCATTTATAGATATATTGTATGCGGATACCTATATTCAAATGCGAATATTTGTAGCCATATTTTATGACTCGCCTTTCTATATTATAAACTTGGTGTCTTAACATAATTTCTATTTTAAATATATCATAATATATATGTTATTCTCACCTATTATGAGTATACACCTATATTCTTACTTACATCAAATGACATATGTTTTCCTACATTTAAAAAACAACCGACTAATGAGGCTCTTGAGAGACTGACAATATTTGTGAATGCTTAGTTGAAGCATCATGTTTACGAATGTCTTGCGCTTTAAAGAGGTTGTTTGCCACTATTATACTTTTTTGTGAACCCACTGATATTAGGAGCCTATGGAATGAGTTTTATCACCACATAGTAAAAGATTATCCTTCAACAAGCACTTCCATAAGCATAAATGTGACTAATATGCTACTCGTAGATTTAAATAACCTTTTGATTCAACATGGTAAAAAACTCACAAATTTTGATTTACCACCATTAACATTTGAGGATGCTAAAAGTACTTCAATTCCTCGAGTTATACAAGAAGAATTAGCAATACAAGTGCCAAATGAAGATGTGGACTCTGTACAATAGTTAAATCATGATCAGTTCCATTGCTTTTAATGCCATTATGGATACTATCAATCGTAAACAAAGTCAAGTATTTTTTGTGGATGGGCTAAGGGCAATGGGTTGATAAAACATTTCTTTATTGTGCTTTAATTGCACAATTTGGAGTCAACACAAAATTGTGTTAGCCACTACCTCATATTGGATAGCAGCAACACTATTAATTGGTGGTCGAATTGCATATTCTTGATTTAAGATACCTATCAATGTACAACCAGAGTCCTTTTGCTCAATAAGTGGACAATCAGACCTTGCAAAACTCATTAGAGAAACAACATCAATAATTTGGGATGAAACACTTATGATTAATATATATGCTTTAGAAGCATTATATCAATCATTAAGGGACCTTTTGGATCTTGATGCTCTATTTGGTGGGAAAGTAATAATATTAGGAGAGGACTTTCTACAAGTACTTCCTGTTGTTCAAAAAGGTATTAGAGCACAAATGATTTTAGCATGTATTGTCAAGTCTCATTTATGGGCTATCACAAAGGTCCTACATTCACGACGAAACATGTGACCATTACAAGACCCGAATTTTGCTGAATATCTCATGCACATTGGAGATGGTATTGAGCCTAACAAATATGAATATATGATGACATGATTAAAATTCCTCATCAACTTGCAATAACACGGGAAGGAGAAAGTTCAATACAAAAGCTTATACATGAAACATTTCCCCAATTGGAATCACACACCTGGGATGCAACTTATATGGTACAAAGAGCCATACTAACACTGAAAAATGATGATTTTCAACTACTTAATAACATGATTGTTAATTAATTTCCAGGAGAAGAACATGACTTGTTATCATTTCAAGGGGATACACACAACTTATATCAACAAGAGTTCTTGCACACTATAGGCCTAGGTGGTTTGCCTCCACATGTTTTAAAGGTTAAAAAGGGTACACCCTTGATGTTATTACAAAACATAGATCATAAACCAGGGCTATGTAATGGAACAATATTATTGTGTCAAAGAGTTTTTAGGAACATGTTGTATGTCAAAATTCTAACAGGCCACCATAATGGGAAAAAAGCTTTTTTGCCTAGAATCAAACATAAGATAATATAAAGTGCAAGACTTTCCTTTGCGCTTAGTAGAAAACAATTTCCTGTAAAATTGAGTTTTGCAATTACAATAAATAAATCACAAGGACAAATGATACCAAATGTTGAAATTTATCTTCCATGACATGTTTTCAGTCATGGTAAATTATATGTTGTTTTATCATGAGGTGTTTCTCAAGTTACCACAAAATACGTATTAAAGAAGGACAAATTGGTGAAAAAGATGGAAATTGTACACAAAATGTTGTGTTTAAAGAAATTTTGTTAACTTAAACTTAGGTACATATGTATCTTCTTTACATGTATTTTTGTATTCATACTTGAGGTTATAATTATGCAATTTAATCAATTAAAATATTATTAAATTTACAAATTTAGTTTAATTAAATCAATTAAAGAAGATTTTAATTAGTCCAGAGACATGATAATATTACATAATTAGTAGATAAATTTTGTTTTTGTATATTTTATTGATCAATTATAATTGAATCAATTAATCTAGTTATAATTAATTTTAATCATAATCAATTTTAATTATAAAAACGCTAACACACCTCTTAGGTAAACAAATTCGATTGATTCAACTATATGGAATTTAGTACTTTTTAACTTATATTAACTGTTTTTCATATATGTTTAAAGTCTTTTGTATACTACTACGAATCAAGTTAAAATAATATATAAAATTATACAAATATAATATTTAATTTCAAATACATAATTAAATATATAAATTAAAATAAAAATAGGAACACATTTACTAGTGTTTTTGCTGGTTTTTAATACAAAATTTTGGCTTAAAAAGGAAAATTTGATTACAATGATATTGATCACGGTACGTACAGGTCATTTTAAATGGTCAGCCTGAAAGCTGGACACATGACGTATCTGAGCATTAAATTCGATCTTTCTTATTTCTATTTGTTTTTTTATTTTAATAATTTTGGAAGTAAACTTATATAAATTATAAATTATTTATATTTTGTTTATGTAAACAGAGTTATGTTAGTTAATTGGTGTTTGCAAGTTAAACCCATAACTGAGTCGATTCTGATAATATTATTTACGTAAAAAGTTTAGAATATAAATGGCTAAATGGTGAAATTGTTTTGTCTGTGGAAATGTTAGCCCTAGATCATAGAATTGTATGATTAATATAATACTTTTATATATTTTTTTCTTTTTGTTAGATTAACTATCTTATTTTTTATTGGCCTTTTTTCCTTCTTAAATCTCGTGATAAAAAACGTAAAAAAATTATACAAATACAATTTGTTTTTTTATAAACTGCAAGAATTTCAATAGTCATATATAACTTTTAAAATAATAATTGGAATAACTATATATAGCATAAAACTTAGAAGAAAATCAGACGTTAGGTGTGGTTTTGTACTGAATAGCTTTATACTATGTTTAATTTTCAATAAAGGTAGCCCCAGGCGAGATTTATATAAAAATATTAGATATTAGGTAAGACAGGTTATAATTAAAATGTTAAACAGGAAAAGAAAGATGGTTGTGACGATTTGTTGCATGAATAGAATAGAGCGTAGGCCTAGCGCCATGCCAACTTGGTTTCAATAATCCAAAAGCATTATTCACCAATAATTGGTGAATAGGAAAGGGAACGATCTATATTTGGAGCTACTAGACTAATAAAGTAACGGTTGAGAATTGTGAATAGAGGGAAGTGATGGATTGTCACTCAACATTATTGAGTTGGCAGAAACAAGGCCTTGTGCTTGCATGCATGCATGTAATGTAAGGCCCCCTTTTCTCTTCCCTGATCTCCACCCCTCCGCCAAAATGCGTAATCAAGGAGGAGGATTAGGAGGAGAACAAAAACATTTGTGTGTTGCAGCCATGAATAATGACACCACCACCGATGAGTGCTTTTGCTATGATGATAATGGGAAAATTGCTGTTGGCTTGCCCCTAGTTTTCAATTTCTTGGACAACAACAATGATACATGTCTCAAGGCAAAAGGCAAGACACCTCAAGAAGATCATGATTTTGATCCAGAAGATGAGGTGGGAGATGGGGCCTCATGTCCTGCTGAGATTAAACTCAAGATAAAGAAGTCCTTGTTGGAATTTCGGTGCAAGGTTGAGAATGCCATTCTTGGGAACTTTTTGTTAGGGAAACCTGATGAGACTCTTACACCAAAAGAAATAGCAGTTGCAAGGGAACAACTTAGAGAGATTACCATCTGGGGTGTCCCTTTGTTGCCCAGCAAGGCTCATGAGGGCACTGATGTTGTTTTGAGGAAGTTCTTGAAGGCCAAGGATTACAAGGTCAATGATGCCTTTGACATGCTTCAGAAGACACTCATATGGAGACGTGTGAACAACATTGACCAGATCATTGATGAAGATTTGGGTCCTGAGTCTGGAAATTCAGGATTCTTGTGCAGTAGGGACAGGGAAGGTCGTCCTGTGTGTTACCATGTTTGTGGGGTCATCAGAGACAGGCGCCTCTACAAGAAGACCTTAGGATCAGATATCAAATGCGACCAGTATTTGAGGTGGAGAATTCAACTAGTTGAGAAGGCTGTGGAGAAGCTTTGCTTTAGAGAAGGAGGGGTGGATTCCATTCTTCAGGTTTTTGATTTGAAGAACACACCCATGCAAGGAACCAAGGAGCTCCACTCATTCAGCAAAAAAACTCTAGTGTTGTTTCAGAATTACTATCCTGAGCTCATTCACAAAAATGTTAGTTACTAGTATATAAACGTACACTAGAATCTAGTGGCTATTAGATTTATTAATCTAAATTGAAGCTGCAGAATGCTGGTTGATTTTTCATTCCCCCATTATTTGATTTGCAGATTATAGTATATGCTCCATTTTGGTTCTACACGTCTCAAGTGCTATTCTCAAGGTTCATTAGCCAGAGAAATAAAAAGAAGTTCATCTTAGCTAGGCCGCATAAGGTCACACACACACTTCTCAAGTAAGTTTGCTCAACATACATGAACCTTAGTGTCTCATTTTCTCAATCTTATCTTCTTAAACCACCATTAACATTTTATTTTTTAAAGGTTTATAGCCCCAGAACACCTTCCAACTGAATATGGTGGTCTAAGAAGGAATAATGACGACGATTTCTCATCTTCTGATAAGGTTTTAGAGGTTAAAATCAAAGCAAATACGGTTTCTAAAGTTGAATTTCCGGTCCAAGAGGTACATAACATGGAATTTAGACTTTTTTGTTTGTTTCAAATTGAATGCACATGCACCTCATTAATTATTTGAGAATAATAAGTATATTATACTGACATCTAATAACAATTTAAAATCCTGCTATTTAATCACAATTTTATGAAAAATTAAGAGTGATATGATGGTATATTAAACCGTGATTGAATGTTAGTGTAGATAAATTATTCTCTAATCATTTGCCATGTTGGACTTTGCTTTGCCGTAATTTGATATTGGGATGTGTCTAGCTTGGAGTGACGATAATGTGGGACGTAACTGTTTTGGGATGGGATGTGACCTACAAGGAAGAGTTCATTCCAGATGATGAAGGTTCATACAGTGTATTACTGCAAAACCAACGTATAGATGGTAGCAGCACTAGAAATTCCTTTTACATCAGTGAACCTGGTAAGATAGTGATAACAGTTGAAAATTGGACCTACAAGAAGACGAAAATGTTCTATAGATCTAAAGCCAGAACCACAGTTCCTATGTTCATCTTATTATCGTAGGAAATGGTCTCCCAGCTTCTACTTAATGTAACGATATTGTACATTCACTCTCACTTACCAACATGAAATTGCTGGCAGAATAGAACCATTTTACTCACTGCTAAAGATTCAAAGGTTTTTTTCACGGCTGCTAGAATGATTCTTTACATATCCATTTGTTTCTAATGATTTTTGAAACCTTATTGGAACTAAGCCATGAATTAATGGAATAGAAATTTTTTTATGTTACAGCCAGTATTGCCTTGTTCAACCACAGCGAGTTTGGTTTATTTGAAGTCTTGCATCCTGCATTTGCATTGTTAGTATAAAATTAACAAACTTATTTCGTAATCATTAATTGGGTCAGCTTGTTTAAATCTTAAATATATATTAAATCTTTTCTAAAATTTACTTTACTTTTCGTCCTTTAACTTATAAAATTTTAATTTGCTCTTTTTAGAAATAGACTTATTTTTATCACTTAGGCTAATAATGTTAGGCTAAGATTGGATTTTGCATTTTAAGAAGAATAATTTAGTGAGATTAAAATTGGATATATAGGTATATGCTACGTACATTTCTAATATTTTAAAGTTAGAGTGCATTAACAAATTACAATTATGGATGATTTTAATGGATATATAAGAATTTGGTAATACATTCAACTTTATTTTTAGTGGGAGTGTTGGCAAGCCATTACTAATGATAATCTTAATGCAGATTAATTATATTATTTACTAACACTTAAACTACAAATTAAGTTATATACATATTCTTACTTTTTTTAGTTAGAGTGAGCTAACAAATTATAACTAAGGATTGTCTTAAAATATACTAATGGTGTCATTGACCAACGTACTTTAACTAAAAAAATAAGGTTGTGTATATTAATACATTTTTAGGAATATACATTGGAAAACTTGGATGGGCCTAGCGAAATAGCTTGTCAGCTCACCATAATTTTGATAAGGTAGGTGGTATAATTGATTTGCCCACCTACTCTACTCATTGCCAACTTTATAGATAGAAGTGGGTGGGTTGGATTTAGGGATGAAAAATAAATTCACCCTCATGGCTAATTCTTAAATCCACCTTGAAGTTGACGGGAATTCCCAATTTAACTAAGTCTGGGTACTGGTATGGGAATATCTGATTTTTTAAGTCGGGAATGGGAACATGAATGGAGATATATACCCACCTCATACCGTACCCGTCCCCATCTCACCCCATTTTTATTTTAATGACTAAAATATTCATTTGTGTTTAGAAAAAAAAAGGTTTGACATTTAATTAACAGATTACAAATTTTGTATTTATTAGATAACTTTTGAATTAATATCATTATATTCAAACATATTATTTTTTACTAAAATATTATTACATTTTTTTATATGGGACGGGTACGGGTATACTCGATGAGGATGGAGATTGAGACATAAATCTCATACTTGTTGGGTATGAGATGAAGATGAGTTTTAGAAGCGGAGATGGAAATGAAAATATCATACCCGTTCCTGCCCTACTCCATTGCCATGTCTAGTCAGACTGGGTTGCCAATCTAATTACTTTTTTCAATGAGGAAAATTAATTTTTTTATTGAAAAGTAATGAAGAATGAATGATCAGTGATACAGTGAATTTTAAGGATTATAATTATTGAGTTATTTTGTTTGGAATATAAAGGGTGTATAACTTTGTGAAGAAAATCATGAGATAGAACAAATTAATTTTAGATTTATTGTTGTAATTTAAATCTTGAAATTTGTAATAAATTTGTATTGCATTTTAAATTTAAAATTATAATAATAAAATTAAATTTTATATTATTTTCTAAAAAATGACAAAAAACAAAATTGAAAAAATTTGGTGGATTGGTCCACCAACTCGCACTTTTTGTTAAGCGAGTCAAGTTGTGCAATCCACCCTTACTTCCCATTCCTATAAGGAGAGAACCACAAATATTACGAGAACTCCTTCATAAAAAAAAAAAATTGATGAGAACTCCTCTTTATATGAGAATAAATAATAACAACCAAAGATAAAAAATAATAAACCATTGAGGTTGAAATATTTTCAAATTAAAAAACTTGTTTTAAAACATTCATCAAACAAAATCAAATATTTAAAATATTTGAATTATGATATCTTAAAAGATCTCAATTATCATTATCATTGTGACTATCAAAGTCGATATTGTCATGACTAATATAATCATGGTCACCATGAGGGAGATATTCTCCATCTTCACAATATATTTTATGAAATCTAATGATACAGATGAATAACTAATATTTATGATTAGATTTTTAGAAAATGAAAGATTAAGATAAAAAATAAGTCTTTTAAATTTATTCTTGGAGTAAGTATAACCCCCTCTATACATAAGAGTATTTTCATAAAAATAATTAATAAAAAATACTTTTTTTATTATAAAAAGGAACAGTTAAATATTAAAACCCTATTTCGTAGATAAAGGTTGTAAGACTTTTTTTAAATTGTACTTACATTTAAAGAAGTGTGAATAAAAGACACTGGTACGTTAGAAAGACTATCATTGATTTAAGAAGTGAGATAGTTAAAAATTTCTTATATTTATTTATTTTTTAGAAGAAAACGGAGGAAGTATAACTTTTAAGATTGTCCAACACTTTTTGTTTTAATTTAGTGGTGTTGTATTTTTTTAATAAAAACCTTAGTGCTTTTATTAATTTAAGATTACAAGTTCTGTTTAATTTCTATTAAAGCTATTATAAATTCGGAAATGAGAATCCAGTATAAAAAATAAAATAAAAGTCGTATTAATTAATTAATATTTAATTATTTTTAAAATTTTAAAACCTAATGTTATTATATTATTCAAATAGGAGTATAATCTAAAATTTTAATTATTAAACTTCAATTTTTTAGCACTTTTAATTTTTTCTCTTAATTCCTTAATTTTCTCCTCATCTTAGTATTTTTTTAAGACATGAAATGAAGTCAAACTCAAACAAACAGTTGTTTACAAAATGTTATTAACAATATCTTTAATAGTTTTTTAAAGGATTTTTAAATAAATCTCCTATTTATTTACACTTACATTCTCGGCAAAGGAGAGAATTGTAAGAGTGAAGAAAAATAAAGATATAATTATAATTTGTTCTTATTTTTATTATATATTTTATAATTATTATAATAAAAATTATTATTATTATTTTTTTTATTTTCATTTTGTTATAATATTAATTTAACTTTTTAAAATTAATACTGTTATATTATTAGTGATTAGTGATTCAGTAAGTATATATATATATATATATGTATATATATATATATATATATATATATATATATATATATTCTTAACATGATATATTCTTTATATTTATTTAAAAATTATGATATGATATTAATGTGCACCTAACTTTATATTATACATATAAGTTATTATTTTTATTATGAATTTAAAATTCTTATATTTCTTTAAAATGTTTATTATGATATAATTTTTCTTTTATAAATACTGTGAGAAAGTTTTAATACTTTAAAATTTATATAAATAAAAGATTATAATTAAATATTGATGTAAAAGAATTTTACATTATTAGTACATAAATGTTAAATGCTAATTTTTTAAAATAAATTCAAGTAATATTCACTCAACTTTTATTAAATTACAAATAATTCTACTTTTTTATTTTGTTAGGATAATCTTCTTTAAATTTAAAAATTTTACACTAAAAACTTGTATATGTAAAAACATTAAATTAAGACCTCTAACAATCTCTAAAAAAAGGCAAAAGTATTAATTAAAAGAGTAACAAATGTATAATCACAGTAAACTTAACAAAGTGTTGCTTTAATTTACTCAATTTTTATTACTTATGAAAGCAACATTTTAGTGTAACTTGAGATGACAAGATGACAAATGCTACTGTGAAAGTTGGACCAGATTTGATATTAATGTATGGATAACATTTTTATGTTTGTGCTATTGAATTATTAGAAGTGAACAAATAAAATAGATAATGGTGACACTTTTTTTTTTTTTTTTGAAAAGCTAAGCATATATTCATTAGAAGAAACAAATTGTTTCTCGAGATACAACCTGATTACAAGGTTCTTGGTATGTTAATGGAACCTATCATGACATATTCATCCATCTCATATTTAATAGACACAATCTAGAGTTAGCATACCAGTCAGAAAAGACACATCCCCTATTAAAACCAATGGAATATGAAAGCCATCTCCACGATAGTGTCTTTATGAGCATCAAAATGTCAACAGAATATTCGGTTTCACAGTGGCGGAGGTCTATTCGCGCTCTCAACAGTCCACACCCGGATTAATTGAGGTGGCAGCTAGAGATCTGAGACGAATGTGGAAAGATTGTCTGCCATCCAAGGTGATTGCTTTTTCCTGGAGATTATTGTTGGATAGATTACCAACCACAGATAATCTCTTGAAGAGAGGGGTGGACATCCCAGGCCAGGGTACACTGTGCGTTTTTTGCAACAGTGCTGCTGAGGAAAGAAATCATTTATTCCTAACGTGTGCCAAGGCTCAATCAGTATGGAACAATATTATTAGATGGTTGGGGATTCAAGGACCTATTCCGGGAGATTTATATCAACTGTTCCTTTCGTCATCAGCATGGGTGGTTGGTAAGCGAAAGAAGAAGTGCAGGTATGTGTTCTGGCTAGCTGGGTGTTGGAAAATTTGGATCACTAGAAATCAGATTGTTTTTTATAAGATAATGGTGACACTGACACAGACGTAAACACCTTGTCTAACACGGGTTAAACATTTTGCATCATTGCTCTTAATATTATAACGCTCCATTAAAGAAAAACTCCCACGAAAAATGTGAAGTCATATATGAATTTCTACGTCCAACCCCATTATATACATGGTTACAATTTAATATATTTTTTAATTTGTTTCATCTATTAACTATTTTTAATTTGATATAAAATATTTTAATAGAATGAGTAGCTTACACATATTTCCTTAAAATTATCTTTATTATATTTGGAGTGAATCACAAATGCACATCTTCATGTTCAGTGGAATTGTATTATAAATTCTTCTACTTTTTTAGATTACACATAATGTTCTTATTTTTATGTATTCATTGTAGTATACTCTTTTATATTTGAAAACCTTAAACTAATACACTTTCACACTTTATACTAATATCCTAAGAAGTGTGACATTAATATTTAAAACAGAAGAAGATACATGCGTAATTATATTAAAGCTTGATTTGGTTTTATTTTTTACTTTCTTAAAAGAGTTTTTAAGAATAGTTTTCAAAAACTGTTTTTCGAAAAAAAAGAAAAAAAAATTGTTTAGTAAGTATTATTTAAAAACTGTTTTGAAGATGCAAAAACGAAAAAAACTTGTTTATATTTATTGAAATTTCATTAATGAAAAACAAATAATAACATATTTTGATTGTATTTTGAGTTTTCAAAACAAAAATAGAAAACTGAAAAACAAAACTACTTTCAGCTGTTTTTATTTTTTAGTTTTTAAAAACTAAAAAACTAGAATTGTTTTCGAAAATTGTTTTAAGAAAATACTATTTAAACGAGTTTTTTAATATTAAAATATTAAAAATAGTTTTATAAATTGTTTTCAAACAAACACTAAATCTTAGATGATGTATTTACAATTAACGCTTATATTATATCTATTATCTATCCATTTTACATTACTTTTAATTTCTAAGAAAGGTTGATGCAATATTATTTTTAGCCTACGTAATGAAAGTGCAGAAAAATGATTTATGTAGGATACAAGAAATAAAAATAAACTACAACCTCAACTCATAAAAGTTATAATGGTGTACACCTTATACAGTAACACTACACTGATAATGAATTTATATATAACTAATAACTAATTAGTTTCTAGTTATACCAATTGATACACTTCCTCCTTCCTCTTTTTTTATTAGAATATGCAGAAGAAGTATCTGGTGTTGGCAAAGATGATGAAATTTACGACAGTTCCTGTGCTCCCATGTAAACATCATACCAATAGTCCACATTATGGTACACACTTGATGATGTAGAACGAATCCCTTCCGCCGTGGCGGTGGCCGGAAAAGTGGTGGTGTCATCGGAAAGATCATCAAGTGAGAGAACTTGAGACCAAAATTCATCAAGAGATTCAGCAGTGGTGAGGGTTGACACGTCACTGCTTGAAGGTTGTTTTTGTTTGGAATTTCGTTTTTGGTCTTGTTGGGGCAGCCTCTTCTTCAAATGGGTGTTCCAAACATTCTTTATTTCGTTGTCTGTTCGCCCTGGTAATCTTGCTGCTATAGCTGACCATCTGCACATTTCATTGTTCATCATAAAATAGAGCATATAATTTGATATTTTCATGAAAATTAGTATAAGGTGTACTAATTAATTGATATATATGATGTTGCTCAAAATGTAATATAAGTGTTCTAATTAACTTGGAATTGCACTGTGAATATCATAGCAGCTACAATCCCCAATGAAAGGTAATTGGTAATAAAGTGACTCAGTTGCTTAAAAAAAAAAAAAAATAGAAATAACAAAAACTAATCTCTCTAACATTTCATCTATAAAAATCAATAGTCAGTAATTGCAATTGCATTGTTAATTTAGATCATATAAATTGTCCCAATCATCTGCAATGAATACAACTTGGCTGCAATAGAACATTAGTACATTGCACATGCTTTAGCAGTTCAATAATTCAAAGATATATAGTTTTTTATATTGAATGCAATCAACGCAAACTATATTATATCACCCGCAACACTTACAAACAACAATAGTACAACTGCAACCGAAATTTACAATTATGCCCCTAAGAGAGACCAAAAAAAAAAAAAAAAGAAGAACAAAGATATATAGTTAAATGGTACCTGTTTCCCAATGTTTCATGCAACTGAATTATCATGTTCTCTTCTTCTCTAGTAAAGTTGCCCCGTTTAATACCTGGCTTCAGATAATTTATCCATCTCAGTCTGCAACTCTTTCCACACCTCAACAGCCCTATTAATTAGTTAATTAAAACAAGAGATTAAAAAAAACAACTCAAATTAAAAAAGAAATCCCTTGTAAATTTCCTCAATGATGAACCAGCTATATAGAATTGGGTTAATTAATAAGAGTCTTTAGAGTGTTGTAGAATTACCAGCTAGTTTGGGTAGGGCACGCCAATTTTTGTGACCATGTGTTTTGACATGATTGATGAGAATCAGATCTTCCTCTGGAGTCCATGATCCTTTCTTCAACCCCTTTTTCTCACAGCAAGGTGCTCTCACCATATTTGATGTCTCTACTCTCTATTCCCCAGCCTGAAGCAGCACACTGAATTGCGTTTATTTATATAAAAAATACCAAAATGTTGAAGTTGATCAGATAAAAACAAAAACAACGTTGAAAGTTGAACCTTAAACCTCACAAAGGTTATATGCACTGAATTAATGTTATAAAAGGAAATAAGTACAAGACAATTTTTTATTTCTTATTCTTTTTTTTTTTAATTTAATGATTACAGTAAATAAATAATTTTAATCATTAAATTTTAACAAAGAGTAAGTATTGTATACTTCTTGGAGGAAGTCATCTCTTCCTCCACTAAAAATAATTAATGATTATGAATAAAATTATTAAAATTAAAACTGACCAGATAAGAAGTATTGAGAAAACAAACAAAATACTAATAATTACATATACGGTAATAGTTCATTATAAGTAACTCAATAAATTTTTTCCTGAGAACGACTACCATAAAATTTCTTTTCCATAAAGGCTAGTTCCATAATAGTATATACATATATGCATTAAAATATACATTAAAACTTATAATTTTATTATTATTAATAATATTTTATGCAGTAAAAAAAATAAAGTCTAATTTATTAATGCATATAAATTGATATATATAAATTTAATTTTACATAAATTACTCTAAATTATTTTAAATTGAATACATAATATATAAGTCAAATATATTAATTTATAAATTTAAATATTATTCTCTATAAATTATAATATAAAGATTAAATAATTAATTTGAATAAAAATTAATTTAGATATAAAATTTATATTAAAAATAAATTAATATTATATTTTAAATTATTGTTTGCAACAAAATTGTTATAAAATAACATTATTCATCTAACTAAGAAAATAATAAATATTATCATAAATTATTTATAATAAAAAATGGAATAAATTGAAAAAAACAATAATGGAATAGAACTGAGTGAGAGAGAGAGAGAGGAAAATCACTTATTCCAAGATTAAGTATAAAATACTTATTTTGGAATAAGTAGATCTTATTCATATATACATATATATTTAAAAACATTAATTTTTATTTCAATGGTTGATATTTGTTCTTTTCACTCATTTAAATTTGACTTTCTCACTAGATATGTCCTATATATATATAGAGAGAAATGATCCACTTACATCAAGAATAAGTTCAAGAGATTTAGCATTTATCCTAACCGTTCATTAATTACTCATTACAACCATTAGATGTTAATAAAATGAATGGTAAGATAGAGAATAATTCTCTTAAATTTACTCTTAGGGTAAGTGATTCCTTCCTCTTAGTTTATATATATATATATATATATATATATATATATATATAGAGAGAGAGAGAGAGAGAGAGAGAGAGAGAGAGAGAACTTGTGCATTGTTATATATATACCATAAAAAGTTTTACCTTCACATTCAATCACAACCCTTCATTTATGGTAAGTTTGTTGATTTTACCAATTAATACTTTAAAATTCTTATAAATGAAGAGTTATGATAATTAAATGTCAGTGTGAAACTCTTCTTTACTCAGTACATAATAATTAAACTTTAATATATATATATATATATATATATATATATATATATATATTCCAAGAATGAGTATAAGACTTACCTTTGTCTGAACCATTTATTTTTTAACAATCTAAGAGTTGTAATAAGTAAAACTAATTAATATCAACTATTAGATTTCAAGAAAATGAATGAAGATGATACAAAGTAAGAGTTTGATTGATTTTGTTTTATTTTTTTAGTAAGAACTGCTTCTTGGAAGAAGAGAAAAAAACTTATTTAATAATTGTTGTTCAAAAAATATTTTAATAATGTGAAAATGAAAAACCTTATTCATATTTATGGAAATTCCATTAATTAATAAAAAGAAAAAAATATCATTCTGTGTGTATTTTGAATTTTTAAAAATAAAAAAATATAAAATTGATGAAAAGTAAAACTACTTACAATAGTTTTCCTTTTTTAATTTTTAAAAACTAAAAATTCAAAACTGTTTTTGAAAACTATTTCAATAAAACACGAACCAAATAAATCTTTTATTTTTTAAATACTAATTAAAATATTGAAAACAATTTTATAAAGATGCAGTTAAACAAAGAGTATCAATCCCTTCCCGCATTTATTTTATAATAACAAATGGTCCCACTATTTCATTATATTGATTATTCTATATTAATTTTAATATTTAATAACTTTATAAAATAATTTAATACACTCTATTATTCAATGACAATACATTATCTTTAACTTTTATTATATATATATATATATATATATATATATATTTATTTGTTGAGTCACGGATACATAACTTTGTTAAAGGTTCAAATAAAATTGCTTCCAATAATCAATAAAAAATCTATAATTAAATAAAAGAATCTATTAATTTCTAAATTTAAATATTATTTTCAATAAGTTATAATAGAAAATAATTATTTAATTTTTGAATAAGAAATATTTTATAAAAATATTTATATACTAATAAAAAATTAACAGTAGGTTGCAAATTGTTGTTTGCAACAAAAATTTGTTAAAAAATAACATTATTAATCTAAACATTGAAATAATCAATATTATTTATAATAAACAATGAACAGAACTGTGTCTAATACAATGTTCACATAAAATATATATTAAGAGTTTAATTTACATACACTTTCAATATAAATATTTTTAAACTGACATTCAATCACAACTCTTCATTGGTAGAAAATTTGTTAATTTTATTCATTGATACTTTAAAAGTCATAAATGAGAAGTCATGATTGAATATCAGTGTAAAAATCTTTTACACTGATAGTATATACCAATTAAACTCATATATTAATATGTGTAAATTTACTTATTTAATTCACCTATTTTAATTTATAGAAGATATAAGTTTTAAAATTTAAAGTTTGAATTATTTTTTTAATAATCCATATAGTTTCTACTTCAAAATTTTTAAAAAGTTGTAAACAAAGTTTATAAGTTTGAAATAACTCAATAATATTACAAATTATATTATATTAATCACATTTATCAATTATATATATATATATATATATATATATATATATATATATAATTCTTCAATGTCAAACTGCCATGGGTCATGTCCTACACAAAATTTTAAAAAAAATAGTAGAAACAACATATAGAAAGAAAATATAAGATTTATTTGGATAATAATAAATGGTCCAAAATTTCATTAAATTTTGAAAAAAATTATTAAATATTAATTCAAATTTTAATAAATATCATTAAATTATAATTAATTTATTTTTAATATTTATTATTTAAAAGCATATTCAATAGTAGATTGGGTGATTTTTTAACTACAACCGTCATTATTCACAAGAATTAGTATTTAACTCTTTATGAGATTATTAAAAAATAAAAGTTAATAACTCAAATGAGATGTACAAGTAAAAATTTAAATTTTTTTTTAATCTTATATGATACTAGGAGACCTTAAAAAAAACTAAGAGAACTAAAAGATATTCTAAAAATACAAAATAACTTTGTAAAATAGATTTGCGGTATCATCCAAATCCAATCACAATATCAACTTTAAATGAAGTTTAGGAAAATAATTTAATTTGTTTTGGTCTAAGAAAATATATTTGTTCACATAAAATTATGTTTTGAATAATCAGTTTAAAATATTGATATATAGATAAGAAGTAAATCATAATTGTTTTTTATAAGGAATGTGTAGTAGTGTCTCTTCCGCTAGATGTATTTATTTTTGGACAAAGTGATACTTTAGTTTCAGACTCCATGTCCAAGTCAGAAATTGGTTAAGCTACCCAAGTTTTAAATTTATGTAAACAAGTTTTGGTATAAGTGATAATTATTTTAAAATATAAAAAATAATTGTATTTTTTTTTAAAAAATTAATAACTAGTACCATTGTTTGTGGTGAAATTCTTTTTTAATGAAATAAATATTTAAAATAATAAATTTTCACCCAAATTCTAAAATCAAACAAATTTATACTTATTTGAGAAACTTTAGAATACAAAAATTGTGCAGGTGTGTGTTCCTTTTAATCAAACTAGTTTTAATTGATATTTAAACCGAAAAGCATGAATAATGACTTAGAATGTTTGAGATTTGATGAAAACAAGATTATTTTTCATTGTTAAGTTCATGTTAAAAGAAAAGGAATCCCAAGTGGGATGTCCCCGAAGTTGTTCTCGAAAAATTAATTAAAAAACAATTAAATGCGAAGTAAAAGTAAATAAATGCAAAGTAAATCTTCAAAAGAAAATCTCAAAGTTCTAACGATAATGAAAGCTGTAAAGGTAGAAACATAAAACCTCAAAGATTAAATATAATTAAAAACATGAAACTAAACGTAAAAGACCATAAATGAAATTGAAGTAAATGTAAACTGCTCTCAAAGTAATGGAAGAACATACATCTCAATCTCTTTGCTCCTTGGCGTATTGAGTTCCGTAAAATCTTATGTAAGTGTTCAAATCCCTAATTCTGACATAAGTGAAGAATATTTATAGAGTTTCTTATAACGGACACTGGTCCTATGAATTTGAAAGAAAATAGTATTTTATTTCCAATGGAAATAAACTGCTAAAAACTTCCTAGTCTCTAATAACTACCCAAATGGATAATAACATCCTATTTTGACTTTTGATCCTTATCCTTTTGACTTGTTGTTTCTTCTTCTTGAAATTGTAGCTTAATGATGTTTTTCTTCTAAGTGTCAAGGAAGTGCTTGATCCTTCCTACTTTATTGTACAACTTGAGCATTTTGCCTTAGTCTTTTCTCACAAAAGACCGCTTTTTGGGGTTCGCTTTGGCTAATATCTCGAGAAGATAATCTCTTTATCCAAGTCCTCGAGATCAAACTTTTGTAAGAAATGGCTAAGTCCTCTTAAGTCGTCGAGCAAGATATAATCTTGCATGACTCCATTTTAAAGCTTTCTCAATCTTGAGCTTCATCCTTTGAATTCTTACATGTTGTTTTCCCTCATCTTAATACCCTTAGTCTTTCAAGATGTATTAAATTTGGACAAAAATTTCCAAATTACCTTGGTTATTTTTCTCACCCCAACAACTATTAATATTTCTCTACTTGCTTTTTGTCTTCTGACTCAATGGTGATAATGAAATTTAAATTTATAACTTCATCCAAATTACTTGAGTCTCGTTAATAAGAATAGACGCTAAAGTAGGTTGTTCTCATTATCAATGTAAATTACTTGAGGCCACGTCAATCCCTAAATCATTACGACACCCTAACCCACAACCATTATTAGGTATTGTTTTTCATCAATGGCCACTTTTTATCTTCTACTCTCACTCCTAAAGTCTCTATTAATCTTTGTCCATGATCTTCCACGTGTTTTCTCTCTTCTTTAATTACCCTCCAAACTAAGACATAAAACAACCCAGAAGTTGGGGTTCTTTTGATTATCAATCCCGTTTTTATCTTTAATGGTGGTACCATCTCTTTCTTTCTTCCTTGGCATTAAGGTTCTTAGCCCTTGTTTGACAACAGTTTTATAAAACTGTTTTAAATATTTTAGTTTTTAAAAACTAAAAAACAGGAACAAGTAAAAGTAGTTTTGCTTTTCAGTTTTCTGTTTTTGTTTTTGAAAACTCAAAATACAATCAGAATATGTTGTCTTATATTTTTCATTAATGAAATATTAATAAATATGAACACGTTTTTCCATTTTTATATCTTCAAAACAGTTTTCAAATAATACTTGCCAAACAAGTTATTTTTCTCTTTTTTTCCCGAAAACAGTTTTTAAAAATTATTCTTGAAAACACTTTTCAAAAATTAAAAAACAAAATCAAACCAAATTAAAAAACAAAATCAGACCAAATAGAATTAACAGGTGAATGGTAACGGATCAATGCCCATCCTGTTCTCCCTTGCAATCTAGATGCTTTTCCTTCGTGCTTGCTTTCTCCTCCACTTCCCGCAACCTCCCCCAAAAGGTACCCTTCATAATGATCGTTGTTGTTTCTATTACATCGCAATTTGGTTGTTGTGTTGAGTACCTGAGCTTATTTTGGCTAAATAATGGAAGGATCTTTCATATTTTTTTATTACTTATTAATTTTAATTTTTTGGGTGGTTGCTTTGTGGTGCGGTGAAACTGTGTCCTTCATAAATGAAGCGATACCCTTTTGGGATGAAATTATGGCAATTTGGTTATAAATTTTATTTAAAAAAAAAATTTCTTTTGGATAGTTCCTTCATCTCGTAACTGAGTTTGTTAGTTAATTCTTCTATATGATCAATTCATGAAGTTGCTTTGTAATATAGCTCATGGGGATTTCCTTTTGATAGTCATATAATCATGTATTTGTTTCTTCTTTTTTTTCTATTTTAATTGTTCCTTTCAAGTAATAACTATTATCAATTATTGAAGTTTTGCTGTCCTTGATGAGGGCAAGTTTTCTATATTACTTTTGACAAATGTACCAGTTCTATGTAATAACTAATAAATATCGAGTCGATCCTATAAGGACTTGGATGATACTTCAGAAACATCAAAACTTTTTACTTATACTAATGAAAAGGATAAAAATTTAGATTAAAAACTACTAAAACATAAAGTAAATAAAAGTATAAAAAACAAAAGAAGTGGTTACACGTATGAGATTGAATTGAGTTTTGATTTCACTAAATCATCCCTTAAATGTATAAATGAACTCAAAATCATCATTTATTACCCAGATTTTCATAACGTATAAAAGTATCCCTTAAGTATCTTTTGTAAGCAATAAACTAAACTATTTGAGCATCGATCCCTTACATTAATAAACCTCAATTGACCAATGACCAATGAGTTTTACTTTCTTCTAAGCAATAAACCTCATTCAAAGTTTTTCTCATTTTACAAGTCAAAATCTTCTCCCGAACTTATTCAACAAGTAAAATTCTTGAAAGATAAACAAATGAAGAAAAAAGTAAATAAGAACACTAACATTTAATAATAAACAAAGAGAATAAAAATACACAAGAGTTCAAACTCAATTAAATCAAATCCCAACAAAATAACAAGCCTAAACTATCCATGGGATAAATGAACGTGGAAAATGGACAAAGATGGGTTTGGAGCGTGTCCTTGGTCAGTAAGGTGTGTAATCACCTTTTCTAGAAGAAAAGATGCCCTTTTAAAGACTTTAGATCGAAACACCAACGTCCAGCGTTGGCAAGATAAGCGCTTGGTGCTACTTTAAGAAACGTGTTTTCCAATTTTCATTGAGTGTTAGGCGCTGAGATGTGAACATGTGGACACTCCTAGTCTGGTCGTTGGGAGCCTGGACACTGCCACAACATCAATGAATTCAAATCTACTGTTATTTTTTTGGTATTTTCACAACCTGTCTCAGAACAACTAAAACAGGGAAATAAGTGTAAAATATGCATAAATCTAAACTCTATGATTGTTTTTTGTGTTATATATTTGTAGTCATACTAATTAATACATTTATGCTTCAAGTTTTTCAAATTATGCTTAAATCATAAATCTATATAGGTTTATTTTTCTGCATATCAATGCTTTTGCCTACTAATTACTATATTTATGTTGTAGCATTAGTCCAAAGGCTCACCTAAAAATGGATTCAAACAAGATAATATGGATGGAGGAGTCAATTTTAAATTGACAGATGATTATTATAATGTTTTTTGTAAGCTTTGTATAAAGTTCATTAGGAAGAATGATCATTCTTTCAAGAATAAGTGATTTTATGCAGAAAGATTGGTGCCTTTGGAAGTTTTTGAAGTTTAGTGAAACTAGCGTAGGGTGAGATGTTGCCACCGGACAACTTTTGACTTCAAATGAGTGGTGGGAGAGAAAGCTTAATGCTAGTTTGTTTCTTTAATTGTTAGAATTATTTTAATATGAAACTTATTTACTTACTATTAATTATACTTTTTTGATTTAGGAGGAATCAAATACAACAAAGTTGTCAACAATTCAGGAAATGTGGAAAGAATTATCGAGCGATACTTATGCAATTAGAGAAAATGTAGTTGCACCATCCAGGAATCTTAATTATGCTTGAGAAAGGGAATGTGAAAATGTCAATGTTGGTGAAGAAGATAATGAAAGTGGTGGAGAGGATAATCGATCTACTTCTGGTATAGATAGTTTACATGATGAGCAATCATTTTTGTTTAGGGTTTATGCAAGAGTTCAGCAATACCGAAGTGCCAAGGTGATCATACTAGCATACCTACACAAAACCAACGGTTAAAGGGAAACGTAAAAGGAGACAATCAAGTGGAGCAGTAAATCTAAGCAGTCAAATTAAGACGTTGGTGTCAAATTCAACCAAAGCAATAAAGTTAATGTACTTAGAAGGTAGTGTGAGTAAAAATAATGGTGCTAGTTCTACAGTTGTGGGACATTTTTTTATATTAAAAAAATTACCAAAATAATGTACCTATATTATTTACCTAAATAACCTTTTTTATTATTCATGTTGAGAAATTAGATGAGTGAACCGATTTCTCAATATAATTTACTTTTTTATGTAAAAAGCTTATAAGAAATCAATTGCCCAGCAACTGATTTGTTATAGTGTTTTTATTTTTTTAGATTTGTTTTCCTAGTCAATTTTTTATTTTTTAAAATTTATTTTTTATTTATGTATATTGTTTTAAATTATTAATTTTAAAATTAAAACTTTTTAGTCAATTTATATTTTATTTTACTTTCTATGTGTTTTATTTGTACGTTGTGTATCTTTTTTCGTTATTCTAATTTTTTTCTAAATGTTTTGTAATTTATTTTTCAGTTTATATTTTTTAACTTAAATTTTTTAATTTTTAATTTTTTTATATTTATTTTTTGTGACATTGTTTATTATTTTTTGTATACTTGTATGAGTTAATTTTTTTATGTTTGTTTAAGAGGTTATAAATTCGTGGAATAAATAATGAAGATAATTAAATTTAAGTTTTTACTTAAATTGCTATTGATTTGAGATGTGATGAATTTATTAGTTGTGTGAATACTATATGGTCATTTTCGGTTGATGGTAGAAATATGTAGGAGATGAGAATAATTACTATTCTTTTGAGAGGTTTTAATTGGGTTTTGGGAAATTTACTGTTATTAGAAGAAGATTGCATTTAGCAAATTGAATTTATTAAATGCACCTCAATTCCATATAATTTCTCTATCTTCCCTTTTTCTTTCATTCTTCATTTCTTCTTTCTCTAGCTGTGTTTCACCTTCATTCTTTTCTCCTTTGCATGGCGGCCTTCGAGCCGATGGAATCTAGCGCGATCTCTTTCATTGCTCCTGATTTTGAGAAGTGATCAGTATAGGTATGTCTGATTGTAGTTTTCTAAGTCTTTTTTCATTCGTTTTCAATCCTTTTGTTCTTGTCAAAAAATGGATTTCTTCGAAAATTCTATTTTTCTTAGGTTCTTATTAAAATTAGGATTTCTATTAGGTTCTAGGAGATTTCTTTGAGTTGATTCTTCCTTTTTTATTTGAGTCAACTTTTAGAGGAAGAAATAGGTAAGTTAAGCTAAATCTTTGATTTTAATTTGAGAAACTATGATTTAATAGATGAAAAGTTAATTGATTTTGAGCAATTAAGCTTTTTTATTATGATTTAAGTGTTATGAAAAAAATGGATGTTTTGTGTGATTGAGGATTTGAGTTTTGTTCTTGAAATGGGTGGTGATTGAATTGATTGATTTGTAATTTGAAATATTTTGAGATATTGATGTTTGGTGAAATTGGTAATTTGAAATGTCACTTTTTGTGAAGATGTTGATTTAATGGTTTGTTGGAAATGTGGTTGGATATTTTTAATAAAGGATGATATGTTGAGTTGTTTCAAGAATTCACAAATAATTGTTGATAGATTATATTATGGTCCATGTTGGGGTGACATGTATGAAATGAGATACATGCTTATGAAATGTTATGTTGATATGATGAGTTGTTGGAACTATGTTTGTGGATGATTGATGATTGTAATTCATTAATAAGGAGTATTAATGAATTATGTTGTGTGCTATTATAAGGAGCTAACAGACTCTTTGAGGTGATACATTGAATTAGGGAAGTGGATAAGTTTAAGTGATCCTGGTGCTAAAGCACTATCTCGGGTGATGACGCAGTGTTAGGGTCCTGTATTTAACAATGATACAATGGTGTTAGGGTTTGTTTTGGGCGATGATACACCCCAGGATATACTTGGATAACAACGTGATGCAGTGTCAAGCCCTGTTTTGAGCGATGATACACTAGACATCAAGTGGTTATTCAATGAGCATGCTTAAACTTTAATTGGTTATTAGATGAGTCAGATAGAAACCAAATACCTATGTGGGGGAAGTAGAATGAGCCACTACCTTGGTATCCGAATTCAATGTGGTAAGTCTTTCAAAAAACATCAGTTGTGTGTTGTTAGTGCTTATGATCAAGTGGAACATAAGTGTGATTGATTGATTGTGAGTAATTATGTTTAGATGAAACCTAAGGGTGATTGATTATAATAATAATAATAATAATAATAATATATCTTTTATCTTGTGCTTACTCTTGCATTATTCATGTTTTCTGTATGACTGTAATGATCGTGCTTTGCATGGAGACAGATAATAGTGATGATGAGGAGTGACAAGATGCTCTAGAGTGAAGTATGTTAAATTGTGGTTGAAGTTCTAAGAGAATGTTATTTTGTTGTTGAATATGTATATAAGAGAGTTGTGTAGAAAAACTGTTATTTGAATTTAGAGACATTGTTGTTAAGTTTATGTGACTGTGTATGATGAAAAAGTGGATTAGATTACTTGATTAGTTATTATAGAAAAAATTGAGAATTTGGGATGTTACAGTAGTTACTTTTAGAGTAAGTGAATCCATTACTCCAAGAGTTCATTCTAACCATTCATTTTTGTAAAATCTAATGGTTAAAATTAGTTACTTATAACAACCATTAAATTTTAAAAAAATAGATGTTGAAGATAAAGAGTAAAGAGTAAGCCACTTAAAGTTATTCTTGGAGTAGGTGAATCTCTTGTTTTTATATATATATATATATATATATATATATATATATATATATATAGATAGATAGATAGATAGATAGATAGATATATAGAGAGAGATAACTTGACCCAAAATTTTAGGAGGTTAAAATAAAAATTTAATTTGTATATTATATAAATTTCATATTTAATTATAATTTGCATGTTTCTATTTAAAATATAGACGTTTAATTCTTCTATTTTTAAAATTTATAATATTTATTCTTATTTTAAAATATATTATTTTAATTTTTTTTTAAATTATAAGTGTCCAGCATTTAGAAATTAGTTTAATGTTGCTCACACTCAATAACACGTGACGTGAGTTTGATTGTTTATTTTATTTTGTAATAAATTTTAATGGGTAAATAATCAACTTTTGATGAAGTATTCAAAATTCTAAAAATTAAAAAATTAAAAATATATAAATTTTGATAACTCAAAATTGCTTTCAATCTAGTCTAAATTTTCATGTTGTATAGATAATACTAAATACCACACAGAGAAGTATAAAAAAGTGTAATGTCACCTCTTCGATAAATCTATAGGAGTATTTTAAATATAATTAATTAAAAACTTTTTATAATTATATTTTATTATAAAATAATATAACAAACTAAAAAAGTTAGCTTAAACTTGAAGAGTCCCAGATACTGTCATTTTCGTATATAAATAAGAAATGATTGTGGTACAAACAAGTATTTTAAATATTAAAAGTTTAGAAATTTCTTAGTTTACATCCATTTTGCTTTTTAGAAAAAGTAAGTTAACAATTTATAATTATAAAATTTTTAAAACACACCAAGTACATTTAATTTGCTAATCTAGTGCGTCTAAAATTTAAATAGATGTAAGTTAACAAATACTTATAAGATTTGCTAACTTATATTCATTTATATTTTATAAGGAGTAAATTAGTAAATTAAAATATATTTATAAATTTATTTATACATAAAAATGAAAATTACTAATTTATTTATTATAAAATATAAATTAGTATAAATTAGTAAACTCTTTAAATATAATTTTTTATTAATTATATTTTATTATTTAATATCTTAATTTATATATAATTGAGAGGGATTGTAGCTCCCCTTATCACTTCTAAGCTCCATCATTGCTTTCATGAGTGGTCTATATTTCTATAATAACATTTCCAATGATGTTCTTGAGATCCTAATCTTGAGGTCAAGATCTTGATCTTGGTAAAAACACTGTTGGAGAAAGAGAAGGGTGATCTCCATGTGGAGATATGTTCTTCTTCAAGATCAACTCTTTAAAAAAATATTTTTTATTGTCTCTCTCTTGTTCATACCTACCCAAATCAACTGAAACCTGAAAATGAAGTGAAAAATCAGATCATGAAGAAGAACTCACTAATGAACAAAAAAAGAAGAAGAGCAAATCCATTCTTATAAACAACAGATCAACACACAATTCTAGATAAAAAGAACAAAAATAACAACCCAAAAAATAAAAATCAAAACTTTATTACAAAGAAGAGAAGAAGAATGAAGAGGGGGATGATTAACACGGTGAACAAGTAGCGGAGTGGATGGAAAGCGAGTCATGGTGGAGGGTTTGCATAGTGAAAGGGATGCCAAGATAGAGTGGAATAGAGGTGCGATGGAGGGGAAGGGAGGTGCGACGGTGAGAGTGAGGGAAGGGGATGGGTGGTCATGAGAGGGGAGAGGAGGGAAGAGGGAAAACTGGTGTGGCGAAGGGAAGGGGGAAGGGTGGTGCGGTAGAGGGAAAGAGGAAGGAGAAGAGGCAAAAATAAAAAATGAGAGGGAGGGGCACTGGTGAGGAGGAGCGTAGGTGATTGAAAAATTGGGAAAAAGTGAGCAAATTGGGTAGTGGGAGTGGTAGAACCGTTGGAGTCTAAAAAAACTTTTGAAAAAATGGGAGTGAGAGAGCCATTGGGGAGTGGAAGAGTGGATAAAAAAAGTGTATCTTGGAATATAGACATTGGAAGGAGTTAGTTTTTTAATAAAAATTAGGTAATTTTTTCCTATAAATTAAGGTATGATGAAGGAAAATTTTAACACCAAAATTTTCATCCTCTCTTCAGACTGATTCTCTGTCTCAGAATAGTGATTCTTTGTGTCAAATTTAATTTTTTTCTTGTCAAATGGATGCAAATCAACACAATTAACAATCTTATTACAAAGATTTTTTTCAAGAATACCAAATCCCACTATCAAATGAAAATAACCAAAATTTTTCCCCTTCAATTCTGGCCTTGCCACGACCACCACTGTTCACAAATAATAATTGTCAAAATCCTCCTTATTATTTTCATACTTGCCACAACCACTTGAAAATTTTCAAAATCCTTCTCTTTCAATTCTTTTCTTGCCTTGACCACCACCATCAACAAATGAAAATTCTCAAATTCCTCATTATTTTCCCTACTTGCCACTACCACCACGTACTAATTACAGTCGTGCACAAACTCCATCAAGCGAGGAAGGTGATACGTAATTTCCTTAATTTTCTATCCAAATTAGATTAGAAAATGTGACAATAGATGAGGGAGGAGAGAGTGACTCACAAAATAAAAAGGGCACACACATTTTCTTTTAAATTGAAAAGGATAAACTTCTGATAAGCTCATGACTTAATGTCTCGATTGATCCAATTGTCGATGACGGTCAATCAAAAGATGCATTTTGGAGAAGAGTACTTAAGCATTATAACAAATTTCGTGGTAATTTTAGTGAAAGGTTCAACAATCAATTGAGATCTCGATGTCAAAAGATTCACCATAATGTTCAAAAGTTCAACGGTTGCTACAACCAAGCTACTGCTTTAAAGAAAAGCGGTTGCAATGAGAATGATGTCATGGTTAGTGTATATCTTATTTGGAAGCAAGATTGTCAAAAGGATTTTTCACTTGAGCATGCATGCCGGATGTTGAAGGAACAACCAAGATGGTTAGGAACTTGCAACAAAGGTCCTCCAAAATAAACAAAGTTGAATGCAAGTGAGACTTACTCATAATGATCTAATCTTGAAACATTGATTGAGGTTACTGAAGCTGAGAACCCGACACCAATCTCTTTTCCAATGGGACAAAAGACAACCAAAAGAAAGGTGAAAGGAAAATGAGTGGCATCGACATCGTCTACACAAGTTGTGATTTCACAGACATACGCCAAAGAAATGTTGTCAATGATAATATTGCTAAAGCAATTAAGATTGAAAGTATACCGAGGTTATATGAGATAATTATGAAAGACACATCAGTTATGAATAGCGAGCAACGCCAAAAATATGAAAAGTTTTGCTAGCTGATTTGGAAGACCTTTGGACTCGAGTAATTATTATGTTGCTGGTAGTGTGTCTGTGCCACTATTTTTAATTATGTAGTTAGTTGTGTGTATGTGCCAATATTTTTAATTATGTTGTAGTTGTCTTTATGTTGTAATACATTTAAAAGTAGTTTAATATTAAATTGTTTTTTTTATTTATGTGTCAGTATTTTTAATTAACTCGTTTACAAACTAGCCGTTAAAAAAAGTAGCTGTTAAAAAGCTAGCTGTTAGAACTGGCCGTTAAAAAGTAACTATTATGAATTTCCTATATAAATATTTAGATGTTCTCCATTTATGCACACACATCTTGTGCAATCTTATTGTACCAGTTTATTTGATTTTACTTAGTATTATCATACCTCGCAACCCTGAATTCGATAGAGTATGACAAGAAATTATTCGTGAAGCACTTGAAGACAACACTAACCTTCAACTATTCGAATATATTCGCCAAGTCTATGAAGAAAAACTCAAACAACAAGCAAAAAATAGTAGTCAACCCAGACGCAAAAGAAGAACCATAAATTGCAATCGTGAGAATGGACATACACGTTTGTTAAACAACTACTTCTCTAAGAATTGCGTATACACTGAAGTTCAATTTCGGAAAAGTTCTGAATGAAAAAAAATTGTTCATTCGAATAGTGGATGCTCATAGTTCTCGTTATCCATATTTCCAAATGAGAACTAATGCTACTGGTAGACAGAGCCTTTCTCCGTTGCAAAAGTGTACTGCAACAATACATATATTGACATATGGATCACCTACAAATAGTGTTGATGAATATGTCAGAATCGGTAAAAGCACTATAGTAGAATGTTTAAAAGCTTTTGTTATTGGCACCAAAGATATTTGAAGATGAGTACCTAAGAAAGCCTAACAACAAGGATGTCAATTGCTTGCTACAACTTGGAGAGACATGTGGATTTCTGGGTATGTTGGGTTCTATTGATTGCATGCATTAGGAGTGGAAAAATTGTCCAGTTGCTTGGCAAAAACAATATCATAATTGACAAACGAGTACTATGAAAAACATAATGTTGGCATACATTATATTGCATAACATGATTGTTGAAAATGAACAAGATACATACACCGGTAATGTTGATACTGATTACGATCATATTGGTGAAGACAGTTCAAACATCAAGTATCCATGAAGGTCATCCAAGCTTTGCTTAATACTTGCAAACATGATGTCACATGCATACAAGAGGTGTTCATAAACAACTTCAAACAGATTTAGTGGAACATATTTGGGAACGTTTTGGTCCAATGATATTGAAATTTGAGTTTTATCGTTATGTTTATATTTTTACGTTAATTTTCCTTATTCAATCTTCATGTTTGTATTTTTCCTATCAATGTTACATTTTATCCTATATTTAAAGTATTTTTATTCATAAAAAAATCACTTTTATATATTTTTTTAATTTTTTTCACAATTAAACTATATAATTTAAATTATATAATCATTTAATTAAAATTATTTAACCTATATAATTTTAAAAATATAATTATTTAATATAAATTGTTTAATTTAAATAATACAAATATTTAATTTAACTAATATGATTATTTAATTTAAATTATTTTACAACAAAGTAAAAATAAATATTAAATTTGATATCGTAACTTTATAAAATCTACTAAAAATTTTTTAAAATTAAAAAATGTGATATTTTATTGAAATAAAAATAAAGTTAATCGAGAAAGATAAAAAATTTTGATATAGTTAAAATGCTCTAATCATGTAATCAATAAAACGTCCATATATTATTACCGTTGTCAAATCAATCAAATGCATGCACAGGAAATTTATTCAGTCTCACTTACTCTCACATTTTCATAGAGTTTTTTTTTTTTTTTGAAAAAAAAGGAAACTTTTTTCACATTTCTCTCTTCTTGAATCCTGTAAGGAATATTTTACAACCGTTTTGATATTTCTGTATAATTTTTATATTTCAATACTCAACAGGATTAACACCTTTAGAACGTTAAAAATATTTCTGTATATTTATTATTTGTATATACTTTGTTCAATTTTGTTGCATTATTACTTAAAGATTCAACCGGTCTCATTGTTTTTAAAAGAATTTCAATATAACCTTTTTTATATAATTTCTTCGTTAATTTCTATAATTAACGATGATTTGAATTGAACCTTTAGGTTGAATTGTGAAGATTAGAGATAATATAAGCAAAGTTTTTGGTTCAAAATTTGATACACTCATTGGGCACATATAATAATAGGTTGACTGATCTCCATAAGAAGAAAATATAAAAAAAAGAATTTTTTAATAAATTTTTAAATAATTTAGATTTTTTATAAGCTAATTTTTAAAAAGTCTCCATTTTTTTAAAATTTTATATATTTTTTTATATATCAGTTAAAATTAGTTTGAAAAAATTCCACATCTTTTCAAAAACTTATGGTGAATTTTTTTTTAAACTTTTCTTACATTTTTTTCTCGTGTTTTTAGGAAAACTTAAATACTTCTTGATTTTGAATTTCTTATGTGATTTGTTACCTGGAGTTTATTGGTGTTGGATATGCCTTTTGAACCTATGCATAGTAATTTATAACAGTTTTCATCCATTAAAATAATTTGTTTGTGATAATGATTGATGTACTTTCTTTATTATTTTTATTCTAAATGTTTTCTAAAATTTCTTATAATTATTTTGTAACAAAATTCTCTTTCCTCCATCACAACGAATCTCTTGCCCTCATCGCATATCACTTTTCTTTAATACAAATCTTATCCGTCACCAAACACATATTTCTTAATAATTGGAAACAACTTGACACCATTGGTTAACACATTTAAAATAAATCACTAATTTAGTTTTAATTATTGACTAAAAATTAATTTGAATTACCTTCTATTGCTTTGGAATGGTCTACATATTGCAATGGTAAATTCCTTTATGTTATTGTTTCCAATGAATTAAATTAGGGATGCAAATATTAAGCAATTTCTTACAAGTCACAATTGCAAATCGATGGTATCGTGACAATGTGCAATGATCGTGAAATTGTGTGTGACAACAAATAGGATTTGTTAAGGAAAAAGATAATGTGCAATAGACAGAGTTTGTTGCAATAGAAGAGGAAATCGATTATGTTTGTCACAAATAAAGAGACTATAAAAAAGAAGGTATATTGTAGGATTTTGGAAGGAGGTAAATTATGGGATCATGGGAGATGTGGAGAAAAGGAAAAATATTGTAGATTAGATAGAAGGTATATCTTGAAAAAAAATAGAATATAAAAAATGAATATTTAATAATATTTTAATAAGTATACTTACACTCGTTATTAAATGAATGCGGAGATAGATAATAAGGTATCCTTCTATCTATGAGTATCCACTAAATATCTTCAAAAACTAAAATAGTAAAAAGTTATTTAATACTTATATGAAAATCATTTGGATTTGTGTAATTGAAGTATGCATAATTGTATCTTGCTATTAAATTGTAAGCTACTTTGATTAACTCGTAAACTATTTTAATCAAATTAAGCTTTTTTGGAAAAGAATTTATTTTAATAACTTATAGTTTATACTAGTTTTTTATTTCAATTTTAGCTTCACTATTTTATCTAAAATTTCTTTCTATCCTTTGTTAAATTTAAAAGCCTTTTTTACCTATTTTTTGACTCAAACACACAACAATATTAAATTTAAAATTCTACTTTAATATTGTTTTTTATTTAATATCTAACTATTTATTTGAATTATTTATTATATTTTTTGTTTTATTCTTGACTAAAAAAATTAAATCACTAAAAAAGAGTTGATAAAATAGTCAAAATTATGAAGAATTTTTGTGTAGTTTTAAAATACAATAATATAATAATAATAATAATAATAATAATAATAAAAAATAAAATAAATAAATGTCTTTTTACACCATTTAACATTTATGAATTTGGTTTATTAACTAATCTTACTAAACGCTTCAAGTAAATTATAAACTTCTAACTTTTCAATTAATTTATAAGCTTCTAAAAGCTTATTAATTTCAATTAATTTATAAGCTAATCTAGGATTTAAAAAATAAAAACTTATGCATATCAAAAAAAAAAAAAACATTAACTTACAAGGATCAATTTAATATTTAGGATCTATTTGATTTTTTTTTCAAATATTTTTTTAGAAAAAGAAAATAAAAAAAGAAAAAAATCGATATTTTTTCTAAAAGTATAACTTTTTCATAGACTAATTTATATAAAGTCTCACACATATACATAAGAGCTTTTACACGTTAACTTATAATAAGTTAATTTTAGCTTATGTAAAAACTATTTTTACTTTTTTCTTTATATTTTTTCTTCTTAGAAAAAGTATCTCTAGAGATGCTTACGAGGTAAAAAAATAAAACAGTACCTTTTTTTAGGAAAATTTCAAAGTACTTTTAGTTAATTTAATTTTGTGGGCACCATTTATTTCTTTTAACTGATTGTCCACTGTCTCTTTCCATTCTCATATTCTCATAAAATGAGACATATCACAAGGTATGTGAAGTCTATATCATTTATTAAATTCTGTCGGTCATAAAAAAGATATATTCGGGTGGTGTATAATTTAATTTATGGAAATACATCTATTTCACTATCATCAAGTCAAAGATGATTTATTCAATCAAATAGAATTAAAGATATGAAGTCAAACCAAGAGAAAAAAACAAGGTTGCTACTATATGCCTCCTACATTGCAGGATATGGACCGTTGATACTTCACTTTACATACAAACTGCAATATTGAGATTAACTTGAAGAAGTAATCTACAGCATCATGATACGTAATGCATCCACTCTTTAAGAATAGGTAAAAGCCTACTAAAGTAAAACCATTAGAGGATTAATTTGAAGACTAGAATGCAAAACGGTTCCCACTTCCATCAAGAAAACGATCAGTATGCCACCCTTTGCACTCCAATTCTTTTAAAAACATAGGGAATACCTCATTCATTTTCTCATAGGCCTGTAGCAGGGTACTGTTACTGAGTTCATGAGAGGACTTGCCAATTTGTACAGCATATGCTGCAACTAGCCACCCTCTCAATGCATCTTCCCCAATAGCATCTTGCTCCAATACCATGTCAATGCACCTAGTATCACCATTTAAAAGAAACTTCTCCCCAGGGAATACTTGTTTTAATTCAAGAAGCCTTGAAGGCTTAATAACCTTGTTCAAAGCCCTACCCACTTTTACATTTCCTGCATCTTCTATGAGTTTCCGAGGAAATACCAAATCTTCTCGATACCTTAGATCAGCCGGGCTAGATACGTTACCAGCCTGGCTTCAACTCAATTAAAAGTCCAACAGCATTTCAGTTTAACAAATAAAGAAAGGAAACTGAGGGAGAATTCATTTGCAAAAAACCAGACCACACCTTGAGAAAATCAGCTACAATCATTGCAGTTCTTTGTGGATTCAAGGTATTGATAGGAGTTGCTCTCATTTGTTCAGAAACGCTGTATATGTGTATAATTGATAGTAGAGGCCCCACAATCAACTAAAAAGAAATGTTTCATAATCCGTCAGTTTGAATTCATAAATAAATGCATATTTATCATTTCAGTACATGACCTGATTATTTCAATGTCAAATAAAAAAAAAAGTTATTTTCTTTGGTTTTTTAATAACATTTCTAAATTCTAATTGCAAATAACCAATATGGTTACCACAACATCAAATGGGACAAACTTTATTTTTGACAGAATATGTTGCTCAATATTTGATATGGGTCTATATATACCTTTCCCTGCAGTGATGCACATATAGTAGATGCTAATTGAATTCCAACTCCAATTCCAACAACATTAAAGAGAGTTGAAATAGCCTCCCCTCTAGCGAATAGGTCACTTAAATTTCCTTCTTTAGCAAATGAAGAATATATAGGTAATCTTGTAGCTCTTGATGCAACAACTGCCATCCCCTGTTGGCTCCAAAATGAATGGAAAAGTAAGTTTATACTTCACTAGAAAAGAAATGTTCTCTGTCATGAAATACAATGGCTTGAACAAGAATGAACTAGTATTTTATCAACTTTGTATGAGAACAAATACCATCATGTAAACTAATTTTAAAACTCAATAAAAGTGTGTACCTTGGCCAAATTGCCTAGGCCTGCCATTTCAAGAAAAAGATGTGGACATAAAGGGGAAAGCACTTCTAAACCAGTGCCTAAATCATAGAGCACATCAGCTGCAGGATGGAAGGCTTATCACAGTCATACACCATAGAATGTGACCAATAAGAGCTAATACAAAAAAAGAAAAAAAATAAAATTGAAAGCTCCAACTTAAATGCAAACCTAAAATTCTCCAACGTTTAGGCTCAGAATCCATTTTTGTTCCCAAATTGCTACATATTATATTCCCTAAATGTTGCATACCATCCTTTAAAATCTGAATATCGGAAAGAGAAAAAAATTATATTAAATGCATGCCAGCATAACTGATCTGACTGCCAATTGCGGAGTAGTATCATATTACCCAACTAACAGCAGTAGCTTGTGCAGGAGTGGGCCGCAAGCCTGCAGCAAATAGCAGTGACTGCAGAAGAGTGAGCATACAGATCTAGAATACTAACAGAACTGGACCAGAAAATAAGGCAAACATGTAATCCTTATTGCTAGATAATCTATCTCTGAATTGGAATCAGTGCATTAGAGCAGACAGAAGAGACCAAGAACACTGCTATACAGAAGTATAACTCTCTAGGAATTTGTGAGACCTTGCCAACCGCCCTTTCTCTTATGCAAAAAATCCACCTCAATCTCTCAACAGGCCACCTTATAACAAACTAAATGGTTACTGCTGTTATTTATATTAATGCAGCTTAGTGCTTTAATTCTCTATACTCCTTCTTATTCTTCCCAATTAAACTCCTTCTTATGCAAAAAATCGACTTCAATCTCTCAACAGGCCATCTCAATCTATACTCCTTCAGATTCGGAGCATTCTTATTTATATTAATGACATCTTAGTGCTTTAATATGATAATAAAATTACAAATCGATTTTAGTTATCTGGCAGCACATGTCAACATCTACTGAATTTGGATTAGATTACAAGAAGAAAGCACTTTGCCCCCAAAATTAATCAAAACCAAAAAGGCACCAAGTCTCTACAACAAGTAAGGAATACACAGAATCTGAAATAAAAGAGATTAACATCAGTCACTAGGTAACCTGAGTTGATAACACTGATAGTGCCGCACTAGCAGTGTGTTGCAATGCTCGAAACTGGGTATATCTAAGGTAACCTTCATTCACACTGCAAAGCAAACACTGAAAAAGTGAATTAGTTAGTCAAGTAAAAAACCATGGCATACAACAACATATTCAGGAAAAGACCAAACAACCTGTATGGATATCCTGAAGGGAAAAATTTATTCAGGAAAGACTCAACTATCCTGTGGTGTAATGGTCTGGAATCACCGACAAGCGTCACCTGCAGAGAAACCAAAAGACATTTTCAAGAAATTCACAATTTGTTTGCCCCATTTAACCAATATTTGGAACACATGAAACAGGATAATATTTTGTAAATTCCCATATGAAAAAAAAAAGTATTTCCTTACAACAGGTAGGAAAAAGATGGAAAATTGAAAAAAAAAAAAAACTTTTTTAGCTCCTTAACATTTTTATTTTAAAAAATTACAACTTTGGGGGAAAGTAGTAGGATGGTACTGAAAGTTGGGAAGTGGATTCAAACTGGAAGCGGCGACAAACAGAGGCAGAGGTTTCGAACCACAATACCGGAGGAGCTTCTTCGCCTTCTTTCTCTGCTTTCTTCCAAATTTTCAGCTTTTCCTAGTTTTGCCAACCAAAAACAAAATTAAAAGAAAAAAGAAAAAGAAACCGAAGAAAAGGTAGAGTAGTAGATACCAGGAAATCCATGAAAGAATCTGAATTTGGAGAAAAAAGAAAGAAAAAAAAAAAAAAGAGTGTGTGGCGTTGTTTGAAACTAGAAAGTTGAAGAACGTTGACGGAAGATAACAAGCAACGCCCGAGATTTGGATTAGCGTGGGAATCAGTGTTAGCGTTGGATGTATACACTAATGTATTCGATACTTTCTGAAGACTAGGATAAGTTATAATTTTGGGTTTATTATTTTTATCGTGTAACTTTTATTTTAATTCTTAAATTCATCCATATTTTTTTTCTTTTAGAAATAGAAGAAGTTTGTCCTGATAAATTTTAATACAAATTAATTTTTTTAATGAAGAATTAATTAGGTAAATAAAAGTGTGGAAAAAGAAACTTTAAAGAAGACATAAAATTTAGCTGAATTTTATCATTTATCAAAATTGACATAATGATTATTGTATCAGACAAACTATCTTTGAGTACTATATAATGTGAGACAAAAAATTTGAACCAACATATTTATTTGAGACTAATTTGATTCCTAGAATTGAAATAAAAGATTGTTTTGTTCATTGGAACGCCAACACTTTAAGTATATGACCGTCCTTAACGAATGACTAGTTTGCCTTCTCATATTTTAGTAACATATTCACAAATAACAGCAGAAACATTACAAAAATGGAGTTTTTTAAAGATTCACAAACACTAAGCATCGCTAGAAAAAGGGACTTGTAATGAGTTTCGTACAGGGGGAAAAGACAATGACAACAGGTGAAAAAAATCAATGAAAGTGGAAAGCACTAGTAAAAGCAAAACGATGGTCGATGGATCCGCACAATAACAAAGAAGAAGAAGAACCACTTACTATTTAGGTTTTTTAGAATAAGAAAAGAAAGATGAAGTCAAGGTAGTGCAGATTGAGTAGGAACATGGTGCGTGAAAAGTGAAAACTCTTGGTTAGACTTGCATTGAGATTGTATATTAAAATAATAAATAATAAACTATAAAAGATTTTTTTTTTAATTTAAAGTAATAAATAATAATATAATATTATTTTCAAGTTATGTTGGATTGAGTCTCGGATTAAACTCTTGAACCCGTCACTCAACCTGTAAGTGATTGGGTTTGATAAGGTTGGTTTCAGTTTCACCAATTCTAAAAAAGTCTAATCCAATCACATTAGGTTGAATTGAGTAAGATTGGGTCATCTGGTCACCCAACTTGATAAACATCCCTAAAGTTGATGTATTATTTTTTCTTTATTCAATTAACAAACATCATATTATTAAATAAGTTATATAAAAATATAATTTTTTTAAAAAAATATTTATTAAATAATGTGACATTAATTATGACAAAAAAATGTGAGACAGAGAATTTTCGTGTGAGAAAGACACCACACTTATGCCCGAGATTGTTAGTGATGTTTGTGAGGTGCTTTTCTTGAATCCATTACTTAGGCAATTCATTTATCCACTATTTAGCATGTTTATCCTCCCTTCAATTAAAGCACGACTCACAAACTTCAGTTTTAATGATGATAAAATATGAAGAAATTAACAAATTAAATAATATATTTAAGTAAAAGCTATCATGACAATGTATTAAGAAAATAACCATTTTTTATAAGAAAATTTAAGTAAAAGCTATCATGACAATGTATTAAGAAAATAACCATTTTTTATAAGAAAATAATAACTTAAATAATATATTAATCATAATAAATAACTATATACTCTTATAATTTATTATGTATAATTTAATTAAATTTTTATAAAAAAATTAATTATCTTAAAATTTATTTTCAATAAATATGCCTAAAAATTAATTATCTTAAAATTTATTTTCAATAAATATGCCTAAAAAATTGATTTTCAATAAATATGCCTAAAAAATTGATTATAACAATAATATAATTTTTTAATTTTTCCGAACAGAATCAAAATAAAAACCACTAGAATATGGAAAAGCTTTAACACTCAGGAGCGACAAATCTTGACGGTCCGTGCGGTGCCTGATTTGTATCCATTGGTGTAACATGATTGGTTAATCCTCCGAGTTGCGAAGAATTGGGTATTTAGGGTTTCTTTTTTCTTCTTCGTTTTTCACAATCCTCAGTAATTCCTTCTATCCAATATGGAATCGGAAGGTAATAACCCTTTATTTTCGGTACACACCCATTGAATCGAATTCTTTTTGGGTTGTTAAACCTATAACACAATGTCCTGTTTTAGGGCAAAAGGGTACGGTGAACCCGTCCGCAATGTTGGCGTCTTTACTTAGTAGGAGAGCGAAACTTCACGAGGAGCTTCGCAGCATTGAAAAGCAGGTAAATTTTTCAAGTTTGGCATCTGGGTTCCCTTCGAAGGGGGCGAAAACTGTCTCTCACTACACAAGGTTACAATTTCTATTTTTTTTTGGTTCCTATGACATTGTGATTTTTGTTATAAATTATTTTAGTTTTTGATGTATTTAAAAGTATGTTTTTTGTTAGGTTGGTCAAATCAATTCAGTGTGCAATAGGATTGGGCAAAATGTAATTTAACCTAAAATTGGGCACATAACGTGATTTTAAATTTTATTTAAAGGAGTTTTGTTATTGAATATATAGTGATTCACTTCTGGTGCAATGTCTATGATTCTCAATCCCATTTCCATGATTAAGTTTATCAACTTGACATTATGAAAGTGAAGTTAAGCTCCTAAACAGAACATTCCACTAGAAAAAGCAAGCAGTAGCTGACTTTTCCCCCCCTTAACACAGGTGTATGATATGGAGACAAGCTATTTACAGGATCCTGGACAATGTGGGAATGTATTAAAAGGATTTGAAGGTTTTCTATCTTCGTCGAAGAACACTGCACTGTATGAATTTCTTCCCTTTGACTTTCATTCTTTTTTCTGGACACTAGTAATTTTACTCCTCTCTTGACTTCTCATTATCAAACAACCTGTTCTTTTGGTTCTCATAGTTTCTGGAGTTCATTTCATTTCTGCTGAAAAGAAATAGCACCCATATTTTCTGTCAGAATCTGTGATTCTTATAATCCTTTGAAAATAGGAAGTGTAAGGTGTTCTTCTTGTTCTCCAGAACCACCTTCGTGAACCATGACCTATCTTGAATCAATTAATTCCAAAGAATGAATCTGTCATGACCTGCAAACACATTGGTTAAAAATAAAATTGCCTAGGGATAAATGTTAGACAGAACTAGCAAGATTTTTCTGGACAGAATAACCAGGAATTCATGGAGGGGAAAAGAGAAAGAAAACATGTGTTAGAACACTTCTAAAACCATCTCATACACGTATAATTTATAATGAAAAGATATGATTCTAAAACCACCTTAGACCTAGTCAAAAGATAAGGTATGACTCAGTCTAGCAAACCAAGTCAACAAGACTAAGTCAAAGTACAATTATTTATTTTGATAATTTCTCACTAAATTAAATTAATTATTTTATCTAATTAAATAAAATGGTTAACCTTTTGAAATAACAACTAGAATATGCAACATAACGATGTGCGTTTGTGTGATCTGTTATGAACTTGATCACAGACTGTATTTATTGGGCCTCAATTTGGGTGTCTTGTAATCTTGATTCATTGATGGTTGGGAAAGCTAACTCTTGAGTTTGGTACTTTGGTTATTTGTATTGGTCCCTAATATTCCACGTAAAGTGATACATTGCTAGGACCCTAGGACTTGTATGGATCCATTGGCAATTGAATCTTACAATATTTTAGATAATGAAGTAGAATTGTTTGAAATGTTGAGAAGCAAGGACAGGTCATGTGTAATTTTGTTATTCATGACTGTTTTTCTCATGGTTGATTTATGTGTTTGAGTTTTTATATATCAGCCTTAAATATGACTTAATTTTTGTGCATGCATGTGTTCACGTGTTTAAAGTAAGATATAGATTTTATCATAGTTTGGCTCCATGTTCTTGTTTATGTGACATTGGTGAATCTCAAATTTCTTCATGGCAGCTTGAAGAGGTCTAGAAAGTTTCAACCTGAAGATAGACTCTTCTCATTATCTTCAGTGACCTCGCCAGCGGTATGTTTTTGATATTCAGTGATATGCTTCTTACCAAGAGAAAAGAACTTGCACTATTGAACACTATATACTTATGTAAGGATAAGAAAAAGATAACTTTATGTAGTTCATCTCTTGACTCTAGTTCATTTTTTTACATCCTTGATAGAAAGAAAAAGTCATAGTACTTTTATTTGATAATGAGAGCCTCAGCATGTTAATCTCCTGGCAAGATACAAGTGATTAGGACATGTTGGAAGCATTAGTTTCTGACATTTTTGGGCTAAAGTACGTCCATAATTTTGTGCTATCTTGATTTAGTCCAGTAAAAAATAATGAGAGAGCCTCAGATATATGGATGTACTATATTTTTTGTTTTATAAAACTATTACTTGAAATCTTTGCTTATACAATTCAGGAAGTATGCTTCCCATTGAAAGAAAAGAAATTTAGTGTTTTACGTGTGCTGAGGTCCTGACATTTGATTTCAATTTTGCCAAGCGTTATGCTTGTACCAAATTGGAGCAGTATATATTTTCAATCTTCAGACTCAAGTGTCTAAATCTAAAAATTGGTTAAGAAATAATAAGTTAATAACATCTTTTGTGGTGGATAGGATACATCTAAATTTATAGTTGGTGAACATAGATTTCTAATCTCTCCAACTCCGGATCTTTTACTGGGTTCAATCCTTCCATTCTATTGATAATGATACCTATCCATAAAATAAATTATCCTTTTATCCAATTTGAAATATTCCAGGTCTATTGTTTACATTTTTTTACAAACTGTTATTTTTGACTTGTAACGCTAACATGCGTTTCCTTTTTCTATTTACTATAGGCAGAAGAGCTTGCAGCTGGACGAGATGGTGAGTTCATATAGCCAAGCATTTCAATTACTTTCTAGTCATGAATTTTGTTGTTTATTCATGGTACTTTTGTTAATCTCAGATGGTAGACCAGATTATGGTCCTGGTCGTTCAAAAGGTGGAGGAATTTACGCTAATGGGCAGTAAGCACTCAACTATTGTATTGTATCTTTGCATTATTATTGTTGAATTAGCCAAGTATAGCTAAGTTTACTGAAACTGTTCCATAAATCTTTGAACATATCATATGTAAAGAATCCATGTGCCTATATGAGCTAAAATATCTGCATGTACACTACAGAGGTAAACCAAAGAAAGGCAGAGGTGGGTCAAGAGATGCAAAGAGAGCAAGGGCTTCTAGTGAACAAGATTTTGATTATGAAGATGATCCTGACCTGACCTTGTGATTTAAAATTCTGCCCCAACTCTCTACTCTGCTATACATTGTGCAATGAGAGAGCCTAGAATGATCTGCTTCGGTACTACTGAATGGATGGGCACTTGGTGCTTTGCGGTTCCTCATTGAATGTATATATTATTCTAGTTCCGATAGTTGTGAATTTTGCACATGTTGGGGAAAAAGCTCACATACTCACGTTTTACGGAAGGCATGAGTGACATGTTGTGTTGCAAGGCAGTCAGGAGACATTAAATGTTACTGTACACAAGTTTTTGTTGGCTTGTTGATGATTGCTTTATTAAACTTGTTCTTTGTAGCATTTGTTAGTCTTGTAGCATTTGTACAGAACAAGAAAATAAATTCAACTAATTTGAGTTCCGATGCCTATAAATTGGTGGTTCTGTATTTGAGTTTTTGGCATGCTATTGTTGGTGCCGTAGCAGAGCTGATCGCAGCCTGTAACCTGTGATTGACCACGAAAGGGCATTCTCAGAAACACCTCAATGCTCTTATAAAGTTTTAATATTGTTGGGGTATTTTTGGAATTTTCTTGAGCGTTTATTTCTACAGAAAAAACTTAAAACATTTTTTGTTGCATAAAAAATGAACACATAACCACTGAGCAGGTGGATTATTAGTGTTGGATTTAGAGGTTTTGACTTGTGAATTTTAAATGTGTAATTAATTGCTTTAAAATACTTAAATGGAAATGGTTGCTTTTTATGGTTTTTTTATTGGGCTTGAGCACTGTAGAATACATACTATTCTTATAAAAAATGACCATGTTAATCATTTAGTGCTTGTTTGGTAATCGTTTTATAAAATTGTTTTTAGTATTTTAGTTTTTAAAAATTAAACAACTTGTTTAGGTAGTGTTTTCTGAAAACAATTTTCGTAAACAGTTCTGGTTTTTTAGTTTTAAAAACTAAAAAATAGGAACAACCGAAAGTAGTTTTGCTTTTTAATTTTCTGTTTTTGTTTTGAAAACTCAAAATACAATCAGAATATGTTGTTTTTTGCTTTTTATTAATTTTTTTTTAATAAATATGAACAAGTGTTTTCATTTTTACATCTACAAAACAGTTTTCAAATAAAACTTGTCAAACAAGTTTTTTTGTTTCTTTTCTTCCTGAAAATAATTTTTGAAAACTATTCTTCAAAACCCTTTTTAAAAACTAAAAAACAAAACTAAACCAATCAAATTCTTAGTGTTTGAATCAACTGCCATTTGTTTTGAGTTACCAATGCAACTATATCGCATTTAAGAGAAATACCATCCATATATGTTTTAGTACACTCTTTTAAATATATTTTATTCTATTGGCGGATTGAAAATGATAAAATTTGGAGGACTGATATAATATTTAATGATTCTATATATTAATTTATATTTTTTTAATAAATTTTAAATTTTAAAAAATGCTTTTGGGGAAGTGTGTTCCTAGCACTTGTTGCTTTCAATATTAATGTATGTGTTTACAAATGAGTGTTATATATGAAAAAAAAAAATTATCTCAAATAAATGACATGTTTGACATTTCAATGTAATATTATTTGTTTTTTTCTTCCCATTAAGATTTGTTTTGTTAAATTGCCACTCCACTTTCAGTGAAATTATTTGCTTGTGAATTATCTCTTTGTTTTTCAATTATTTGTATATCCTGAGAATATAAACATAAAGCTATATTTCATATTTCTATTTTAAGATGTTATAAGTCTTTGAGTCTTGTAAAGTTTGTAATTTAGAAGAGAACATGAAACCAATTAGAAGATGCTAATGTAAACTGTTCTTTAGAATAAACTAGAAGTGCAAGGTATAGTTTTATTAATCCTTTATAAGTGTATGAAATAATTAAAAGGAAATTAAATTAAATTTAAATGAAAATAATCAATTAATCACTTATGAGATGATAAGTTGTTTTGTATATATATATATATATATATATATATTTTAATTATATTTAATATGTGATTAGTTGTCAATGGATGTGTTTTGACCTAGCCACCAAGGTACGTGAGAGTAGATTTGAATGATGGAAACGGAGTGATTAAGTTTAGTAAGGTATGTGGTTAATATTTTGTAAGAAATATGGGTAGAATAAGTAAGATGTTACAGAAAGTGACTTAGAAAAATTACTTATATATTTATAAAAAATAGTGAAATTTTGGTGGTTATCAAAGAATTAATGTAATTTTGGGATTGAGGCAAACCCCTGTAAAAACATCTTGTCAATTTATTTTCACTAATGTTGAGTTTTTTTCTTGATTGACAAAATCATTTATGAACTTTTTATAAACTGTATCTTATTAAAAATCTTGTTATTACAATCTATTTATATCAATGCATTATTCTTAAAAAAGATTAAAAAACAATTCAATAACATTCTTGTTGTTACACATTTTTCTAGTCTTCTTTCTCTCTTATAAACAAAGTATCAAAATATTTATAAAACCAATTAGCATATGAATTCCATTGTTTATTTTAGAAGTTTGGTGTGTTTGATAGAGATGACAACAAAGCAGGGTTTAGAGTTTAGGGTTATGTGATATGTGATATAGGTGGTGAAGAGTTAGATGATAAGGGCATAGGTGACTAGTTGCATATTAAATATTTTTTAATAGTATCATCATAGATTAGTTTAATGCTTATTACTATATATTAAAGCAACAAATATAAACCCTTATAAAAATAAGTAAATTATAACTCAATTACAATGGCTATTAAAAGTTTAAAATACTTCATAATGCTAAACATCCATTAAGTAAAATTTATATAAATATATCATGTGATTTGATTTAATTTTCACAGTAAGAATTCAAAATTGGAACAAATTACAAAAAAAATATATTGATTAGTTTGGTTTTGAACTATCTTACTCTTTGCACGAAAAGGAAGAAACAAAGTAATTTTGAGTACAAAAAATTTGTATTTTCATGTCATGAGCTATAAATGGATTAATTTTTAGATTAACTTGTGTTTATTTGGTGAGAAGAAACAACTTTCTAAAAATACACGAGTTTTCATGAAATAACATAATCTTTTATGAGAAAAAGGACCATTCACGATAAATATATAAAAAGTTTTATACAATTATACAATTCATGTTTTTTATGTTTGGTAAGTTTGTTGACTTTGTTAATAAATATCTTAAAAGTCTAAAATTGTGGATTGTGATTGAATAATGGAATGATGGTGTATAACTGTTTTACAATGATAGTGCATAACCTTTAATATCATCTTTTATACTTGAATCTTTTATAAATAAATACAACTACTCATGTTAAAATGAGTTAAGCCTTAACTTATCCTATTAGGTTGGGTTAGATTACCTTATTGGACTTACCAAGTTCATAAGCTAACCCAATCTAACCTATTCCTTCGTCTCAATTATAAAAAAAGAAGAAGTTTGTTGCACTCAAATATAAAAAAAAAAAAATTTACTTTATTTAATAATAATATCTAAAAAATATATTTAATTTAATTAAAAATTTATTTCTAATATTAAGTTTTAATGAAAGATAATTTAGAAAAAGAGTTTTTATAAATATTATTTTTATAACTAAATAATATTGACTAACTTTATTAGTTAAAAAAATAGTTAATTTTGTTTATATTTAAGTCTAGATGAGTGTGAATTTGACACATTAATAATAATTTATGTTGAGTTGATTATTGTGTTTATTACCATTTCTATGTATTTGTGTTTGCTTTATGAATAATATATGTAACAATGGTTTGTGTTTTTATTTTCTATATTTTTATTTATTTGGTGATTAATTTTGTGTTATGTTTTTAAAATTTTTTACTTACTTGACAAATTGAGTATAATATGTTAGTAGAGTTCATCCATTTTGACACATATATAGCTCGATAAAAAAAATATTTATATTTTTTTTCAATTACATATTACGGAACATGATCTAATATATGTTTGGATTGAATTTTATGACATAATTACCATGTATGATGGAAACAACTACTCTTATAGATCTTTCACATAAATTCTGAATTGGACATGAAGAAGATAAATTAAAAAGACTATAAATTTTGAGATATAAGACCGATAAAATTTAAAATGTTTGTTCAAATTTACTATTACTTAAGAAATCTATATTGCATTGAAGGAGAGATTTTGATTATTAGATTAAGTTATTTATAAACTACATGTAGAAATATAAAATATATGTAAATGAACTCATGCATCACTTACTTTTACCTCTAGTTAATATTCACAGGTAGCCAGAAAATCACATGGATAACACTAATGTTTAATCCAATATAAAGCTTATTGGAAGAACTACACATCGTTCTCCAAACTATACAACCCAATATTCATTAAACAAACAACACCCAGGTTACTATTATTAAAACATTATTGTTTTCATACAACACTATTATTACAACATGATTATCTATAACATATAGAAATAACAAACGAAAGGGAAAACTTTGGCAACAATTCCCTTTTCGAATTAAAGACACAACTTTATTGTAGTAACATAACACCCATAATCTAATGAAAGACTCTACATTATTTTGTTGTATCTAGTAAATCAAGTCACTGTTGTGGCCAAGATTGTTATGCCTCGGTTGTTTTAACTTCCTCTTCTCGCTCACCAGACATCTCCTCCAAAGATTTACCTTTTGCTTCAGGCACCAAGAAAGTAAACATGAAGCCTAATACATTAGCAACACCTAACACAAGAAGTGAGTTTCTCACACCAATACCTGCAGGGTACCCTGCATCTGTTTTGGTCTTGTCTTGATTCTGTGCTAAGTACAAAAACCCGAATGATCCAACTATAGCTCCAAGCTTCCCGGATGCTGAAGATATTCCATGGCAAGTAGATCTAAACCTAGCTGGGAAAATCTCCGCTGGAACAACAAATGTGGTAGAATTAGGCCCAAAATTTGCAAAGAAGAAGGTGAGAGAGTACATGATCACAAATCCTATTCTGTTCTCTTTAAGAGTCCAATGATCATAGGGAATGGCAAGAGCAAACATGAAGACAGTCATAAAGAAGAACCCCATTAACTGGATGGTAAATCTTCCTATCCTATCAATGAAGGCCACAGTGAACCAATATCCGGGAACTGTACAGCAAAGAGCAATAAGAGTTTGAGCCCTAGCAATTTTGAAAACCTCTTCTAGAGCATTCATGGTTTTTGCTGGGGGAATCCAACCAATTGCACTGAAGATATCCTTTTGGAATAGATTTTGGCTATAGAATGCAATATCAAGCAAGAACCACGTACTTGTTGTTCCAAGTAAATGTAGTCCATGACGCCTCATGAACTCCTTGGAGAATAATCCATATGATATTGTACTTTGTTCTTTTTTTTCCTTAACTTGAATCTCCATGTTCATAACCTTAGACATATCTGCTGCAGCCTGCTCCATATTGTTGGCAACCAGGGCAGTGTAACGTGCAGTTTCTGGCATCTTTAGTCTCCAATAATAAGTCAATGCAGCAGGAAGTGCTCCCACCATGAGAATTATCCTCCAAACATAGTCAGCTTGGGGAACAGTTGAACCTAATGGATCAACCTCGTAAGGTGGAGCATCATACTTTGTCTGGAATGCAGATGATATTATAATTGCAAACACACCTCCTACCAAAATTCCAAAGCCTTGCATGGCAAACACTGCAGCTATAAAGGCACCACGCGTCTTCTTATTAGAATACTCAGACATTATAGTGGCTGAAAGAGGGTAGTCCCCACCAATACCAAAACCAAGCCAGAAACGAAAGAAACAAAGAGTTGTCATCACAGTTTTTGCATCATGTCCATAGGAAAGACCTGAAGCAATAGAGGCTATTACCATAAGCATGAGGGTCATGCCATAGACTTTTTTTCGGCCCATTTTGTCACCAAGCCAGCCAAAGAAGAGTTGCCCAGAAAGTGTTCCAATGAAGGCTACACCATTAACAGCAGCTGACACATTTGGAGGCAATGTGCCAGGTTTTGGTGCCCCATCAATGTGGTAATATATGCGTCCAAGTAGCTTTGTCACAAGTGATATGCAGAAGAGGTCATAAGCATCGGTGAAAAAGCCCATTCCAGCAATGATGATTGCTGTGAAATGATACCATTGCGTTTTTGCTACATCTAGAGCATTCAATACTTGAATTTGCTCCTTCCCCATCATACACAAGCTTTTGTTCTCTCCCTCTTTCTCACTCCAAATTGCTTCCCTTTTCTCTCTACAAAAAACATCATATTATGCAATTATAGAGTAGTTTTAATTAACGATGATTAGTTGATTACCATACCACGACTAGGAAAATTATATTGATGAACATACCAAATCTATAATGGTTATATTATGCGACCACTAGAAGCATCCCAAATAACTTAATCAAGCAGTGAGATCATCAAATTATGTTCAGAAATAACTAAAAATGATTACAAAACATTTTAAAAATAAAGCACAATAAGTAATACAAGAGTAATCATATTCCTGTTTAGAAAACAATTTAAATTATTTTAATTTTAAATTTTAGAAAAAAATATTATTTTATCTTTAGAATTTGCTTAAATTTTAAAGGTAATATTTATAAAACAAAGATTTCTCATTTATATTAAGATGTTAGGTTTATAAATAGAGTTTTTGAAATAAGTGTGAGAGGACGTTATAACGTGGACGGAGAATTTTCCAGGTTTCGAATAATCCTTAAAAAACTTGTCGTGGATATAAACATGAGACATGAACTACGTTAACAAAAATGGGAATGGTTTGCAAGTTTTTTAATAGTTCCTAAAAACTTATGGTGGATGTAGGCATGATCTGCAAACCATGTAAACGAAATAACGTTGTTATGTTTCTTTTTTGCTTAAGTGTTGCTATTTATTTTATGATGTATTTTTCTTATCAATATAAACAAAGAAAGTTTGTTGATTATGTGTTTTTTGTCTCAACAAATGGTATAAAAACATATTGATCTTGCAACCTAATGATTAGAGAAAAAAAGATTGTTGAAGAAGTAATGCGGCATATTCCATTGGATGTATCATGAAGAGTATGGAAAAACAACATATACCAGATTTGCAGTGAAATATTCTGTGACGAGCAACCATGGTGATTGAAGATGAAATTAAAAATTTTAATTGAGGGTTGTTGAGAAAACAATTCAAATTATTTTAATTTCAAATTTCTAAATATTGTTTAGAAAAAAATATTGTTTTATCTTTAGGATTTGTTTAAAGTTTAAAGATACTATTTGTAAAATAGATATTTGTTTCCTCGTTTAATATCAGGGTGTTACGTTTATAAATAGGGTGGTTTCTGAGATAAGAAAAATCACTCAGTCTGAACCCTAAACCCTAAGTGAGAGATAGGGTTATGATTAGGAATGACAACGGGTTGGGGCGGACACGGGTAGTGGTTACCCGCCACCTAATCTGCTACAAAAATTCGCCACCGTTATCCGCTAAAATCCCGCGGGGTACCCATTATAGAAATACCCGCGGATTTTTTTATTACTCGCGAGTATCCACGGGTACCATGGATATTTTAAAAAAAATAATTTTTTTAAAATTAAATATTTTTTATAAGAAGTTTTATCAAATATATCATTTATTTTTTGGAAAATCTAGAAATAAAATTATACTAGTTTCTACAAGATTAATTAGATCTAAAAGTAAATTAATATAATATATTATAAGAAAATATTTGATACATTATCGGTATTTTTATAATAAATAATTTTATTAACTATGAAATTTTCACAAAAAAATAAGATTGATATCAATGAATTTTGATAATTAATATTTTAATTTGATTTATTTTCTAAAAATATTATCTTTTTTAACTTTTATATATATATATATATATATATAATTTTAGTTTAGCAGGTACCCGCGAGTACGGGTATTATGATACCCATACTCATGCCCGTTAAGAAGCGGGTAGAAAAAAACCCGTACCCGTGGGTAGTGGATATCCATTTATACTATCCGTGTAGATATTTTTGCGGGTATCCATCCCTAATTATGATGTGGAGGGAGAGTTTTGTAGGTTTTTGAATAGTCTTTAAAAAACATGTCGTGGATGTAAGCATAAGATGCGAACCATATTAACAAAAAGATGGGAAAGGTTTGTAGGTTTTTTAATAATCCCTAAAAACTTATCGTGAATATAGGCATGAGGTGTGAATCACGTAAACAAAATAACGTTATTATATTTTTTTCTTTGCTTAAATATTGTTATTTATTTTATAATGTATTTTTTTTATCAACATGAATAAATAGAAATTTGTTTGTATATGTTTTTTATCCCAAAAATTTCATGCCTTGTATATCCCTATATTATGTTTGAAAAACCAGAATTCTTTCCAACTAATGGATCTTTGGAACACTCTCCAGTTCTCTCCTACCAACTTATTGATTATTTAGACCACTTTTGTATCTCATATTCTATACTACTTTATAATTACCTACTCTTTACTTCTCTTTATATATAAATATTTTAAGCAAATAAAATATATTTAGTTTTACAATAAATAATCTCTTTATATAAATTAAATAATTATATTAGCAGAGAACGTTTTTAGTTATCTTTTTTTATGAGAATATATATTTTATATTTTTTATTTTGACTAAAAAATTTGATTTTATGATTTTCTATAAGCAAAAAAATGACTGACTTTGGGGTTAACTCTAATATAAGTAAATCTAACTAATTTTGAATTTTTTTATTTATAATATTAAGTTGCAATGATGATATTTTAGAAATAACTATTTTATATTTGATATTAATTAAATAAAATGATAGTAACTAATTTTTTAATTTGTGTGAGTTTAAGTATTTTTGTTTATATATGAGTTTAGAGGGAGTAGCTAACATTACAATAATTTTTTTCGGCCAAAACATCATTAATGTAAATTTTAATTTTTTATATTTAAAAATGTGAAGTGAAAAATAAATTTAATTATCTTATATAAATATTTAAATAAAAATAAGTCATATTAATTTAAAAATATATAAAGTTTATGAAAAATATTTGAATAATATAAATATAAAATTCATTAAGTTAAATATAAAATATTAAAAATCAAATTTTCTTAAAATAATTATGAATACAGGTCTAATACAAAATATAATCACATGATTTTGTAAAATATAATACCAAGATTGAAGTAATAATAATGAAATTATTAATTAGAATAATTATTTTAATTTACAATAAATTACATATTTTAATATGATATAATATGAAATTAATATCTTGATTTTTGATTTTCTTGATTTTGTTAGCGGAAACAATTGTCGTTATGACGACATCTATTGCAAGAAAGTATTCAATAAAAAAAAGAAATAAAAGTATATTTATGAAAAATTTCAAGTGTAGGTAAAAAAAAACGAATAGAATAATGTGGTTGTTGGCCCAAGAAATACAAATGGTAAGATGCTCTACGTTTAAAAAGAAATTATTTAAAAGTTCTTAATATATGTATAATTAATTGTATGTCTCTTTATTTGAAAATTTGGTTTTGTTAATTTTATATTGAAATTGTGAATAAAGTAATGTATGATTGCAAAATATTATTTTATAAAATTATACATTTAAACATTTATTTTACATGTTAATTAATGAATTTCAAGGACAATAATATATAAAAAAATAACATAAGAGTTAACAAAATATATGAAGAACTAAAATGTCCCGTTAATTAATAGATGAAACAAGAAAATAAAAAGAGAGTAAAAGGTGATATGATATGAAATCGGAAAAAAATATTTAGAGTGGACATCGATAATTGAGTGTGGATCCTCTTTAATCACAAAAAATTTCTAGTAAAAAAGAGAAAGATTTATGAGACAAAAGAATGAGTCTCTCTTTCTTATTAGGGTAAGTTTTACACATTTTATGAGTCTCTCAATCTCTTACTAAAAATTACTGAGATAAAAGTTGTTTTCCGATAATGCATGCGTGGGATGACACAAGGATTGAATGCAAAAAAAAGAAGAGAGAATATTAAGAATCTGACCTGACGAGAGAAGTTGAGAAGAGTTTTAGTGTTTGGAGAGATAAAAGAGAAAGGTGAATGAAGAATTGGCACAAAGCATGTGAATGGAAATGACCAATGATTTATAGGCAACATAGCATACACAAAAGAAAAAATTAACCATAGTTGCCCCAAATATTCCTCTAGCATATACCCCTACTTTTCGTGCTCTTTCTCTTTCCTCCATCTAATATGTATTATTCTTTAATCTTTTGATATATATATGCTATTTTCTATTTTTTTTTTCATCCTCTGCGTATTTAATTAACTAACGTGTGTTGGTATCGTTTTTAATTCTTATAAAATATTGAGTTTATCTTATTAATTATAGCCTTTATTATAAAGTAATTTATATTATTTTAGCAAAAATAATTAATATAAATATGACACATAACTTTATTCACAAGTCTTACGAACATGTTAACGTAAACATAGCACACATAAGATTTATTTTTCTATTTTATTTATTTTAAATACAAAATAAAATGAAACTAAAAAACAAACAATCATTAATACGTCTAGAGAGACAAAATAGAATAGAATATTTGATTTTACCTTTATGTGTGTACTTTATTCATCATGTGTGCTGAATTTGATGAACAGAACCATCAATTTCTTCTTTTCAACTTCTAATGAGCCCACTTCACATTAATTACTATACATATAGTCTACAAGTGTGTCACATCACTCTTCAATATTAATACAAGTCTAAGTGGTCAACTGGAATTTGGCAGTAATATTTAAGTTACTGATTTGGTTTCTTTTAGCTGTTAATTACTCTAATTGCTTCTCTAATTCATCATCGATAATAGTCATTGAATCCTTGTGTAGAATCAAATGGTATAATAAGAAATTGTATAAATGCATTAGGAATAATATAAACAGCTTGAATTGGCAAGAAGTTATTTGGCATTTTCCCCATCCCTTATTGCTTCTGACTTGATTGTGATTGGCTTCCCACTAAAATTTCGTCCTTAATTTATCACTTCAATGTATGTCGTTTAAAGTGTAATGAAGGTTAGGCAACTTTGTACCATTGTCAAATCCTTACCAACAACAAGCAATTTGAAGTTTATTAGGTGTATGTTAATCAAATATGTAGTGAAGTTCAGCTGATAAAAGAGTTTTCTTCAATGTAACTGTTGGGTTACTTAACTTGTTGAGTTTTGAGGACATTTAATTGATGGTTGAGTGAGACAATGAACTTCCATACACCCTTTAAATAACTGCTTAACATCAATTTTATGGGTCTCTTAATAGTAATTTATTACTATATATTAGTTAAAAAAACTTAGTAACTAATTAATAAAAAAATTTACTTCCATGAAAGATAAAAGCTAATCAAATTTTTGGGTGTATATTAATTAATTAGGGGTATTTGTGGTGCTATTTAGTTCGATTTTTATCATAAAAAAATCCAAACCAAACAAGAAAATTAAGTGTGATTTGGTTTGAAAGTATTATAAAATTTGAATCAAATCAAACTAATAGTTAATTATTTATTTTGTTTTTTAATTTTAAAAATATATCATTAAGTATTATTTATTATGATTTCTGATACTTATAAAAATATTTAAATATAAATATCTATTGGTAATTTACTAATCAATCATACTGCAAAACTACCTAGAAAATAAAATTTTATCACAAAAATCTAACTAGTAAAAATTATAATAGTGCTATAAAACATTATTTATTTTTTGCATAACTATGTTTATAATATGAATCATGTTGTATCTTCTAAACTAGACATTTGGAAGAAAAAATATATATATGAATTTTATATATTGTGATTTTGTTAAAATTGGATTGTTTTTTAAATCTTAAATAACAAATCGAACCGAATGATGTAGTTTAAAAATTTAATAAACCAAACAAATTCAAATAATTTTTTTTTATGAGTTTTTGTTTTTTAGTTGATTTAAGATTTACGACAATAATAGAGGTTTTTTAGGTTCCATACAAAGTGTAAGTTTAGTAAATGAAATAAAAAGAGATAAAAGTCTTTACGTAAGTACAAGGTAATATTGCACGAAATATTCCTGTTCATTTCTTTGCATTTCATGTCTCAAACAAATAGGTAAATGTGACAGAAAGCTCCACGTTTTGTTCCTAAAAATTCTCAAGGATAACAAAGTACTTTTCTAGCAAGGACTTGTGTTGTTTTGGAAGAGGGAATTAAAAGAAATGATTACTGTCACTAATGAAAGTGGTCTAAGTCAAAAGGCATAAAAGTCACACTTCATCGTCCATTTACTCATGATATTACTCCATGTGCATTTCCTTTTTCTCCTAAACTAGCTACTTCGGCGTTCAATCATCTCCATTTTTGAGGGTCATGGTTTAAAGTACACAGACCTTGCTGCATTTTTCAATCATCCATTCCTAACCTCAAATCCCAGCCAAAGTTTGTCTCTCACCATTTTTATAAAATAGCATAATTCATACGCACTACATATATATACATATAATGGACGGGTTGGTAGGTAATTTGTCCTTTAAGTTCTTAATTAATATTGGGTATGTTGGAGATCAATTATCATATATGTATATATATATATCTATCTATATATACATACCATAGTGCGAAGTATAATGAAGAGGATAGCTGGACAGACAAAAAGTCAGTTTCCCTTAATTTATAAGCCAGTTCAAAAAATCTTACCATCATCAATTTTTTTGGCATAACTAAAAGAGATAAAAATATTTAATTTTTTTATAAGCTAGAAAAGAAATGTAAACTTAAAATTAATTAAAGTAATTGGGATTTATATTTTAAGAATGATCAATAGGATTTAATCCACTTCTGTTTCATTACATAAAAGTATATTCAACATACATTCAGCTTTCTTTTATCCTATATAATTCCATTTCATGATTCTTTTTTACTTATTATACTTTCGTCTGTTTCTATTTTTTTCCCGAAGTTTCTTGATCATTCCACTGAACTCAAACCAAAATGAGATACTATATGGTCCATGTTGGTAAAGCTATTGTCATCACTTCTTGAAAATCAAAAGGCCAATACACTGAGTTTTACTTAGAACAATGCTTGTTGCTAACTTTGGGTATTCAGGTATCAAATCAAACTCACGAGTAAATCAGGTATATATAGTTTGGTTTGGTCCATATCGATTAAAAACAGAAACAGAACACACCATTATTGTTGATCCTTAATTTATTTGTTTGTCTCCATCAGTAGGCATGTATGTGTTTGTCACCATCATCCTTCATTTTCTGATGAGATTTAGAGTGATTAGGTCTGTCCTATCACAGCTGTGAAATTCATTATTTCTAGCAATGTATTGTCAACTCATGAATGCACTGTAGAATTGTTGGACAAAATTTGTAATGCACAGTACCTGCTGCACATTACAATTTTTTGTATACAGATTATAAAGAAAGAAACTATTAATTGGATTATTGTTGTTTTCTTTTAAAAAGCAAATTTATTCAATAATAATGAAACTCGTCCATGTCACAAAATATAATAGTGGAGTCTGAAAAGTAACACAGATCAAAGAAGAGAGTTTGTTATAGATATCCGACAGACACCCTCATACATGAATCAGATACCCCAAAGCATACATGAAAATAATTAATAAACAAAGGATATCATAATCAAATATAAGCTCCAACTAAAAAATAGCTAGCACTTAGGACTTGAAATCCTACCAAAGCAGAATTTTGACAGAGAAGACCAATCAGAAAATGAAACTGAAGAAGCATTACAATACCCTTTAATTCACATTCACCCTTAAACACTATAACATTTCTAGGAAGCCAGATTCCCTATAATATTGCTAACCAAATCATACTAAATATATCACTGATTAATTTTTCTTTGGAATTAACGACACCCAATATTGCCAAAAACAAGGTTGACAATTTGTTAACTCCACCTTTGAAGGAATCTTGTTATGAGTCACCTTCCAAGAAAAGGCCACCACCTTAGGCAGTACCATTGATTTTCATAACCGTCTGAAAAATAGAGAATTGTTATCCTGAGAAACTTCAAAAGTTGAATAATATGCTTTCTTAACAGAATATTGGATAAGATTCCCCTTATTATCACTTTATCCTATCCATCCTTTACCTCCCCCCTCACTTTAACCTCTCCCAAAATCCTCTCCAACTCCCTCACCAAATCTTCCTCCTAACTAAATAAAACTCTCCTCCAACTAAGTATTCATTCCCAACTATGAGCCCTCCATCCCCCCACATCAGATATGGTTGTCTACTTATGATTGGAGTGTTGGAATAGTCTAGGGAATATAGACTTGAGCCCTCCCAACACCCTTTACCTCCCCATCCCAAAATTTGAACATTGACCCATCCCCTACCAATGCCTTGATGTTACCCAAAAACCACTCACCTATCCCCTTATCAAATGTTATCTTGAGGATATCATTCCATTATTGTGACCCCCCTTCTTTTGCTTCACAAGTAGATCTGGTCTAATGTCCAACCCATATTTAACCTTTGGAACTTTGATCCAAAGGGAGTTACCCCCCTAAAGAACCCTTCAATGCCATTTTCCAAGAAGGGAATTGTTGAATGCACCCACATCTTTTATCCTAAGCCCCCTTGGTTTTTGTCCTTGCACATCGTCTCCCATTTGATCCAAGCTATTTTGTTGAACTGTTTCGATCCATCCCACAGAAATTTTCGTTGCATATCCTGAGTCGAATAAGTCACCTTCTTCGAAACCTTGTAAAAAGACAAAAAATAATGTGGAATGAAAGAAAAATAGATTTGATCAGACAAATTCGTCCTTCTAGAGATAAATTTTTCCTTTTCAATGGTGTTAGTTTTGCTCTGATTTTATCTAGAACTGGCTTCTAGACACACTCACACCTTAAATTAGCCCTCACTAGAGCCCCTAAGTAGGAAAATGACATCTGCAGTACCCCATAATTAAGGATCCTCGCAAAGGATAACAACTCTGACATCTTCATTACTACCTCTCCCAAACTGTTTTTATGGAAATTGATCTTCAACCCTAATGCTAATTCATAACACTTAAGAGTACTCTTCAGAGTAAAGACATTCTAAAGCTCCGAAAACATCATAAAAATAGTATCATCCGCATATTGCTGGATCACCACCCAAGATCATTTCCCCCTAACTTGATACCTGAAAGGAGATTTATAGAAAATGTCTTTTTTATCAAGCCACTAAGTCCTTTGACCATAATGAGAAATAAAAAAGGGGCCATGGGATCCCCTTATCTCAAACCTTGTTGCATGAAAAACTCCTGAGTGGCACTTCCGTTTACATGTATAGAGACCGAAGACGACTGGAAACACCTTTGTATCCAATTAATCCCTTTATCACCAAATCCAAAATAAGCATGTAAAACAAGAAAGATCAGCTGACAACGTCATAAGCCTTTTTGAAATTTGCTTTAAAGACCAACATGGGTCTCTTATGCTGCTTTGCCTCATGGATAACTTCATTAACAATTACTACACTATTCAGCAGTTACCTACCTTTAAGGAATGCAGTTTGTGTTTCCTCAATGATACTGTACATCACTTGTTGTAACTTGTGAGGTAATACCTTTGCAATAATTTTATAGATTACACCAATTAAGGAGATAGGTCTATAGTCATCAAGCCCATGACAATTTTTCTTAGGGATCAATGAGATAAATGATGCAATGAACCCCTAGGTAGTTTCTCATTATGATGAAAATCTGAAAAGATCTTAATAATATCCGCTTTCAGCATCTCCTAAAAGTATTTTACAAACTTCATATTGTACCCATCCGATCCAGACACCTTTAAACTATCACACTCTCAAATAGCAGCTTTAATTTCTTCCTTTGAAAATTCTCTTTCTAGTGCTATTCTTTGAACTTTTGAGATAATTTAAATTCCACCTCATCTAATCTCACACCAACATCCCCTAAGCTTGAAAAAACAACTAGACTGTTGTTGTTGTTGTATAGACAAAAATTAAGAAAGCGTAGAATGCTAAGAGTATAAATAAAAGACCCATAGATATGTTTCATTTTGTTTTACAAACAAAAATAACAAAGTTTAACCTTAAAATCTCATCCAAATTATCTACATTCTCACAACTAGACTATGCGAGAGCACTTGTAAAATCAATGCGCGGACCATGACAAGCGAAATCAAGAATATTATCCACATACAAAACTCTAATACACAGTCTCGAAGTACAATATTCGATATTATTATTATTATTAGGGCACGTACTAAAAATATCTTTTAGTTAACAGTTAGAATTTTTTTTGGAAGGTAGTTAAATATCATTAAAGTAGACTTTATTATCTTTGTTAACAAAACCTTTTCTATACGTATGTAGCTAGAATTTGAATATTAGCTTGTATATATTAAGTATATTTAAAGTGGAAAAAGGCACAGATTTTTCAAGTTTTACCGTTATGATATATTATCTTTTTTTTTTTTGAAAAGCTAAGAATATATTCATTAAAAGAAACAAAATGTTTCTTAGAATACATACTGATTACATACTCCTCCGTATCCTATTGGAGTATATCATGACTTATCCACTTATTTCATATTTAATAGACACAATCTAGGATTAGCATACCAATCCGAGAAGACACACCCCCTATTAAAACCAAAGGAATATGATAGCCATTTCCACGAGATTACCTTTATATACATCAGAATGTCGATAGACTCCACCGGTATGTTATAAAAAACAATCTGATTTCTAGTAATCCAGATACCCCAACACCCAGCAAGCCAGAACACATACCTACACTTCTTCTTTCGCTTTCCAACCACCCATGCTGATGACGAAAGGAAGAGTTGATACAAATCTCCCAGAATAGGTCTTTGAATTCCCAGCCAGCTAATGATATTGTTCCACACTGATTGAGCCTTGTCACACCTTAAGAACAAATGATTTCTATCTTCAATAGCACTGTTACAAAAAACACATAGTGCATCCTCACCTGGGATGACAACACCTCTCTTCAAGAGATTATCAGTGGTTGGTAATCTATCTAACAATAATATCCATGAAAAAGCAATTACCTTGGAGGGCAGATTATCTTTCCACATTCGTCTCAAATCTTTGGGTTCCACCTCAATTAGTCTGGATGAGGTCTGTTGTGAACGCAGAACCGAATAAGCCTCCACAACTGAGAAGCCTCCATCCCTACTAGACGACCAACTCCATCTATCGGACCTGTAATCCACAATTACCACTGGCTGCAACACGTTTTGTAAAAGACGGAGCTGATCTTCTTCCCATACAAATAGCTCCCTTCTCCATACCCATATCCACCCCCCTGATACTTCCTTTTTGTCGTTAATAGTGGTGCCTTTTTCTACCGCTAACCCATATAACCTGGGGAACTTTAGGCTAAGGGGTCCATCTCCTATCCAATTCTGTTCCCAAAAGAGGTATCCTTTCCGTTCCCTATTTTTCTAATGACGTTATTCCCAAACCAGTCTGGTATCCCCACTTTCGATCCATCAATATCCCATACATCCCTCCACCACTGAGAAGCTGTAGATAAATTCTCCGGTCTTTCATTGAGTTTGTATGTCTGGCCATATCTACATTCCAACAAACTCGCCCATATTGCGTTTTGCTCTGTTAATAACCTCCACCTCCACTTTGCAAGTAAACTCAAATTGAAGTTCCATAAGCACTTTACCCCCAGACCCCCTTCTTCTTTTGTCCGACACACATTTTCCCAACTAACCCACACAATTTTGGTCTCTTGGTCTTTCCCTCCCCACAAAAAGGAGCGCTGTAATCTGATAATGACTTTTAGGACTTTCTTGGGCACCTTGTAAAACGAGAATAGATACAGCGGAAGGCTAGACAATACTGAATTTATCATAACTAACCTTCCTGCGAAGGACATATGTTTTGCCCTCCACGCTGCCAATTTCCTCTGAAATTGTTCGATAACTGGTGACCATATATCTACCTTCTTAGGGTTCGCTCCCACCGGAAATGGACGTGATGACATAACACAATTCAAGAGATTGTTAACAACGTTTGTAAATGAATCATCTACATTTAACCCAAAGAATTTGCTTTTGCTGTAATTCACCTTTAACCCTGAAGTCAACTCAAAACCACGAAGAATAACCTTCAAGTACCACACAGATTGCAGATCAGCCTCCCCCATCATAATCATATCATCTGCATACTGCAGTATTGAAAACTTTGCCTCATAAGCAATATTGAGCTCTTTAAACACCCCTTTCCCTACAGTTGTTCTGAACAATCCAGTTAAGGCTTCAGCTACCACTAGAAACAAAAAAGGAGAGAGTGGATCTCCCTGCTTCAAGCCTCTCCCTAGCCTAAATTCCTCCGTTGGACTCCCATTGACTAGAATTGACATGTGGCTATTCCTGACAATACTACTCATCCACTTCCCCCATGTACTCCCGAACCCCAGCCTAGCCAACATATAATCCAGAAAATCCCAATTTACCGAATCGTACGCCTTCTGGAAATCCACCTTAAACAAGAAACATGGTTTCCTTTTGCGCTTAGCCCAATCAACTATCTCATTCGCTACCAGTACCCCATCTAGGATCAATCTACCTGGCAAGAATGCTGACTGACACTTAGAGATTAAATGCCCCATAACTTTCTTCATTTTCAATGACAGCAGTTTGGAAACAATCTTTTGAATGCTAGAGATTAAAGAAATTGGTCTATACTGAGCTAACCTGTCCGACCTTGCCACCTTAGGGATGAGGGTAAGAAAAGATGATGTCGCTCCTCTTGGTAATACTCCTGATTGATGGAATTCTTGAACTGCCTTTACCACATCGTCCTCTATGATTTCCCAACATGATTTATAGAAATGAAAACCAAATCCACCAGGGTCCGGGCTTTTCCCTCCCTCACAAGCCCAAACTGTCTCCTTTATTTCTTCCGCTGAAAAAGGCTCCTCTAGCCATTCTCTCTGCTGATCATCCAACTGATTGAAAGACACCCTATCCATCTTTGGTCTCGTCTCTTGTTCCTCCTTAAAGAGCCTTGTGAAATGATTAAGCACATGATCCCGAATATTCTGAACTCCCTCCACCCAACCGACATCTGTTTTTACTTCCAGTAGAGAATTTGCATAACATCTCTCCTTAAAGCATTTGTGAAAGTAGTTTGTATTGCTATCTCCATTTAGAGCCCATTTTACCCGAGATTTCTGTAACATGGACTGTTCCATTCGCCTTGCCTTTCCCCAATACTCTGATAAAATACCTGGTCTCTGCTGACCACTCCTGTTGACCCCTTGGCCTAACTGATGGTCCACCATCTCCAGTTCTAATACCTTCTCTGTCAGGAATTTCTCATCGTTACTCTAGTTTTCTTCTTTCCACTCTTTAATCTTCATCTTCAGACCTTTTAATTTACTTGCCAGCTGATACATCCTTCATCCTTGACCCTGATCTGATGTCCAGAACTTTTTTACTAAATCCATAAAACCTTGCTCCTGCAGCCAATGATAAAAAAACTTGAAAGGTTTAGGACCCCAATTCTGTTTATTCACCTCTGTTAGGATCCAGCTATGATTTGAGAATTCTCTAGTGCCCACTCTTTGAGCTATAACTCCCCACTCCTCCATCAAATCTGGGGAGAATAAAAACCGATCCAACCTACTAGATGACTCTCCATTCGGGGCTATCCACGTTGCTCCTTTTCTGATGACTAGAATATCCAATAAACCCATTGATTGGATAAAGAATTTGAAGTCAGACATCTCAATTGTAGAATGAGAACTAGATCTCCCTTTAAAATCACTCCTATCCAGCATAGCATTAAAGTCTCCTCCAAGTACCCAATTAACCTCCGGAAATCCTCGTTTTGTCATCATCAGATCATCCCATACTTTCCTTTTCCCTTGTAATGAACATGGGGCATATACATTAACCACACAATTAACTGTCGTTGAAATCTTTCCTCTAAAGCCAATTCCAAGGAAACCCTGCCCTTGTATAACCCAGACAACCTCCAACATATGCTTCTTCCAAATTGCCAGACAACCTCCACTAAGTCCAGTTGACAGTAGAATTCTCTAATCGCACCCTGTCGGCCCCCAAAGCTCCTTAACTTCCCAGTCATTTACTGTCCTGCATTTTGTCTCCTGTAGTAAGCAGATATCAATATCATTACCATTTAGCAGTCTCCTAATCCTTCTTCGCTTGGTCCGATCCTGGAACCCCCTCACATTCAAAGAGAGAATCTTCATTTAGGTATTCCTTTCACTACTCGTTTCCCTTCTTTCCTTCTCCTCCTTATTCCTCGTCTCCATCTTCCTTAATTCCTGTATATATATTTTATCTGATTGATTGCCGGATATTCCGACTTCCTTCATAGCCTACCATATTTTTTCCTCTTCTTCCTCCTCATTGTCTTTTCCTTTCTCGTCTTCCTTTGCCTCATCCAGTTGCCCTCGCCTCATTAATTCATTCCCATAAAAACTATTCCTTCTTAGTTGCTTTCATATGGATACCTCCCTCCTTTGCCCTTGTTCTCCTCGGGACACTACTTCTCCACCTACTAGTACCCATTTCTTGTAGTCGTATGGTAGTGTAGAAATAGATTCATTTTTTCCATAATCGCTATTCATCGTAATAACCCCCTTCCCTCCGTGACCAATAGCAGTTTCGGAAAGTTTCCCGCCGTGACCCATATTTTTCCCTGTAATCGGACCCATTACCTGTCCTCGTACACACTGTTTCTGGGCCCAATCGGCTTCCGCATGAAGGCCCATTGTGGATCCCGATTTTTCCCCGCACGGTCCGTTGATATGGGCCTCCATCTGCCAGCCCAAAAGATGGCATGGCCTGGCTCCAAAGTTCGGATTTTCAACACGGCCCAGCAGATGACACGACCCACTCCAACGGTCAGATTTTCACCACGCTGACCTAGCGTCCGTTGCTCTGCCCAACCAAGATGCTGCCTCGAGCCCCGTGCATGGCAGATCGGCTCCCTACAGCCTGTCCCATCTGACAAGACCTGCTGTCAGTCGTCAGGTTTCGTGAAGCGTGCCCCGGGTCTTGAAACGCTCTCCCCTCTTCATCTTCCCCACCATTACCGTATAGAGCATTCGTCTATTTGGCTTTCTCTGCAAAACTTTCTTCATACTCCATTCCTCCACTGCTGCAGCCCCTGCCAAAGCCACCTACTCTCTTCTTCTTTCCCAAATCAGACCCTGATCCTGGAGACCCGGGCCCCCGCGTCTGGCGCTCCTCCCATCCCCCTCATCCCACTCCTTCCAGTTTCCCTTGTAGAGCATCTCCTGTTTCAGCTCAGCCAACCTTCTTTCCGCCTCAGCCGATTCGTCAAACTCTTCCTCCCCCTGACAGGAGCTCATTTCCGAACTTTAGGTAGTCTGTACTGGACTTTTCTTTAGCTCATTCACCTCTTCCACCTCAGTTATCCTGATGTCGAACTCCCACCCATCAATGGTCACCCGGACAGTGTCATCGAGCTGTTTCATGTCCTTCTTGGACATCACCATCTGTGCTACATCGTATCTTTCTTTTTTTTGGTGATTTCCTCCGTATACAGCAACTCGCTAAAGGGTGCGAGTAAAGTGGAGAATAAATTTTCTCCCCAGACATGTAACGGGATCCCATAGCAGTTCACCTTTACCCTTTTGTCCGTGTCAACCATTCCCGGCTCCCACTTCTGTATCCCAGCAAACCATTAGTCAAACCACTGCTGTTTCCTTTTCATGATCTCTTGGAGTGTCTCCCCCCCTTCCAGCTCCAATAGTACCTTGTTTGCCCCCATGGGAGTTGTGCGCACACTGTAGATACTGTGAGTCATTAGGAATAACTGCGTCCTGAACGCAGTCCCTCTTTTGCTACTTCTCCCACATAGGCCCTCTGAAGCCGAATAACGTTCTCCGCTGGTGCTGTGTACACTAGTTTCATTTTCGCGTCTTCCTTCTTCCCTGCCTCTTTCCGCGCATTGTTATTTTTAGACCCCCCAGGAGCACATACAACCGATGCAAATGATTTTTTCCGGTTTCCATTATACACACTTTGTTTCCTCGTTTGCCTCGCCACTGTAGGATAAACGTTTTGAATTTGTGTCCTCCTCCATGTGTTCATCTTTCTCTGATTCTGCTCAATTCGCTGATCATACCTTGGGAGATTAACCCACAGCTTTTCTGTTCCAATGAAGATATTGTCCAGTCTAACCACCAGCATTTTCACATCCTCTACCTCCCTAAACCTGGCAAAACCGAACCTTTGTCCCCTACTGTTCCTCTTGGTTGGGATTACCACATCATGGACTTTTGCATATCTCCCGAAGATCTCCCACATATCCTTTGCCATATATTCTTCCGGAAAATGAGTAAAAAAGACAGAGGTTATACTCCCCTTCCTTTTCCCTACCTCAATGACTAATTTCCTTCCTCCATTGGCATCGTTTCTTCTCCTTATCTCTGTTCACCCGTCCTGCATTGGCATGTGTTTTCCCGACGCTGGAACTTTCTATGATATATTATCTGTTTTGAACTGTTTGCGTTGAGTGCTCATACAGCGAAAAAAGATTATAATCAGAGTTACGGGGTGCTATATACAGTGACTATCGTTTGTGCCTTTGGGAATATTTTAGTGTTTTTCACTCTCAGTTGTCAAATGAGAATATATATATATATATATAGTGGAATCTACTGTACAAGACCATAGAGTATACCCTCTACCATAGTAAAGGAAAGTTATACCTTATCAATGGACTCGTGCTAGCATAAAGGGCAACCAAGATTTGACACCATTTTCAGCCACCAAATAGGATGATATACAATATACATTTGCTTGGTTAATTATTAATTTGAACATATATATGTTCCAAAATAACATAAGAGTAACTTTTAATTTAACGGATGAAGATAATTGGCTTCCAAACATATCAGTAGACTCTTAATTTTGATCCAATTGGTTCGTCCTTGTTAGCTGTCAAGAGTTTTAAGGGTTTTAGCTCATGCCCCATCGTCAGTTTTTTTTTGTTTTTATACATTTCAAATACATTTGAAACGGACTTTGCAAAATGAATTTGAAGTTGAAGGTTGTAAAATTCAAATGATGGATACACCAAAAGTTGAATATTCAATCCCAGCAATAACTTAATTCCCTTTGCTTTTTAATAGGAAAAACTTACCATCTATATAATCTATAAGGCTATACCTCTTTTCATGATTACCTTACAAAAACTGCATATTATTAAAAAAAAACTGATATTTTTGTCTATTTCTAAATAAAAACGACCAAAGTTATAACTACCTAATCACAAAAATTGTCTAGGTAATAAGGTGTATTCCATTGAAGCGGATATTTTAACCAAACAAGTACAATTCAAAAATAGATTATTTACCTTACAGGTTTGTATATTGCGCTTAGATTGTTTTTACAATATGTCAAAGTGACTACACATTTGGATAAGATGACGAGATTGTTTTTAAGGCTTTAATTAATTATTGACTGTAAAAAAAGATAAAAAAGATAACAAGTTTTTCCTGATAAAAAAAAAGGATTTTATTCACAGTAATAGTTTGATTATGTGTGTGTTATAAAAAGGGTAGTTATAAAGAGTAGTCGTTATTTAAGGCTTTAATTAATTATTGACTGTAAAAAAAGATAACAAGTTTTTTCTAATAAAAAAAATGTAAGGGTTGTATTCACAGTAATAGTTTGATTGTGTGTGTGTTATAAAAAGGGTGGGTAGTTATAAAGAGTAGTCGTTATTTAAATTTAACAAGTAAATAAATGAATGAATTTAAAGTTGAAGTAGTTAAAGCCTGATTGATTGATTTGATTTTTTAGTTTTTGAAAAAGATTTTAAGAATAATTTAAAAAAATTGTTTTTGAGAAGAAAAGAGAAAAAAAACTTGTTTGACAAGTTTTATTTGAAATATGTTTTGAAGATGTAAAAATTGAAAACTTGTTCATATTTATTAGAATTTCATTAATGAAAAGCAAAAAATAACATATTTTGATTGTATTTTGAGTTTGTAAAACAAAAATAGAAAACTGAAAAGCAAAACTACTTTCAATTGTTCCTATTTTTTAGTTTTTAAAAACTAAAAAAACAGTGTTTTAAAAAAACATTACCCAAACAAGTTTTTTAGTTTTTAAAAACTAAAGTACTGAAAACAATTTTATAAAACTGTTGTCAAACAAACATTTAGTTTCCTATTCTTTATATTATTGTCTTTAATTTTTATTTTTTGTTCATTGATATTTTTTTTTCTATTAATTAGTGATTAATGCATTTTTTTCCTGTTTATTGATAATTTTTTTTTTCAATCCAAATTTTTGTTGTTGGGGTTTATAGTGTTTTTTTATTAATAATTTTTCATCTTTCTATTTTTTGGGCCACACATCTTTCTATTTTTTGTTTTAGTAAATTGATTCTAATTATAATTCTGAAAAGATCTAGAGTGTTGGTTGAATCCATAGCTTGCAACCTATGAATATCTCAACCGCATTCGTTCCCATATATACTAAAGATATATTTATATTCGCTTTACTATAGACATATTTGTACCAAACTTCAGGATGTATTTAACTAAAGATTATACTAATTTTAGGATGTATTTAACTTTTATCTCATTTTTTTCCTTTTCAACTACAATTGACACGTTGTAATCATGTATTTTCTAATTTTAGTTTCCTTTATAATACTTTATTATTATATTTTTTTTATAATTTTAGTTTCATTATATCTTATATTTTTTTAAAGTTTTTTATATACTATTTGGTCTACAATTATGGTTTTTTTTCCTTCAATTTGGTGTTTCCAATCTTGAACGAATCAAATTTTTATTTTACATGTTTATTGTTATTATGATAAGTTAAGTGGTGCTTGTTTATGCATTTGTTATTAATATATCGTATAGTTGCAATTAACTAATAAATTGGTTTATTAATATATTTTTTCCTTGACACTTAAATTTTAACCTTTTATTGATTGCAAAATCTACAATAATAACTTATATCAACCGTTAAAGTGTTTTTAAAATCTAAACTTATCATATAAATTATGAACTTGCCATTTTTCATAATTTTTAAAGTGTTTTTAAATAAATTTTTGTTATAAAAAAATGTTATTCATATTAAAATGATAAAATGAAATAAGAAAAATAAAATTTATAGCTTCTATAACTATATATATAAAGACATTATCTCATTTCATTTACATTTTTATTAATATCTATTTTACCCATTTTTTAAATTATAAAAACTGTCCATTTTAAAAAAAAACTTCATAGATTCAGCATATTCAGTTTTAAATAAAAACTGCACAAGTAAAAAAAAACTTCCTAGGTTCAACTACTAATAAAAACTGCTCATTTTATTATAAATTCAATCTTTTATTATAAATTCAATATTGGACCTCAATGACATTTCATCCGTCAAATTGGCAATTTTTTTTATTAGACCTCTATGCCATTTTCAAACTACCCATTTTAGGAACACAGTCTCAATGCCATTTCACAATTTATAGATTATTAACATGAAAAAAATAAAAAAACTCGGAGTCTTAACATACCAACTACACATTTTTTTTTATAATTGTATAATTTATAAATATTATGATTTTTAGAAATATGGTAAGTAATATACTCATATTCGAATGTGAATACTTATATGGATTATAGGCATCTATTTTGATATTTTATTGGATGATAGGTATATTGTATGCGAATACCTATATTCGAATGCGAATATTTGTGGCCATATTTTATTACACGCTTTTCTATATTACAAACTTGGTGTCTTAACATAATTTTTATTTTAAATATATCATAATATATCTACTTATGTAATTCCCACCTATTATGAGTATATGTCTATATTCCTACTCATATCAAATGGTATGTTTTCCTATATTTAAAAAATAGCTGAGCAATGAGTTTTTTAGAAATTGACAATATTTGTGAATGCTTAGTTTAAGCATCAAGTTTATGAATGTCTTGCACTTTAAGGAGGTTATTTGTTACTATTATAATTTTTTATGAACTCCTTGATGTTAGGAACCTATGGGATGAGTTTTATCCTCACGTAGTAGAAGATTATCCTGCAATAAGCGCTTCCATAAGCATAAATGTGACTATATGCTACTTAGAGATTTAAATGACCTTTTGATTCGACATGGTAAGCAACTCACAAATTTTGATTTACCACTGTTAACATTTGAGGACGCTAAAAATACTCCAATTTCTCGAGTTATATAAGAAGAATTAGCAATACAAGTGTCAAATAAAGATGTGGACTGTATACAAAAGTTAAATCATGATAGTCCATTGCTTTCAATACCATTATGGATGTTATCAACTGTAAACAAAGTCAAGTATTTTTGCTAGATGGGCTAGGGGGAACAGGTTGGAAAAACATTTCTTTATCGTGCTTTAATTACACAATTAAGGAGTCAACACAAAATTGAATTAGCCACTGCCTCATCAGGGATAGTTGCAATACTATTACCTGGTGTTCGAATTGCATATTCTCAATTTAAGATACCTATAAATGTACAACCAAAGTCTTTTTGTTCAATAAGTAGATAATCAGACCTTGCAAAGCTCATTAGAGAAACAACATCAATAATTTGGGATGAAACACCTATGATTAACAGATATGCTTTAAAAGCATTAGATTGATGACTCATATTTTGTTCTCACATTTATGGTCTTGTTGCGTCTTCTAAAATAATTAATTCTTCCTTATTTCTTACATTTAGCATTTATTTTTATTTTTCTGTAATAAATAGGAGTTTTTGTAAATACTTACTATATAGTATATTTTTACATTGTATTTTGTATTTTTTTGTTCTAACCTTGTCTACTGTTTTGGCCCTAATTTCTTCTGCAAATATCCTTTTTAGCTAATTGTTTTTGCATTGGATTCTGGGCTTCTGGGACTTCAATTTGGACATATAGAACATGGTGTTTGGAGATATTTTTAATAAATTGTAAAAGTTTAGACAGAAAACATAGTTTTTGTATAGGATTCATTTGTACATTTAGTTTTATATTAGGCCCATTTTCTGCCTATCCTTGGCCCATTTAGTTGGAGCAAAAAGGCCAGGGCGCTGAGTGAAAGGGAGACTTGGAGATCATTTTTGTGAATTTTGGAAAAATTTTTTGGAGTTGATTGAACAAAATTTTTCTCTCTTGCAATTCGGTTCCCATTCCTTCCTTTTCCCTTTTCTTTTAGCTTTTTCGTTTCAGCAATGTTCAACGTTCTTCTTCTTCATTGCAATCACACTTTGAGTTTGTGCTCTAACCGTGTCTTTTAAATATTTGATCAAGAATTGTATGTCTAGCCTGTATAATTCGATTGAATGGTATATCACTGTTAATTAGAAGAAACCCAATTGATTAATTGATTTCTTGGAATTCAAGGTTGGAACAAATTCAGTTTATGATTTCGATTCTTTTTTCAATTTCACAGTTCAATTTCATTTTGCAATTTCTGTGTTTCAATTTCACAGTTCAATTTCATTTTGCAATTTCTGTGTTTCAATTTCGTTTGTAACTTCATTTGCATTTCCGTGTTTCAAGTTTTTGCATTTCACTTTCTACTTTTCTTGACTTCTTTTTCTTGCAATTCGTTTTACAATTCAGTGTTTCAATTTTTTTGTTAATTCGGTTTTTTAGTTTTACAGTTTTTCATTGTTTTTTTCTTCATTGATTCTTTATTGTCTTGATTTAATTTCAATTGCATTTACAATTTTGATTTTAATTTTCAAGATCTAAGAAAACCCCCAATCTTAATTTGTTTTGGAAAAGTATCAAGCAAGGGACGTGTGTCTTTGGGAGTTTGACCTAGATCAACCCTATATTGCATTTATCTAGGGGGACTTAGTTGCTTTGAAAGTTCACTACGACATGAGCTCACTAAAGAAACAACATCAGTAATTTGGAATGAAACAACTATGATTAATAGATATGCTTTAGAAGCATTAGATCAATCATTAAGGGACTCTTTAGATCTTGATACTCCATTTGGTTGGAAAGTAATGATATTAGGAGAGGACTTTCGCCAAGTAGTTCCTATTGTTAAAAAAGGAACTTGGGCTCAAATGATTTTAGCATGTATTGTTAAGTCTCCTTTATGGGCTATCACAAAGGTCCTACATATACGGAAAAACATATGAACATTACAAGACTCAATTTTGTTGAATATCTCATACGTATTGGAGATGGTACTGACCTAACAAATATGATGACATGGTTAAAATTTCTCATCAACTTGCAATAACATGGGAAGGGGAAAGTTCAATACAAAAGCTTATACAAGAAACATTTTCCCAATTGGAATCACACACCTGAGATGTAGCTTATATGGTACAAAGAGCTATCCTGACACCGAAAAATGATGATTTCTAGCTACTTAATGACATGATTATTAATCAATTTCTGAGAGAAGAAAATGAGTTGTTATCATTTGATGAGGTTGAAGCGGATACACACATCTTATATCAACAAGATTATTGTGTTGAGGATTTTTTAGGAATATGTTAGATGTCAAAATCCTAACAAGCCACCATAATGGTAAAAAATCTTTCTTGCCTAGAATCAAACATAAGACAACAAATAATGCAAGACTTCCCTATGTGCTTAGTAGAAAACAATTTCCTGCAAAATTGAGTTTTGCAATTACAATAAATAAATTGCAAGGACAGACCATACCAAATGTTGAAATTTATCTTCCACGACATATTTTCAGTCATAGTCAATTATACATTGCTTTATCAAGAGGTGTTTCTCAAGCTAACACAAAAATAATTATTAAAGAAGGACAACTTGATGAAAAAGATGAAAACTTTACAAAAAAAATTGTGTTTAAAGAAATTTTGTTATCTCAAACTTAGGTACATATATATCTTTACATGCATTTTTGTATTCATGCTTAAGGTTATAATTATGCAATTTAATTAACTAAAATATTATTAAATTTACAAATTCAGTTTAATTGAATCAATTGAAGAAGATTTTAATTAGTCTAGAGCCATGATAACATTACATAATTAGTAGATACATTTTATTTTTGTGTATTTTATTGGATTAATAACAATTGAATCAATCAAATTAATTGGTCTACTTATAATCAATTTTAATCATAATCAATTTAATTATAAAACAATGACACATCTCTTGGTAAAAAAATTCAATTGATTCAACTATATAGAATTTAGTATTTTTCATCTTATATTATCCATTTTTGTATATATGGTTGAAGTCTTTTGTTTACTATTACAAGCTAAGTTAAAATAGTATATAAAATTATACAAATATGATATTTAATTTCAAATACATAATTAAATATACCAAATTAAAATAAAAATGCTAACACACAAGTGTGACAATGCTTGTGTTTTCGCTAGTATGCATAGAAGTAACTTTATGGCCTCTCTTTGGGTAGTTATCACTTTTCTGTTTTTTATTTGAATTATATTTTGAAAATAGAACTATGTTAGGTTAAAATAATAATTTTGTTCTTTAATTATTTTATATATAAATATTTTAACAAATAATAAAAATTGATTTCAAATTAAATTCCAGTTTCTATTTTATTCAACCTTGCTATCACTCACCATAACTACTTGTCATTACTATTGGTTATTGGTCGTTGGTCTCCGACTATTGCCACTTGTTGTCAGTTATAATTATTCATCATTTTCATGTCTACGATAGTAGCTTCTAACCATCGATCATTAGTCATCAACAACCATCATCATTGATTCATTGGTCTCTGTCCACCATCGCTATCTCTAGTAGCCTATTAATTCAGAAGGTCTATAAGACTAGATGATTACGACTAGATGATCTTATACGTACCTTAAGGGTTTTGTTGATATCAAAATTAAGTTTGATTATCTAATATTTATCTTGAAAAAATAAATACAGATGAAGAATAGATGTTATTCTGAGCCTAATAAACCGAAAAAATCAATCATATAATGAAGCCAAGACGTAATCGTAATACGAATAAAAAGTCCACATAAAAGCATAAGAAATGTCTATACATTTAGCAACAGCGACACCAAAGAACGTCTTGTTAGCCAAATTAGATTGTCTAAGGATAAGTGCTAAAGAAACATATACTATATATATAGTGCTTAGAAGCATCTTATATAAGTTCAAACATTTTAACCATATCAATTATTAGAAGAAGCATCTAAACCTTGTAAGAATGAAAACCTCTCACCTGGTAAAAGTCTTTTAATGGTGATAAACAACATTCTTGTTCTTATATTAATTAATGTGTGTATATATATATATATATATATATATATATATATATATATATATATATATATATATATATATATATATATAATGAATAATCTTTTTAATCCTTACTCCGAATTTGCCGTAGTCTACCTAGATGACGTATTAATATTTTCCAATACAATAGAACAACATTTGAAACATCTAAAAATTTTTAAAGAAATAATAAAGAAAAATGGTCTAGTAATTTCTAAAAGAAAAATAAAATTAGGTCAAACTAAAATAAGATTTCTAGGTCATGAAATATTTCAAGGGAAAATAACCCCTATAAATCGAAGTATTGAATTTGCAAATAAATTTCCTGATGAAATAATAAATAAGAATCAATTACAAAGATTTTTGGGATGTATTAATTATGTAGCCGATTTTATTCCTAAAATAAGAATTATTTGTCAACCCTTATTCCTTAGACTTAAAAAGAATCCTAAGCCTTGGACTGAGAATCATACTAAAATAATTAAAGAAATAAAAGGCCTTGTTAAAACATTACCCTGTCTAGGAATTATTCACCCTAACTCTAAAATAATTGTGGAAACAGATGCTTCAGAAATAGGGTTTGGAGGAATTCTAAAACAAACCTTTTCAGAAAATAAAGAACAGATAGTAAGATATCACTCGGGAGCTTGGGCAGGAGCTCAAATTAATTACAGTGTTATTAAAAAAGAAATCTTAAGTATTGTTTTATGTATTAATAAATTTCAAAATGATTTAATGAACAAAGAATTTCTGTTAAGAATTGACTGTAAATCGGCAAAAGAAGTTTTAGAAAAAGATGTTAAAAACATTGTTTCTAAACAGATTTTTGCCAGATGGCAAAGCATTTTGTCTTGTTTTGAATTTAAAATTGAATTTATAAAAGGTATTAATAATTCAATTCCAGACTTTCTAACAAGGGAATTTCTTCAGGGCACTCCTTCTTCAAAATGAGACCTTCAGGAAAAACGGCCCTCACCGATACTCCTTCAAAATCAAAACCCCTAAGTATAGCCGACCTGGCCCCTTCATATGCAGTAAAGTCCTCATTAAATACCTCTGAAAATACCCGAGTATTACCAGCCTCCCTAACTAAAAAATCTCCCTCTGAATTATCTTCTAAAGGAAATTTCCCTCCACTAAAACCTTCAAGTTCTTCTAAACTCCCTGAAAATTTAAATGCTCAAAAAGATTACCACATCAAAACTCCCTGTATTCCTATTCTCCCAATTGAACCAGAATGGGAAGAGGAAGAGCCACCGGCCATCATTGACAGAATTTGCCCTAAAGGATGGGCATGGATTCCAAATAATTTTGAAAAAACTTTAAATTTTTATCAAATGATTTTATTGGATACTCATTCAGTCGAATTAATTCCCGAAAAAGATCCAAGAAATCCTCTTATTACTAATTATTCAAAATTAAAAATTTTAAATGTTTTATGTCCCACAGACTGGAATCAAAATTGGTTGACTCCAAAAGGCTTTTCTAGACCTTTTAAGCCAACCTCTTTTAACTACTTTGATTATCAAGAAGCTTGGTCGAAAATCCTTTTAAATACGAATCCTAAGCATTCTTGGTATATAAGTTTTAAAAATGAATTACCTACTCGATTACCTTCTTGGTTCATTAAGTGGGTAATTGATTTTGGCCCCGTGAAAAGTATTCTTCCAGCTAGAATTGTAAAAATGTATGACATTTTCAAAGAAATTTCGCCAGCCATTCCTTCTAAATATAAATTAACCAGTTTTTTATCTAAAATGGGAATTGGATGGTTGATGCAACCACAATATCAGATTCACCATCACATGGGCGACCCGTTTCCCAAACAAGTCTGCTTAACTGTGAAGGTTTTCTGGTGGCAAAAGTTCAATATCGACTACGTCGATACTAAATTCAGGCAATTCAAGAATTCTCCCTCAAAGGCCTCCATTACTCCTGCTTCTGCTTCATCTTCCCCCTTAAAGATTGAAGACCTGGTAGGACCCACAAAAACTAAAAAAGAACTAAAACAGAAATTACTCGAAGCATTATCTTCTTTAGATTCTGACGAAGAACCTGAAGAGAATGAAGAATTACTATCAGACGATTGCTATGCCATCCAGATGGCACAAGATCCTAATTTGGACTCAGACTAGCAGTTACTGACAGAGCGATGCCAAATCTGCTTAAAGATTCTCAGTCTGGTAAACGCTCTTCGTTGATTGCCAACATCGGGACCATACACACCAGCTGTCAGCATAATTACGGAACCAGCTAGCAGCCAAGTGCAGGGACCCACTATTAATTATTTTGTCGGCCAGTTTGTCGCAGAATCTTTTTTTGTCAAAAAGACGATAAAAGCATGTCGGCCTCTTTGACAGAATCAAGAAAACGACAAGGAAGTGGCAGACCAAGTGGCGCATTATCCGGAAGTGGGCGACAAATTGACGCATTATCCGGAAGTGGGCAGCAAAGTGGCACATTATCTGATAAGTGGAAGACCACGTGGCACTCTATCTGATCGATGGCAGACCAAGTGGTGGCTTATTCGGATGCCTTTAATTATTGATTAATGTAATTTATTTTAAGTCCGGACTTCGCATCCGGCTTTGTAATTCTATAAATACCTTGTAAGAAGAGAGGAGAGACACAGCTCGATAGAGCATTAAAAACCTCTCTCTCTCTTTCCTTCCCTCTCATCCCTCTCATCCCCCTTTGTAAAATTCCATCTGAAATAAACCTCTTTCTTTGTACAACTCTGTCTTAAGCCAGCTGTGCCTCTGTAAGTTTTAAATTGTTCTTCTTCTTATAATTGTTTTTACTTTACAACACGCCAGAAATGGTATCAGAGCCTAACTAAAAGAATTTTCGCCGGAAAAATATATAAGTATGCTCTGTGGTTGCGACTAGTTCGATCTTCCACATCAGAAGATTTTCTTGTTCAAAGTTTGTGAATTTCTGCATTCTTGATCTTCATAATTAACTAAGTTTTCAAGATCTTCATCTTTAACTTGTATCATTTTCTGTAAACTTTTCAAAGCAAGTTTAATAATCAAGAACACGATCTAGTAATTAGGATGAAGCGTTGGTCAGCCGGTAAGGGTGGTCCCGGTAGTTAGTCGCAGAGGGCGCAGTAAAACCGTTGGTTTAGCCTGGTGGTCCCACTTCGGTCCTAATTATTTTAGAAAAATGTCTCGATTAATAAAAATGCTTTCTAAAGGTAAAGAAAAGATAGACGTTAATAATGAAGAATCTGAAGAAACTAAGTTAAATATGATCCATCATGAATTAAGAATTCCGCAAATTGAAAATGAGTTAAATAAATGGAATATACCGAAATTAGACATTAAGACTATTTATAAAACTTCGTTCAAAGATATGTTTAAATCAGAATATATAATTAAAATAGTAGAAAAAGAAATAGATCTAAAATCAACTCAGCAAGAAATACCTTTAATTTCTAATCAATTAATTATGGAACATATAAAAGAATATCGATATCTACACATAGGATCGATTCAAATAGCAATTAAACCCCTGTTCAGACTAGGTATGGACATGCCGTTACTAGCCATCCTCAGGGACAATAGACCCAAAGACTTTGAAAATCAAACCCTAGCCTTAATGGAAACCAACTTACATCAAGGCCCGGTATACATTAATAATTATCCTAATTATTCCATAGCCTTAAAAAGTCTTCATGAAACAAATAATAATATAATTTTAACTATAAAAATTCTGGAAGAAAAATGGAATAACAGTTCTTTTCCGTTAACAATAGCATACAGATTATATTACAAAGCAATGAAAACTCAATTAGCCCCAGGAGCCTTAATTATGTCACCTAAAGATGTCACTACCATGTTATTAGTAAATCCAGACAAGGTTAGTGCCACTGTTCCTAGAACATTAAGACATGAAGAAATAACTTCAGGATTAAAATGGAAATTAGATGAAATTCTTCCTCCAGAAAAATTAGACAATCCTGTTTTAAATAATATTATTGAATTTAGAGATGGGGCTGTAGAAGTAGCTTTTGCCCCGTTAAGAAGGTCACTATCATTTAGAAGTCCGCAGACCTCTTTTGCCACAGCAAGAAGGTCCATAGATAGATCAGGATTCTCAATACCTAGGACTTTAAATTATGTGGGAATTAGGTCAGATCCTACTGTTCCCCAACCAGAATACGAAGAAACAGAAAATCAACTTAATTCTCCCCAATATGAATCTGCACCAGGTCCTTCAGAATTTAATCAATTAAATGTTATTAAAAAATTTGAAATAAATAAAGATTTATTAAAACAAGAATTTTTAAATCCTGATAATAAAGATAAAAGAAATTGGTTCTTTGAAAATTTCTCTCAAAAAGAATTAAGAGAATATCGAGAAAATTATTATACTTATTTAGAAGAAAAAGAAGAAAATATTCCTTTCTTTGATTGGTTCTCAGAAAACTGTTTCAATAATCTCCAAATTAATGTATTAAAAGCCGCTGAAAAAATATGGAAAACCTCTAAAGGAGAAATTATCAGTATAATTCCCCCCTTAGAAGAAGTAAAATTTCCTAATATTCAAAATCATGAAGTAATAGCATCACCTTTTAAAATGATCACTGAAAATAGGGAAATTAATATTAAAGATATTCAAAATCTACACACTCAGATTAATTATACCAATCAAATGGTTCATATAATAGCCAACGAAGTAATTGATAAAGAATTACCCCCTAAAAAATTAGAAAGATCTTTAATTAAACCCTTTAAGTTTTCAGAAGAAGAATTAAAACATATAAAATTAGGAAAAGATTCCATGTTAGATGAAATAAATAAAAAACTAGATGCTTTAAAAATTAATAAAGTGAATACCATAATTATTCCCGATGAAGAAATAGGAGACATAAATAGAGAACAGTTTGATGATAATTTATTTAAAGTTAATAAATTAAGACGAAACTCTAGGAGTAGCTCTTCTTTAGGACCTACCCCTAGACCCACTACTCGTAATTATTATAATAGGCCAACTCTCCCCGATATTCAGTTTGAAGAATGGGAGCTAGAGTCACCATCCTCTTTTGATGGCTCTAGTATTTATGAATGGAATATAGACGGCCTAACAGAAATGCAAATATTAAGAAAAACTAATGAAATGACCATGGCAGCCTCTGCCTATAGAACTAAACAAGATGCGGCTACTACAGTTAAGCTGCTGGTAACAGGGTTCACCGGTCAACTAAAAGGTTGGTGGGATCATTATCTCTCTGAAGAAGAAAGATTTAATATAATGAATAGTGTAAAACAAGAAGTCGATCAAATAATGCCTTTAATGGTAGAAACATTAATCTTAGCTATTATTCATAATTTCGTAGGAGATCCTCAATTATTTGACCAAAGAATATCGTTAATTCTTCATACAATTAGGTGTAAAACCCTAGGAGATTTTAGGTGGTATCACGATAATTTCATCACCTTAGTCTTAACTAGACCTGATTGTAGGGAAGCATTTTGGAAAGAAAGATTTTTGGCTGGACTTCCTTCAACTTTTGCAGATAAGGTTAGAGAAAGCCTACCAAGATTATATCATGACATTCCTTTAAAAGACTTAACTTATGGAAGATTAAGTACAGCTACTAAATTAATAGGTTTAGAAATTTGCGATACCCTAAAATTACAAAACCAAATTAAAAGAAATCAAGAAATGGGAATAAAAGAACTAGGTAATTTTTGTAGTCAATACGGTTATGAAAAACCTATTCCTCCCTCAGAAAAAAGAAAAAGACAATTAAGAAGACAAAAGAACTTTAAAACATCCCAACCAGTTCAGAGAAGTAATTTTAGGAAATTCCCTAAAAGAGTAAATAAACCTAATAAGACAAATATAGTATGTTATAAATGTGGACGAATCAGTCATATGAAAAAAGACTGTAGAGTAAAAGAAAAAATAAAAGCTTTAAACATGAGTGAAGAATTAAAAGAACAGATAGCAAATCTATTAATATTGGAAGAAGAAACTTCAGAAGAAGAAGAAGAATCATTAATAGAAAATAATGAATTAACTGACAATTCAGATAATGAAAATGAAGAAAACATTCACACATGTGAAAATTTAGATATGTGTAATTGTTCTTTTAAAATAAATATGATTAAAGCAGAAACTAAGTTAGCCCTAGAAATGGTAGATAAAATGGCTAATGAAGAAGATAAATTAGAATATTTATTAAAATTAAAAAATATAATGATAGAACAAGAAACAAATAAAGAATCAAAAGAAAAAGAAAAATTTACAGGATATAATTTTTCAGAAATACTAAAAATGGATTCTTTAAATAAACCTGTTACCATAAAAGATTTACAACAGGAAATAAACGAGTTAAAGCAAGAAGTAAAACAATTAAAATTAAATTTAGACAACTTAACCGAACAATTTAATAACAATATTGGTACAACATCTAATTCTAATGAAGAAGACACAGAATTAATAAATCAAATAAAAATTCTACAACAGAAATGGCAAATAAAAATATCATTATCTATAGGAAATTCCTTTCATAAAAATTTTATTGCCTTAGTTGATTCAGGAGCCGATTTAAATTGCATAAGAGAAGGGTTAATTCCTACACAATATTATGAAAAATCATTACAAAAATTATATACTGCCAATAATTCTAAATTAAAAGTTCAATATAAATTATCCAATGCTAATATCTGTAATAAAGGAAAATGTTTTAAAAATAGTTTTATTTTAACTAAAGATATTACCGAAGAAATAATTTTGGGTACTCCTTTTTTAACCCAAATATACCCCTTTGAAGTATCTACGAAAGGAATCAAACATAAAAATCATTTATTTGAATTTATTAACCCCATTAAATCAAAAGAAGTCTTAACCTTAAAAGACTTAACTGAAGAAAATTTTATTAATAAAATTGAAAACAAAAATGAGCAAATTCATAAATTACAATTGGAAATAAAATATCAAAAAATTGAAAAACAAATAAATGATACCTTAATAAAAAAGACTTTTGAAAATTTTCAAAAACAACTGGAAAAAGAAATTTGTGCTGAAATTCCCTCTGCCTTTTGGGATAGAAAATATTTTACTATTAAATTACCATACGAAGAAGGATTTCATGAAAGTAATATACCTACTAAAGCAAAACCAGTACAAATGAATAAAGAAACTCTTAATTATTGTAGAAAAGAAATACAACAATTTTTAGATAAAAAATTAATTAGACCAAGTAAATCCCCATGGAGTTGTTCTGCATTTTATGTTATGAACGCCTCTGAAATTGAAAGAGGGGAACCAAGAATGGTAATTAATTATAAACCTCTTAATAATGTTCTAAAATGGATCAGATATCCACTCCCCCATAAACAAGAATTAATAGGAAGATTATATAAAGCAGTAATTTTTTCTAAATTTGATTTAAAATCTGGTTATTATCAAATTAAAGTGGCGGAAGAAGATAAGTATAAAACTGCTTTTACTGTTCCTTTCGGGCATTATGAATGGAATGTAATGCCTATGGGACTTAAAAATGCTCCATCAGAATTTCAAAATATAATGAATAATCTTTTTAATCCTTACTCCGAATTTGCCGTAGTCTACCTAGATGACGTATTAATATTTTCCAATACAATAGAACAACATTTGAAACATCTAAAAATTTTTAAAGAAATAATAAAGAAAAATGGTCTAGTAATTTCTAAAAGAAAAATAAAATTAGGTCAAACTAAAATAAGATTTCTAGGTCATGAAATATTTCAAGGGAAAATAACCCCTATAAATCGAAGTATTGAATTTGCAAATAAATTTCCTGATGAAATAATAAATAAGAATCAATTACAAAGATTTTTGGGATGTATTAATTATGTAGCCGATTTTATTCCTAAAATAAGAATTATTTGTCAACCCTTATTCCTTAGACTTAAAAAGAATCCTAAGCCTTGGACTGAGAATCATACTAAAATAATTAAAGAAATAAAAGGCCTTGTTAAAACATTACCCTGTCTAGGAATTATTCACCCTAACTCTAAAATAATTGTGGAAACAGATGCTTCAGAAATAGGGTTTGGAGGAATTCTAAAACAAACCTTTTCAGAAAATAAAGAACAGATAGTAAGATATCACTCGGGAGCTTGGGCAGGAGCTCAAATTAATTACAGTGTTATTAAAAAAGAAATCTTAAGTATTGTTTTATGTATTAATAAATTTCAAAATGATTTAATGAACAAAGAATTTCTGTTAAGAATTGACTGTAAATCGGCAAAAGAAGTTTTAGAAAAAGATGTTAAAAACATTGTTTCTAAACAGATTTTTGCCAGATGGCAAAGCATTTTGTCTTGTTTTGAATTTAAAATTGAATTTATAAAAGGTATTAATAATTCAATTCCAGACTTTCTAACAAGGGAATTTCTTCAGGGCACTCCTTCTTCAAAATGAGACCTTCAGGAAAAACGGCCCTCACCGATACTCCTTCAAAATCAAAACCCCTAAGTATAGCCGACCTGGCCCCTTCATATGCAGTAAAGTCCTCATTAAATACCTCTGAAAATACCCGAGTATTACCAGCCTCCCTAACTAAAAAATCTCCCTCTGAATTATCTTCTAAAGGAAATTTCCCTCCACTAAAACCTTCAAGTTCTTCTAAACTCCCTGAAAATTTAAATGCTCAAAAAGATTACCACATCAAAACTCCCTGTATTCCTATTCTCCCAATTGAACCAGAATGGGAAGAGGAAGAGCCACCGGCCATCATTGACAGAATTTGCCCTAAAGGATGGGCATGGATTCCAAATAATTTTGAAAAAACTTTAAATTTTTATCAAATGATTTTATTGGATACTCATTCAGTCGAATTAATTCCCGAAAAAGATCCAAGAAATCCTCTTATTACTAATTATTCAAAATTAAAAATTTTAAATGTTTTATGTCCCACAGACTGGAATCAAAATTGGTTGACTCCAAAAGGCTTTTCTAGACCTTTTAAGCCAACCTCTTTTAACTACTTTGATTATCAAGAAGCTTGGTCGAAAATCCTTTTAAATACGAATCCTAAGCATTCTTGGTATATAAGTTTTAAAAATGAATTACCTACTCGATTACCTTCTTGGTTCATTAAGTGGGTAATTGATTTTGGCCCCGTGAAAAGTATTCTTCCAGCTAGAATTGTAAAAATGTATGACATTTTCAAAGAAATTTCGCCAGCCATTCCTTCTAAATATAAATTAACCAGTTTTTTATCTAAAATGGGAATTGGATGGTTGATGCAACCACAATATCAGATTCACCATCACATGGGCGACCCGTTTCCCAAACAAGTCTGCTTAACTGTGAAGGTTTTCTGGTGGCAAAAGTTCAATATCGACTACGTCGATACTAAATTCAGGCAATTCAAGAATTCTCCCTCAAAGGCCTTCATTACTCCTGCTTCTGCTTCATCTTCCCCCTTAAAGATTGAAGACCTGGTAGGACCCACAAAAACTAAAAAAGAACTAAAACAGAAATTACTCGAAGCATTATCTTCTTTAGATTCTGACGAAGAACCTGAAGAGAATGAAGAATTACTATCAGACGATTGCTATGCCATCCAGATGGAACAAGATCCTAATTTGGACTCAGACTAGCAGTTACTGACAGAGCGATGCCAAATCTGCTTAAAGATTCTCAGTCTGGTAAACGCTCTTCGTTGATTGCCAACATCGGGACCATACACACCAGCTGTCAGCATAATTACGGAACCAGCTAGCAGCCAAGTGCAGGGACCCACTATTAATTATTTTGTCGGCCAGTTTGTCGCAGAATCTTTCTTTTGTCAAAAAGACGATAAAAGCATGTCGGCCTCTTTGACAGAATCAAGAAAACGACAAGGAAGTGGCAGACCAAGTGGCGCATTATCCGGAAGTGGGCGACAAATTGACGCATTATCCGGAAGTGGGCAGCAAAGTGGCACATTATCTGATAAGTGGAAGACCACGTGGCACTCTATCTGATCGATGGCAGACCAAGTGGTGGCTTATTCGGATGCCTTTAATTATTGATTAATGTAATTTATTTTAAGTCCGGACTTCGCATCCGGCTTTGTAATTCTATAAATACCTTGTAAGAAGAGAGGAGAGACACAGCTCGACAGAGCATTAAAAACCTCTCTCTCTCTTTCCTTCCCTCTCATCCCTCTCATCCCCCTTTGTAAAATTCCATCTGAAATAAACCTCTTTCTTTGTACAACTCTGTCTTAAGCCAGCTGTGCCTCTGTAAGTTTTAAATTGTTCTTCTTCTTATAATTGTTTTTACTTTACAACACGCCAGAAATGGTATCAGAGCCTAACTAAAAGAATTTTCGCCGGAAAAATATATAAGTATGCTCTGTGGTTGCGACTAGTTCGATCTTCCACATCAGAAGATTTTCTTGTTCAAAGTTTGTGAATTTCTGCATTCTTGATCTTCATAATTAACTAAGTTTTCAAGATCTTCATCTTTAACTTGTATCATTTTCTGTAAACTTTTCAAAGCAAGTTTAATAATCAAGAACACGATCTAGTAATTAGGATGAAGCGTTGGTCAGCCGGTAAGGGTGGTCCCGGTAGTTAGTCGCAGAGGGCGCAGTAAAACCGTTGGTTTAGCCTGGTGGTCCCACTTCGGTCCTAATTATTTTAGAAAAATGTCTCGATTAATAAAAATGCTTTCTAAAGGTAAAGAAAAGATAGAAGTTAATAATGAAGAATCTGAAGAAACTAAGTTAAATATGATCCATCATGAATTAAGAATTCCGCAAATTGAAAATGAGTTAAATAAATGGAATATACCGAAATTAGACATTAAGACTATTTATAAAACTTCGTTCAAAGATATGTTTAAATCAGAATATATAATTAAAATAGTAGAAAAAGAAATAGATCTAAAATCAACTCAGCAAGAAATACCTTTAATTTCTAATCAATTAATTATGGAACATATAAAAGAATATCGATATCTACACATAGGATCGATTCAAATAGCAATTAAACCCCTGTTCAGACTAGGTATGGACATGCCGTTACTAGCCATCCTCAGGGACAATAGACCCAAAGACTTTGAAAATCAAACCCTAGCCTTAATGGAAACCAACTTACATCAAGGCCCGGTATACATTAATAATTATCCTAATTATTCCATAGCCTTAAAAAGTCTTTATGAAACAAATAATAATATAATTTTAACTATAAAAATTCTGGAAGAAAAATGGAATAACAGTTCTTTTCCGTTAACAATAGCATACAGATTATATTACAAAGCAATGAAAACTCAATTAGCCCCAGGAGCCTTAATTATGTCACCTAAAGATGTCACTACCATGTTATTAGTAAATCCAGACAAGGTTAGTGCCACTGTTCCTAGAACATTAAGACATGAAGAAATAACTTCAGGATTAAAATGGAAATTAGATGAAATTCTTCCTCCAGAAAAATTAGACAATCCTGTTTTAAATAATATTATTGAATTTAGAGATGGGGCTGTAGAAGTAGCTTTTGCCCCGTTAAGAAGGTCACTATCATTTAGAAGTCCGCAGACCTCTTTTGCCACAGCAAGAAGGTCCATAGATAGATCAGGATTCTCAATACCTAGGACTTTAAATTATGTGGGAATTAGGTCAGATCCTACTGTTCCCCAACCAGAATACGAAGAAACAGAAAATCAACTTAATTCTCCCCAATATGAATCTGCACCAGGTCCTTCAGAATTTAATCAATTAAATGTTATTAAAAAATTTGAAATAAATAAAGATTTATTAAAACAAGAATTTTTAAATCCTGATAATAAAGATAAAAGAAATTGGTTCTTTGAAAATTTCTCTCAAAAAGAATTAAGAGAATATCGAGAAAATTATTATACTTATTTAGAAGAAAAAGAAGAAAATATTCCTTTCTTTGATTGGTTCTCAGAAAACTGTTTCAATAATCTCCAAATTAATGTATTAAAAGCCGCTGAAAAAATATGGAAAACCTCTAAAGGAGAAATTATCAGTATAATTCCCCCCTTAGAAGAAGTAAAATTTCCTAATATTCAAAATCATGAAGTAATAGCATCACCTTTTAAAATGATCACTGAAAATAGGGAAATTAATATTAAAGATATTCAAAATCTACACACTCAGATTAATTATACCAATCAAATGGTTCATATAATAGCCAACGAAGTAATTGATAAAGAATTACCCCCTAAAAAATTAGAAAGATCTTTAATTAAACCCTTTAAGTTTTCAGAAGAAGAATTAAAACATATAAAATTAGGAAAAGATTCCATGTTAGATGAAATAAATAAAAAACTAGATGCTTTAAAAATTAATAAAGTGAATACCATAATTATTCCCGATGAAGAAATAGGAGACATAAATAGAGAACAGTTTGATGATAATTTATTTAAAGTTAATAAATTAAGACGAAACTCTAGGAGTAGCTCTTCTTTAGGACCTACCCCTAGACCCACTACTCGTAATTATTATAATAGGCCAACTCTCCCCGATATTCAGTTTGAAGAATGGGAGCTAGAGTCACCATCCTCTTTTGATGGCTCTAGTATTTATGAATGGAATATAGACGGCCTAACAGAAATGCAAATATTAAGAAAAACTAATGAAATGACCATGGCAGCCTCTGCCTATAGAACTAAACAAGATGCGGCTACTACAGTTAAGCTGCTGGTAACAGGGTTCACCGGTCAACTAAAAGGTTGGTGGGATCATTATCTCTCTGAAGAAGAAAGATTTAATATAATGAATAGTGTAAAACAAGAAGTCGATCAAATAATGCCTTTAATGGTAGAAACATTAATCTTAGCTATTATTCATAATTTCGTAGGAGATCCTCAATTATTTGACCAAAGAATATCGTTAATTCTTCATACAATTAGGTGTAAAACCCTAGGAGATTTTAGGTGGTATCACGATAATTTCATCACCTTAGTCTTAACTAGACCTGATTGTAGGGAAGCATTTTGGAAAGAAAGATTTTTGGCTGGACTTCCTTCAACTTTTGCAGATAAGGTTAGAGAAAGCCTACCAAGATTATATCATGACATTCCTTTAAAAGACTTAACTTATGGAAGATTAAGTACAGCTACTAAATTAATAGGTTTAGAAATTTGCGATACCCTAAAATTACAAAACCAAATTAAAAGAAATCAAGAAATGGGAATAAAAGAACTAGGTAATTTTTGTAGTCAATACGGTTATGAAAAACCTATTCCTCCCTCAGAAAAAAGAAAAAGACAATTAAGAAGACAAAAGAACTTTAAAACATCCCAACCAGTTCAGAGAAGTAATTTTAGGAAATTCCCTAAAAGAGTAAATAAACCTAATAAGACAAATATAGTATGTTATAAATGTGGACGAATCGGTCATATGAAAAAAGACTGTAGAGTAAAAGAAAAAATAAAAGCTTTAAACATGAGTGAAGAATTAAAAGAACAGATAGCAAATCTATTAATATTGGAAGAAGAAACTTCAGAAGAAGAAGAAGAATCATTAATAGAAAATAATGAATTAACTGACAATTCAGATAATGAAAATGAAGAAAACATTCACACATGTGAAAATTTAGATATGTGTAATTGTTCTTTTAAAATAAATATGATTAAAGCAGAAACTAAGTTAGCCCTAGAAATGGTAGATAAAATGGCTAATGAAGAAGATAAATTAGAATATTTATTAAAATTAAAAAATATAATGATAGAACAAGAAACAAATAAAGAATCAAAAGAAAAAGAAAAATTTACAGGATATAATTTTTCAGAAATACTAAAAATGGATTCTTTAAATAAACCTGTTACCATAAAAGATTTACAACAGGAAATAAACGAGTTAAAGCAAGAAGTAAAACAATTAAAATTAAATTTAGACAACTTAACCGAACAATTTAATAACAATATTGGTACAACATCTAATTCTAATGAAGAAGACACAGAATTAATAAATCAAATAAAAATTCTACAACAGAAATGGCAAATAAAAATATCATTATCTATAGGAAATTCCTTTCATAAAAATTTTATTGCCTTAGTTGATTCAGGAGCCGATTTAAATTGCATAAGAGAAGGGTTAATTCCTACACAATATTATGAAAAATCATTACAAAAATTATATACTGCCAATAATTCTAAATTAAAAGTTCAATATAAATTATCCAATGCTAATATCTGTAATAAAGGAAAATGTTTTAAAAATAGTTTTATTTTAACTAAAGATATTACCGAAGAAATAATTTTGGGTACTCCTTTTTTAACCCAAATATACCCCTTTGAAGTATCTACGAAAGGAATCAAACATAAAAATCATTTATTTGAATTTATTAACCCCATTAAATCAAAAGAAGTCTTAACCTTAAAAGACTTAACTGAAGAAAATTTTATTAATAAAATTGAAAACAAAAATGAGCAAATTCATAAATTACAATTGGAAATAAAATATCAAAAAATTGAAAAACAAATAAATGATACCTTAATAAAAAAGACTTTTGAAAATTTTCAAAAACAACTGGAAAAAGAAATTTGTGCTGAAATTCCCTCTGCCTTTTGGGATAGAAAATATTTTACTATTAAATTACCATACGAAGAAGGATTTCATGAAAGTAATATACCTACTAAAGCAAAACCAGTACAAATGAATAAAGAAACTCTTAATTATTGTAGAAAAGAAATACAACAATTTTTAGATAAAAAATTAATTAGACCAAGTAAATCCCCATGGAGTTGTTCTGCATTTTATGTTATGAACGCCTCTGAAATTGAAAGAGGGGAACCAAGAATGGTAATTAATTATAAACCTCTTAATAATGTTCTAAAATGGATCAGATATCCACTCCCCCATAAACAAGAATTAATAGGAAGATTATATAAAGCAGTAATTTTTTCTAAATTTGATTTAAAATCTGGTTATTATCAAATTAAAGTGGCGGAAGAAGATAAGTATAAAACTGCTTTTACTGTTCCTTTCGGGCATTATGAATGGAATGTAATGCCTATGGGACTTAAAAATGCTCCATCAGAATTTCAAAATATAATGAATAATCTTTTTAATCCTTACTCCGAATTTGCCGTAGTCTACCTAGATGACGTATTAATATTTTCCAATACAATAGAACAACATTTGAAACATCTAAAAATTTTTAAAGAAATAATAAAGAAAAATGGTCTAGTAATTTCTAAAAGAAAAATAAAATTAGGTCAAACTAAAATAAGATTTCTAGGTCATGAAATATTTCAAGGGAAAATAACCCCTATAAATCGAAGTATTGAATTTGCAAATAAATTTCCTGATGAAATAATAAATAAGAATCAATTACAAAGATTTTTGGGATGTATTAATTATGTAGCCGATTTTATTCCTAAAATAAGAATTATTTGTCAACCCTTATTCCTTAGACTTAAAAAGAATCCTAAGCCTTGGACTGAGAATCATACTAAAATAATTAAAGAAATAAAAGGCCTTGTTAAAACATTACCCTGTCTAGGAATTATTCACCCTAACTCTAAAATAATTGTGGAAACAGATGCTTCAGAAATAGGGTTTGGAGGAATTCTAAAACAAACCTTTTCAGAAAATAAAGAACAGATAGTAAGATATCACTCGGGAGCTTGGGCAGGAGCTCAAATTAATTACAGTGTTATTAAAAAAGAAATCTTAAGTATTGTTTTATGTATTAATAAATTTCAAAATGATTTAATGAACAAAGAATTTCTGTTAAGAATTGACTGTAAATCGGCAAAAGAAGTTTTAGAAAAAGATGTTAAAAACATTGTTTCTAAACAGATTTTTGCCAGATGGCAAAGCATTTTGTCTTGTTTTGAATTTAAAATTGAATTTATAAAAGGTATTAATAATTCAATTCCAGACTTTCTAACAAGGGAATTTCTTCAGGGCACTCCTTCTTCAAAATGAGACCTTCAGGAAAAACGGCCCTCACCGATACTCCTTCAAAATCAAAACCCCTAAGTATAGCCGACCTGGCCCCTTCATATGCAGTAAAGTCCTCATTAAATACCTCTGAAAATACCCGAGTATTACCAGCCTCCCTAACTAAAAAATCTCCCTCTGAATTATCTTCTAAAGGAAATTTCCCTCCACTAAAACCTTCAAGTTCTTCTAAACTCCCTGAAAATTTAAATGCTCAAAAAGATTACCACATCAAAACTCCCTGTATTCCTATTCTCCCAATTGAACCAGAATGGGAAGAGGAAGAGCCACCGGCCATCATTGACAGAATTTGCCCTAAAGGATGGGCATGGATTCCAAATAATTTTGAAAAAACTTTAAATTTTTATCAAATGATTTTATTGGATACTCATTCAGTCGAATTAATTCCCGAAAAAGATCCAAGAAATCCTCTTATTACTAATTATTCAAAATTAAAAATTTTAAATGTTTTATGTCCCACAGACTGGAATCAAAATTGGTTGACTCCAAAAGGCTTTTCTAGACCTTTTAAGCCAACCTCTTTTAACTACTTTGATTATCAAGAAGCTTGGTCGAAAATCCTTTTAAATACGAATCCTAAGCATTCTTGGTATATAAGTTTTAAAAATGAATTACCTACTCGATTACCTTCTTGGTTCATTAAGTGGGTAATTGATTTTGGCCCCGTGAAAAGTATTCTTCCAGCTAGAATTGTAAAAATGTATGACATTTTCAAAGAAATTTCGCCAGCCATTCCTTCTAAATATAAATTAACCAGTTTTTTATCTAAAATGGGAATTGGATGGTTGATGCAACCACAATATCAGATTCACCATCACATGGGCGACCCGTTTCCCAAACAAGTCTGCTTAACTGTGAAGGTTTTCTGGTGGCAAAAGTTCAATATCGACTACGTCGATACTAAATTCAGGCAATTCAAGAATTCTCCCTCAAAGGCCTCCATTACTCCTGCTTCTGCTTCATCTTCCCCCTTAAAGATTGAAGACCTGGTAGGACCCACAAAAACTAAAAAAGAACTAAAACAGAAATTACTCGAAGCATTATCTTCTTTAGATTCTGACGAAGAACCTGAAGAGAATGAAGAATTACTATCAGACGATTGCTATGCCATCCAGATGGCACAAGATCCTAATTTGGACTCAGACTAGCAGTTACTGATAGAGCGATGCCAAATCTGCTTAAAGATTCTCAGTCTGGTAAACGCTCTTCGTTGATTGCCAACATCGGGACCATACACACCAGCTGTCAGCATAATTACGGAACCAGCTAGCAGCCAAGTGCAGGGACCCACTATTAATTATTTTGTCGGCCAGTTTGTCGCAGAATCTTTCTTTTGTCAAAAAGACGATAAAAGCATGTCGGCCTCTTTGACAGAATCAAGAAAACGACAAGGAAGTGGCAGACCAAGTGGCGCATTATCTGGAAGTGGGCGACAAATTGACGCATTATTCGGAAGTGGGCAGCAAAGTGGCACATTATCTGATAAGTGGAAGACCACGTGGCACTCTATCTGATCGATGGCAGACCAAGTGGTGGCTTATTCGGATGCCTTTAATTATTGATTAATGTAATTTATTTTAAGTCCGGACTTCGCATCCGGCTTTGTAATTCTATAAATACCTTGTAAGAAGAGAGGAGAGACACAGCTCGATAGAGCATTAAAAACCTCTCTCTCTCTTTCCTTCCCTCTCATCCCTCTCATCCCCCTTTGTAAAATTCCATCTGAAATAAACCTCTTTCTTTGTACAACTCTGTCTTAAGCCAGCTGTGCCTCTGTAAGTTTTAAATTGTTCTTCTTCTTATAATTGTTTTTACTTTACAACACGCCAGAAATGGTATCAGAGCCTAACTAAAAGAATTTTCGCCGGAAAAATATATAAGTATGCTCTGTGGTTGCGACTAGTTCGATCTTCCACATCAGAAGATTTTCTTGTTCAAAGTTTGTGAATTTCTGCATTCTTGATCTTCATAATTAACTAAGTTTTCAAGATCTTCATCTTTAACTTGTATCATTTTCTGTAAACTTTTCAAAGCAAGTTTAATAATCAAGAACACGATCTAGTAATTAGGATGAAGCGTTGGTCAGCCGGTAAGGGTGGTCCCGGTAGTTAGTCGCAGAGGGCGCAGTAAAACCGTTGGTTTAGCCTGGTGGTCCCACTTCGGTCCTAATTATTTTAGAAAAATGTCTCGATTAATAAAAATGCTTTCTAAAGGTAAAGAAAAGATAGACGTTAATAATGAAGAATCTGAAGAAACTAAGTTAAATATGATCCATCATGAATTAAGAATTCCGCAAATTGAAAATGAGTTAAATAAATGGAATATACCGAAATTAGACATTAAGACTATTTATAAAACTTCGTTCAAAGATATGTTTAAATCAGAATATATAATTAAAATAGTAGAAAAAGAAATAGATCTAAAATCAACTCAGCAAGAAATACCTTTAATTTCTAATCAATTAATTATGGAACATATAAAAGAATATCGATATCTACACATAGGATCGATTCAAATAGCAATTAAACCCCTGTTCAGACTAGGTATGGACATGCCGTTACTAGCCATCCTCAGGGACAATAGACCCAAAGACTTTGAAAATCAAACCCTAGCCTTAATGGAAACCAACTTACATCAAGGCCCGGTATACATTAATAATTATCCTAATTATTCCATAGCCTTAAAAAGTCTTTATGAAACAAATAATAATATAATTTTAACTATAAAAATTCTGGAAGAAAAATGGAATAACAGTTCTTTTCCGTTAACAATAGCATACAGATTATATTACAAAGCAATGAAAACTCAATTAGCCCCAGGAGCCTTAATTATGTCACCTAAAGATGTCACTACCATGTTATTAGTAAATCCAGACAAGGTTAGTGCCACTGTTCCTAGAACATTAAGACATGAAGAAATAACTTCAGGATTAAAATGGAAATTAGATGAAATTCTTCCTCCAGAAAAATTAGACAATCCTGTTTTAAATAATATTATTGAATTTAGAGATGGGGCTGTAGAAGTAGCTTTTGCCCCGTTAAGAAGGTCACTATCATTTAGAAGTCCGCAGACCTCTTTTGCCACAGCAAGAAGGTCCATAGATAGATCAGGATTCTCAATACCTAGGACTTTAAATTATGTGGGAATTAGGTCAGATCCTACTGTTCCCCAACCAGAATACGAAGAAACAGAAAATCAACTTAATTCTCCCCAATATGAATCTGCACCAGGTCCTTCAGAATTTAATCAATTAAATGTTATTAAAAAATTTGAAATAAATAAAGATTTATTAAAACAAGAATTTTTAAATCCTGATAATAAAGATAAAAGAAATTGGTTCTTTGAAAATTTCTCTCAAAAAGAATTAAGAGAATATCGAGAAAATTATTATACTTATTTAGAAGAAAAAGAAGAAAATATTCCTTTCTTTGATTGGTTCTCAGAAAACTGTTTCAATAATCTCCAAATTAATGTATTAAAAGCCGCTGAAAAAATATGGAAAACCTCTAAAGGAGAAATTATCAGTATAATTCCCCCCTTAGAAGAAGTAAAATTTCCTAATATTCAAAATCATGAAGTAATAGCATCACCTTTTAAAATGATCACTGAAAATAGGGAAATTAATATTAAAGATATTCAAAATCTACACACTCAGATTAATTATACCAATCAAATGGTTCATATAATAGCCAACGAAGTAATTGATAAAGAATTACCCCCTAAAAAATTAGAAAGATCTTTAATTAAACCCTTTAAGTTTTCAGAAGAAGAATTAAAACATATAAAATTAGGAAAAGATTCCATGTTAGATGAAATAAATAAAAAACTAGATGCTTTAAAAATTAATAAAGTGAATACCATAATTATTCCCGATGAAGAAATAGGAGACATAAATAGAGAACAGTTTGATGATAATTTATTTAAAGTTAATAAATTAAGACGAAACTCTAGGAGTAGCTCTTCTTTAGGACCTACCCCTAGACCCACTACTCGTAATTATTATAATAGGCCAACTCTCCCCGATATTCAGTTTGAAGAATGGGAGCTAGAGTCACCATCCTCTTTTGATGGCTCTAGTATTTATGAATGGAATATAGACGGCCTAACAGAAATGCAAATATTAAGAAAAACTAATGAAATGACCATGGCAGCCTCTGCCTATAGAACTAAACAAGATGCGGCTACTACAGTTAAGCTGCTGGTAACAGGGTTCACCGGTCAACTAAAAGGTTGGTGGGATCATTATCTCTCTGAAGAAGAAAGATTTAATATAATGAATAGTGTAAAACAAGAAGTCGATCAAATAATGCCTTTAATGGTAGAAACATTAATCTTAGCTATTATTCATAATTTCGTAGGAGATCCTCAATTATTTGACCAAAGAATATCGTTAATTCTTCATACAATTAGGTGTAAAACCCTAGGAGATTTTAGGTGGTATCACGATAATTTCATCACCTTAGTCTTAACTAGACCTGATTGTAGGGAAGCATTTTGGAAAGAAAGATTTTTGGCTGGACTTCCTTCAACTTTTGCAGATAAGGTTAGAGAAAGCCTACCAAGATTATATCATGACATTCCTTTAAAAGACTTAACTTATGGAAGATTAAGTACAGCTACTAAATTAATAGGTTTAGAAATTTGCGATACCCTAAAATTACAAAACCAAATTAAAAGAAATCAAGAAATGGGAATAAAAGAACTAGGTAATTTTTGTAGTCAATACGGTTATGAAAAACCTATTCCTCCCTCAGAAAAAAGAAAAAGACAATTAAGAAGACAAAAGAACTTTAAAACATCCCAACCAGTTCAGAGAAGTAATTTTAGGAAATTCCCTAAAAGAGTAAATAAACCTAATAAGACAAATATAGTATGTTATAAATGTGGACGAATCGGTCATATGAAAAAAGACTGTAGAGTAAAAGAAAAAATAAAAGCTTTAAACATGAGTGAAGAATTAAAAGAACAGATAGCAAATCTATTAATATTGGAAGAAGAAACTTCAGAAGAAGAAGAAGAATCATTAATAGAAAATAATGAATTAACTGACAATTCAGATAATGAAAATGAAGAAAACATTCACACATGTGAAAATTTAGATATGTGTAATTGTTCTTTTAAAATAAATATGATTAAAGCAGAAACTAAGTTAGCCCTAGAAATGGTAGATAAAATGGCTAATGAAGAAGATAAATTAGAATATTTATTAAAATTAAAAAATATAATGATAGAACAAGAAACAAATAAAGAATCAAAAGAAAAAGAAAAATTTACAGGATATAATTTTTCAGAAATACTAAAAATGGATTCTTTAAATAAACCTGTTACCATAAAAGATTTACAACAGGAAATAAACGAGTTAAAGCAAGAAGTAAAACAATTAAAATTAAATTTAGACAACTTAACCGAACAATTTAATAACAATATTGGTACAACATCTAATTCTAATGAAGAAGACACAGAATTAATAAATCAAATAAAAATTCTACAACAGAAATGGCAAATAAAAATATCATTATCTATAGGAAATTCCTTTCATAAAAATTTTATTGCCTTAGTTGATTCAGGAGCCGATTTAAATTGCATAAGAGAAGGGTTAATTCCTACACAATATTATGAAAAATCATTACAAAAATTATATACTGCCAATAATTCTAAATTAAAAGTTCAATATAAATTATCCAATGCTAATATCTGTAATAAAGGAAAATGTTTTAAAAATAGTTTTATTTTAACTAAAGATATTACCGAAGAAATAATTTTGGGTACTCCTTTTTTAACCCAAATATACCCCTTTGAAGTATCTACGAAAGGAATCAAACATAAAAATCATTTATTTGAATTTATTAACCCCATTAAATCAAAAGAAGTCTTAACCTTAAAAGACTTAACTGAAGAAAATTTTATTAATAAAATTGAAAACAAAAATGAGCAAATTCATAAATTACAATTGGAAATAAAATATCAAAAAATTGAAAAACAAATAAATGATACCTTAATAAAAAAGACTTTTGAAAATTTTCAAAAACAACTGGAAAAAGAAATTTGTGCTGAAATTCCCTCTGCCTTTTGGGATAGAAAATATTTTACTATTAAATTACCATACGAAGAAGGATTTCATGAAAGTAATATACCTACTAAAGCAAAACCAGTACAAATGAATAAAGAAACTCTTAATTATTGTAGAAAAGAAATACAACAATTTTTAGATAAAAAATTAATTAGACCAAGTAAATCCCCATGGAGTTGTTCTGCATTTTATGTTATGAACGCCTCTGAAATTGAAAGAGGGGAACCAAGAATGGTAATTAATTATAAACCTCTTAATAATGTTCTAAAATGGATCAGATATCCACTCCCCCATAAACAAGAATTAATAGGAAGATTATATAAAGCAGTAATTTTTTCTAAATTTGATTTAAAATCTGGTTATTATCAAATTAAAGTGGCGGAAGAAGATAAGTATAAAACTGCTTTTACTGTTCCTTTCGGGCATTATGAATGGAATGTAATGCCTATGGGACTTAAAAATGCTCCATCAGAATTTCAAAATATAATGAATAATCTTTTTAATCCTTACTCCGAATTTGCCGTAGTCTACCTAGATGACGTATTAATATTTTCCAATACAATAGAACAACATTTGAAACATCTAAAAATTTTTAAAGAAATAATAAAGAAAAATGGTCTAGTAATTTCTAAAAGAAAAATAAAATTAGGTCAAACTAAAATAAGATTTCTAGGTCATGAAATATTTCAAGGGAAAATAACCCCTATAAATCGAAGTATTGAATTTGCAAATAAATTTCCTGATGAAATAATAAATAAGAATCAATTACAAAGATTTTTGGGATGTATTAATTATGTAGCCGATTTTATTCCTAAAATAAGAATTATTTGTCAACCCTTATTCCTTAGACTTAAAAAGAATCCTAAGCCTTGGACTGAGAATCATACTAAAATAATTAAAGAAATAAAAGGCCTTGTTAAAACATTACCCTGTCTAGGAATTATTCACCCTAACTCTAAAATAATTGTGGAAACAGATGCTTCAGAAATAGGGTTTGGAGGAATTCTAAAACAAACCTTTTCAGAAAATAAAGAACAGATAGTAAGATATCACTCGGGAGCTTGGGCAGGAGCTCAAATTAATTACAGTGTTATTAAAAAAGAAATCTTAAGTATTGTTTTATGTATTAATAAATTTCAAAATGATTTAATGAACAAAGAATTTCTGTTAAGAATTGACTGTAAATCGGCAAAAGAAGTTTTAGAAAAAGATGTTAAAAACATTGTTTCTAAACAGATTTTTGCCAGATGGCAAAGCATTTTGTCTTGTTTTGAATTTAAAATTGAATTTATAAAAGGTATTAATAATTCAATTCCAGACTTTCTAACAAGGGAATTTCTTCAGGGCACTCCTTCTTCAAAATGAGACCTTCAGGAAAAACGGCCCTCACCGATACTCCTTCAAAATCAAAACCCCTAAGTATAGCCGACCTGGCCCCTTCATATGCAGTAAAGTCCTCATTAAATACCTCTGAAAATACCCGAGTATTACCAGCCTCCCTAACTAAAAAATCTCCCTCTGAATTATCTTCTAAAGGAAATTTCCCTCCACTAAAACCTTCAAGTTCTTCTAAACTCCCTGAAAATTTAAATGCTCAAAAAGATTACCACATCAAAACTCCCTGTATTCCTATTCTCCCAATTGAACCAGAATGGGAAGAGGAAGAGCCACCGGCCATCATTGACAGAATTTGCCCTAAAGGATGGGCATGGATTCCAAATAATTTTGAAAAAACTTTAAATTTTTATCAAATGATTTTATTGGATACTCATTCAGTCGAATTAATTCCCGAAAAAGATCCAAGAAATCCTCTTATTACTAATTATTCAAAATTAAAAATTTTAAATGTTTTATGTCCCACAGACTGGAATCAAAATTGGTTGACTCCAAAAGGCTTTTCTAGACCTTTTAAGCCAACCTCTTTTAACTACTTTGATTATCAAGAAGCTTGGTCGAAAATCCTTTTAAATACGAATCCTAAGCATTCTTGGTATATAAGTTTTAAAAATGAATTACCTACTCGATTACCTTCTTGGTTCATTAAGTGGGTAATTGATTTTGGCCCCGTGAAAAGTATTCTTCCAGCTAGAATTGTAAAAATGTATGACATTTTCAAAGAAATTTCGCCAGCCATTCCTTCTAAATATAAATTAACCAGTTTTTTATCTAAAATGGGAATTGGATGGTTGATGCAACCACAATATCAGATTCACCATCACATGGGCGACCCGTTTCCCAAACAAGTCTGCTTAACTGTGAAGGTTTTCTGGTGGCAAAAGTTCAATATCGACTACGTCGATACTAAATTCAGGCAATTCAAGAATTCTCCCTCAAAGGCCTCCATTACTCCTGCTTCTGCTTCATCTTCCCCCTTAAAGATTGAAGACCTGGTAGGACCCACAAAAACTAAAAAAGAACTAAAACAGAAATTACTCGAAGCATTATCTTCTTTAGATTCTGACGAAGAACCTGAAGAGAATGAAGAATTACTATCAGACGATTGCTATGCCATCCAGATGGCACAAGATCCTAATTTGGACTCAGACTAGCAGTTACTGACAGAGCGATGCCAAATCTGCTTAAAGATTCTCAGTCTGGTAAACGCTCTTCGTTGATTGCCAACATCGGGACCATAAACACCAGCTGTCAGCATAATTACGGAACCAGCTAGCAGCCAAGTGCAGGGACCCACTATTAATTATTTTGTCGGCCAGTTTGTCGCAGAATCTTTCTTTTGTCAAAAAGACGATAAAAGCATGTCGGCCTCTTTGACAGAATCAAGAAAACGACAAGGAAGTGGCAGACCAAGTGGCGCATTATCCGGAAGTGGGCGACAAATTGACGCATTATCCGGAAGTGGGCAGCAAAGTGGCACATTATCTGATAAGTGGAAGACCACGTGGCACTCTATCTGATCGATGGCAGACCAAGTGGTGGCTTATTCGGATGCCTTTAATTATTGATTAATGTAATTTATTTTAAGTCCGGACTTCGCATCCGGCTTTGTAATTCTATAAATACCTTGTAAGAAGAGAGGAGAGACACAGCTCGACAGAGCATTAAAAACCTCTCTCTCTCTTTCCTTCCCTCTCATCCCTCTCATCCCCCTTTGTAAAATTCCATCTGAAATAAACCTCTTTCTTTGTACAACTCTGTCTTAAGCCAGCTGTGCCTCTGTAAGTTTTAAATTGTTCTTCTTCTTATAATTGTTTTTACTTTACAACATATATATATATATATATATATATATATATATATATAATCTTCTACTTAAACTAACTTCTCTATAGAATGTCGCAATCATCACTCATAAAAAAATGGCATCTTATCAAGTCAAGTTAGCTCATCTTTCTAAGATGATCTAACTTTTGGAATATATCACGAAAAAGGAAAACATTCAAATTAATTCACAAGTATGTGATTGACAACAAAGCAATTTGAAAGAATGTCAAACACGATAAGAAAGCTAAAGAAGACAACTAATCTGTACTCATCAACACATTTTACAAAAAAAGTGTACTTGTAATATGTGATAGCACGAATCCTCCTAACAACAGTTACATGCATCTAATGCATATATATGGGACGTCCATGCATGAAGAACTATATAGCAAACGAACATATTCAACCCAAGTTTTCTCTTTGCAACATTCTTTTTAAGATCAAATCAAACATTCAGTTTGTGTGATAAGATAGTTAGTGTTACAACAATCTAATAATGAGCTAAACACTTGTATATAATTCACTTAGTAAAGTTACCTTGGAGAGATTATTTGTAAATCCTTTGTTGTGAAAGTTTATATTTGTAACATGCTTTTATAACTTTTTGGTTGGAAAGGAAGAAGTGACTTAGTGTTAAACTCAAGGAGAGTTTAATATTCATTTTTTAAAATTAAGGAGAGTTTAAAGATAGAACGAAGAGTAGTTGAGAATATTCAATTTGTTGTAAGCTAGAAGTGGTAGTAAGAATTAGTATAAAAACATTATCTTACTACCTTCTTAAAGCTCTCTATTAAGCTTTTTAAGAGAGTATTTTCAAAAAGATTTAGAAAAACTAGTTATAACTCTATTTAATTCTCTTTTAGAACTAACTTGTTATTTCATAGTTGTTGCGAATGATATTTCTAATAAAGTTGATATTTGACAACAATGTTTTAAATTTTGAATTTTTTTTTTATAAATTTAAAAGTTAAAACCAAAACTAATCTCTATCTTTATAAATTTAAAAACTTAAAATTAAAAATCATCTCATATGGGGCCTAAGAGTCTCTGAATGTTGGAAGGTTTCATAAAATTATAATGCAACCAACTCTTATAATAGAAAATTGATTAAAATACACATTTAATATTTTTAATATATTTATTTTGGGTCTAATATTTTAGAAGGTGTTGTTTTTTTAATAGGTGAAATGTCAGTATTGTTAGTAATGTTAACGGTGAAGATCAAACTCATGACCTTTCCCCACCTCTCTCCTTCCTTTTAGTGAATTAAGTCACCTTATATCTTTTTAAAAGGTATTATTGTATTTAATTTTTTACAGTTTTAAAATGAGTCAAAATTATTCTTACAAAATAATAATCATTTTCAATTTATATCATTTTCAATTCTTTACTCCTAAATATTATTATTTTCACAATTAAACCACTTAAATAATATATTTAAAAAATTAACACGAATAAACAATCAAGGAGACAAAGCCGTTAATGCAAGTAACAAATCAAAGTAACAAATCCATCCTTCTTCAATAACTATAAAATTGGAACTCGGAAGTATAATGAATGTTGCGTAAACAATAATTTAAGTCATTGTTACAAATTATTTATGGATCTTTTCTAAAATTATGTATTAAAGCATGCCTATTTACACTGAAGACGGAGTCAAACAGCAAGAATTGTGCTTTGATTGTCACTTAATTTTTTTATTATTTTGAATTTTTTTCAAAAGTGAAAGCCACGTAAATCTATTTTTCCCAATTGCAAATTTAGCAACACCTACAGACTTATATTTAACTAGATATTATGAAACCGTTTAAAAATGAGATACAAAAGTGCAATTCTTGTTTTCATTTTTATGCATTTTGAGGTTCTTCTAGTGGGAGCAATAAGATAAGTTTACAATAAATGTAAACAAAGCAGCCGAAATAAATCCTCCTATCTCGCAAAAATCTATGAGGAGCAATAACAAAATATAACACTAACTAATCACTGATCTTTTTGGAATAAGACACCAAGATTTTAACGTGGAAAACCCTTCAAAGTAAGGGTAAAAACCATGGGTCGTCCAGACCAAAGAAATAGCTCCACTATTATCAATAAAGAGTACAAAAGAGTTTTAGTCAAGTGTCAAAAACAAGATCAATGTCAACACCAATAAATCAATGAGCTTACAAATAGAGAATAGGGAAGATGAAGACCCCCAAATACATTGCTTCCATACGAACTGAATATCTCCCAACACAAAAGTCTTTCGATGATCCGAACGGTCAGAATGAAGAAACATATATTTTGAATGTGTTGTCCAAAAATTAGCCCGATCCAGCGGTAAATGAATATGTAATGGACAATATACGATTGTGTAAAGACGAGAATAGTTTTGTCTCTCTAGTAGCTTTTTTTATTCAACTCTCTGCCCTACAAAACACCTTCTCCACTTGAATTAAATAAGATATCAAGTGGACTTCTTAATTTGGGCTTTTTCTCCACATAGGAAAGGAACCCAATACCCAACATCTTCCGTGTTGAAAATCTGAGTATTACTATAGTAAATTAAGTTCTCATGTGTGATTTTAAAAGTATATTGAAAGGTTCATAATCGTTTCTCAGTTTTATTACATATTAAATTTAGTCTTTATGATATTTAAATGTAATTAATTTTTAATCATGTAATTAATTACATTTAATCTTTTTCATCACCTTGTATATTTGCAATAATTATATTTATTTTGATGTGCTAACTTAGATCACTATATGTAGGGTCTCCGGTTTCCATTGCCAGACACACTTCTAAGTTCTCTCTTCTCTCTAATTATTTTTGGTTTTCCCTCTGATTCTCGTTTTATCTTGCTAGTTTTGTAGCTTTAGCTCGTCCGAGATGTTCTATTGTATCCTAGGAGACTTGTAGGATTACTCATATAAGTCTTTTAGGATAATGTTCGACATACCTCGAGAAGATCATTTCTACACATTTGCACTAGAGTTACCAACAATCTAAAAGACTTTTGGCTAACCAATTCGACTCCATTACTGCCATAAGATCGTCCATCCTACATTTAAGGTCCAACGCACATTTACCAAACCTTTGTCGGATGTCTCCAAAATTAATGTTTTTGCTAGACAAAATTTTTAGCACTGGTACGAACACATTTGTGTTGGATCATTGTTGGACATCTATAAAAATTTACACTAGAAAAAGCAAGGTCAAATTACGATTGCTTAAAAAAGGTACACTTATGAAATTGATCACAATAATAATTCTCATACCGCACATGCAACTTTGAATCTCACATTTAATAAAAATAATTATTTTTGTGAACAGACAAAATATTTTATGCCTTCGTTCTTACCTGTGAAAAATGACAATTCTCTTGAGTCTAAGGTTAACTTGGGCGACCGAGATGATAATTTTATTATGGTAATTTCTATGGTAAATATTGTGAATTTGTGACCAATGTGAGTAAATAGGTGGTAAAATGTGGGGCTATTAGACACATGCATTAATATAAATGCATTTTCCTCCTACACTCCTATGACAGATGGAAAAGAACAAGTTTTCCTTGTTGATTCTAGATTTACTCTAGTTTTGGGAAAATGAAAAGTTCTTTTAAAACTCACATATGGAAAAACATTGGTTCTAGGTGATGTGTTGCATGTGCCTACCATAAAAGTAAACTTAGTCTCTATGACACTATTGGGAAAAGTTGGGGTAAAAGTGGTTTTTGACTCTGACAAGATTGTTATGACAAAAAACAATGTGTTTATGGGAAGAGGTTATTGTGATCAGGGTCTCTTTGTACTTAATATCTCTTAACTGACTAATGAGAATAAGACGTATGCTTATATCTTTGATTCATATGATATATGGCATGCTAGATTAGGATATGTTAATTCCTTATATGTTATTAAATTACATTGACTAGGCTTAATAAACTTGCATGATAAACAAAGTAGAAAATGTGAAATATTTTAGAGTGTGGGGGTGCCTAGTTAAGGTTATGTTACCTGCTGATCCTAAGAAAAAGAAAATAGAACCTAAGACCTCTTATTGCATGTTTATTGGTTATGTTGAGCGTAGTGTAGCCTATATGTTTCTTGTCATTAAAGTGATGTACATGATCGCAATACCATCATAGAGCCTAAGAATGTTGAATTCTTTGAAGATATATTCCCTTTGAAGCCTAGTATATTTGCTACCTTCAGTGATAGTACTAGTGTTAAGCAATCAGTTGAAACCTATAGTGAACCTATGATTAAGGACTTAAGGTGTAGTAAGAGACAAAGGATAGAAAAATCTTTTGGTGATGATTTTTGCACATATCTAGTTGAGAATGATCCTTGAGTTTCTTTGAAGTTATTAGTTCGTCAAATGCAAACCTTTGGGAACAAGCTATCAAGATTGAGATTGGTTCTATATAAAAAAAAAAGAATAATACTTGGAGCTTAGTAGACTTGCCTGAGGGTGCAAAACCAATTGGTTGTAAGTGGATCTTTAAGAGAAACTATAACCTTGATGGATTTATAGATAAATACAAGGCTAGATTGATAACTAAAGAATTTACTCAAAAGGAGAACATAGGTTACTTTGTACGTTTGCGCCTTGATGAACAAATTTTCTACTATACTCCTGGCAAGTGTATCAGTCGTATGTAGTAACCGATAAATATCAGGTCGATCCCACAGGGACTTGGTTGATACTCTAAGAACCTCAATATTAATTACTTGTAAAAAATTTAAGGAATTGATTGTAGTTACTAACTAAGTAATAGAATATAAAGAACGCATAAAAGGTAAACTAAGATTACTAATGAGAGAGCTTGGTAAGGTTTCGTTTTCACTACACCATCCCTCAAATGCATAAATGAGTCAAAAATCAATGTTTATCACTCACGTTCCCATCACCCATAAAAATACCCTTAACCTTAATCTCTTGCAAGTAAGGGATTAAACTATGAGTATTAGACTATTGATCTTTCGCATAATCTAAAGTCAAATAACTTGCTTTAAGAAAGTGAGTTTAAGATGATCAATGAGCTTTACCCTCTCTCGAGCAATAAACCCTATTGAGAGCTCTTCTCATTTTACAAGTTAAAATCTTTTTTCGAACTCATTCAACAAGTAAGATCCAAAAAAAAATGATAATAAAGCATAAGGTAAAGAAAAAATATAACTATGAGCGATGAACATTAGATTAATAACATCAAAATATGGTCAGGCATAGTTACAAACGAAACACTAACCAAAGAAGAGCCTAGCTACCCATGGTGAGCATGATCAATGGAAAGGATACAAAAAATATGGTGTAAATAGGGTGAATGAAGGGAAGGAAATGAGCTTGAAGGTGCCCTAGGTTAGCTTGTGTGTGTTTCTCATACCCCAAAAAAAGATGCAACCTGAGTTTTAAAAGAAAACCATTTATTCGCAGACCGAGCACTGGGTGGCCACACAATGGGCAATGGGTACCGAGACAGCAAAAAGTAGCCTTTTCAAGTTTCAAGCGGTGGGTGACAGGTGACTAGGCTCTGGTGCTAAAATAAAAGGGATTTCCTTGCTTAGCATTTGAGCACTGCTACAACACCACTTCAAGTTTCAAGCGGTGGGTGACAGGTGACTAGGCTCTGGTGCTAAAATAAAAGGGATTTCCTTGCTTAGCATTTGAGCACTGCTACAACACCACTTCAGGTCAAATTCTACTGACACTTTTCCAATCCTTCTAAAAAACCTGTCTCAAATAGTATAAAACAAGAAAATAAAAGTAAATTATGAACAAATGTAAAACTAAAACTAATGTTCCTGAGTAAACCTAATTTTGTATAAAATTGAAGGAAAACAAGGCTTTAAATGAGAAAGAATTAGGATAAGTGTTCTATTTTACCTATATAAAAATAGGTAAACTAGGCAGTTACCATGCCTGTTACCAGGATTTCCTCTGTTAATGTTCTAATAGTATTAGTATTATTCCTAAATTGGTGATTCATCAAATGGGTGTTAAGATCGTTTTCTTGAAGGGTGATCTAGAGGAAAAAAATTACATGACCCAACCTAAGGGTTGCATAATTCCTGGTCAATAAAACAAAGTGTGTAACCTGTTAAAATCCCTATAGGTTTAAAACATGCACCAAAACAATATCATGAAAAGTTTAATGAGATTATACTTGCTTGATGGTTTTGTTCTAGTGATGCTGATAGATGTGTACACAAAGCTTGTGAATGGTGAATGTGTCATTATATGTTTGTATATGGATGACATGTTAATGTTTAGTACATGTGATGATATAGTTTTTAAAACTAAATCTTTCTTAACATCCAAATTTGATATGAAAGACATGAGTGATGCAAGTATGATTTTAGGAGTTAAAGTCACAAGGAAGAGAGATAGTACATTACTATCCCAAGAATATTATATGGAGAAACTTCTTAGGAAGTTTGACTATTATGATTATAAATTAGTGAATACTGCTTATGACGCTAACTCCCAACTAAAGAAAAATAGAGGAAAACTAATTTCTCAAACTCAATATGCCCAAACCATTGAGAGCTTACTACATTTTATGAATTTCTTAAGACCTAATATAGCCTATGCAATAGGTGGATTGAGTAGATACACTCATCATCCTAATAAGGACATTGAGAAGCACTTGCTAGACTCATGAGGTATTTGAAAGGTACCATAGATTATGGTATTGAATATAGTAGATTTCCCTCTATACTGGAAGGATATAGTGATGCTAATTGGATCTATGATTCACATGAGACAAAATCCATTAATGACTATGTATTTACACTTGGTGGTGGTGCAATTACATCGAGACTAGCTAGACAAACCATTATAGCTAAATCAACAATAAAATTTCAGTTTTTTGCTCTAGAAATGGCTGGAACTAATGGTGGTTGGTTGAAAAACTTGTTGGCTAACATTCCTTTAGGAATGAAACCAATACCATCAATGTCTATGTACTGTGATTCGTAATCAGTAATAGTTGTAGCAAAAAAAAAAACTTACAATGGTAAGAATAGACATATACAATTGAGATATAATGTGATAAAGTAGCTGCTAAATGATGGATAATTTCCATAATTTTGTGAAATCAGAAGGAAACTTAGCAAATCCTCTGACGAAACCCTTGGGAAAAAAACATGATATTAGAAATATCGAGGGGAATGAGACTTAACCACTTCAAAACAGGTAATGATGGTAACTTAACTTTTCTGATTGAAGATCCTATGAAGAATGTTCAAATGAGTAAGAACAATTCATTTGTCAGTTCTGCTAGCACTAAAATTGATATCAATCAATTTCCTTTTTTAGTCTCTGCTAGATGTTGCATTAATGAGAGGTTAAACTTTATAGTTAAGCTTTATGAGAAAGCTTAACATTTTATAAATTTTTTAATGAATTTCATATACCTTATGGCTACTGTATGATTTGTAGCATACATTTGATGAAATCACCTATATGAGTGTCAAGTGGGGCCCTTACATGAGATCTTGACAAATCTTTAGAGCACTCATGAATACTGGGCAAATGTATGGTCTAAAAGTGCAACACAGCAAAAACAATAAAAGATTGTGGGTTGTATTGTAATTAGTAGACAACTATCATACACTACATGTTTTTGGTTCATATAGCGTAGCTACACCAACTACAATGTGTGATAAGTACTACTAGTCTAGGTCTGGTTCATATAGCATAGCTACACTATGTTTGATGCAATACATATCATTTGAGAACCTAGGAAAGGATGTCTTTTTTTTTTCAAAAGTTTTATTTGTCTTTGTAATATGTGAGGGATTGTTGGAAAATGTGAGTAAAGAAAATTAATTTGTGACGTGTAGTTTTAAAAGCGTATTAAAATGTTTATAATCATTGGTAAATTTTATTACATTTAAATTTAGTATTTGTTAAATTTAAATGTAATTAATTCTTAATCATGTAATTAATTGCATTTAATAAGTTTTATTATCATTTATATTTGCAACGATTATATTTATTTTGAGGTGCAAACTCAAAGCACTATATATAGGGTCTCTGGTTCTTACTGCCATACACACTTCTGAGCTCTCTTCTTTCTACTTATCTCTGGCTTCCCCTTTAGTTCTCGTTTTATCTTGCTAATTTTATAGCCTTAGCTCATTTGAGAGGTTCTTTTGTATCTTGAGAGACTTGTGAGATTACTCGGATAAATATTACGTCTTGGAAAGATAATTTCTACACATTTACATCGGAGTTACCAATTAGTGTGTCCTAGTAGGGAGGGAAGAAAATTAATTAAAAATGTTTAGATTTGCAGTTTGACTTTTCAAACTAGTTTTTGAACAATACACTTAATGTATTACCTCTTTGCCCTATGAAAAAGAGTAATATAATTAAAAATGGTGTCCAAAACTCATAGTAGCTGCAATTTTCAACCTACATTGCCTTGGAAAAGACAACATTGTAGCAGGGTGATGTCTAACATCCCAAATTTAGAATACGAAACATACTAGTAATTTCCAACTATTTAATTCTCTCTACTTAAACTTGTTTCATACAATCAAATTATACACACACATACTCCAAATCATCTACCATAATCATAACACATTATTCATACAAGACATTACTTGTCCTTCCATCATCAAAGCATGATTCATGCATAACTCATACAAAATGAATACATAACATATCATTTTCCTGTTAAACTTAACTATTACATAACTCATATAAAACATAACTCAAACCAATATTTCGTCATTCTTAGTAAGTCATACGCACACTAAGGACATAACTACTAGCTTTAGTCAAAATATACTTTTAACATCCTCTAAAGCCAAACTTATATACATACATGTACTCAGATACATAACTTAAACTATTTCTAACATAAAACAAGTAATTCCATAGCTGCCTTTGGTCCTGCATCAACCCTGCTAATGTTGATCTTCACCATTGCCATTGATATTTTTTCCCGTGCATGACATAATCATCACTGTCATACAAAATACATAAAAATTACAGAGGCAAGCATAATAACATATAAAATTCACAATGTAAATAACTTAAATATCACAAATACATCAATAAAATCAAATACACTTATATTTCCTTGAAAACAAGCTTTTCACATAACAACATATTTAGACGCGACATATTCTGGAATATCTACATTGAGTTTCAAAATCGAGGCGACATAAGACTCCTTCCAATTGGCAACAGACATCCAGTTTGCTTGTGTTACCACCAATTTAAGTATAAGCAATACTCATATGCTAATCACAAACTAATGTCTAGCGTCTATCTGACACCTTGTGACATAGTTGTTGTCTAAGTATGTCCTTTAGGCATCCCTTGCATATCTGGTAAGGACCACAATGTAAATTACAAAAATATCCCTTTGCATATCTCATACTGTGGATTACATTGACCCCAACTATGTCTCTAACGTCAATGTACCCACCAAACATATCATTCAAGGCTAAGTTACTCGATTATAATTGCTCATAACCAACAGCATCGATAAATATATCATCGTCATACATTTCAATCATATGCATTACATCACAATTCTAAATAATACATTGTCATTCCAATAAATGTAATTCGAGTCACAAAAAATCAATTCAACCAATATCACTCATCGTTCACCATAATAACAAATTTCACGTAACATCCAAAATCTGTTCAAAAGCTATATTAATCACAACTAACAACTTCAATACTCTTAAAATCATAGTTTTGTAAAGTTAAAATCAAGAAAAATCTTCCCTTACCTATTTCTCCTTTCCAAAGCTAACTTAAAAGAAAATAGAAAAATTCACTCAAAGAAATTTCACAAGGATTTGACAAAAATTCCAGATTAAATAGGAACTTTAGAAATTAAGATTTTCAAAGAAATCTCTTTTAATAGGGAATGAAGGGATCGAAAAAGATCGAAAAAAGATTTGTTGATTTAAAATCAGACTTACCTATAATAGCGGTACTTAGGAATAAGAGCTATAAAAGAGACTCCATTGAAATCTATCAACTCTAAGGTTACCATGCAAACGAATGAAAGAGGGAGACAATGAGAGAGAGAACAACGCAATGAAAGAAAAGAAGAATTAGGAGAAAAAAGAAAAGAAAAGTAGAAAGAGGTTTATATATATTATGGGATTGTATTTAGTATTTCTTAATGCAATGCAACCCCCTCCGATATCAAACTTTTCAAAAACTTTCAAAAACTAAAACCTTCTGAAACAAAAAGAATAATAATTATTTCGCACATCTTCACCCTTTTATTGTCAACCAAACATCACTACAAAACATTAATAATTTAAGTAAAACTTAAATTTAATTCCCTTTACTATATTAAATTAAATATAATTAAATATTTAATTCTCTATAATATTTATTTTTCTTTCATGAATAACCTATTAATTAAATATAATTAAATATTTAATTCTAGCATCTAATTATGCTATGATATGAAAAGGTCCTGCATAAAGTATAAGTCACATGTCTGACGTGCATTTTTATCACTTTTACATCTACCGTTTTAAAGTTTATTAACAAAATGTAGAAGAATAATTACAAAATTAAAACTGCAATTAATAACTTTAGTTGGCATGCCACATATGATTTATCTTAATAAATACTTTAAAAAAATAATTTTATTAAATGTTTATAAAATAACCCAAGTTAATTGTTTCCGGTAAATATTTTTTTTAATATAGAACTGTTGGCTGTAACTTAGTGCGTGTTTGAATTGTAATCTATATAATTGATTTAATATTAACTTGATTTTATAGAATTGATTTTAAATAAATGTTATTTTAAAGTAACGTTATTTTTTTATATATATATTTGTTAGAAAATTGATTTTGATGTGTGAAAAATAATTATCAAAATTGATTTTGAGTATTTAATTAGCAGAATGGGTCTTAGTTAAAAATTAAAGTAATGACAATAAAATATAAAGTCGTAACAACAAAACATAAAAAATTAAAATCGTTGAACGAAATATAAGTGGTTGCATAAATTATGAAGAGAAAATTGAAAAATATTAAAAACTATATAATTCCACTTAATGGAATTGAATTCGCTCAACAGATTTTCTAAACTATACAATTGAGTTTCGTTAAGCGAATATAATTTGTTTAACAAAATTCAATTGGAACATAATATTATATGCAGTTGTTTGTAGGCAGAACCTTTACAAGAGATATCAAAAGATAAGAAAAATAAAAACATTTATGAAATAAATCAAAAGATGAGAGAAATAAAAACATCTATAAGGACAAATGAGAGAAATCAAACACTCACTTAGCAGAATTGATTCTTCCTAAACATGGAAGCAACCCTCAACCAATTTCAACCAAAATCGATTTTGGGAGATAGAGTTACATCTTCTCTTGACACCCAAACATCTTCATTTCACATTTGATGAAGTTTAAAGGGCATTTGACGATGTTGGACGCTCATCCAAACACACAACATAATTTTATATGCTTAATTATACAGTTAGCTAAACAATTAAAGTATGCTTATATTATTTGTATCCTTATATTACTCTTTTGACATATGTTTTCTTTTCTCCGTTCATATTTTGATATTTTCTTTATGCAACTCTCATTTATTTAATAATTTTAAAAATTCTCATTCTACTCTCTTTGTGTACCTTTTAACATTAGGGTATTTTTTACTAAAAACCCACAAAAAAACCCACCTTCCCCCTCTTCTAAGTGGCACAATGCACTCCTGATCTTCCATCTTATTCTCTTCTCCATCCTCTTTGCACCTCATCTCTTTCACCCTTTTCGAGCGAGAAAGTTACCTTACCTTGCCATTCCAAATCACAAAGTCCTATATTTACAAATCACTTCATCCAAAATGCTAATGTGTTTTGTTTCAGATGAACCAATTTATATTAGTTACATAGGATTTGGATCAGATGATCCGTAAATCCCATATTTTAAATTTAAATTTCAGATCATTTGATTCATACTATATGGCTAATGAGTTTTGGATTAAATTGCTAAAAGTAACATAATTTTTTTTTTTTATATTCTAGATCAACTGATTCAAATTATATAATTAATGTATTTTGTATCAGGCCAGATTCATGAACATAAATTCTAAATCACTTAATAATAAAAAGACATAATTTTTGTTATTGATTCAAATTATATAGCTAATATGTTATAGATTAAGTTGTTCCAATTAGTATACTCGGATGTAGGATCATTTGATCAAAAAATAATATAATTATTATTTGTAACTTTTGGATTAACCAATTCAAAATATGTTGAGTTATTCCGGATTTGTTGATGCCGATCTAGTTATTACCAGTTCTGGTAAACTAAATGAGGTTGCTCTGGCAACCAAAATGGGGTTGAGGAGAGGAACAGTGTGAGTTGAGAAAATTAAAAAAAAAAAAAGAAAAGAGTAAGCTTTGAGGTTTAAAAGCACATAAGGGTAACGTGTGTATTTTAGATTCTTAGGTGGTGCTAAAAGAAAAGTAGCTGCGAAAAGAAACTTGCTCGTGTTTTTCATTCATAAAACGATCGTAAAAGCATCTAAAACAGGGAAGCACAAATTCAAGGCTAAACTATCTTAAAAGGCCAGAAATTCTTGTCTGCGTTTGTTTACTAAGCCCAGCCCATTCATACCAAACTAATCAACTTAGCTTTAATAAAAATCTAAATGTCAAAATTTACCATATATAGATATAATTTAAATAATTTTTTTAACTAATTCTTCTAAAATAAATAAAATAAACGAAAATTTTCCTGAAAGGAAATTTAAATTTTACCTATGCATCTTTTAGAAAAATAATTAGATTAGAGAGTTTTAAAAAGTTAAGACGCATACATTTAATTTTAAATTTATTTTATTTTTTCTCTTATGAGTATTATTTTAAATGTTAATACAAATTGTACTATATAAAATTTTTTCATCATAAACTAAATGCAAAAAGGGCTTAAATGAAACATGAATCATTATCACCCTCAGATCCTATAAATTAACTATTGTTAGTAAAAGGGAATAACTGGTTTAAAACCTGTGTAAATACAAAATATCATCTCTAGTTTTCTGAAAAACAAATTTTCAGTTTTAAATAGTTTTCTTTAAAAATTGCATATCTAAATATATTTTTCAGTTTTCTTATATTATTGAAATAATTTTCTCAATTTTTTTAAAAAATACTTCAACTAAACCGTCTCTAGGAGACTCTTTTATCTAAAGGAGGAGATTTTCTTGTTCAAAACAAGTAAAAAAAAAAAACCAAGTTTTTATCTTTGAAGAAGACTTCGATGAAGAAATTCAAGACAAAGGCAAAGAAGGTGATCCAAGATATATTGTTGTGTCTAAAAACCTCCGGATCAGTAAAAAAAAAAAAAAACTCCAGGTGAAGCATTCAACAACCCTCAAATGTTTTTTGATTTCGTTCAAAGTGGTGTGTTTCAATTAACATGTAAATGGTATATATTATGAGCTTAATGATTTTTGAGGAAGATGTTGACCGTTCAATTGAGAAGAAGGTCCTCATTCCTTTCTGTCATTTTAAATCCACATTTTACCTGCAGAAATTAAATGAGTTCATCAAAGTGGAAATAATGATCATTAATTATCTAATTAATACGGAGAAAATTTAGTATGAGCTTAATTTCTAAAATCTCATCTCAACAATCTATGAAAACGATTGGTATTAAATAGTTCGTTTCTCTAAAAAGTAGATATCATGTAGGTATTTTTGGAGGATCATGGGTGATTATAAACCATTATTTGATTGTACAACAATAAAAAGAGCCAGAGTTTCAACAATAGGTTTATGGTTTTAAGCGTGTTACAATTTGGGTGCATATTCTCTAGCGTTTCAATTCTGCACAAACCATATAGTTATACAATCACAATCTAAATAAACTCTTACAATAACATCATTACACAAACCATTAAGGTGTAAATGAGTGATAGATAATAAGGTGGCTTTAACATATTAACTAGATATCTTACTTAATACTATCACATGTTTATAACAAATAAAGCATATTCCCAAATTACTTAAGAAAATACAGATTAATGTGTCTTATACATACTTTTTTTAATTCACAATTAAGATAAATATTTACTATTTAAAATAAGTTTTTAAGGCACATCAATCAAACATGAAACACATATCCAAATCTCAATGATTTGAACGACACTCGTGCTTTATGACCTATAAAAAAAACACATACCTAAATTTCAAACTCCAAAATAATTAATTAGTATAAAATAAATGTATAATATTCCTCACATAAACCCTAAATATTAGATTACATAACTTTATAATTGAATGATATTATGGTAGCGAGGTGAAACCATTACAATATTATATACAAGATTTTGTTTAAAAAAAACATATAATCAATGAACTTCTTTTTTATTTATATTGATAAGAAAAAAAATGTAAGATTCTATTTTTATTTAATAATATAAATGTGTAAAATAATATATTAAAAAGAGAAACTAAATTTAATTTAAGTATAAATAATAGATTAATTATAAAATATTTGACTGTGCTATTTATATTTATGTTTTATATTGATAAAATGTGTTTATTTAATTATGAATGTGATTGAGTAAATTATAAAAATAGAATATAGGTGGATGGGTTAGTAAGATGATAGGTGAGTGAAATAGTTAATCTTTTGGATTTTCGTAATTAAATTGGTTTTACGAAAATGTGTTTGTGCGGGGGTTGTGATTAGCAAATTAAAATTATTAAATACAACTTCATTCCTTTTACTTTTCTTTTCGTTTCTTTTCTTCTTCTTCCACTTTCTTTTATCCTCTCTCCTCCAACATCTTATTTCTTTCTCTGTTTCCCTTTTTCTTCTTGCATGTGAGTCGATTTGGCAAAAGAATCTAGAGAAATTCCTTCCATTTCTCTTGATCTTGAGCGCCAATCCTAATGGGTAAGTTTTGTCTTACTTCCATGGACCATTTCCCCCCTTTCTAATGTTCATTTAGGTCAATTGAAGGGAATTAACCTTAAAGTCCCCATTTCTTATCTTTTCTTTGATTTTGGGAGGGTTGTTGTTAGGTTTTGATTGAATTCTCCGGTTGAGAAATTGTGTGATCCAAATATGTGATTTTAGGTTCTTCCTTTTTCCCAAATTTAGCTTAAAGGAGAAATAGGTAAGGGAAGCTCAATCCTTGAATTTAATTTAAAAAACTTTGATTCATTGGTGTGTGAAATTAATTGACTGTGTTTGATTGACGTTCGAGATATTGTATTGAGTTTTGATCTTGATTTGGATGTTGAATGAATATAGGCCTTATTGATATTGTAGATGATGCATGCTTTGAAATTGATGATTTATTGAGTTGATGATTAATGGAATGTGATGTGGGTTGTTACGAAGAGGTAATAGAGTCTTGTTTGTGGTACATTGAATTAGAAATATATATAAGGTTATTGTGATCTTGGTACTAAGGTTGATGAGGATGAGAAAGTACCTAAGAGATGTACCCAAATAAAACTTGAATGTTAGATGAATCGAGTAGACGTCAAACAATAATTGTGTATTAGATGAATGTATGTTTAGACTTCAATTAGGTATCTGATGAGTCAAGTGGACACCAGATACCAGTTTGGGAAAGTCATATAGGCCACCTAATATATGAATTTAATGAGTTTTCTGGAAAACGTCGAGTCATGTGATTATGTTGTTTTGATTGCTTATGTTCATGGGAAACATAAGTGTCTGTAAGACTGTTTAGTATGCTTACCCTTGTACCGTGTGTATTTTGTGTATGTTTGTGATGATCATGCTTAACATGGGAGCAAAGATCAGTGTGGTGATGTTGAGAGGCATAATAACTGGCAGTGAAGCAAACTTATGTTGGCTACAAAAGTTGATGGAGTTTTTGGGTTTTGTTGAAAGATATAATTTTGATGTATATATGTATATGTGAAGTACAACTAAGGATTTCGTTACTTGAATATGTATTTATGTACTGATAATAGAACTCTATAGGGTAGTATAAACTTGTTAATTTTTTATGTTAGTGTCTATGCATGTAGATTGAAAAACTGGTTTAATTTTTGTATGTTAGAGTGGTTGAGAAATTAAGCAGCTGGTGTTTTGGCATTCTGCAAAGTCCCGTTGGGTAAGAGTTCTCGCCCAACACAAAATTATTTTTGTCAGACAATTTTATGTCTTTGTGTCTAACGATAGGTCTTGCTCAAGATATAGTTTTCTTTACCAGTATTGTTGAGGTTATTAATCTAGCGATATGTCTCAATGAGTGACATTCCTTCATTGGAATGCTATAACCCAGACTTCTCACTAGGCGAGATGTCTTTGTTCTTCACTAGATGGCAGTGTTCATTGGCAAAATATTCAGGATGTGAATTTTTTAACTCTTCTAAAATTTTAATATTTTGAGTATAATTTACTATTGAAAGGGACTTAGTAGTAATAGTAAGTATTATATATATATATATATATATATATATATATATATATATATATAACTCTTCTAAAATTTTAATATTTTGAGTATAATTTACTATTGAAAGGGACTTAGTAGTAATAGTAAGTATTATATATATATATATATATATATATATATATATATATATATATATATATATATATACATACATATATATATATATATATTATAGATTTCTTAACATGTTACAAAAAATACTTCAACAATACAAAGCAAAACCTAATAAAAAACATAAAGATAACAATTATTTTGTTTATGTGTTTGCACCCTATACCTACATTCACGACTCGTTTTTTGAAATATTGGAAAACTTACAAATTCTCTCTCACTTAGGGTGGTAATCCTTCTTGAGGCTGAGTTATTCTTCTTATTTCATAAACCTTATTTATAGACCAAACATTTTAATCTTAAATAAGAAAACAAATATCTATTTTACAAATAATATCTTTAAAATCTAAACAAATCCTAAAGATATAAAATATATTTTTATAAATAATATCTAGAGATTTAAAGTTAAAATAATTTAAATTATTTTCCGAACAGAACAACTTTTTAAGAAATTTTTTTAGAGCAACATAAATATTTTTTTTTGCATGCATTTATAAAAATATAAACTTAAAAAATAAAATAACTATATACCATACTAAATTGTTTCTCAATTATGTGATATTTAAACATAATAAAACTGTATATAGAAGCAAACTTTTTTACCTTGTTAAAATTAAAACTTTCTATTTTCCAAAAGTTTAAAAGTTGGTCACTAAAAGGAATTAAAATTATATATATATATATATATATATATATATATTATTAAAGATTCAAATTCGAAAAATTAGGCTCAAATAATCCTTCACGTTAAAAAACACAAGCTGAAATATGAAAATATTCTTACTAACTTTTATTTTTTGTTAATCTAACTCATATTTGTAGGGATAATTTTGTAGTTTATCAAACTCTTCCTCCTAATTTTAGGTCTTTATTTTGATAAGACTATATTGGTTTTCTCTATGATGTTGTTAGGTAGCTGTTCTTGATCCACCCTTCAAATAATAATAATAAAAAAGTTCATCACTAGCTAGTTATCAAAATTTACAGTGTACAGCGTGAATTCATATTAGTTTGCACTATTTCCATAGTTTCATGGTTGGTTAGGGTTGTTAGGTGTGATTTGTCATGATTTTAAATCTAAAACTACTTAGAAAAGAACTAAAAAAAAAAATCAGTGCAATTTGTGTCGGTTTACGTTCATATTATAAAATTTGAAAAAAACCAAAACTATAATTTGATTTTGTTGTTTAAAATTTTTATTATTTAGTATTAAAAAAATTATTTTAAAATTGTATAAAAATTTATTCACTGTTTCCAAAATTTTAAAAATTTATTTATAAAATTATATAAAAGTAGTCATCATTAAACTTAAAGTATAAAAAATTAATTCATTTAAATATTATATTTTACTAGTTGTCGTCAAATTATCTAATGAAATTAAATCAAATAATTTTACTAAAATATTTATTCATCAATTTATACATATTAATTAAAAATAAGTCAAAATCATAAAAGCTTATAAAATAATAAATAATTATATATATCTTTTTACTAAAATAACTAATGATAAACGATTTGATTTGATGCGATTTTAATATTTCAAATTACAAATTTAATCAAACTGTATAGTTTGAAATTAAAAGACCAAATCACCGCAAATTAACTCAAGCGGTTTTTGTGATTTCTAATTTTACTCTTCAAAAAATTCAGTTTGATTCGAGTTTAAAATGTAGGTTAATGCATTTTTTGTGTTTTACCAAAGCAATTGAATTAATTACGAGTTGATAATTTGTAACCCATAGGCTAATTAATTTGCTACAAGTTAATGGATTGACTCATTTAAAAAAATCGCAGTCAAGTGAATTATATAATATTAATATCTATATAGCATTTATATAAAATTGACTTAAATGTAATTTTAATTTTTTAATCCTATTTTTTAAAATCTATAAATTTATTATTATTATTTTTAATAAAGACACTTAGTCTTTCAATTTTATAAAAAATTGATAATTTTAGTTCTTTTATAAAATTAACAATAAATAGAGATATTTAATCTTCTGATAAAATTAATATATTATCTCTTAAATTTGATATATTGTTTCAAACATAATATTTGATGTATTTATTTGAATTGATAAATGTTAATTGTTAGTATGTTGATTTTTATTTTATTAATAAAAAATTTTAAATCTATAACTTTTTCTTTCTCTCATATAAATTTTTACCACTTTATCACTAATATACTATATTTAATGAGTTAATGAAGCTCAACAAAAATGTGTTTTCCCCTCATCTTTTTATTTGTTATTTTTAAAACATATATTATACTTACAATAAAAATAATTCAAATAAATAAATCTCCAAATAATTATTGTAATTAAAAGACGTTAAAAAATAATTCAAAAATTTAACCAATAGTTTGTCAAGCCTTAATGTTCAAGCTAATTTTTAGTTAGGTTTGACAAAATTAGTATTGTATTTGAATTTTTAGAATCCAACTTACATCATTAAATGAGCTATTCAGTCAACTAATTTGACTTATCCCATTTTAATATCCCTATAATTTTTTATACATTAGAGAGAATACCCCTATGTTACCAAAAGAAGAATGAAGTGCCCTTAAAAATAATAATTTTTTAAAGTTTCCTTTTTTTGTTAGAAACTAATTCCTTGCCACATAAATAACAAAATCAAACTTTAACTAAAATCATAGTATAAGATGATCCCCTACAATTATTCAAATTTGAAATCGACTTCTAGTCAAAAGGAAAATTTATTATTCAAATTAGAATAAACCAAAAACAACTAAGTATAAAAATAAGAAAGATTAAAAATTAAACACTATTGTAAAATTTAATTTTGAAAATCGAAAGAAGAAAATAAAGTATTATAAAAATTAAATTTTTACATAATAGGATGAATTCATTCGTATATCATAATGAAAAAACAACTTTATTTTTTAAAAATATTTATGGTTTGAATAATTTTAGTTTTTAAACAAAAGGTCTTAATTGCAAACATATTCATGGTTGCGCAAGACTTTTCAACTCTTGTACTTCTAATTTCCGATAATAATGATTACCGAAAATAACATGCACTCCCTATGACCCAAAATAGTATCCTTTTTAATTCATTTACACATAATAAATAAATAAAATAATAATAATTTTATAAAATTAACCTTGATATTAATATTATTTGAAAAATTATACTATACAAGGTATCGGGGTCTTTTAAAATAACAATGTTTATTAGAGAGGAAAGTAGAATAATGTATTAATATCTCATTGAAAATATATCAAATATACTATAAAAAAATTGAGAAAGATTATCAATTATATTTTTGTATCAATATATTTTTCTAAAAAATTCTTAACACTATCGAAATTTGTTATAATTGATTATTTCTTCAAGTAATAAATATTGATGTAATACTTATATGAAATTTATTTTGAAGAAAAATTATATGAAATTTATCAATTAAAAATATAATAAATATAATTTTTTATTTAAATTAGAGTATTCATTTTTTAACTGCGAATATTATGTTTAATGTATTTAAATTTTGTGTTGCTATTTAATGATGTTAAATATATTTATTGTGAAAAATAATATTTTTAATCATTTTGAAGATATTAATTGTAATAAATTGATATTATTAAAATTTTTAATTGGTTAATTTTGATTATAACTCAAACGGTGCATTTTTTATTAGTATAATGAAATTTATTTTGCATTATTATTACTACGACTATTATCATTATTTAATTTAATTCTCATTACTAATATTTTAAAATTATTAATCTATACTTTCTTAATTATTCATTTATAAAATTATTATGTATTTCAATCTTTTGATGTTATACCATTCTAATTTTTCATATTTTACTATTTTCTTATTTTAAGTGAATTAAAAAGGATAATGTTGTTAATAATGATAATTAAGAACTACACTATTATTTCATACTTTACAACTTTATATATTTATAGTATGTAATATGTATTGGTATTTAATGTTTGCATATATAAAAATAAAAAACTCTTATTTAACTTTAAAAGCATTACACATAGACACATATGATATCATTTTTTTTTTTTTTTGCCTGTTTAGTTTACCGAATACTCCGAAATAACATATTTGTTACTGTTTTGTGAAGTACGTTTAGGCCGCTGAACGATAATACAAACATCGATGTGTTGTTGTTTTGTTAAAGAATTATAATGTTTTATATATTTGACCTTTGTGAAAGAGCTTCTTTTATTGATGTTGTTAGTATTTGAATTTACACAAATAAAAAATTACAATGTTACATTGACTTATACGCATGAATTCGAAAGGAATCTATTTATTATTATTTTTATTAAGTTATAATTAAAAAAATATGTAGTAACAACTATTCATATAACTAACTTATCTTTATTAATTATCAAACAAACATAATAGTTTTTTTATTAATTTTATTTATATTATTACTTTACATTTAACTCAATATCCGTAATTTTTTTTATGCCAAAGAAATTTCTTACTCGAAAATATCTATAAAATTTTTATTTTAATGATTATTATTCATAAAATATTTAATAACTAAATTAAAAACTATATAATTTCTTCATTTATATATTAATTTTTATTTAAATTAAATTATTAATAATTTTTATTTTTACCCCATATTTATAGAATAAAAAATTTTAATTATTATTTTACATGAAATATATTTCAAAGTGAATGTCTAAAAAATAAATTTGTGAATAAATATTAATACAAGGCTATGTATCTATAAAATATTTAATATTTGAATACAATAATAAAAATTAAATATTTTTTGAAAAGTAATTATTGGTAAAAATATTATTATTATAATATAATATCTATAGTAGTACTTAAAATTTAAATAAAATAAAATTAATAAAATAAATGATAGTGATAAGTTATATAATAATGTATTTATTAATTTTTATCCTTAATTTTTAATTTAAAATAAAGTTTTAAAAAATTAAAATATTATTACTTAATAAAAAAACTATAAAAAAAATATAAATATAAGAATTTATTTTTTATTAAATATATATTGAATTATATCCTACAGTTATTTCTAAGAAAAATTTCTATCCAAAGAGGCAACGACTCTGTACACACGTACACACACAAATCAATGTTGCTAAAAATAACATTTATTAACTTCAAATTAACATAATTGATCATTATATTGATTAATTTTATTTAAGATAATTTTAAAATTAAAGAGAATATAATTTTAATTATAATTTATTTTTTATATTTAAAAACAAAAATAATTATTTTAGATAATTAAGTTACCATTTCAATAGATTATTAGAAGTGATAATTTTAATGGTGAAGTCAAAAGATTCTCAAGACACCTTCAACTACTCTTCAAAATATTAAAACAAACCCTAATTCTAAAATATTATGACGATAAAGTCTTTTATGATAAATTTGTTAGAATATAATGCAAATATAATGAGTGTATGGTCTTTTGTTTTCCTCTTTAGTTGTACCTCAAATTTTAACTTTCCCTCTGTCCTTTTTTTTTTTTTTTGGAAGGCAAAAGTATATTGTATTATAGAATATAAAAGTAGTTGAAACAATGTTTCAACTACTGTACAAAAACTCAAGGACTATCCTTACTGTACTCCACATGGCCTATACATCTATTTCATATTCAGCATACATAGCCTAGGCTAAGAGCACCAATCAGAAAATACACATCCTGAATTAAAACCAAAAGAGTACGACAGTCATTTCCACGATAAAACCTTGATGGACATTAAAATATCAAGAGATTCCAATGCGGACCTTTGAAAAATAATCGCATTCCTGGATAACCAAAGGCACCAGCATATGGCATTCCAAAACACATACCTGCATCTCTTTTTCCTCTTTCCCTCCACCCAGCTAGAGGATACAAGAAATAGCTGGTTCAAATCACCCGGAAGTGGGGTCTGGACCTCTACCCAACTGATAACTCTATACCACAACCTTTGTGTGCTTGGGCAATGTAAGAATAGGTGGTTTCTGGTCTCTGGCCCACTATTACAAAACACACACATTGGATTGAGCACAGAAGTATGAATCCCTCTCCTTAGCAAGTTATCAACAGTGGGTAGTCTATCCCTCAGCAATCTCCAGGAGAACACCAATACCTTAGATGGAAGCTTTTCCATCCACAGATTGCATAATTGCTTGGGTTGTACACACGTCATGCCTATTTTCGGTATTCCTTGATTCAACACCTTATACCCTGCCGCCACGGAGTAAGTCCCCCCCGGCATCTGAAATCCACCCCCATTCATATGGCATCTGATCCACCAATTCCACCTCACTTAAGACCTCCTGTAGAGCATGAAGCAGCTGCTCCTCCCATACAAACAACTCCCTCCGCCAGACCCATCTCCATGGTGACATAGGGCCTCCTAGCTGACATTTATCCGAGATAGAAATAAACTTGTCCTCTGCTAGGGCGTACAATCTGGGAAAAAGTACACTGAGTGCCGAATCACCAATCCATCTTTGTTCCCAAAATAGCGTGGCCACACCCGACCTGACTACCCTGCTTACTCTTGTTTGAAACCATGCATTCATTACCTCTTTAGTTCCATCAATAGCCCATATGTCTTTCCACCAATGAGAAGTGTGAGCAAAGGATGTCGGCCTCTCCGCATATCTGTGTACCTCCCCGTACCTACTCCTCAGCAGCGGACCCCAAATAGCCGAATCATCTACTAATATTCTCCACCTCCATTTTGCCAGCAAACTCAAGTTAAATTTCTCCAGACACTTCACCCCAAGACCTCCTTCTTCTTTTGGCCGGCAGACTTTTTCCCAGCTTAACCATGCAATTTTGGTTTGACTCTCGTTGCCTCCCCACAAGAAAGACCGTTGTAACCGCTTCAGAGTCTTCAACACTGACTTGGGTGCCTTGTAAAAGGAGAAATAAAACAAAGGAAGAGCAGCTAACACTGAATTCAGTAATACCAACCTCCCAGCAAAAGACATATTGCTTGCCTGCCAGCCTGACAGTCGCTTCTTGAACTGATGGATGACTGACTTCCAAACTTGGTCCTTCTTAGGATTAACTCCCACTGGTACCCCTAAGAATTTGAATGTAGGGGTGCCAATATTACAATTGAGAATGCTACCAGCCGCAAGTGTGAAGGATTCGGATGCATTTAAGCAGTAAAGGCTACTTTTGCTAAAGTTAACCTTTAGACCTGACGCCATTTCAAAACCCCACAAAATTGCCTTCACATACCACACAGTTTTCAAGTCCGCTTCCCTCATCATAATGACATCATCTACATACTGCAATAGTGAATATCTCGCATTCTCTTGTACCTTTATTTCCCTGTACAAACCTTTGTGTATGGTTGATCTGTACAAACCTGCTAATGCCTCCGCCACCATAAAAAACAGAAAAGGAGACAACCGATCTCCTTGCTTCAAACCTCTCGCAGGCTTAAACTCTGATGTCGCCCATTCACAAGAATCGAAATATAGCTGTTTCGGACTATTGCACTCATCCACAATCTCCATCTCCTTCCGAACCCCATCCTGCCCAGTATATAATCGAGAAAATTCCAATTCACCGAGTCATAAGCCTTCTCAAAATCCACCTTGAACAGAAAGCACGGATTCCGCTTTCGTTTTGCCCAATCCAGGAGCTCATTTTCCATGACAACCCCATCCAGAATCGATCTTCCAGACAAAAAGGCCGTCTGAGAAGGCGATATTACTCCAGGCAACACTTTTTTCAACCTTAATGACAGTAGCTTCGAAATAATCTTTTGCATACTTGAAATTAAGGAAATGGGTCTGTATTGGTCTAACCCTGAAGGTCTAGCCACCTTTGGAATGAGAGTAATGAAAGAAGAGCTTACCCCTTTCGGTAACGTACCAGACTCATAGAACTCCTGTACTGCCTTCACCACATCTGACCCAATTACTCCCCAGCAGGATTTGTAAAAGCTCATTCCAAAACCATCAGGTCCAGGACTCTTCCCTCCTTCACAAGCCCAAATTGCCGCCTTGATCTCCTCCTGCGAAAAAGGCTCCTCCAAAAACTGTTTGTGCTGTTCTGATAATTGTGAGAACTGGACTCCATCCATTGTAGGTCTACCCACCCATCTCTCCTGGAAATTTACCGAAAAATGGTCTAATATTTTTGCTCTAATATCAGACACACCCTCCAGCCATCCCGTCTCTGACTGAACTGCCAAAATGGAGTTTGCATGACATCTCGCCTTAAAACAATTATGAAAGTACCTGGAATTATTATCTCCACTTAGAGCCCATCGTACCCTAGATTTCTGAAGCAGTGCATTCTCCATCACCCTAGCCTTGCCCCAGTATTCTACCATAAGGTCATGCCTCGATCGAATAATCACCTGGGTCCCTTCCACTAACTGTTGATCAACCATTTCCATCTCTTTGACCCTTTAAGCCAGAAATTTATCATCTTTTTTCCACACATCCTCATACCACCTTTTTATGTCCCCTTTGATTGCTTTTAGCTTCATTACCAACTGATACATCTTCCACCCAGAGCACTGAATTGAATCCCACCTTGCTTTTATCAATTCTCCGAAGGAAGCCTCCGCGAGCCAATAATAAAAAAACTTGAATGGTTTGGGTCCCCAGTTCTGCTTTTCACTTATTGTGCTAATCCAGCAATGATCGGAAAACTCCCTAGATCCTACCCTCTGTGCACTAACTCCCCATTCCTCCATCAGTGTCGGCGAGAATAGAAACCTATCTAATCTACTTGCTGCCTGACCATCTGGTGATATCCATGTCACGCCTTTTCCAATAACTGGAATGTCTACAAGCCCCATTTGTTGGATAAAAACTTCGAATTCCTCCATCTCCCTCATTGAATGAAAATTCGATCTTCCTCGTACTTTACTCCTCCCACTAACCGCATTAAAATCCCCGCCAACTACCCATCTTACATGTGGAACCCCTCTTCTAGTCATCATTAGATCATTCCATAACTTTCTCTTGCCCTCCAAAGTACACGGGGCGTACACATTAACAACACAGTTCACCTCATCTGGATTAGTTCCTTTAAAAGCAACTCCTAAAAAGCCATGCCCTAGGATTTGCCACACCACCTCCAGTAGACCTTTCCTCCAAATTGTAACACAACCGCCGCTCAGTCCCGTTGATGGAAGTATGCTCCAATCACAGTCGTCCCTCCCCCACACCTCCTTGATTTCCCATTCCTTGATATTGCTACACTTAGTTTCCTGAAAAAGACATATATCAATCTTATTCCCCACCACCACTCTCTTTATGCGCCTCCGTTTCACCCGCTCCCTAAATCCCCTCACATTTAGAGACAGAATCTTCATTTAAACCACCGTTTGTGTCCTGCTCCCTCTCTTATCCTTTTCTGCCTTATCTCTGTCTTCCATTCTTGCTAATTCTGCTAAGTACGCCTCCTCTGATTGCTGCCCAGTTATTCCTATGTCCTTCATTGTTGCCCACATTTTTCTCATATCATTACCTCCTTTCTCTCTATTTTTACCTGCTTGGTCCATACCTCCACTGTGTTGAGTTTTCTCCACATCACTTCCATCAACATTGTGCCTTCGAACCTGCCTCCAAGTATTGACCATCCTCCTGTTCCCGTTCTCTCCCCAAGACATTTCTTCCGTCCCCACACACTCCCATTGTTTACAATTGTAAATCTTCGTTGCACTTGAGTCCGTCTTTGTATCATCATTTTGAGTATTATGACTTTGTGTTGCCACTTGAGTAAGCTCCTCTTCTCCATGATGTGTCTCATCTCTTTCCTTGCAAGTTATCATGGTCGATTTCCCGTTCGGTGACACGGCCATTTCATCTTGATTTTGCTGGTATTCGAATCTAGAGCTATGTCCGTCCTCCACACCCGTTCCCCTGGCCAAGCAGGCCCCGAAGCCATGGCTGCGTCCTGAGTTTCCTGCACTTCGAGCTGCCGCGTGCGACGCCTGACCACCGTTTTGGTTGCTTTGCGACTTCGGGCTGACGCAAGTTGGGCTTTTACCAGGCGTACCGGCTTCTCTTCTCCTCGTGTGCGCAAGAGCCAGCCCAGTCCCGCTCTCTGGTTGTATATAAGGCCCATTATCCGAAAGCCCATACTCAAATGACCGTTGGGCGGGAAAACACGGGGCCACTTCTGCAATCTTATCTCCTCGGCTGTCGTGAACCTGCTGCTGCCCACTTTGAGCCGCGCGCCTGCCACATGTCTGACTTTGATTGGCACGTGAAAAGGCTGACCTATCTTCATTACGCAGCCGCAGATGCGACAAAACTCCTTCCTCTTCTGCGTTTTCTATTTGCGCGAAAATCTCTTGTTCATCAGCAGAATCGACCGTTTCTCCACACACGCTCCCTTTCTGTAACCCGCTTTGCCGGATCAGGCCACTGCACTTCTGACCCCTGGTATCATGCCTGTACAGAAATTCCATTTGCGGACTGTTCCCTTCTCCATTCTCAGCTTTCTCAGACCCCATTTCAGCTTTCTCAGCTAGTCTGACATTTGCTGTCTCTACCCCATAGCCATCCCCCTGTAGCCCGCCAAGTTCCTCAGCCGGAGCCCCCCTCCACCGGGCACCCAACAGCTCCTCCTTCAGCACCGCCAATCGTTGCTCCACTACGAAAGATTCGTCAAACTCCCCCTCTCCCTGGCACGAGCTCATCTCGGAGCCAAAATCTGGGTACACCTCTTGACTCATCAGCTTATGCCATTCATCGACATCCTCGGTCACCTTAACATGAAAGATCCGGTCATCTATCGCGACTCTCACCACCGCCTGTATGGGCTCAAAAGCCTTCCGGGACATAAGCAGTCGTGCCACATCAAGTCGCTCCCTTCTGGCTGTCCCCTCACCCACTCACACCAGCTCACCATAGGGTACCATCAACCTTTGAAAAAATTTTTCCCCCCAAACATGCACCGGAATACCATAACAACACACCCACACCCTTCTCTCCGTATCTATGTTTCCAGGCTCCCAACTACTTATCAAGTAAAATCATCTACGAATCCAGTCATAACTGCCTTCTACCGCCTGCTTCAAAGTTCCCGCCTCTCCATCTTCCAACAGAACCTTATTTCCTCCCATTGGGGTGGCTTTAACATCAAAGATGCCCTGCTCAGTCAAAAATTGTTGCGTCCTGAAGGATGTTCCTTTACAGAGAACTTCTCCCACATAAGCAGATTCCAACTTCCTCACTTCTTCTACCTCTGCTTTAAAATTCAAGAGAGTGTCTGTCTTTTCCCCTCTTATGCCGCCTTTGCGTTGTACTCCAGTCTGATGCAAAACCCCACTGTCCTGGTTATGCCTCACCGAGCCTGCAGCCTTTGCATAAGACAATTTTTGGCTTCCATTCTGGACTCCTATCTGTGTTCTCCGTGAGTGTGGCTCCAACAGATTTTCCTTCAACTGTCCCTTCCACACCCTAGGCGCGTTGTTCATTGGGTGAATCTCTCTTTTTCCAAATCTTGGCTTGTTGACCCATATTTTTTCATTACCAATAAAAATACTGTCCAATTTGATCCCTAACAGTTGGGAGTCCTTCACCTCAATAAAACGCACAAACCCAAACCTTCTTCCATTTTTATCCATTTTAGTTGGTATGAATACCTCCTGGACATTCCCATACCTACTAAAAATCTCCCACATCCCTCTCGTGTTATAATTATTTGGAAAGTGTGTGAAGAAAAAAGAGGTTACTCCTCCCAGCCCTGTTGTCATCAAACCATGTTTTGCTGGTCTCCCTGCCTACGTACTGCCCTCTCCGCTACTATACCTCCCCTTCCTCCTTCCCCGTACCTCTTTCCAGCCAAACTCATCCTCCATCCTCCGTTCCCTCTGTCCCTTTTAAAAATTATTACTCCTCCAGAAAAGTGTTGCTTGAATAAATTTAGATTGAAAACTATAAAAGATTAATATTGTTTAATTTGTTTCTGGAAGGATTCCTAAGAATGTAGAATAGCACAATATTGTTGAATTTGACTATAAAGGGGTTTGGTGAGAGGATTCGATTCGTGCAATATGTAACGTTAAAAATATCGGAGTAAATAAATTATGTTGATCCATGCATCACCAATTACAAATATTACAAATTCGTTCGAGTTTTTAATTTATTTTATAATAAAGTCACATTTTAATTTATTTATTTTTCACAGTGGAGAACCTACAACAATGATCTTGTTTAGTGAGTTAACCACAACCTTATGGAGAATTAAACTTCAAATATACGAAATCTTTAGTTTTAACCACATATTAGTTTACATATTTAATTAAACTTTAGTTCGTAAAATATTTTTGTATTTTTTTACAGAATATTCTTTTCTATTCTATAAATATGTGAAATATTATATAGTTTTAATCATTTAAATTTTATTTTTAATTAGTTTCCTAACTGGGCATCTTTTTTAATCTTAAATTCATTAAATACTCATGCGTTAAAGGACTTTCAAGTTTCAATCCACATTTTTTTTTTCTTTTTTTTTTTTTTTGTGAATGACTTTCAAGTTTCAACCCACAGAAGTAATCAGTCAAAATTGACGTGTAATTATTTAATAGATCTATTATAACATTGGTAGATACCCAAAGTGTTGATTTTTGAAAAATAATTTGGAAAAGTATCCAAATTTATTTTATTTTTAAAACATCCATTTTTACGTATTATATATAAAGCGAAAATAATATCCATAATAAGCTATAACAAATAAATTTGAATAAAAAAATCTCAAATATTGATATATTTTAACATTTCTAAACATATATGATTTAATAATTTAATATAGATTTATTAGAATATACTCATCACTTGCATGGGTTGATTTAAACTTAAAAATTAAGATAGCATTAATTGTTATATCTATCAGAGGTATGTGCTCCTTCAAAAAAAAAACAAAAAACAAAAAAAAAAACAGAGGTATGTAATCACATTGGTTTAATATTTTATTCACCTTACAGTCCTAACTTTTAATATTGAGAAAATTTTCTAAATTACTACAGTAAGATCTTTTGAAAATGATGACAAAATAACAAATAATTAAATCACATCAACTTAGTCTCAGACAACGGATGTAAAAAAGGTGAAGAAAAAGAAAAGCAAACATGTATAAAGAGAGAGGTGAGAAAAAAGCATCGCAAAAAAGGAATTTTGTCTTATAGTAATAATATAAGATAAGATTTGACAAAGTAAAACTAATAAAAAGGTCAAAATATTACCAAAAAAAAATATAGGACGGACTAACTGGACAATGTAAAAATTTTATCCAACAATTTTTTAAATAAAATATAAATGTTTTAATTTAAATTTAAAATATATAAATTTATATTACTCCTAATCTAATTATTAATACGAAACTTATTTTCATCAAAACTGTTGTGATATAAAACTATCTAACAAGTTTGTGCATAACTAATTGTCTTGTAAAAAATAATTAGACAATTTAATTATAGTATTTTTAATAATCATGAATTTTTTTTTTATAAATCAAATATTAATCGTTAATATGTTAGTTTTTTAATAATATTTTTATAATTATGATATTTGTTAATGATTAATATTTGTGAGAGAATTTAACTTAATGACTTTTAACAAATTTTTTTTTAGCAAGATTTTTTTTCAAGTGATTAATTATATAATATTTTAAGACTTAAACATTGTACCTGAAGGGTACAAATATCCTCTAAACTAAACACATATCAAAGGTCATTCGAAAGATACAAATAGATCTTTATTTGTTCAGATAATTCGAAATGTTCGCGAAAAATTTGTGATTTCAGCTTATGTCAATTAATCCAAACTATTTATACTCAAATACTTTTACAAAATAAATGAATTTTTATTATAGTTGATGTATAGTTTTTTCTTTGATTTTCAGCCTTAAACAATGTCAAATCATTATTTTAGTACAGTGACACTTGCTGATTATTTGTATTCTTTAAATAATATTAAATTACTAGTTGAAGTGATACCCAATAATTCTTATGATATCAAATCAATATGTCAAACTTCCACTTTTCTTTTTCTAATTTTTAAAATAAATATTATTTATCATTCTCAAATAATACTAAAATAAAAATAATTATTCTAAATGTAGGAGAGATAAAAAGTACACTTTACAGAAATAAAAAATGACCCAATTTATAAAATAAAAAGTGAAGAAATTACAACAAGCAAAATAAACATTTGCTATTAGGGGAAAAATAAAACGAGGAAGTCAATGTTGTCTCCTTTCATTTAAGAATTCCATGGTGTACATGAAAGCATGGAGAGACATTTCAACATCAATTGTTTGAATGACATATTTTTTTTTATACAATTAGAGTCCTTATTCATCTCTCTCAATTACTTCATGACCACACCGGAAAAAACAAATCAGCAAGAGAGAGAACATAATCGGAGTGGCAACAACAAATTTACCAAGTCATGAAAGAATTAACGTTAAAAGAAATGAATGAAGAAAATGAAAATGATGCAGGAATTAATTAACTAGTTACTAGCATAGTACTTCAGAAGCAGTTAAGCTGAGAAGTTGCTCCAAGTAATCAGAGCCCAAATCTTCAAGCACCAACACATTTTGTGAAAGCACATTTTGTGAAATCACATTCTCTAGCTCTCTTCGATGCTCCCTTTTGGTGTTTTTGTTAGTGGATTTGGATTTTCTTCTCATGGTGTGCTTCCTTTTGAGTGCCAAGACTGGAGAGGAACCATCTTCCCATGGCTTATTGGCCATGTCTTTGAGTGATTCCCTCACCACTTCTTCTGGGAAATTCAGCACTGCCATGGACCCTCTTGTGGACAAAGCTGCTTGGTCATAAGCCAGTGCTGCTGCCTCTGCTGTGTCAAATGTGCCAATCCACACTCTAACCCCATTTCTTGTTGAGTCTCTTATCTCTGCAGCAAATTTCCCCCATGGCCTTCTCCTCACTCCTCTGAAGGGTCTCTTCTCTTTGTTACTTTCCTTTGCTGCTGCTGTTGCATATGTTTCTTTCACCACTTGGACTTGACTTGCATGAGTTAGAGTTACATTGGATGATGATACTTCTAATTGTGACTCACTGCTGACCAAAGACCCTGAAGAGTTGGAATCACAGGATGATTCCTTGATTTGTGATTGTGAGTGGTCATCTGTGAAGGTAAAAGGATTAAGATTAAGGCTGCTGTTTGTGTTTTCTTCATTGAAGAGAAAAAAATCCTCCCTAGAAGGGAATGGTTCTGCACAAACAGAGGAATTTACAAAGGAAGTGTTAAGGTTTTGGTACTGGAACAAGAAAGATGAATCAAAATCCATCTCTTCAATCTTAATGTACACACCAAATTCAGCTGTTTTGTTTTGTTTTTTGTTTTTCCCTCTCCTCTTGTGTGGCTAATTGTGGGCTCTGATCAAATGTTTGAGTGCTTCTCTCCTTTATATATACTCATTGAAAAGAAGGAAACATGATGACCAAAAACTTCATAGATAATGGATAAATAAATGGAATTAATAAAATAATGAATAAATTAACTATACTAAAGGTTAAGTTGGAATTATTGGTCAAGGAGGATGTCTTTGGATATATATATTTTTTATGTTATTAAATTGTACCATTGCAGGGCGGGCCTATCATCACCTATGCATGTTAAAGCACCCCTAAAGAAGTTCTTTTACTTTTAAGGATTTTTTAACATATTAAATAAAGTTATTTTATTTCAATTTATTTTTATTAATTCTTTGAATAAATTAAAATAGCACTTTCCAAAATTTTGTTATATTATATAAAATATATACTTTTATTTAAGAATTATGTGCAATGTAAAAAGGATAACATTGTTATTTGCTTTGATACTTTTTGTTTATTTAACAAGTTCTTTAAATACATTCTTAATAAATCTTTTTTTAATTAGCAAAATTAAAATTTTGGCTTCCCATGAATCTAAAGTAGGTTTTATTAAATTTGTACTCCTATCTTATATCCATGAGTTAATCACTTACTGTCCTTCCCTTCTGAAAAAAGAGGTCAGATAACAATTATTAGTAAGTCATCCTCATAAATAGAAACTTACCCAAACAGAAACTTTTTACCCTAGTTCATCGAAAACTGGTATGTATAACTGGAAGATATTAGCGAATTGGGGGATTAATTAATTCTTTAGTGTCCCATTGGTACGACTTATAGTGGTACCTCCAGGCACTAGAACTCGAGAAGTATTCGTACATATCTGAAATGAAATTCAGGTACGTACAATAATAATTTAAAAGAAAATGTTAAAATAATAAAAGAATGAAAGTACTAGAAGAAACGTGTATAGTCACGTGCGAGAACGAAATAATAAAAAACGTGGGCAACTCGAGAGGGTGAAAGTTTAGACCAACAGGTTGGCGACTCCTCTAATGATGGAAGGAGTTCATTCAAAAGGAACCAAACAGTTGAGGGCCACAATAGTTGCCAAGACTCTGTCTCTTTGTCTCACTGTCACTCTCACTCTCACAACCTTTTATTTGTCGCATTGCATTTCTACATCTCTCTCTCTCGAGTGAGGATTGGCCACTGAATTTGTATTTATTGCCACCACTTGACACACTAATGTTTCACTAAAGCACCAACAATACCATGGTGCCACAAAAAAAACTAATATTATACTCTTTTTTTAATGTAAAGTTTCCAAATTGAGATTTTAAATCAAATAACATACTTGAGATTAGACTTAATTAGTTAATTTTTTTCAATAGAAAGATTAGTAATTACTATAAGGGTTGAATATTCTACATTAATGTTACACATAGGAAGGATCCCAAATCATATCATATCATATAGGGAAAGTTTTTTGTGTCGGCAAAGTAAAAATAATATTAATAGGTATTGTGTCCAAAGTATGTGAGCTTTCTTATGCTAAATATACATGCTTATAACCGTTTAACATCAATTAAATATAAAAAATTATCAACTCAGTCCTACAAAAGTGAAAAAAAAAAAACAAAAAAGTTGTCACCAAAGTATTGTGTTCAAACCCATATATTTGTGATTGAAGTTATAAGTAGTAGACACATCCAAAATCAATGCTTATTACGTCTCTATGACATTTACCACATAGTATGGTAGAATATAAACATTTGTGAACGATTTGGTAAAAGTAGGATAGAAACTATTGAAGGGCTCACCACACTCATGTGATTTGTCCCACACTACTATGGTTGACATGACTTAATCACCTTTAGCAGCACAAACCAGATTGATGTGCTAGAACTTACATTATGTGGATGATAGGCAAAAACATAATAAAAATCATTAAAAATCTCCCCCACACTCTCATGGCTTCTACCACACTATTGTGGATGATGTGGGTTGACATCATATGATATGCACACTAAGTGGGGAATTAATTTGTTTTTGACGTCGATAACCATTTTCATACACTATGAAATTTCCTTATGTAAAATACTGGAGTTAATAAAAATGTAAGTTTAGTTAAAAATCTACGTAGTTTTTGTTGAAATTTAGGTTTCATTTTAGTCTTATTGATTGTTTAAGAAATCAACAGTAGTTTTTAACTTTTTTCGAAAAGCCGCTGGTAGCATACCTCCTTCCCATGGTAATGATTTTTTAACACATTATAAAGTTTCGATTCGTCTTATTTTTTTAAAGTTTTAATTTTAATCTACTTTTTTGACATGGCTTTTTTTAAAAATATATTCTAATAAAAAAATATATATATTTAACTATTTTTTTTGTAATATCTTTTTAATAATAACAAAACCCAGGTTTTTTGAAATGGATTAGCGAACCTAAATTTTATAGCTAGGAATTTGCTTTTAAAAGGTCAATTGTAGGAATACTTTTTACAAAAGAAAAGGAAGGTTATTAAAATAACAAACTAAACAAATATAGAATTATTCAAATATTTTATCTATCCGTTTCAGTGTCGTTAATGAAAATTATTTAATTTGGTCTTTCATATTTATGTGCATTATTACATTATATATTCATTTAAAAGTATTATTTTTTGTGACCAATTAAATGATAAATTTGGAAAAACTAACACTTCCTTTATTCCAAAACGAATGTTGTATTTTTATTTTAAAATAAGTGTTGTATTAATTTTTAAATACAGTTTAAATTATTTTTCTCATTAATATACATTCCTGATAATGTATATTATTTTTTTAATATAATATACATTTCCTGAGCTATCATATATAATTTTGGAAGACTAAATTAAAATTGTCATAATTAGTTAATGAGGCACATAATGTTACATTATATTCATATGACTTCATCACTGTATCAGAATATAGTTAAGTGCATCTTGTGTCTGCGTGATATTTCCATTCCAAGAACCTGCCTCTGTCTTATCTAAATTAGTGAATTCTATGCCCTAAATTGTTGGGACCCAATAACACATGCTACGTGTCACATCAGCCGCCACCATGCCCTGTTTTCCCCGTAGCTCCAAGGGCATAAATATATCACTTAATTATTTTGGAAATAAACACTTATAAAATATAAGTGTAAACAAATTTTATATTAATAATTAATTATAACTCATGATAAATTTTTTAACTTTATTAATTAATATTTTAAATATTATATAAATGAAAGATTGTGATAAATAATCAATATAAAACTTAACCTATGCTACCAGTTATATATAAGTGTTAAACTTATTATTTTTATACATCAAATCTTGCTTCAACTTCACTTTCTTCACACCAAAGTTGAAATTAATTACTGTATTTAGTTCTACTAGTTACACCATTACATATTTTTGTCTTCGAGTGTGTTTGGTAATTTTAAAATGGCTAGGAAAAACCACTTTTTTTTTTATAGTTTTAATCATTATATCTTTAAATAAAAGGTGAAAAAGATTGGTAATGGAGACCCTTTTATGATTTTAACAATGTTAAGAGAATGAAGACGATTGGCAGAGATGAATGATTGAAACTTTTATTGTTGGGCATCTCTGAACAAGTTGTAAAAAAGCATGAGCCACTTGGTGATATATTAAATGTTTGGAATTGTTTAATAATAACAGAAGAAGATACATGCATCTTTGCATCTATTATCTCTACAACTTTCATTGTCACCAACGAACATATTTGACATTTCGTTTCGTTGATAAAGGACTCATGGTTTATCAATTAACAATTGCTTCAGACAAGGATTGGCTGGTCCACTAGATCGTCCGGATTCAATTTCAAAGTTCAAAGTCATGAGGAATAAGATATAGAAGCCTTTGTTGAATATATAATCTATCTCTTCGAATTATTTGTGTAGGAAGGAGAGGATAAAGAACGATGATCATAATGAGGTTCTAGATACGTAAGTTGATCGTATGTTATGTATACAAAAAATTGTCCCGGAATTGAAGTTTACATCCACGAGTTAGGCTTAGATTACTCACTAAGAATAAGACAAGGTTCAAGATTTAAAGATTTATAAAGATATGTATACGTTATTCACCAACAAGTTTATGTTGGGTTCGAAAGTTTGATAGAGTAATTTTGTGAAATTAAATTTGACTCTATCAATACTTGAAACAAAACCAAATTATTCTCACTTACATTGTAGAATTAAAAAAATATACATACAACTACAATTTAAGATATATTTTACAATATACATTTTAAGATAAATTATATCAATATAAATATAATCATGTTAGGGAAAACATTTTTGTAGTTAAGAAATTATATTATTAATACATAATTGTTCTTCTAGCTAAAAAAATATACATAATTGTTTAAAAGTATATTTTTATTACGGAATATATAATGATAGATTAAATTGGCTAGAACCATATAAAGTATCATCTAAACTAGTTCTTATGCATTAGATCAAAATTTAAAACTCTAATGTATTAAAAGTCTAATCGTATGACATAACTCATAGAAGTGTGAGAGATATACCGAAAGACAAATTGTGCTTCAAGTGTTTATCTATAGTGGTTTTTGATGCGTAAAATATGACTACTTAAGGATAAGTGTATCTAGTGATGGATTATAATGAGAGTGGAGGGTAGGGGGAGCCATGAACCTCCTCCCATTTTTTTAAACTTTCTTGTATATCTATAATTTTGGAACCTTGAATAATTTTAAGTTAGTTAATTTAATAGTTTTTTTAAGTTTTACTGGGATTGTGAAAAGAAATAATATAACTAAGATGTGTAAAAGTAATTTGTGTTGGCTCAAATTAAATATTACATCACAATCCACTTATTTGTTAAATAAATATTATATTAAATATAATAAACAATAAAAAGAAAGTTCTGTAGCTAGTGATGAGTAGCGAACGGTTAAAACATGAGTGTAAATGTGAAAATGCCGTTTGTGATTCTACATTACAATGCATTGTGTGTTTTTGCAATTTCTCCTTTCACAGTTTGCACTTTTCACTTTTACTCTTTTTTACTTGAAATTCTTTTTTCTAAATATTCATTTGTCAATGTTTGTCTGAGGTGTGTGTGCTCTGTTATACTTTTATGGTCATCATTTACGTTGAAAAAGAAATAGATGAAAACTTTAGTTTTGATTAAATTCCTGATGAGTACAAGAATTTAAAAGAACCAAGGAAATATTTTGAGTAGATGTGATATCTTTTATAGTTATAGTTATATTAAATTATGTACTCATTTTTGTATTAATGATAATTATTTTTTTAGCATGTATAACAATGATATTATATATACGAATATAGGTTTTTGTCATATTATAGATCATTTTGGCCCCTTCAAAATTATTAGTCAAGATCTGTTGCTGAGTGTACCTTACGCAGTAGTAACAGTATAGCTAAATCCGAATATCATACCCAAAATGTAAGATCTAGTTCTCAAATAATTCAATTCAGAAGATAAAATATCAATTTAAGAGAAACAATTATTTAATATATGTGTTATTGATTGTTCAAATTGTGAGTAGAATGAAAATAGAGAGTTATCAATTTAGAATTCAATGGATTGAGACCTAGGGTTGTGATTTTTACTACAATGTTCTTATTCCCTATTTACTAAGCAATATCATTCTTTGTTATTTATTGATCACCAATAAATTACCAAAGTGTTGTGGTGTGTTTGGTCATTCACACTACGTTATAACTCTAACTTGTTATGCAATTTGACCATGCAAGATTTGAAATTAAGATCAGTTTCTTTTTGCCTAATTGGAGATTTGCCCAATAAATATGGTCAATTCTATTGAAGGGATGACCTACTTGCTTTCCAGATCAATCAATGGTCATGACTATTCAAATAATTAGGATGTACAAGTGTAAAAGAAGCAAATTAATAACTAAATAACATTGATGCAAAATACAAGGGGTAATCATAAAAAGTTTACATTGATCACAACCCTTAAAAAAGGGGATTTAGCCAGATATGGGTAATGAAAAACCAAACATCTCGTGAATTATACAATGCATCAATGATAAAAGAAAGGATTACTGATACTGAGCACTATGAACCGACTCAATCCAAAGCTTCCTTGTTGTTCCTCAAGGTCACAAATCTAACTTTTTGTCTAAGCCAAAACACAATACCCTTTTGTCTCTCATCTTTATCTTCTGGTATTTATAGAAAGAGTTTAACCTTTTTAGCACGTGTGTATTAGAATTAGCACAATTGTATTGTTTTTGTGTCTTCTTAGAAATTTAAGTAGCACAATCGTGCTTCTAGTCAACACGATTGTGCTCAAGATTGTTGAGATTGTAGCACGACCGTGCTAAATTAAGTACAAATGTGTTTCTTCTACAATTGCTCTGAAAACCCGATTTTTCTCTTTCTTAAGTATTTGTCTAAATTGTCTAAAGTGAGAATAAACACTAAAAAGTGAGTTTTGTCAATAAATATACAATTCTTTCCTTACAAACAAGTATCAAAGATGATAAAAATATGGGTCAAAAATCAGTTTATTATTGTGATACAATACATAAAGAAGTGTGAAACATATTATAAAAGAGAAAGTGTATCAAGAGTTCACTCCGAACCATATATACATCTTATAGAGATGTACGAAACACGCTAAAATAGAAAGTTGGCATAGAGATATAAAAGACATGCTAAAAAAAAAGTATCAAATGTTTCATTATAGAGATGTATCTCAATCCACGAAAATATGAAATGAAGCAGGAAAGAAAAATACATATAAGGAATTTATACTATTGTGGACTTCTGAATAACATCTTCCTCTCTCCTTTAGAGATGCATATATACACTAATTAAGAATATAATTTCAACAAAACATTCCTGCAAACTTTCTACGATTTTAATTTTCATTAGTAAAAAAGAAAACAAAAAACAGACGTGTATAAACAAAAAAGCAGACGTTATAAGAACATTATTCATCACATAACTATCCAATATTATTTTTTCAAACCATTTTCAATTAGCATCGTAAATGATAAGTTTTTTTCCTTTCAACTGTTCCATTCTATTCTATTATGGAGTACACAAGTTGCTAAAAGTTGTGTCAATGCCATACTTTTCATTAAACATTTCAAGATCATGATTTTCATATTTCCACGATGATAACTTTTTTGTGGATGATATTTTAAGTTTTTATTTGAATAGCTTTTGTCAAGTCTCTTTTTAGGCATTAAATGCATCATTTGAACATCGAAAATCCACAATAATTACATTTTAAACTCATAATTTTAAAGAAAAAGTTATAATTAAACAAGTTTTAATCGGCCTATTTAAAAATTCATTCGCAGTCTATAAAAAAAATTGCTCACACCCATCTAAAGTCACTATTATTTCAAAAGTTACAAAAAAATTGCTCACACCCATCTAAAGTCACTATTATGTTGAACCTTTGTCCAATACAATTCCAAAATAGACTTTATGTACAATAATTGCAAAAGTTCAATAGTTGAACACAATTTTTTAGATTTAAAAGAGACAGTACTTTAGGAAGATATTTACGCAAATGGTATACTGTTAATTAGAAGTATTTATAAAAATTGTGTAGTTACACTTGTTAACCAAGGAGATGCCAACTTCTTAAGTGTATCCTGCATGGCAATATATGTAGGAGATGTCAACTCTCATACCTATCCTACTTTTTATATGAGAAGGGGATGCACCAACTACATAGACACATTTTGTGAGCATCATAATTGTCATAAGGTGTGGAGAAGGGCATTATTCAGTTGCTTTGATAGCGCTAAGAGTACGGGTGTGTCAAAATGCCAAATCAATAAATTGATTTTGAACTGAATCGAAGCAAATTAGTTTTGAATTGAATCAGTTCAATAAAAGTTAATTGAACTGTTTTTAAAATCAATTCGGTTCGAACTGAAATTTTTTTTAAACCAATTTGGTTCAAACCAAATTGGTTTTAAAAATAGTTCAATTTACTAGTTTTATAAAAAAAAAATATTTTCTTCACATCTTAAACTGCTGTGTAATTTTTTGCTTACTAGAAAAATATCCCCTCAAGATATTGATATCGTTGTGATCATGTCCACAATACTGTGAGAAATACACTAACTGAAAAGAAATAAGTTCGAAATTAGTTTAAAACTAGTTTAATCTATAATTGTTTTGAACTAATTCAGAATCAGTTTTATAAAAACAATTTGGTTCCTAACTAGTTTTGTAAAATAGTTTGTTTTTTAAGTTTAAGAATCCAACTATTCTAAACAATTATGTTCAGGTAAGTTTTTTTAAAAAACTGATTTTTGCCCACCCATAGCTGAGAGTTGAAAGTCGGAGACCTTGAGGTTGTTGTTACTTTCGAGAAGGAGGTTTTACAACTTTAGGCTGCGGTGCACCATGTTGTTGCAGTGACAGAATCGAAGAGCTGAGACCAATTGCTAGAAACAGTGGCACACCGTAGACTCCAACAACCATTCATGTTGGGAGATTCGCACGAAGAGCTCGTTGTCCGCGGTGTACTCCATGATGAGGCGCATCTTTGTCTTTGTGGCCATCACCTCATGGATTTTAAGGATGTTAGGGTGGTAGTGAAGGTGGTGCATAGTGTTGATCTCATAGATTATGTGAGACTTCATGCAGTGTCGATAGATCTCGCAGATTATCCTAACTTTCACAATTACCAATTATATGTCAATTGTGGTGTCGACTAGATGTACCTATGTAGTTGACACATCTATCTCATTTGTCAATAAAAGTGAGATATTTCTACAAAGTTGGCACCTCTCATGTCCATGCATATATGATACACATAAGTAGTTGATGCTCTTTGGTTAATAAATTCAACTACATTATTTCAATAAATACTTACAATTACTCCATAAATATTTTGCAAAAGTACACCACTTTTTGTTAAAAAGCCTACAATTAACCTATTTCCCCCCTTTAACTAACATCATATAACTTATCTTTGTGACACTTGAGCTTAAGCCAATTCTATCATTTGAAATTAATTCATTTAAATTAATGTTTCATGGAGATAGGTGCAACCCTTGACATAAGCATGTATCATGTTTATTATACCAATGAGGCGTTATTTAGCATTATCTGCAGGTATATCATATAAGTTATGTAAATATTATATATCTTATCACAAATAAAATTTGATTTATATTATATATATATATATATATATATATATATATATATATATATATATATATAATCATGGAACACTTAGACTCAAACACAACACAAATTAACAACAGGACAAAAAATGTACTAAAATATAGAACGGAAAATTTGTTCACATAACAAAAATTTAATTTCTATAAAAACATAAATTATAAAAAATTCATATACTAAAAATATTTTGCATAATAAATTAATATGAAAATATTTTAATATCATATTAAATATATGACTTGATAACTTTTTTTGTCCTACTATTTTATAAAATTGTTTAATTCTATTCTATTATTATTTTTAGATATAATTTTATCATCTAATTATTTAAAAGTTTCACCATCATTCTTTCTATGAAATTTAATACTTAACATCATTAATGTTTATTATTAGAGATGATTTAAAATCATTGCTAAAATTCTCTCTAATTAGTGACAATTTTAAATCATCACTACGTCCATGATTATCCATATTTACTTAGAGGAAAAGAAAATAAGAAAAAAAATCAAACGAATTTCTTGTAAGTTAAAATTACATGCTTATTTTTTAAGAATTTTTTTATTTTTTTTATTAACATATGGAGTATCTACCGACTTTGCTGATGATTAATTTCTGTTAGAGAATTTAACTAATCATTAGGTGTTTTTTCTCCTCTCAATCACATTTAAATTTGAAAACCTACTTAAGAGGATCGAATCGAGTACGACTCTTACCAATGGCTTGTTGGTAGAAATCTATCTCTCTTTTTTTGGACAAAATTGGTGGAAATTTATCTCTCTAATTAGCCCTGATATCTTGTTGACTAAGGTTAATAACGTGAGGGCAAGCACCTGAAATTGGTGAGGACAAGTTAGTGGTTTTTGGGAGGATTATTGTTCTTGTAGGCATGCTGAAGGAGAATGCCTATAAAACTACGCATAGGTAAAGTCATGTCCAATGTTGTTTTCACCTTAGCAGATAGGAAGTTGCACTATGTTGTGTGTAACTCGCTCTTACAATTATGGTAAAATGATGGAGAATGATCTTCATCTAAATGTTTAAAGTAGGACACATTGTCTGAAACTTCTCATTATGATCTTCCGGTTCATGTATGAATTTGACTTCGAAATTGGAGTTGAAATCAAATTCCTTTTGTTTGGGACTTGAGAGGAATGAATTCAGTGAGAACACTTTAAAATTTAAATCAAATAGGTTTGAAATTGAACCCAAAAGGTTATTGGGCTTTTCAGGCACCCCTATTGGGAATGTAATACGCAAGTAAAAGGACCCAACTTAGATGGGTCGTATTTTTTATTATTATGTTTTTATGTTTCTTTTAATTATAAGATATTTTAGATATAAATCATAGTAATTATATTAGTCTTTGAAAATATTATTAATATATAAAATTTACTCTCACATTTAATGCTCTTAAAAGTTGATCAATGACATAATATTCGAGAGTTTAAAAGATGTGAGAAGAAACATTTATGAATGAATTTTCAAAAATCTCTCGAAAAACATAAATATTCACCATCTTTATTAGAGGGAAATAGGAAAATATATAAAAAATCAATTATTACTGGTCCTTATTAATGTTGTTGATTTTACTAATTTTTAAACAATTGTTACTAATTTTATAATTTTACCCTTATTAATATACTACTATCAATAAAAGTACAAATATTTATACTCCCTTGTTCCTTTTTAAGTATCATTTTTTTATAAACAAACTACTTCATTTATTTTTCTCAATACTACATTAATTATTCTTTTACCAATTATATACCCTTATTATGCATTTCTTAATCACATAGAGAAGATAAGTTGCCTTGAATGATTTTCAATACATGAGAAATGAGAAATGACAAGGCACAATTGGAAATGACTAACAAATTATGCATTATAAAAAATACAAAATGAAGTAACACATTATTTTAATATTGTTGTAACTTTGGATAATCCTCGTAAGACTCAATTGCAAGATTAACAATGGGCTTGATTTTATGAATGTTTGTTTGGAATCATATATATCTTTTTAACAAGTTTGGAAGGTAATACTAATGGTGATAATGATAGTAATAATAAAGATGATTGTGGTAATAGTAACCATGATGTGTTGATAGCAATAATGGATTGAATAAACAATTGAGATGGGAAGAAAACTAGAATCGGAAGGAAGTAAGAAATGTAGAAAACACGGCACATTACTAGTTAATGTAAACACTCCAGTAGTAATTTTAAAAAGCGTTTCTTTTCTTTCAATCTTTACCCTTTGTTAGAAGCTTAGATTAAAAAATTAAATAAATAAAGAATATACATCTTGACCCAACTTCAATATAGATTTTAAAATCAAATTGGATTCAAACTAGTAGTTTCCATATTCAAGATGTATACATACAATACGAAACTTAGACAATAGTAGGAGTCTGTAAGATGAATTAGGACATCTTTATCTTTATCCACAATTGATTGGAAATTTTTTATAGTGATTTTCTTAAACATGAATTCAGCCCGGTAATATATATATATATAGGATAAATTAATTAATAAAATATTATTTATTAAAAAAATATTATAGGAAGATATTTATTTACGGGTAATATTCGAACCTGCTGCAAAGTTGATGAAGAATTTTCAATTTGAAGAATACTTGATTTGTTAAATCAAGATGAGAACGAGATGTAGATATTCATACTCACCCTATCCGTTTCTGTACCCACATCATTGCACTCTTATTTTAATCACTATAATATTTATTTGTCTTAAAAAAGAAGAAATGTTTGACATTTAATTAACAAATTACAAATTTTACTTTTATTAAATAACTATTAAATTAATATTATTATATTCAAACAAATTATTTTTTATTAAAATATTATTATAATATAATTTTTTTTAATGATATAAAATGAATATTGATATACCGAAAGATATAAATCTTATATCTGTTGCTTATGAAAATAAGAATGAAAATAAATTTAAAAAAGAAGGACGAATATCATATAGCTGTTTTGGGCCTGCATGCTGCCATGACTACTTTAAACAATAAACTGAATTGAATATGTAAAACCCTACTTATGAAAATAAATTTCAAGCACACTCAATACAATAAGAGGCTGCAGAAATATATTAATTAAAATATTTCTTTTGGGTGTCTTTTAGGATAAGTGTTGAGGCAAACAGCTCAGCACATTGGCATTTTCCAAATATAATTTTCAAAACTTTAAGTTTGGCATCTCTCTAATTGTTACCTTGTTTGCAGTAAAGCGTCATCTCAACATCAGCCAAAGTTAGATTTGACGATATTGCAAGAAACTTAAATAATTAACCAAGCCAAAAGAAAAAGTGTTGTGTTTTATATCATAAGGTAAATTAAGTCAAAAGATTGATGAAATTGAATAGCCAACAATATATATGATAAAATATTAATTAATTCCCACTGAATTTACATGACAATGATACCTTCCCTACTTAACCACATAAAATGATCAAACAATTCTATCTGGTTACTTGCCAGCTACCTTCCCTCTTTGTGCTTTGGTTAACACTGCCGTTATTCAAAACTCACTTTTTTTAAACTTTATAAAGTGGCGACTCTAACTAGCTTTGTCAAAAACCGTGATTTGTGCAGCAGTAATTGACGTGACGTAATTTTAGAATGTCTTTATATTTGATGTATTGTATTCATGCAACAGTTGTGTGTTATTTTTATTAGGATCATTTATGTTTAATTAATTCCATAATTATAGGGATCTGTTTTAGGATTGACAGTCTGCATTTCCTAAAATATGTAGCTGACTCATGTATATTTATAGAGGTTAATAACCTCATAATAATAAGATAAGAAACTATCCTATTTCTTCTAAATTTCAGATGGTATCAGAGCACCCGATCCCTGGGAGTCTCTGACCGTGCCGTCAAACCTAAACCGCAACCTTCTTTGCTACGCGACCTATAACCTAAAATCGCAGCCTTCATTGTTGCGCTACCTTTAAGTCTTGGTGCTAGCCTTCATTGCAGCAGAATTCTCTACCTTAATCTCACCTTGTTATGGCTCAAGTCGTGAACCTGGAAACTGGGGACAACCCTCAAACCGTTGGAGAAATGCAGAATATTCATCCAACTTATCGGTTAAATGGGAAGAACTATCTCAAATGGTCTCAAATCATTAGGACCATCTTGAAAGGAAAAGGGAAGATCAGTCACTTGAACGGTAATGCACCTAATGAAACTGATCCTAAATTCAAATCATGGGATGAAGAAGACTCTATGATTATGGCGTGGCTGTGGAATTCGATGATTCCAGAAATCAGTGATACCTGTATGTTTCTGAAATCAGCAAAGGAAATTTGGGAGGCAGTTGAACAAACTTATTCTAAGGCGAAGGATGCTGCTCAAATCTATGATGTAAAAGTGAAAACCGTGGTTGCCAAACAGGGAAATAAATCAGTCACAGAATATGCCAATCAACTCAAGTCTCTATGGATGGAATTGGATCACTATCGAGTTATAAAAGCAAAGTGCTCAGAGGACTCAGCAATTCTAAAGGAGTATATTGAACAAGATAGGGTCTATGATTTTTTGGTAGGCCTAAACCCTGAATATGACCAAGTCCGAGTCCAAATCCTGGGAAAAGAAAAAGTTCCAGGGCTTAATGAAGTGGTGGCCATTATCCGGAGTGAAGAAAGCAGGAGAGGGCTGATGCTGGAAAACTCAACCATCGAAAGCTCTGCAATGATAGCTGAAGGAGGAACAATTATGATTGCTAACCAGAGAAAAAATTGGGTTCCCAGTATGGAGAAAAAACATGAGGAGGCTTGGTGTACTTATTGTAACAAGCCGCGCCACACAAGGGAAAAATGTTGGAAATTACACTGAAAACCCCCAAGCCGAGAATGGGGACTGAAAGATGGAAAGACCTCAAGCAGAGAATGGGGATCGAAAGGAGAAAACTCAAGCCGAGAATGGGGGCCAAAAACCCCAAGCCGAGAATGGGGGCCGAAAAGAGGCTTACACAAAAAAGGAGGGCAAGGACAAGCATACATTGCTAATAGGCAAAGTGAAGAATCTGTACAGTTGAATCATGAACAAATAGAACGGGTAAGATCAATTCTTAGTAAATTGGAGAAGCCCACAAGTACAGGTACGTGCTCATTGACATATTCTGGTAAGTTTCCATTTTTGTTTGGGCTCAATGTTTCAGATACACCATTTACACATTACTGGATATTAGACTCTGGAGCCACTGACCATATGACCCCCTTACCCAAATACTTCTCCACATATTCCCCATGTCCTAGCAACAAGAAAATTTCCACCACAGATGGAACCCTTATAACTGCAGCCGGACAAGGAGAGGTCCAAATAAGCCCATCCATGACTTTAAAAAATGTCCTTCATGTCCCTAAACTATCTACCAACCTGATTTCTATACAAAAACTCACCAAAGATCTTTCATGTAATGTTGTCTTTTACAGCAATGCTTGTATATTGCAGGACAAGAACTCGGGGAGGACGATTGGACATGCTAGAGAATGGAATGGCCTATACTACATGGAGAATCCTAATCTGCCTACCAAGAGTCTTATATCTACATCCACCATGACCAATAAAGAGAAAGTTCAACTTTACCATTACCGGCTAGGACATCCGTCATTCCGAGTCATAAAAGTGTTGTTTCCTTCCCTGTTTAAAAATTTAAATGTGGAGAGTCTCCATTGTAAGGTGTGTGAGTTTGCGAAACACAAGCGTGTACCTTTTCCCATTAGCAATAAGATGAGTTCTCTCCCGTTTTCTCTTGTTCACACTGATGTATGGGGTCCTGCTTATGTTCCTAATATCTCAGGTGCTAAATGGTTTTTAACATTCATTGATGATTGCACCCGGGTGACTTGGGTGTTTTTATTAAAACAAAAATCTGAAGTCAGCTCCGTTTTTATCCAATTTGTCTCAATGATTAAAAATCAATTTGGAGTTAGTATCAAAAGAATTAGGTCTGACAATGCCAAGGACTACTTTAATCTTGTACTTCCTTTTGCCAACGGGAAGGGATAATCCATGAGTCCTCATGTGTGAACACACCTCAACAGAATGGAATTGCAGAAAGGAAAAATGGGCACCTATTAGATCAAACTAGAGCTCTACTTTTTCAAAACCATGTTCCTAAGAGATTTTGGGGGGAAGCTCTTCTTACTGCCACCTACCTAATTAATAGGTTACCCACTAAAATTTTAAACTCAAAAAGTCCCATGGAAGTTCTATCCTCATTCTACCCACACTTAGACCCTACAAATAAACTCCAACCTAGGATTTTTGGGTGTGTATCCTTTGTGCATGTTCATAGTAATGAAAGGGGAAAGTTGGATCCTAGGGCTGTTAAGTGTGTCTTCTTAGGGTACTCTACCACACAAAAGGGGTACAAATGTTTTCAACCCCTCTAAAAAAGATTCTATGTGTCAAGAGATGTCACCTTCAATGAACAAGAAAGTTACTTTAAACAGCCTCATCTTCAGGGGGAGACAGTAAGAGAGGAAGATGAGACTCTCATGTTTCCAAATATGATGTTCGGACCTGAAATTGTACCTGAAACTAAGGGAAGTATTGAGCATTCTGCACCTGAACCACCTGAACCAGTGAGACCTCCTACATCTGCACCTGAACCACCTGAACCAGTGAGACCTCCTACATCTGCACCTGAACCAATGAAACAGCCTGCACCTGCACCTGAGGCCATTCCAAGATCCGGCAATGTCCAAGAATCCAACCCACCGTCACTGCATGAGGTAACACCTTCAAATCCTATAAATTTAAGTGATTCTAATGAACTCTTGTCTTAAAATATAGAAGCACAGGTGGACCAAAATCTGGACTTGCCCATTGCCCTTAGAAAGGGAACTAGAACATGCACCCAACAACCACGTTACCCATTGTCAAATTTTTTATCCTTTGAAAAATTCTCTCCTACCCATAAAACTTTTCTCACTAACCTCAACTCCACACACACACCTTCCTCTGTATCTGAAGCATTGACTGACAGGAAATGGAAACATGCCATGGATGTGGAAATGGAGGCGTTACACAAAAATAGAACATGGGAACTTGTCATCTTACCTCCTGGAAAAAAATCAGTTGGATGTAAGTGGGTGTATACAATAAAGTATCGGGTCGATGGGACAATCGAACGTCACAAAGCAAGGTTGGTGGCTAAAGGCTTCACTCAAACCTATGGAGTTGATTACTTGGAAACATTTGCCCCGGTTGCTAAGATGAACACGGTCAGAGTAATATTGTCATTAGCAGCTAATAATGATTGGGATCTGCAACAATTTGATGTGAAGAATGCCTTTTTGCATGGAGATCTTGAAGAAGAAATATACATGGAATTGCCACCTGGTTACAATGGACATGTTGCTGCTGAAACTGTTTGCAAACTAAGAAAGGCTCTATATGGGCTGAAACAATCCCCAAGAGCATGGTTTGGAAGATTTACCAAGGTCATGACAGGTTTGGGCTACAAACAGAGCCAAGGAGATCACACATTATTTATCAAACATTCAGTTTCAGGAGGAGTAACACTTTTATTAGTGTATGTAGATGATATTATAGTAAGTGGGGACGACAAGCAGGAACAACAAGTGTTAAGTGAATGTCTTGCCACTGAATTTGAGATCAAGACGCTAGGGAGACTTAAATATTTTTTGGGAATTGAAGTGGCTCATTCCAAGAAAGGGATCTTTATATCTCAACAAAAGTATATTACTGACTTGCTTAAAGAAACAGGGAAGACAGGCTGCAGACCAGCAAATACTCCAGTTGATCCAAATATAAAATTGGGAAGTATGGAGGAGGATATTGCTGTGGACAAGGAGATGTATCAAAGACTTGTGGGCAGACTTATCTACTTATCTCATACTAGACCAGACATTGCTTTTGCTGTAAGTCTAGTTAGTCAATTTATGCACCAACCAAAGAAAGCTCATCTACAAGCTGCCCTTAGAATTGTTTAGTACTTAAAAGGAATCCCTGGAAGAGGAATTTTGTTCAAAAGAAACAAGAGTGTAAGTCTTGAAGCATATACAGATGCGGATTATGCAGGGTCAGTTGTAGATAGAAGATCAACCACGGGATACTGTACCTTCCTTGGTGGAAACTTAATCACTTGGAAGAGTAAAAAACAAAGTGTAGTGGCTAGATCAAGTGTTGAAGCGGAATTTCGGGCAATGGCTCACGGAATATGTGAACTTCTATGGCTGAAGATTATATTGGAAGACTTGAAGATAAAGTGGGACGAACCTATGAGATTATACTGTGACAATAAATCGGCAATTAGCATAGCCCACAACCCGGTGCAACATGATAGAACTAAACATATTGAAGTTGATAGACACTTTATCAAGGAAAAACTTGACAGTGACATGATTTGCACACCATATGTGTCTACTCAGAACCAACTTGCAGACATCCTCACCAAGGGACTGAACTGCAGTAACTTTGAAGGAATTATATCCAAGCTGGGAATGGAAAACACCTATTCAGCAGCTTGAGGGGGAGTGTCAAAAACCGTGATTTGTGCAGCAGTAATTGACGTGACGTAATTTTAGGATGTCTTTATATTTGATGTGCTGTATTCATGCAACAATTGTGTGTTGTTTTTATTAGGATAATTTATATTTAATTAATTCCATAATTATAGGGATCTGTTTTAGGATTGACAGTCTGCATTTCCTAAAATATGTAGCTGACTCATGTATATTTATAGAGGTTAATAACCTCATAATAATAAGATAAGAAATTATCTTATTTCTTCTAAATTTTAGAAGCTTAGTTATGTGTCATCTCAGGCTCAGCATAGGTAATAGATAAATGAAATCAAATCTAATCAAATAACTATTTTTATTTTAAATTTATTATTGAATGAAAAAGTCCTTTCATCATGCATTATGTTTTTTAATTTAGAAAATTTTATTTAAGTTTTGTCTCAATAATGTATAAAAAACCAATTCTTACATATATTATGTCTACAAAAATATATATTGCTAAAAATTATTTAAAAGATTTTATTATAAAACTATGTATAGGTTATTTGAAAGCTCATTTATATACATCAAATTGCGGTAACATATTTTATAAAATACATAAAATATTTTTAAAAAATACAAATATGAAATATTTGTTTATCATCTTATTGTTGTTATTTATTTATAAATTTAGCATAAAAAATAAAATCTAAATAATATAATTATGTTGATAAATTATAAAATTTAGCGTAGTTTGAAAATTATAAAATTCAAATTATTTCAAACTAAAACGATTTTCTGTGATTTTTTATTTTTACAGTTCAATTTTAAATCTTTAATTCAATTTGATTTGGTTTTCATCAATCCAAGGATAGAGTATTACATTTATAAAAAAATAGTAAAATTTTATTAAAATTAGTAAATTTTATTATTATTATAGCTTGAATGATCGGATCCAATTAATGTTCTGAAGTCTGCTATGTTGGCGGACAATGGCTTTTAATTATTGTCCCTTTGAATATAAGACTTTTACTTTTTTACATTAAATGCATCCTGTTAGTTATCAGTTGAATATTGCAACTTGTTTGAAGAGAATTGAGAGACTTTATAGATAAGGTTTTTTCATCATGACGGTTCAACGAACTAATAATAATGTTAAGACTTAAGACTCTATTCACTAAGTTTCTCCTTTATATTCCTTGAACAGGACGGTTAGGGCACTGATTAGCAATATATTTTTTTAATATTTTAATTAAATTTTCCATTATATATGATAATTTTTTTTCATTTAGTTAAATTTTATATTATATAAATATTTTAAATATATAAATTATATCACAAGTGATAAAAATACTTTTAGTTACATAAATTTTATTTTAGAGTTACAATAAATAATTTACATTGAGATATAAATTTTCCTTTTCAACTGTTAATAATTGAAAAAAAAATTATAATGGAATAATTTAAAAATAAAAAATAATAGATTAAAAAATAATCAATTAAAAAGTCAAGTGTATAAATAAAAGAGTTAGGATAATTTGAGGTGAAAGAAAAAATGTTTTGATTAGTTTCTACAGTAGTGTGTGAAATTATATTAATTAATAGATAAATATATAGACTATTTAAAATATAATTAAGAGATGGGCAAAAAAGGAGACTCTTATTTTTCAAGATATTTATTTTAATTATAATGCTTAAAAGGTATTCTATTAAATCAAAGATCAAACACTAAACGTACATATTTGTTTTATAGAATTTTACATATTGATTTGTTACGCACGACTAACTTTTTTTTTTTTTATAATTCAAGAATTTAATCAATGCCTCAATAGCAAGTGAGCACCACGAGTACAACCTCGCGTATAACAAGAGTATAAATTTAGGTAATATTAATTAGAAACAACATTAAACACAAATTGTTGGGTTCATCATCTATTCTGAGAAAAAATGCAATGTTAATTTTATTACAGAGTACCATTCATACGCATAAAGCTGAAAAACTTGGACGATATCATCAAGATTAACACGAATATCTTTAAAAATCTTTGCATTGTAATATTTCTAAATCAGTCAAATGCCACCAAACAACACTGCCACCCATGCCCAACCTTGATTCTTTGAACCACCTGAGAGGCCTTCCCATTGAAAAGAAATGACCTCTACAACGATGATGTAATGTTGTCTCCATCCACCATCACGAGCACAACTTGTACCACACCTTTGAAGCAAGAGAATAGATAAAGAATAAATGGGAGCTCGACTCCTCTACCTCCCTACAAAACACACACTCCCTGACTATTGCATCACTAATAATTTGCGATGCCATAAATTATCTCTAGTAGGTAAGCAGTCATACCCAAGCCTCCACGCTAAACATTGGACCTTTAGTGGCACGTCATCCAACCCAGTAGAAATCAAATTTAAATTAGTTGTAGGACCCTGCACAGATGACAACAGCCTATAGGCTAATGACACTTCATACTAGCTTGATCCATCAACAGGCCATACCTACTCATCTTTAATCCCCTCCCTTATAACCACCTCTTGTAACGAGTTTACCAAAGCCGATAGCAACTCATCCTTCACTCAAATAACTTTCTTCTCCATTGCCACCTCCATCGAGTACCTTCCCCTTTTAATTCCTTGACCAAGATGTCTTTATTAATTGCTAAATTAAACAAACTCTCATATGCCTCACACAAAAATTTCTCACCTAACCACTTATCCTTCCAAAACAACACGTTTTCACCATTTCCCAACACCTTTTTTTAGATTGTTAGACCACCACCCAGATTGATGATTATTCTTAATAGAGTGAATATCTTTCCACCATCAAGAGCAGTGACTCCCTTGGATCACCCAACCACCATCCCAAATTCATATTTAGATCACAACACTCTTACCCACAATCATAACTTGTCCACCTTTAAACGCATTGCCACTTACCCAAAAGAGCAAGGTTAAAATTGTGCCTCCAAATCCCCAAAACCCCTTCCTTCTTTAACTTACAAACATTCTCCCAGGCCACCTAGTTTACCTTTCTACAACCTTCTTTACCACCCCACATAAATTGTTTAAACATACTTTCAAGGACAGTGATCATACCTGAAAACGCCTTGTAAAAGGACAAGTAGTATAAAGGAACTGCTGATAGAATTGATTTTAATAGAGTTAGCCCCTGTGCCAGAGACAAACATTTATGCTCCCACAAAGATAATTTCCTTTACATCGCCTCCACCATCGGCTTCCACATAACTTTACTCCCTGGTCTTCCCTCAATAGGCAACCCTAAGTAATGAAAAGGAATGAGACCCCTTTGGTAGTTCAACACATCAGTCACCTCACTACCCATGAGTCGTCTACATTAACTCCAAATAACTTGCTCTTAAAAAAGTTCACCTTAAGTCTTGATAGGAGCTCGAAATTTTGTAGACAACCTTTGCTATTACTAAGGATTTCTAATCCTTCTTAACAAACAGCATAGTAAACTGAAGATGATTTATGCAAAGATTATCTTTTTACCAACCTCAAACCCCTTCCATAACTGGTTGACCTCTGCAGCCTAAACCATCTGACTCAAACCTTCTATAGCAATTAGAAAGAGAAACGGAGATAAGGGATCTCTCTGTCTTAGTCCTCTCCTTATGCTGAATTTGTCTATAGGGCTTACATTCACTAACACTAACAATCTTGCTGAGCTCACACATTCCCTCATCCACCTTAGTCCGAAATGCATTTCTTCTATTACCTCCCAAAGATATTGTCAACAAACCGAGTTATAGGCTTTCTCAAATCGACCTTCAACCCCAACAAACTTTTCCCATTCCTCTTTGCATCTTTCACCACTTTATTAACAACAAGAATGTCATCTAGTATCTAACGCGCTCCCACAAAAGCTTATTGAGTCTCAGAGATTATAAGAGGCATAATGTCTCTCATTCTAATATCCAACACCTTAGCAATCACCTTATAAATACAACCCACTAGAGAAATGGGCCTATAGTCTCTAACCCTTGCGGGTTCGAATTTTTAGGCACGAAGGTGATGAAAGAGGAATTAACCCCTTTGGAAAATCTATAGTTGTTGTAAAACCCATCAAACAATGCCATGAAATCCTTTTTCAAAACATCCCAAAATTCCTTAAAAAATTAAAATTAAACTCATATGGCCCTAGGCTTTTATTTTCATTACACTCCCACACATCATTCCTAATATTCTCCTTCATGAAAGGCCTTTCAAATGCTCAAACTCGCATCCCTACTCAGAGCTTTAAACTTCAGTGAGCCCACCTTTGGTCTTACCCTAACCTACTCTTGAAACTAGCTCTCAAAATGCACATTTACTTTAAGTTTAACTTGTTCCACCTCTGTTATAGCTTCCCCATCAAACTCAACGCTTAGTATAGCATTACCCTGTCTTTGCTTTGTGATCGATCTATGAAAAAACTTCGTATTTACATCTCCTTCCTTCAGTCATTGAGCCATCAATTTTTTATGCGACAATGAACATTTCCTTTCCACCCAAACCTTCCACTCGCTCAACTTCTGCTTACGAATTTCCACCTCTTCCTCTTCTAGACTAGATGTTTCCTCCTTAATATCCAATTCATAAATTTCCAACTTCACCTTTGAAATTCATTTATCTATGACCCCAAACTTCTCCTTATTCCAGACTTTCAACTTTCCTTTCAACATTTTCATTTTTTCTTTCAGTGCATACATTTTCCACCCAAGCACCTTTAACTGCTTCCATTCTAATTTCACAAAGGCTTTAAATTTATTATCACCAAACCAACAATTTAAGCCTCTAAAGGGTTTGGGTCCCAAATTCTCACCTCCAACTTTAACATAATTGGACAACGACTAACTTCTTCCATTAAAAAAATATTATCACTAAAAATCATCATATATTTATGATATTCCTAATTAATATTAATGTGACAAATTTAAATTTTATGATCTCAAAAAAAGAAAAAGATTGACATTTAATTATATGAGAAATTATTATATTATCTAAAATATATATTCATTTATATTTTAACTAATTATCATATAACATATAATTAATTAATTAATTTAATTTTAAAAAATAATTAATTTATTTTATAAACGTTGCAAATCATATATAATTAATTTATAAATAATAAATTATTATTAGTTGAATGATAGATGATATAATGGAATAGCACATAATAAATATCGTAGAAGTTTTAGTAAGAAAAATAATGATTCTAAAAAACCTAATATTTTATCTCTTCCCCGATACCAGCCGTCATACTTTTGAGTTTTTTTAATTTATTATATATACAAATATAGGTTATTATATTTGAATTTTTAATCTATATTTGTTTCTACGGCAAGTTTCAGGATATTGTTAAGATCATAACAGTATTTTTATCACCAATAATAGGATATATAGTAAGAGTCATTGCGTCAAAATATTGTTACGTTCGAAATATTGTCGATTTTAGAACTTGTAGCTTTGTTATGATTTTTATTCTTAACTATTACCAGATAACTTATTTCAATACATCTAAAATCACGCTTAAAAATTAAGGCTAAAAATTATTTATAAAAACATTCTCCTTTAACTTTCTAGATGTTTCTTTATAACAAAACTGTGAAAAAAGCATACCATATTCTCCTTTTAGTGATAGTAACAACACAATATTCGTATAATACTGATCACATAGATCTGTGAATTAAAAATTAAAAAAAATGTTTATTAAAAAGTAAATCACGAAGATTGATGAACCCACGTGCGCGGCCAGCAACACGACAAGTTCGAATAAGCCTTCGTCATACATGCACCTATCTTATTAATTATCATTTCTCAGAGAGGTCAACTTCAACACACAAAACATTAATTAATTTTAATTTTTACAGAACATATTCTACTTCAAATTCAAACCGTCACATACGACTATACGGTCAAGGCTTACCAATACATTAATATAAATATATTTGTGTTATCATATCATATATATGAATGAATATATCTCCAGAAGATAACCACCGAAACAATTCTCAACTAGCTAGGCGACACAATAATTAGCAAACAACAATTTGCAACGTGTTTTCTTCTTTGTCGTTAATTCCAATGGAAGGAGGAAGATCATCATGCTCAAATGGTGAGGTTCGGTATAGAGGGATCCGAAGAAGGCCATGGGGGAAGTTTGCTGCGGAAATTCGTGACCCTACAAGGAAAGGGACTCGGATTTGGCTTGGAACATTTGACACTGCAGAAGAAGCTGCACGAGCTTATGATGCTGCTGCTTTCCATTTTCGTGGCCACAGAGCCATTCTCAATTTCCCAAATGAGTACCAATCTTCTAATCCAAACTCTTCTTTGCCTATGCCTCTAACTGTGCCTCCTTCTTCTTCCTCTGCTTCTTCCAATTCTTACTCCTGTGATCATAGCCTTGCCACACCCAGTTATTCTGGAGAATTTATGCAAGGTGATGATACTTTTGAGTTGGAGTATTTGGACAATAAGTTGCTTGAGGAACTCCTTCAGATGCAAGAAAATAGACATCTCTACAAGTGAAAAACAATCAATCATTGCATGCCATGAAATTAAAGAACAAAATTTCTTGTTTATTATTTAATTTTGTTTGAGATTTGGTTTTTTAGCTGATCAAAGTTCTTCCAGATGAGCCTGCACATTTGTTATTATCGTAAGAACTTAGTTATGGGAATAATAAGGGACATGGAAAATCAATATTATGTTCACACCCATACATTTTCTGATGTTTGTCCAAATTCTTGCCAAGTTGAACAATGCATTTACATCCATTTAAAATAATTAATATGTCTGGCAACATTGGACAAGTGTGTGTAAAATATATAAATCTTAGTTAACACAAAAGCTACTAAAAAAGGACTTAAACTCTTTGGATCTTATACTTAATTAGGAAGAAAAGCATTACATCGATCGATCCCACAAACAACGGGGCCAAATCGTGGTGGCATAATACATAAACCTTGAATTAAATGTCCCCCAAGATTGAATATTTAAATATCAAATTGCTAATTAATTGCATTCTAGCTTCCCCCATGTAATCATATAAAGGAAGATACAAATACACGAATTTTCTCGTTGTTAGTGTCAGAATTACTAATCAGCATCGTTATCCTTTACGTTTTCCCATTAAATTAGAGGACAATCATGCATGGTCACATTTTATGGAATGTGGGTGGATTTTGTCATACCATCAGCGTCCAGTCTGGTTTCAAGTCCGTTGTGCGCTGTCTGATCCAACTTTCAATTTTTTTTGTTTAATTATTGTTTAGTTCTAAGTTGTGGTTCTCCATACATAGTGCAGTAAGAGGCGTGCACATAGTTGGACTACCGAGGCTAAGAGAGAATCAAGGAATTGTTCATAATGCTGCTCTTTACAAGGCGGTGACCTTAAACATAATCAAGGAGAGACATGAGACTCTCTCCTCTTGTTAGCATATTTACTATTAAGTTTGGTTTACAACTTTTAATGTATTCTTTTCTTAAATAGTTATTCTATTTGATATGAGACTTTGTCTTTGTAATATACAAGTTTTTCAAAAAAAAAAAAAAGGTAGAGTGAGAGAAGAGTGTGTTTAACATTATTAATCGGGTTCTAGAGCTGATGTTTGCTCTATAGTAAAAGCTTGATGCTGTTCTTCATTATAATGGAAGTTTCTCTCTCTTGCATTCTTAATGCCTAGCTTTGCATTTTGCAAGTTTCTTTGATTTTGAGTTCCTTTTTTATTCTTGTCTAGTTCTGTATGGGTTGGCTTTGATGCCAATTGGATCCCACAAGTTTTGTTTTATTAATTGTAGTTAGATAATTACATTGTCATTCAATTGTTAGGTTATAAATATTTATTTTATCGCATATCCCCATTGGCATGTAGTACTTTGATCCACAATGTCTTCTCCCCATTGATAATCCTCTACCTCCAATTTCCAGGCATTGTTTTGTTAAAATATACCAAATCTTTAATGCCTAGCTCACTTTGCTCCTTTTCCAAACATACTAATTCTCTATCTATATTTTGGTTCTCTTCATTAATTCTACTTGCATAGAACTTCCTTTATAGCCTTTATATATAATGAACAACCTTTCCGAGATCCTGAAAAAAAATAGAAAAAAAATATATAAAGTATAAATGAAATGACAGATTTTATTAGACAAATACACTCCTCTCCAAGTTATAAATTTTTTCTATCTCCTTAAACTCATTTTGTCAATGATGGATCTCCACACCTATAAATAAATTGTTAATAAATTTAAGGATAAAATATAATTACTGTCCTTTGTACTTAAAATTATATTAAATTAAATATCTTATCTTATCTTTTACCAAGTTCAATTTAGTCTTTACGTTTTTAAAATAAATCAAAATGGTCATTCCAAAATAATTAAGGATTATTTTTAGTTTTGATTGTAGCATTTGAAACCCTATTTTGACTAATTAGATATGTGAAACTTTTTCTAATAGTTGGGTTCATGTACATAATAAAAAATATAGAATTAAATTCATGTTTCAACTAAAAAACAATTATAAATAATGCAAAAACTGATAGAAATATTAATATATTTAAATCAATATCATACTAGATACAAATTATAGTATGCCGACTATCAATATTCTATTAATAAAATAGGGATGAATGCGTATATAAATTTTGGTATTCATGTCCATGAGTTCTATTGGAAAGATCTATAGGAGATTCTTCTGCCACCTTTTAGGAAGTTATTTTTTGTGTTAAATTTGTTTAATGAGACGATAAATTTATAACCCACTAGGGTATAGGCAGAGACCTCTCTTAATTGAGCTTTTTTATCTTATTGACCTACCCATCACATCTCATTGTGATCCCAGTTCAAAATATCTATACAGATATGATAAGATATAATAATAATCATATCTTAAATTGTCAGTTAATGATAAAAGATATTGAGTGATATTAATCCATAATTATTTTCAACATTCTCCCACTTGGATAGTATCAATCAATAATCAAAATACAAACCATTAAGCTAAAATGACAATTACCGATATACCATACCATATATTAATTAACAATATGAAAAATCTAAGCAACAAAATAACATCCGATAAGGATATATATCATATGCATTTAGCTAATATTTTTCATAAAATGTATGGCATAATGTAGTCCCATAAACGACACTACAATGGTCTAAGCATAAATAAAATGCTAATAAGAAACATGAAAATGACGTCAACTAAAGCATGTCTCTAAAGAAAATAGAAATCAGACTCCCACTAACTTAATGCATCAAAAGCCTTGACTAAACCCATGTGAGCTACATGAATAAGAAAAAATCCAACAATTAAGGCCTTAGTCAATGGATCTGCTAACATCTCCTCAGAATTAATGTGTTCGATCCGAATGTGAAAACTTTGAATTTGCTATCTAACAGACTAATACTTAATATCAAAATACTTTGAACGAGTAGAGTTTTTATTGTTTCGAGAGAAACTCACAACAACAATATTGTCACAATAAATCACAAGTGGCCTGAAAATGCTTTCAACTATGTGAAAATCAGATATCAAATTTTTAAGCCACATGGCCTGGCGAATGGCCTTAACACAAACAACATACTTTGCTTCCATGGTAGAGGTAGCTGTAAGAGATTGTTTAACACTCTTCCAAGAGATAGCTCCTCCTGCCATCATAAAAATAAAGTCAGAAGTAGACCTATGATCATAAGGGCAACCTGCAAAATTAGAATTAGAATAGCCAGTGACTTGAAGTTGATCAAACTTCATAAAAGTCAACATATGATCCTTGGTTCCTTGTAAATATTGCATGACCCTCTTAACAGCTTTCCAATGACCCAAACCTGGGCTGCTTAAGTATCTCCTTAAGACATTGACAATGAAAGCAATGTCAGGACGAGTACAGACTTGAGCATACATCAAACTGCCAAAGGCGGAAGCGTATGAGATTTTCTTCATGTCATTCATTTCTTCATCATTATGAGGACATTGTTTATTCGATAATTTGTCACAGTGTTGCAAAGGTGCAACACATGGGGAGCAAGCATTCATGTTGAACCTTTTAAGAATCTTCTTAATATATCCTTCTTGAGACAATCTAACTATGTCACATGACCTATCACGATGAATTTGGATGCCTAGAACAACAGAAGCATCACCAAGGTATTTCATATCAAAATGGCTACACAACATTGATTTTGTCTCAACTAATAGGTTCATACAACTACCAGCAAGAAGAATGTCATCGACATATAATACGAGAATGATGAAATTACTCTCACTAGTCTTCAAGTAAATGCATTGGTCTGCAACATTTTCCTTGAAACTGTAAGCAGTGACAACCTGGTCAAATTTTAGATACCATTGCCTAGATGTTTGTTTCAATCCATAGATGAACTTTTTAAATTTACACAACAAATGTTCATTGCCTGCCTCAACAAAACCATCAGGCAGAACCATGTAGACATCTTCAACAAGATCTTCATTCATAAAAGTTGTCTTCACATCCATCTGGTGTAGCTCTAAGTCAAAATGAGCAACTAGAGCCATGACAACTCGGAGTGTATTCTTCATTGAAACCGGTGAAAAAGTCTCTTTATAGTCAATGCCTTCCCATTGACTATAACCTTTAGCCACTAATCTAGCCTTATATCTATCAGTCTTTCCATCTGGAGTGCACTTTGTCTTAAAGACCCATTTTGATCCAACAAGCTTACAACCTGCTGGCAAGTCCACAAGATCCCAAACAGTATTATGAGACATGGAAAATAATTCATCATGCATAGCTTTTAGCTAATCAAAAGCATAAGAACTAGAAAGTGCTTTCTAAAATGTGATAGGATCATCATCATCATGTGGATCATATTCGTGCTCTTGAAGGTATACAACATAGTCATTTGGTATAGAAGGCCGACGTATTCTCTGAGATCGTCTTAATAGGGCCACATCAACATCATCAAGTTGTGGTTCATCAACTTGTGGCTTCAACATTTGTTCTTCCTCCCTCTCAACAATTTGTTCATTTGTGTGAACTATTGGGATTGATACATCTGTAGGAAGAAAAATAAATGGTAGTGGAAGCATGGTCCGATCTTCTCTAAGAGTCATCGATCGTGGAGTATAACTTTCACTGTCCAAATCATCCTCAAAGAAAACTGCTTGGTCAGATTCAATAACTCGTGTAGAGTGAGAAAGACAATAAAATCTGCATCCTCTTAAACCGATGTAGTAGCCAATGAAATAACTGCTAACAGTTTTGAGATTGAGTTTCTTTTGTTATGGATTATAAGGTCTTACTTCAGCCTTATAGCCTCATACATGGAAATGTCTCAAACTCGGCTTTCTTCCAATCATATGCTCATATGGAGTTTTGGGCACAGATTTGCTAGGTACCTGATTAAGAATGTACATAGCAGTTCTCAAGGCATTCCCCAAAGAAATTTTGGCAGAGACGAATGGGATAACATACATCTCACCATGAGTGTTCGATTTTGTCTCTCTGCAAATCCATTTTGTTCAGGAGTTCCGAGCATGGTGTATTGAACTTCAATTCCATATTCATCAAGAAATCTAGCAAATGGTCCTGAATTTCTTCCTGTCTCGTCATAACGACCATAATATTCTCCTCCTCTATCTGACCGTATACACTTAGTTTTCTTCTCCATTTTCAATTCAGCAAAAACTTTAAAGGTTTCAAGAGAGTTTTCTTTATCCTGAAGAAGATATATTCATCCATATCTAGAGAAGTCATGTATAAAGGTAATAAAATACCTATATCCACCCATAACAGTAGGAGTAATAGGTCCACATATGTTAGTGTGAATTAATTGTAGCACATTATCACATCTATTTGAACTTTTATTCCTGGTTTTGGCAGTGAATTTTCCCTTGATGCAATCAACACAAGTGTCAAAATCTGAAAAGTCGAGATCATGCAAAATACCTTCCTTTATAAGTCTTTCAATTTGAGGCCTAGAAATATACCCCAAACGTCTATGTCATAGCATATAGAAAGATTCATTAATCCTGTTATGTTTACTCCCAAAAATGGAGTTAACTGACATATCAGTTACGCTTAACATGTAAAGTCTATCACACAAAATTCCTAAACCAACAATAGTTGAATTATAATAAATCACCAATTTACCATCACCAAAATGAAAATTGTATCCACATTTTTCTAAAGCAGAAATAGATATCAAATTCTTCTCATGAAAGAGATATAAACAACATCTTTCAATAATAAAGTGTGTCCAGAAGATAAACATAAAGAAACAACTCTAATGTCAACAACAGGTACTCCAGCTCCATCTCCCATAACAACCTTTGTCTCAGCATCACTTGGTTTCCTCAGGCTTGTGAACCCCTGTAACGAATGCACAACATGAATAGTAGCCCTTAGGTCTAACCACCAGGAATTTGGAGGAACATCAGCCATATTAGATTCGAAGCAAGTTAGTGCTAATAGATTACCTCACTTCTCCTCTTTCTTTTTCAGAATATAGCAATTTTCCACCTTGTGACCACGTTTCTTACAATACTTGCAAGAACCTTTAAAGAATTTCTTCTTGGGTTCTAAATGTTACTCTACTTTCTTTGTACCCTTTTTCTTCTTTCCTTTATATTTCTTAGCACCTTTAGTACCTAAATTAGAAGTAACAAACTGAATGCTATTAGTCTTATTCTTTTTCATTGACTCCTCTTCCTGCATGATTATTGCAATCACCTTATCCACTCCATAGTCATGCTTCTGAATGTTATATGAAGTCTTCATGATGCCAAACTGAGAAGGCAAAGATTCAAGGATGCGATAAATTAAGGTGTCTTCACCAACCTCAACCTTGAGAGACTTCAACTTATTATAGAAATACCAACTTCATAATGTGTTCACGTACACCGTTGACACCATAATATTTAGTCTTTTCAAATAGGGAAAGGTATTGACTTTTCTGTGCCTTATCAAAAGTTATAAATTTTTCACCAATTGCTTTAACAAAATCATTGGCATCATCAAGATTTGGAATGATCTGTCTGATAGATTTCTCCATGGTGAATTTAATCACCTTCAAGCACACCCTGTTAGAGTGTTCCCATTTTTCATGAGAAATTTATTCAGCTTCAGAAGACTCATCAGTAAGAGACGCAGACTTTGTCGTCCTCAATGCCTAGTCCAGATTGCCAATAGTCAAGTAGAGATCTAATGATTCTTTCCAGTCCTCATAGTTTGTTCCATTTAGAGTTTTGACAGAATTAGGGGAAAAACTGAACATCACAATAAAGAAAAAATGTGATTTAAAAGTTTAGTTTGAAGTAAATCCCTAAGAAAACTACAATACATTATGACTTAAATTAATAAATCATAGCACCGATAAGGTACCAAAATATTCATTAACATGAGTCAAGAGAAATGCATTGTATAACAAAAAATTATACTAATAATAACACACCAATAGGGTATAATTATCACTAATATAAATGAATCAATATTTATTTTACAAAATTTACATAAATGCATCCACGATAGGTGCAATTACAATTATGTAAATTAAAAGGATAAATCATGCTTATTGCCAAATAAATTACATAATTTTAATCATTAAAATATGACAAACAAAATTCACATCATTATGTCCACAATAGGCAGGTCATCACAATGCAAATTAATAGAAAAAATTATGTACCCAAGAGATAGCAATTAAGATTATGTGTAATTTAATAAAAGTGACCTATAATTATGTTATGAGTGATAATTCGATATTGAGGAGAGTATAGTATATAAATGAAGAATACTAATACTGAAGGGAATTATCACAACAAAATTAGGCCCAAAACTTAAGAGTAGTATACCGAAAATTTTAAGTTACGTCTTAAATTAATTATAAATAATAAATCTGATATTATAAAATTTTATAAAAATTATTAATAATTTTAAAATATTAAATAATTAATATTTAAGGTAAAACACAAAAAAGGGTGCTAGAAGTAGGCTCATGCTCCCGCACGTGCCCAGGCCTGCAAATGGGCTTTGTGTGTACTATTCATCTTCAACCTTTAGACCTTGCGCACTGTTCCGACGCAATTTTGAGGAACAATCTTAGACTCGTTTTGATCGCCCAGATGTAAGAAACAAAAATCCTCAATCAATTTTGAGTTGTATCACTTGAAAAATGAGTCCCATGAGCAAAGAAACAAGAATCTTACTGTTCCTATCGTAGCACTTCAGGTGTGTACTGGAACAAGTCCTTTAGTCGTGGCTAAGAGGTGTGAAAGTGTGACACACTCCACACAGGCGACACCAATGTTCAATGTTCCTACTGTTAGTCCTGAAACATCTTGAGGGTCACCGCGCCAGCTTGTCGCTCTTTTACAGTTTTAAACAACCTTTGACCTCGACTCCATGTGAGACTTCGAGTGTAGCACAACACTTATATTAAAATGTTCAATTTTTAATTATTATGGATTTACTTTTCATATTATTTTCATCATGTTTATGGATCTTTTTGTTAGAACATGAGTTGGATTCTTTAACTTTGAATCATGAAAAATTTACATATATTAAATTATTAAAAAATGTTTAAAATAGTATTCTAAAATATAAAATGTCATTATTTCATAATGTCAAACTAACTATGATAAAACCCAAGTATGGTTAGTATCTTTGGTGCAGAGATGATCTTTCTTAGAGGAGCTATATAACTATAGAATTAGCCAGATAAAAATGAGAACAAGGGAGAAGCAGAAAGAACCATGTAGCTGTTGGAGTTTACATGCCCAAGTTGCTCAAGTAGTAGTTGGAGTCACATGTAGTCGTTGCAAACGCATTAAAAATGATTAATATGATAGTTACATTAAATATAATTAATACAACGATATTGTTTTAATTGAATTTAAAAGATACATACAGTTCAACAGCTACTTTAACTTTTTATGGTATATGTTAAATTTCACAGCAACTTATGTGAGCCCGTGCATGCCTAAATTTGATTACATTAAATTAGCCAAAATAAGATTGAGCCAATGTGTTTTTCTGCAAGGAGTAGAAGATCAGTCACAACACAAAGTTGCAAACACAAGTACGTGAGCTAGTGTGAGCCTAAATTTCCAGATACAACGTTCTAAAGGGATTAGAAAAGTTGCAAAAAGTATCTTAAGTGTGCTTTAAAATGATGGGAAGTTGGTTAGATTTTACGCCTAAACCAATATTGAAGTTTGATCACTACAAGTACAGTAAATTATACTAACATTATTTTTTGATATTTTTTCAAATTAATGTCTAATTTTTTCAAAACCATCCTCATTTGTTTTAAAATCAGTATCACATTCGGGTGGACATTTAGTCCCCTTAACATTACACATGCAATCCCTTAAATTTTAAAAACATCACACTTATATATCATTATAATTAAGTGAACTCATTACAAGGATGATAAAAGGTGTTAAGTATAATTCCAGAAACCTCACCGGTACTACTAGTGTAATTTACTGATCAAACAAGTAAATATAATGTTGGAATTATTCATTTTCTACATCTGGTCCATCCCCAATTGTTGTTACACATGGCTACGAGTAGTAGTTAAAGATCTTTCTTTGTTGATATTTAATTTAATGTAATTAAATATACGTTCACATGACTTTTTTTTCTATTATTCAAATAAAGGACATTATTAGAGTCGTTATAACTTATAAAATTAGTATATTGATAAGAAGTCTATATAAAAGGAGAAGACGAGAAAGAAGTCTAACAAAATTAACAACAAAATTTATTTATAAAAACATAAAAAATAAAAGATTATTATTGTTTCTCTTCTATGCTTATTTTTTATTTCCGTGATTTTATAGTTTCAATTGTAATCAGAAAATTCCTGCGTTAAAAATCTAAAAGGACAACCACTAATTTATGCCTAAGAATAAGAAAAAGTATTGAGCATCATTAAAATCATTGATCTTAACGCAAGTATTTGGCTATACTAGTCCAAGTAAATTTTTTTTTTATCAGCGAGTACAAGTCCAAGTAGTACTGAAGTGAAGGGACTTAGGATAATTTGTGGTTGATAATAACATAGCCTTGTTTAAGTAAATATTAATTAGTGATTACAAAATTTCAAAATCAATTTTCTCTAATATACACTCAATTTTTTTGTACTTGTCTTTTTTATTTTAGCCACTCTTGATTATCAATATTCATAGTCTATAAATTATATACTTTTGACTATTTAATTATGGCGGAAGTCACTGTAGAGATGAATTATTATTTTGTTACCTGAACGATCTGATAGTTTGACCAAATCCTTTTGAAGGATCTGATAGTCACTGTAAATTAGAGGGGAGTATATACTTGCATAAGCAAAAGACGGAGGAAGTTTATTAGATATTAAATTATTATTTTTAAAATTTAATCCTTTTGAAGTGAAGAGATATATTTTTCAAAGTAAAAGTATATATAACAATAATTGTTAATTAGATATTAAATTTTTATAAGCAAGAAGTATATACTTGCTTATGCAACTTTCTTAGAAGAAGTTTTGTTATCTGTAATTTCAGGAACTCTTCGTTATTATTTCTTGTAACATGTAAGGTTGAAGCTAATTCTAAATAAAGTTTGTGTTTTTTTTTTTAAAAAAAAAAAGAAGAAGGAAGTTTGCATTTAGCACAAAATGTGCCTTATCTAAAGTTCTCTGATAAAGATTCTGTACATCAGTAAAGCTCAATGTGTGTGAAAGAAAAAATTAATAATTGTTTAAAAACTAGTCTATAGATGTGAAGGTGATAAAAAAATTTGTATATATTTATAAATTGTTATTAATAAAAAGGGAAAAAAAATGTTCTCCTTATGTTTTAAGTGTTTAAAATAAGAATAAAAAATGAAAAACCAAAATTACTTCCGATTATTTTTCTTTTTTAGTTTTTAAAAATTAAAAAATCAAAATTTTTTTAAGAATTATTTTAAGAAGACACTAATTAAATGAATTTTTTCAACTTTTAAATACTAAAAAATATTTATAAAATTATAGTCAAACAAGTACTAAATTAAGTTTTTTACATCACTCTTGGAGTAAAAAAATTCTCTCCAATACATATGTGTATGTGAAGAAATACACTTAATCCAAAACAAAGTTTAAAATATTTACCCTTCATCTTAACAATTTATTTTCATAAAATTTAATAGTTTAGATTAATTACTTATTACAACATTTAGATTTAAAAAAATAAACGGTGAAGATGAAAAGTAAGTTTATATATACAGAGAGAGAGGTTGAGCTGTGTTTTTTTAATTAAACTCAACTCAATCCATCATTTAATGAGTTGAATTAGGTTAGATTAATTGGATCACAATTTTAAGAACTATTTTTAAAAAAATTAAATGTTTATAACATTTTTTTATCAGAAGATTCTTTTAAAAAAATAGATTATATCATTGTCATGATATAAAATAAATAATAAATTATAGTTACAAATTACATATCAAAACTTAAACATAATTTGTCCGACCTAATCAAGTTATACAAATAAACACAAACTATAAAATTTATCCAAACCAACAACAAAGCACATATTATCAAGAGAAACACATAATTTTAAATAAGTTGAATATCCAAAAACACCTTCGATTGAATAAATAAAAGATCTAGATCCTAAAAGTATAATAATTTAAAATTATGATTGAATTGAGTTGAATCGAGTCTCGGTTCAATTTACTAAACTTATCACCAAATTCGAAGTGAATTCGGTTAGATTGAATTGGGTCAATTTGCACTAAATCATAAGGAAACCTAAATTCAATCTGCTTGGGTAGAATTGAGTCTTTGGATTGTACGATCTTATGAACACGCCTAATCATAAAAAAAAAAATAGTAACGCATAAAAAATTAAAAATGAATCCACACGCATAAAAAATTAAAATTGAGTCTTTGTATGTGCAGACATACAAAGACAAAATACTCCATTGTGCTTTATACGTGTGTGGGACACATAGATACAATTATTAAAGACATGTCAATTTCCCGAGCATAGATACTTTTGTTGTGAGTGGGGACAATAAAAATTCTTTTGTACAGCCACCATATTTTTTAATAATATATTTTTTTTATATTAAGACTTCTTTCTTGGAATATTAATCTTCAAGAGGAAAATAATTTGGGTAATTGATAATATTTCTTGAAAGAACATAATTGATGACAAATAATTATTTTTTTTGTGTAATGATAGATAATTGGATATCTTAGTAATGATATATTTACTTTTAAAATAAATTTAGTATTTTTTTTAGTTAAATGCATTTTAGTTCTGCAAAAATGCACCTATGATTTAGTTTTAAAAAACCATGACTTTTATGTTCAAAATTTTAAAAACACGTTAAATTGATCTGCTTTTGTATAAGATAAATGTTAATATTATTAATAATGTCAAGAGCTGATTATTACCGTAACTTTATTAATATCTATGCATGTTAGCATCAATGTGACTTGTAACGTTATTTAAGAGTATAATATCTTAATTTAATGTAATTTATTTTTTTGTTAAAACGTTATTTAAGAGTATAATATCTTAATTTAATGTAATTTATTTTTTTGTTAAATTATATTTTAATATCTTATTCATTTAATATAATTGATGATATCAAACCAAAAATAATAACAATAAATTAAAAATACAATTTATAGACAAAAAACAAAATTATCATGTGAATCTTTTAAATTATGTAATAAGCCACTAAATTGTTAATATCATAATAAAATATATCCTTAAATGTTAATAAATTTGGGTGAAAATCAATTTTATTTACTTTTAAATTTTAAGTTTGAAAGTGACGATTTTTTTTAGAGAACTAAAATATAAATTGAATATATTTTTTAAAGATAAAACATATTTGAGATTTTCTTCTTGTACTTCCATAATTGTTAAACATGTCAAAAATACCCTGAGATAAAATAAGTTAAATTTTTCATATTTCTCTTGCACTTCTCATATTTTTTGTCTACTCACACTCCGTCATCATCCCTACACCTCCATGTTTTGTCCCAAAATTCCTTCATCATCATCCCTACACCTCCATGTTTTGTCCCAAAATTCTTTCATCGTTCCGTTGCATGTATTCTAGTGAGTGATTGCGCAATCATCGTATATCGTTCTTCCTTTCTTTCAGAGTGTGCACTTTTATCTCGCTATATTTTACATTTCACTACAAGAAAAATGTTAATTACTGACCACCTTAATTTGTCGGTAACAAGCAAAATTTTCCAGTAAGTAAAATTTTTTAACTAATTTTCAACAAACTAAATTCTGTTAGTAGGTAAATCTTACCAACAGATTTTCGTAATCTATTGATAATTACCTACCGAAAGTTAAAATTTTTGTTGGTAATTGTTGACAGATATGTAATGTGTTAGTAATTACTTATGGAAACATCTGTCGAAATTTCTATCGTTATTATAAATAGATATAGCCATAGGTAATTTCCAATTAATCTTTATCAACAAATATAAATGTCCATAATTATTGATAAATTTAGGTGTCGGTAATTATCTATGAGATAAAATTCGACATTAATTACCTAGAGATAAAATTTGTGATAGTTACCTACAGATAGCATATGTGAGTAATTATATATAAATAACATCTACTAATAATTACTGACAAATTTTATCCCTAGGTAATTATAGATAGATGCTATTTGTAGGTAATTATTGACAGAGGATATTAGTAGATAATTATCAACGAATGCTATTCGTAGGTAACAACTGACATAATCCATATATCAATAGAATTAACATTTTTTTTTAAATATAAAAAATAACTTTGAACTACTAATAAACCTTGTAGAAGATATAATACTATATAGAAATTCCAAAATAATAATTAAATATTTTATATTATAAATTGTGTTTAATTAAATTCTATAATACTGTATTCAATAACAAGTTTTACTAACAACATAAAAATATACTAAAAAAAGTAAATATAGCTAAGATTAAATGTTAAGTATAAAATTTTAAAACTTCATAATCTGGAGAATCTTGGTGTTGTTGCTAACCATCGTCTTGTGGTCGTTGATTAACTTATGAATAATTCTATTGGTTATTCCTTTGTTGTTAATGGTAGATACGGTAGTACAACAACAAATATTTGATAAAACTCGTCCATTTGTCAACGAAGAGATTGTTGAAATTCTTCCACTTGTAGGCAAATAAGATTCCTCACTTTGTGAAAGTCGTCGTCTAAGCCTATTAATTTCTTCAATATGTGTGAGTTACTAAAGGCTTTTCTTGTATGCATTAAGTTGTCATCCTCAACATGATAATCACAACAAACTCTATAGTGTCGTATACTCATCCTTTTTTTTATTACCACCTATAGCTTGAACCCAACATTGCATTCTAAGAGTCTCCTCTAATGCAGGGTCAAAAAGTCTAATCTCTAATTTACCCTTGATGATGTAGCTTCTGACATAGCTTGGGATAGCTTGTTTTGAAATTCTTCCCGTTATTCAAACTAAACAATGTCATTATTTCATTTATGTAATCAATAAAATGAAAAGTAAATAATCATTCATTACTTATTTGTGTTCTTTTAGATCTTTTGTCAAAAAATTGACTTGTATACTTTCTTATATGAGTTTTTTGAAAAACCTCATCAATATATCTAGAGCGACCCAACTTTTTTGCTTACATAAATAAAAATATATCAATGCCAAAACAAACAAATATGCATTTAGTACAGTATTAAGTTATAAAATAAATATCAAAATATATATTGTACACACCAAGCGCCTAACATTATCATAGGTGCTAATGGAGCCACCTGTATGTAGAGATCCACCCTTTTCAAATGCTCGATTCTTTAAAGATTGTGCACACTTATTCCGAGATGTGGGTAAATTCCAATGTTTTAATAGTTGGTTTCACACCTCTTCACCAATCCATTATGACCTTTGATTAGAGGTATTAAAACAGGGCAGCCTAACTCACACGGGTTGGCCCACCGTGGGTTGTGGGTTAGATGAGGTGAGTTGGCCTAGCCCACCAAGCATAAAGATAACTAGCTATACAACTCAACCCGACCCATCACGGGCTGGTGGGTTAGGTGGGCTGACCACCATATTTGAAAAAAAATAGTTTCTAATTTTTTTAAGTGAGACTTTTATAAAAAATGTAAATTATAAATATGCAATTAACTTCAAATATGCGAACTATAAAAACATAAATAAGTTTAAAAATTTAAAAATAGTACCTAACATATACATAATATTAAACAACATACAAATTATAAATAATATAAATCAACAACATTCAAATCATTTTTGTATATAATCTAATTAATAGATTCATTCCAAACATAGACTAAATGGATCAATGTCATCATTCATCAACAATTCAACTTCAACACACAAAAATAAAAGTTTAAAGAGAATGTATGTTACTAAAATTAAAAATTTTAAATAAACATGGTGGGTTATGGGCTAGCCTGGCCCGGCCTGAACCCACCAAACTCGCGAGTTGGGTAGACTGAGCCATAGAAGACAACCCATTTCGTGAAATCATGATTTTTCCAACCTGGCCCAACTTGGAACCCGTGATGAGCTGAGCTGTCCCACCAAGCCGAGCCAGTTTGACACTACTACCTTTGACCAGTATTTCAAGCTTCTCTAAACATCTCAGACAATCTATGAGATGCTTTTGGATGAAATTTTTTCTTTATTTGGTTTTCATGTTCAAACTTCCACATTACACTCATATGTGGATAAGAAACATTGTTTAATTACAACAAACAAAATTTATATGACAATCTTAATCATAAAAATAAATTACTCATAAAAAAAATTTATGATATAGATAGATGTGTGGTAGAACATGAATAACTAAAAGCTTCTAAAGATTTCAATGATTTGTAAGTTCTAGTGATATTAATTTATTAGTCTTTATCTGTTGCATTTAAGACTAGAAAAAGGTGCACCCAACATATTTACTATTTTAAATTTTAAAAAAACTAATAATATGAGATACACCTTAACATACAAACAAATCTTTCTAATAATTCCAAAACAAAAATTAGTCATGAACCTAGAACAATCAATGTTCTTATTTCCTTTAAAGTCCAATTCCAATATTCTATGCTAACTTAATTAAACAGTAAAAAAACACACAATCCTACATAATAATTTCTATTATGTAGACACAAGCTAACAGAAATATAAAATTGCTAAGAATTGTGTTTGCTTGACTAGGTTGTGATTAAAAATTCATTAAGTCTTCCTTTTCAATGTCAGGTATTGCACCCCATGTAGGCCATACACCAAGAAATTGTTACATAATGGTTTTTGTGATAACTTGTGATGCAACTTTGCATGGATGAAACCTAAATAAAAAAAAGGTTATGTAATCATGGGATGCTTAGTAAGTGAGGGGTCTTCTTCTAAATTCTCAACATCAGTTGTAGTAGATGAAATATCATATTACAATCAAGTTGTAGTAGTAGATGGAATGTGTGGCAGCAACAATTGGTGAAGGTGATGGTATGGATATAGGAACTGACGATGGTAATAAGGATGGTTTAGATACATAATTGAAGAAAGTGATGGTGAAGGTGAAGGTGTGAGTGTGGGTGCAACAAACGGAGATGGCAATGGAGATCATCTTTGTGCAACACCAATAGATAGGGTTGGTATGATACCAAAGTATGGCAATGAGGATGGTGTTGATGTGACACTAGGGAATGACATTGGAGATGGTTTGCGTATAGAACATGGGACATGAATGATTGTGATAGTATTTTAACCACATAACGTAACTTCTTTGGTTTTGCTTTCTCCTTCCCCTTGTTGCCCTGAGATGATGGAAGTCAAGGTGGGTCAAATGACATTTGTATATAGAAAAATAATATTACCGATAATAAATCAAATTCAACAAAATTCATTTTTATTTTCCTAATCGTCTTTAGAACTAAAGTCTTCAAAATTGTCTTCTAATTCCCCGACTTCATTGTCTTTTGCCAAATTATTTGCTTCTTCTTCTTCATTTTCTTATTCTATTACTACATGAGTTTGCTCTTTCATTTCTAGAGGCTTTTTTACTTCTTCAAGATCAACATCGAAATCATGTAATCTAGAAATACCTTCAACTTCAATGACTTCATTGGTATGTGACATTTCATCCACTTGGTAAGTTACATCATCAGATTCTATGTGACCCTTTGGTTTAGTTTTGATTGCAACAAACCAACCACATTTTTTTATCCATAATTTTGTATACTGACATAATAAACTTGTCTTACATTATGCGCAATGATAAATAGATTAAACGGTTCACACCTTCAATCCATTAGAATATCCATAATGTTATATTTAGGATCTACTTTTGTACCTCTTCTTGATGGATCAAACCAATAACAATAAAATACCACCACTTTCTTAGAATACCTTAAAGTATTGTATTGTAACTTGTATATGTGTTGAATGACTCCATAGAAATCATTTGCACCATCTTTTGTGAGTCCTTTTACATAAACCCTAGTATTTATCAATTTTTTTCCCTTGCTCGGTGCATGAGTTTGAAACTTATGCCCATTGACAAAATAAGTGTGTCATTCTTTAACGCATCTCATAGGCTCATTCGATAAATCCCTTAAGTGTTGATTTCTCACATTTAAAGGCTCATTGTGAACCTATGAATATGACACAAGGTTATACTTTATTTATAACATATAATTGAAAACTAAAATAATTGCAAGTGACATACTTGTTCCTTTAATCATTTAGGAAAATCTGCACGTATACAACTAGAACCATTTGATCCCCTTATTTGTTGGGATTGCAAAATGAATTGTCCATGTAAATAAGCTAAAAGGTGAATTAAACAAGATCATGCATGGTTGAATACAATAACAAAAATCATTGTTCTCATATACTTACTCATGGTAAGGTTTAACTTCAATGCAATTGATCAACACGTGAACATGAGCTGATTTGTGTTGTTTATCAATTAACCATTTAGTCTTTTCCTTCCGAGAGTGAAGATTGGGTTGGTTAAACACTGATAACATTGGTGGGTGCTTTACTTTCAATTTTGTTCCTAGTATTCCTTAGTGACAACATGAAGTTATTGAAATAATGAGAACAAAAATAAGTTGTCTCGCGATGCAAATAAGCTACACAAGTTCATCCTTCAACTCTTTTTTCATTGATAATTTAGAAATGTCCATGAACCTATAAAATTAAATAAGTATATCATCACTGACAAATAAAAAATAAAATTTAGTTACAATATTATCATAATTAATTGTATTGCTTCTCTAATGGATATATCTACCTATACTACATTGGTCCACCAAGTCTTACTTCACATGCAAGATGAACAAGGATATACTCCATTGAATTGAAAAACCCATGATGGAATATTCTTTTCGACTTGCTATCAGAGATATATTAGAGATAGAGGGTATTAGAATTTTCTATATAAGTTATATTGCACTCATGTAAAATTTGATTTGCTCATTTGATTAATATCCATTTTTTAGTTTTATTCCTTTTTTGTCTTTATTTTCTCTAACTACTTTTTGTTTCATATTTTTCTCTCTTCTTTCTCTTGATTCATGGATTTTCACATGGTATCAGAGCATTTTTATGCATTTTTCATCTATCCGCTGCTTTATAATAGATTACTCTTTACTCTTTTCCACCTTTGGTTCACCATGTTAGGGTTTATATTAGATTTCCCCATTTTTGCTTGATTTTGGCGTTCGCTTTGCTGCTCATATGCGCATTAGATTTCCAATCGGATGAGCTTCTCCTGGAAGATGAAGAGTTCAACATCGAAGGTAGAGGATCCTTATATTAGATATAGAGTATAATAGAGGGTGTTAGATTTTAGAGAGAGGAATTGATTAGATATTTGATGAAGCAGTGGAAAAAAATGATAAAGAAGCTCTCATACCATGTGAAAATTCTGGTTTAAGAGAAAGAAGAAAGGGGAAAAGGTTCAAACAGAAAGTAGTTAGAGAAGAAGAGACAAAAAAGAGAAAAGTAAAAGTGGATATTACTTAAATGAGCAAATCGAATTTTACATGAGTGCAATATGACTTATATAGAAAATCCTAATACCTTCTATTACTCTCTGTCTCTAATACTTGCAGAGAATGATTTGAATGTTTTGTTTTATCCTAGCTAAGTCTTCCTCTTTCAACGTCGCAAAGCATAAATATTTAAAGAAGTGACTAATTTTAATGAGTGGTTTAAGACATAAATGGGTAATGAATTAAATGCTATAGGAAGTAAATACTCCATGAATATATGACAATCATGGTTTTTCATCCCATACATCCTTCCTTTGTTAGCATCTGCACATCTTGCCAAGTTGGAAGAATAATCATAAGGCATCCTTAGTTCTTTTATCTAACAACAAACTAATTTTGCTTCCTCTTTAGTTAAATTGTAATTTGCTTTTAGTTTTCCATTACCCAATAGTATTAACTCTAAGTCTTTTCGCCTCTAATACAAAGTTAAGTCTTTCCTTGCTTTTTCATTGTCTTTTGTTTTTCCATCAACATCATCACAATATTGAATATGTTGTCAAAAAAATGTTTCTCAATGTTTATTACATCAAGGTTAGGTCTTAACAAATGATCTTTTCAATATATAAGATCCTAAAATATAATTTGTTTGGTCCAATTATGTCACTTCCTATATCCATCTATTATTGAGAGACCACTTTCAATAATTTTTGGTAAATCTCTAACTCTATGCCAAATTCTTTTGGATGTTAACTTTGGCGACGACCTATCATTTTCAACCTCCCCCTTAATGAAAGTTTTAGTGTTCCTCCTAAATGGATGATCACAAGGTAAGAACTAACTATGTGAATCAAACCAACAATTTTTCTTCCCATAATGTAACATAAATGACTTTTTATGCTCCATGCATTGTGGGCATGGAAAAATATATCATGAGTTCGCCAACTAAAAAACATGTCATAAGCAGGAAAGTCATTAATTGTCCATATTAAAGTTGCCTTCATCATAAAATTTTGCTTCCTTGAAATATCATATGTTAAAACGTAACTCCATAACTTCAGATCATCAATCAAAGACTTTAAATAAACATCAATATTAGCCTTCGAATTAGCTGGGCTGGTATCAAGTAGCTAAAAAACATATAAGCTTTTGACATACACATTTTTGGAGGAAAATTGTATGGGTAACAATTATAGGTCATCAGAGCATAAACCAAGTTGTACATTATGAGGATCGAAAGAAAATTCCAAAATGTACCTATCAAAATGTTTCTAGGCTTGGCCATCATATGGATGGTGTAAAACTCCCAAACTTCTTTTATTGTCATAATGCCATGTCATTTTTCCTACCGTTTGAATTGATATAAACATTTTTTGCAACCTTGGAATTATAGGCAAATAGAACATTTCCTTAACTAGAACTTCTTTTTTGTTACTTGTTCCGGTGTTGTTTTCATAATATCTTGGTTTGTGACAAAATTTTCATTCAAGTAAAACTCCATCAAACTAGAACTTCTTTTATTGTCATAATGCCATGTCATTTTTCCTACAGTTTGAATTGATATAAACATTTTTTGCAACCTTTGAATTATAGGCAAATAGAACATTTCCTTAACTAGAACTTCTTTTTTGTTACTTGTTCCGGTGTTGTTTTCATAATATCTTGGTTTGTGACAAAATTTGCATTCAAGTAAAACTCCATCAAATTTTTTATATTCATTGTCATAAAAAAGCATGCAACCGTCCACGCAACAATCAACCCTCTTAGCTTCTAATCCCAACTTTGATATTAATCTATTGGTATCATAATAACTTTTTGGCAAACTATTCTTCATGTGTATGACATCCAAAAGCCTTTGAGTAATAAACTCTAAGCATTGATCCAGGACAGTTGGACTTGCAAGCTAAAAGTTTAACGCATATTGATAATTTAGAGTCTGAAGCACCTTCAAATAATGGTTTATTTTCCTCAGCCAACAAATTATAAAATCTTTTAGTAGATTCATTTGGTGGCTCTTCCATATTACATGGTTTTGACGTTTCAAATGATTCATGTTGCCCAAGAGCATCATACACCATCTCCTGCATTGACATAAATTGTTCCCTTCAAACCACATCTACATCATTGCTTGAAGCACCCATATGGTTATCTTCAACATGTAAATAAACCTGAGGCACCTCTTCATTGTGATCTGCCGAAATCCAATATTTGGGTTTGAAACCATCTTTGTAAAATTGAACCTTCACAATTTCATTCTTTAAAATTTTCGTACAATCACATTTAAGACATGAATATCTAATCCCCCATTGCTTTTGTAATATTTATATTTTTTATCTTTGTTTAAAAACTCTTTAACCCCTATTACAAAAGACTCTTTCAAACCTCTTCTACCACTATAACACTATCACACATTCAAGTACGATTTGAAGAAATAAAATTCAAGTTTTGTATATCTAAAATAATGATGTATATTAAAACATAGCAAGTTAGAAATAAGACTTTCAACATGTCTACTAAATAGTTACACAAGCAAGTTAAAAGGAAGTATAAATAACTCCCTAAATAGTGTCTTTTAGAATATGTGATATGTGACAAGAGAGATATCAATTACCAGAAGCAAAGATATTAGTATCATTTTTAACCTTTAAAATATTTAAAATTAAATTAATCTAATATGCCTTAATTGAATTTATTTTTTATTACCGTTTTCAAGAATAACCTTTTTTAAAAATAAAAAATTACTCTCCATATTAAATTCATAAAATAAATATTTTGATAAACTAAAACAATAATTACTATATTTTTTATTTTTTAAAATATCAAGAATTCAAAATTAATTTTAACTTTTAAAATATTTTTTGAATGCTTACATTAAAAATATTAAAATCAAGCTTAAATTTTAAAATATTAAAATCAAACTTATCCCAAATATAATAGATTAAAAGTGAAACATATTTAAACCTAATAAATATTTAAATATATTTAATTTTTATTAAAATGACATAGATGTTCTTAAAAAGTATTAAAAAAGGCTTTTTTTTTTTAAAAAAAACCATAATTTATCTTCAGCTAATAAACACTCATTTATTTTCCTTTCTTCCACTTTGATTAATAGAACCGAGGGGACAGAAGCCAGATACACCTCACAGTAAGTTGGAGCTCGAGCCAATAAAATATAGTAATAAAAAAGAAAATAACAAATGTGCTTTTTTCATGTTTAGTGTAATTTAAAAATTATACTTGCTGGCCTTTCAACTCTAGCATGGAAGAAAGGCAACGAGTTCTACTGCTTACAAAAAGAAATTGTAAAAAACATAAAATCAAACATTGAACAAATAATTTTAGAAAGACACATAAAAGATAATGGGTGCATGGGAAAACTCATCGAAACTATGGAGGGAGAAAATGCTGCCGGCGTTGATGGAGGAGAGGCATAATGGGTTCTTCTTTTATTTTATCTTTGGGGAGAGAGTGTGAAGGAGTTTTCTTGATTCTTGAAGATTTTAAAAGATACAATGGAATGTGAAAAGTATGAAGGGCCCATAAAAAAGGATAGTGTGAGAGAAATAAAATAAATAAGTCAAAGAAAAATAAGATAAATTTATAATTTATAAAACAAACAAATTAGTAAAATTTGGTATTAATTAATTAATGGTTATAAATTAGTAAAAATGAAAATTTGATATAAATTAATAATTAATAATTATAATAAATTGATATGTTAAAATAAATTAAATTAAGGATAAAACAAATAAATTAAATTAAAGAATTAAAAAATAAACACAAACAAATTTTTAACATTTATTACTTTCTACTATTTGACATCACATTTTTGTTGGCCCAAATGGCCAACTTCACTCTCACATCTCAACTTACTTATTCACACTATCAAACAACATCATTTTTATTTTATTACATAATCAATTTGTATTTCATATAATGAAATAGTGAACAATTTTAATTATATTTGATTAATTGTAAATTCATACTTTATATAATCATTTTTTGTATTTTAAACTATCATATTACGTAATCAAATAGAAAATAGTTTTTTTTTTAAACTATCATATTACATAATCAAATAGAAAATAGTTTTTTTTTAATTTTAAATAAATACTTAATTAAATAGTCAGTTTTAAAATTTTTAAAAAATCTAATTTTTTAAAATAATTTTTTATGTTTTGGTGGTTGTCGGGTTGACCTGTATATTCCACCAACCTATGATGAGCTAGATCAAGCTGTTAAATTGAGCAAGAATGTTCAAATGAACCGTGTTGTATTGACCTATTTTTTTATGTGGGTCAAGGTGTGTGGTGGCCTATATGGGTCACGTCAACCTGTTTTGATAGCTTTACCTTACACAATATTAAAGGTGGAAAAGTGGGCAAGCCCACCACAATATTGGCTGGTGGGGTATGCATTTTGGGCCGCTGGCCTGTTTAGGTTCGCCCTGCCTAACCCCTCAACCTGCTGGGCCAAGGGCGGGGCAGGATGGCCTGCTGCCCACCACTAAAAATAAAATATTAAATAATTTAAATTATTAACAATAATTTTGATATTAATTATATTATAAATATAAAATATAATTAACTAATAAAAAATAAAAATAAAAATTATGATAATTTAGAATTACCAATTTAAGTTTACTACTTTAGTAATTTATTGTATAATTTTATAAATTTATTAAGTTATCAAATTATTTAAAGTTTAATTCAAATTAAAAATCAAAATTAAAAATAAAAACTTAATATTAGAATATAGTAACTCTGTAACTGTGCTACACGCTAGAATTTTCTTTCCTTTAACCTAGAATTAAAATCTATGTTTCAAGTTTCAATAGTTTCATTATTTGATTATTTCACATTTTCACAATTCAGTCTTCACTCACAGGGTTAATCATTAAAAATAGCAATTAACTTAATTAAGTATGTATTTTGCAAGTTAGCAACGCAACTTCGCAAGATGCAACTCGCAATGCAAGTGTTAGTCATTAGAATATAGAAATTAACTTAATTAAGAGTTAGTTTTTTTGTACTAGTTTGATTAAACATTTTGCAATTTTGATATTTAGAACTTTGATATTATATATTTATATGTTTAGTGTTAATTATACTATTTAATTTACTAGTTTGATTTTTAGACTAGTTTCATTAAGATATTTTTATTTTGATATTTGGACCAAGTAAAAATAATTTTGAATTTAAAAAATTAAAAAATAAAATTTAAAAAGGTGGGCAAAATTGGCGAGCTAGCCTGCCAGTCTGCCTATAAGTAGGGTAGGTCTAACCCATCAATTTTGTCCATCTTTTTAAAAGGACAGGCCCACCTTTTTGCCCACCATTTTGGTGGCCAACCCTATCTGTCGCATCTTTGGCAGGCCACAAGCAGGTCGGGCTTAAACGGGTTGAACTAACCCATTTTGTCATCCCTACACAATATAAACTACAAGTGATGTTAAGAAACAAAAATAAAAAAAAAATATTTTTTCTAGAAATAGTAATTAATTTGTATAGTTTAAATCATTATTTTTAAATACAGTAATACATTTCGACCTAATAACTAATTAGTCATTAATTAATCACTAGTTTCAAGTGGTAGGTAAATGAATCAATCTAACCCATTTAAATATGGTATGTGAATCCCACGTTTTAGACGGGTCGAATACGTATGATCCATAAAAATAAATGGACGGGATTTTGAAATCCCACCTACCCTAATTTGAAACTCCACCTATTTTTTTTAAAATATTTTCATTATTCCTAAAATATCCTTAACCCTAACTTTTCCCTCACCGACTAACCTTCAACCACCCCCTTATCTCTCCTTCTCTCTCCAAAACACCTACCCTATAAACCCTTTCATTCACTCTTCTCTCCCTACACATTCAACATTATTTCCTCGCTCTCTCCTTCAATTTTTTTCCTAGTGAACCTCACTTTATTCGCCCACACTCCCTCTGTATTTGTCTCCCCCTCTCCCTCAATTTATTTATTTTTTCTCTGGATTGTTTTTATCTCGCATAGATGTTAGTATTTTTCTTGTATTTTCCTTTTTACAGACACATTTCCGTAAAAGAGTGTATTTTTTCCCCTTCTACAAAGAAGGGCTTGCATAGAAAAAAAGTTGTTTCTCTGGAGAAACATATTTTTCTTCTATGAAGACCTCTCTCTAGAGAGAGGAAAACTCTTCACCAGAGATAGGTTTGTAGAGAAGAATTTTTTTTTTCTTTTACAGAAAGCCTAATTCTAATTTAACTAACCAATAAAAAATTTAATTAACCATAAACAACAAAGAAAAGAATTTTTTTTGCTTCCTTGGTCCTTCCAGAGCACTTCTTACGGAGAATAAACTCATTTTAACTCTCTGGAAACCCACTTCTAGAAAGAACATATTAATTTACTTCTCTGAAAAGCCATTTTTCGAATACATTAAAAAAAATTACATCCTTATAAAGACCCTTCTCAGTAAGCTTTTTTTTTTTTAAAAAAAAAACACTACTCTATCAGCTCTATACTCCTAACCAGACATACACGAAATACATAAAATAGGTTAATAACGGGGGTTACCTGGGAGTAGTGAGGAGGAGAGACACCCTAGAGAGGAAAGGAGAAACAAGTGGAGAAAGAAACACAGAAGCTAAGATGAAAAACTAAGTTTTATAATAATTTTAATAAGGGCATATGCATTTTTTTTTTCAAAGTAGGTGTCATTTCAAATTTAAGTAGGTGGTAGCAATTGAAAATCTATAAATGAACTTTTTTCACTGTTTGAATCCTACCCATGAAGCTCATGGGCTTAAACATACTTGTTTGGAGGCCAACACACATATGTATAATCCATCTGGAAATCATATGTGTTTATTCGGAATATAATTCAATTAACATGCATAATTCGTGAAGGAACTTTGGATTAAGTAATCCGAAAGACATATATAGGTAATTCATTTTAGGTTATTTTTGAAAATAATATTTGCTAATCTTGATTACTAAATCAAAAGAAACCATTTAAATCTAATAATGAAAGACATTTGGAAGAACTACTCCAAACAAGCAAAAAGATTATGTAGGAACTAATTTCCTTCACTTATGTTATAATTGACTGCCTAATTGAGTGTTATCAATTATCAATTTTCTAGTTATTAGTTAAGTAAGATTAATGTTTGAGTATATATAATATTTAAGGAGAAAAAATAAACTAGTTTACTAGTTAAGTAAAAATAACTGTTATTTCATTTTTGAAAATGACACAAATATTGTTTTTAGCAAAAAAAAAGTTTAATAAAACAATAATTGCTTTTAAAAACGTAAATGAAAAAAAGACACAAAAAAAAATGATGAACCCGGTACAAAAATCATTTCACAAATTTTTTTCAAAAGTTACTACACATAAATAAAATATTTTTTAATAATATTAATTTTAATAAATAATTAAAAATGTAATCTTAATGAAAGTTTATAAAATAATTTTATTTTAACTTTTGGATCTAACCTTATCTTATGATATTTCTATTAATTTTGGATGTAGTCTAACTCATAATATAATTTAGGAACCTATAATTAATTCACAAATTTTACCAATAGATTTTTTGTTAGAATATCTATTGCTAAATATCTACAATTCATATCAATCGGTAAAAATTGTCGCTAAATATCCACAAAAACTATCCGTCGATAACTTCTGTTAGTAACCACATACAACCTAAAGTTGTCTATAAGTTCGTCGGAATAAACATAAATTACAGAAGAATATAAATCCCTCGGTAAAATCCGTCAATAAATATATACAAACTAAAGTTGTCTATAAATTCATTAGTTAAAAGATAAATTACAGACGGATATAAATCTATCAAAAAATTTAAATTACTAACAAAATGATATCAACTGGTAAATATTTGTTGGTAACACAATGTTACCAACAGATTTAAATCTATTGGTAAATTAGCTTTTTTCTTGTAGTGTTTACAGTGAATTTGGAATTTGCAATTTAATCTCTCAATTGGTAATTGATACCTTTAATCTTCGTCCATTTTGCATTTGTAGTGAATCCGGTGTTTGCAAGTATTTAAGAAGTTTACATTGGCCAATTCAGATTTGGAAAAAAATTGTTTTTACAAGTTTGGATTATCGAATTTAGACTTACAAATGTTTTTGCAAGTTCAGATTGAACAATCCAGACTCACAAAAAGATTAGTGAGTTCAGATTGGGTAATTCGAACTTGCAAAAACATTTGTTTTTACCATTCCAGATTGGTCAATCTACACTCACAATTTATTTTTTTTTTTGGCAAAAGTACATACCTGGTGCACAAGAACAAAGAACAAATGCAGACATGCATGGTAAATGAAGGGCACGAAAAACAGAGGTGCCAAGAGTTCAACGTAGGGAGACAACCGACGAAGGTCATGGCAGGATGTAGCAGAGATCTGACAAGTGCAACGAAGGTCACTAATGGAGGTGTGTCCAAATTTGAAGAGAATGTTAGTTTTGTAGTTTGATTAAGTTTTGTAGTTTGATTTTTAGTCCCACATTGCTTAGTATTGTGAGATGGTGTTCTTCACTTTGCTATATAAGCAAGCTTATATAAGGTTTATAAATGCACCAAAACAAATACTTCTTAGTGTTGTTTATTTCTCTCTTCTTGCCTTTAGTGCCTTGTTCCCAACAAGTGGTATAGAGCCATTATCTTAGTATGCTCTGCGATTGCAGCAGTGTCTGATCTTCCGCATCAGAAAAGATTTGGTTAGAGTAAATTTTCTTAGTATGCTCTGTGGCTGCAGCTGTGTCTGATCTTCCACATCAGAAAAGATTTTTTCTCTTGTTCTTGGGGATCTCAGTCTAGAGAACCAGTGAGGGTTTTTCTTCAAAAAGCAGTAGGAGCGATGGCAATAGACGAAGGCAAGATGAAGATTGAAAAGTTCGATGGTGCGGACTTTGGGTTTTGGAAGATGCAAATGGAGGACTATCTGTATCAGAAAGGCTTGCAAGAACCTCTCACAGGCCTGGAACCAGATGCTATGAAGGAGGATGAGTGGAGCTTTCTAGACAGAAAAGCTCTCGGAGCCATCCGATTGACGTTATCTCGTAATGTTCCTTTCAACATTGCAAAAGAAAGGACGATAGTAGGTCTCATGAAGGCTCTTTCCAACATGTACCAGAAACCATCAGCCTCAAACAAAGTTCACTTGATGAGGCGATTATTCAATCTGCGAATGTTTGAAGGTGCTTCGGTGGCACATCATCTCAATGAACTAAACACTGTTACAACCCAGTTGAGTTCAGTTGAGACTGATTTCGATGAGGAAGTACGGGCTTTAATACTTTGTCTTCCCTACTAGAAAGTTGGAATGCTACGGTCACGGCTGTGAGTAGCTCATCGGGAAGCAATAAGTTAAGATTTGATGATGTTCAAAATTTGGTTCTCAATGAAAAGATCCGGCAGAGAGAGTCGGGTGAACCATCAACCTCTTCAGTATTGCATACAGAGTCAAGAGGAAGAAGTTCAACCAAATAAAGCGGACGCGAAAAATCAAAGGAGAGACGATCCAAGTCCAGAAATCATCGTAGTTCCCAAAACTCGAAGACGATCGAGTGTTGGAATTGTGGGAAAACCGGGCACTACAAAAACCAGTGTAAGAGTGTACGAAAGAGTCAAGAAGCAAAGGGCGAAGCAAACGTTGCCTCCACCTCAAGAGAAGATGAGGTGTTGATATGCTCTCTTGAAGATAAAAAGGAGTCTTGGGTATTAGACTCTGGAGCATCTTTTCATGCTACCTCACAAAAGGAACTATTCGAGAATTATGTTCCTGGAAACCTTGGTAATGAGCAGTCATGTGAGATTGTAGGTAAAGGTGCAATAAAGATTAAGTTAAACGGGTCTGTATGGGAATTGAAAAATGTCAGACATATTCCCGACCTGAATAAGAACTTAAACTCAGTGGGCCAATTAGCCAGTGAAGGCTACACGACAATCTTCCACGGTGATGATTGGAAGATTTCAAAAGGTGCGATGACAATTGCTCAAGGCAAAAAGAGTGGTACTCTTTACAAGACAGCAGGAACATGTTATTTGATTGCAGTTGCAACAAATGAAAGTCTCAATCTATGGCACCAAAGACTTGGGCATATGAGTGAGAAAGGGATGAAGGTCATGCACTCAAAAGGAAAATTACCAGGTCTTCAGTCAGTAGAAATTGACATGTATGAAGACTGTATACTTGGAAAGCAGAAGAGAGTCAGCTTTCAGACAAGTAGAAAAACCCCAAAGAAAGAGAGGCTTAAGCTCATCCACTCTGATGTTTGGGGACCAACGACTGTCCCTTCCATTGGTGGGAAGCAATACTTCGTAACTTTTATTGATGATCACTCCAGAAAGGTATGGGTTTACTTTCTGAAACACAAGTCTGAAGTATTTGAAGCTTTCAAGATTTGGAAAGCTATGGTAGAAAATGAGACAGAATTGAAAATTAAAAAGCTCAGATCCGACAATGGTGGTGAATATGTAGACACCAGATTCAAGAAGTTTTGCTATGAGCACGGAATCAGAATGGAGAGAACCGTGCTAGGTACGCCTCAACACAATGGTGTAGCAGAGTGTATGAATCAAACGTTTACTGAAAGAGCCAGAAGCATGCGTGTGCAGTCAGGCTTACCAAAATAGTTTTGGGCAGAAGCAGTCAACATACTTGATCAACCGAAGTCCATCGGTACCATTAGAGCACAAGATACCAGAAGAGGTATGGAGCGGAAAAGAGGTAAAACTATCACATCTTAGAGTTTTCGGCTGTGTAGCATATGTGCACATCAATGATCAAGGCAGAAACAAACTTGACCCAAAATCAAAGAAGTGTACTTTCTTTGGTTATGGTGAAGATGAGTTTGGCTACCGCATATGGGATGATGAAAACAAAAAAAATGATCCGCAGTAGAGATGTAATCTTTAATGAAAAAGTGATGTACAAGGACATGCATAATACTGGCACCAGCAACCCAGAAACAAGTGGACCAGTTTATGTAGAGGTGGAAGATATCCCAGAAAATCCTTAATTGAGGAGTCCTCAGCCAGAGGAATCAAATAAAGAGAACAATGAGCAATCAGAACCTCCTACTCCAACTCTTGTATTGAGAAGATCCTCTCGGCCCCATGTGCCTAACAGGAGATATATAGACTACATGTTACTGACTGATGGAGGGGAACCTGAAGATTATATGGAAGCTTGTCAAACTATGGATGTCGACAAGTGGGATCTTGCTATGAAAGACGAGATGAAGTCTTTGATCTCCAATCAGACATGTGAACTAGTTGAGTTACCTATGGGAAAGAAAACACTTCGCAATAAATGGGTGTATCGGGTGAAGGAAGACCATGATGGTTCCAAGCGATACAAGGCCTGACTGGTTGTCAAACGATTTCAGCAGAAAGAAGGAGTTGTCTACACTGAAATCTTTGCTCCAGTTGTCAAGCTCAATACTATCAGGACTGTGTTAAGTATTGTGGCTAGTGAGAAGCTCTACCTAGAGCAATTAGATGTGAAGACTCCATTTTTTCATGGAGATCTAGATGAGGCGATTTACATGCACCAGCCTGAAGACTATTCAGAAGCATGTCAAACCACAGATGCGAGCAAGTGGGAGCTTGTTGACAAAGGTTGTCACAACAGAGAAGTTGAGGCTTTGTAGTGTCTCAACTGGCCTTCAAGAATGATTGATGATGAAGGCAACTACAATAAGTGATAATCAAACTCCAAGTGGAAGAATTGTTAGTTTTGTAGTTTGATTAAGTTTTGTAGTTTGATTTTTAGTCCCACATTGCTTAGTATTGTGAGATGGTGTTCTTCACTTTGCTATATAAGCAAGTTTATGTAAGGTTTATAAATGCACAAAAACAAATACTTCTTAGTGTTGTTTATTTCTCTCTTCTCGCCTTTAGTGCCTTGTTCCCAACAGAGAATAGCTAAAAGTTGAATGAAGGAGAGGTGCGAGAGAGATGAAGTTTCCATTTTTTTTCTAAGGGTATTTGTGACATTTCACAAGATTATGGAAGTATAAGAAAAAAAACTCAATATATTTAACCCATCTTAATAAATGCCCGTACAACAAATCAACAATACTCATCTTTCAACTTGTACAATCCAAGGTAAATATTATTGTATATCTAATGAAATGTTAACTAGCATGCCATTTTATTTTATTTTTTTTATGGTTTTTCATTTTTTGGTTATTCTAATAGGAATTAGACTCCTTATTTATAGTGTTGCATTTTATCTTGAATCTTATCGTTCCTAATATATGTTGATTAATTTCACATAAATTTTCTTTCCAAAACAATTCTATTATATGATTAGAGATTAAATTAGACATTTTCATTCAAATATTTATGGTAGTATTGGGACCTTAATATCTCATAACTTCTCACTACAACAATTTTTAAAACTTGTTATAAATTTAGAAAATTTAATAACTATTTTATAGTTAATTAATTATCAATATTATTTTTCTAGTTAAAATTCAATATTTATTACAAATTAACTATATATATATATATATATATATATATATATATATATATATATATATATATATATATAAAATTCTCATCGCCGATAAAAATAAAATCAGTTCATCATACTCTAAAGAACTTAGCCTGTAGTGTCTGTATATGTATATATGTGTAATATACCTCGCAAATATCAATCTCATAGTATTTAATAATATTATAAAAAATCCATATAAAAAAATACTACAATATTTTTTTAAAATTTTGTATGGTAATTTTATATTTTGAATTAATTCTTGACTTACCATATACTTTTTCTACATGAAATTATAAATTTACAAAGTAATTATTTTTTAATGTATAAATTTTTAAAATAATAGATTATAAAAATAATATTCTCTTTTATGACATTTTATAATATAGGGGTAGTTTTATAAATGTCAATCTTTTTTGTACTTTTATTACTTTTCATATCTATGTTAAGTGGAAAAAAAATCCCAGAGACTCACCGGTCATTAATATATTTTTTTACTACTTTTTTTTAACATTTGTATTAAAAAAATACTTCATTTCCAGTGTAAAACCTTTCCCCACTCCACTTATTATCAACTAAACTAGGTTCATAGAGATAACTTTTCATAAGTGTCATGTGTTTTTTTTTTTCCCTCCACTCTTCAACCAAACAATTAAAAGTGTAAAACCCGTTTTAGTTTGGGAAACACTCTCCGTTATTTTATTTTAAAGATTAGCATAAAAAATGAACCAATACTTATATATACAGCTTTAATAAAACATAAAAAATATTTCTTGAAATTAATCAAGCTTGTTTCTTTTTGTTTCCCCCCTCAATTCTTCTTATCCATTTTTCTTTCAATAGAAAAGACAAATTATGTCAGATCATATATTTATGATTTGTGAGCATTTTTCAACGAAAAAGACAACTAGCTAAGTAGAGAGTAGTTATAAATTATCGTTATTGACTTGCATATGTCCTTTTCAAACGAAGAAATTGGAGAGAATTAACTTAGTATTTTATCTCATTAGATTTATTATTTTTTAATTGTTCAATTTATTATTATATTAATATTAATAATTATCAATTTATTATTATACTGATAATTATTTACCTTATCTATTTATATTCAGTACTTGTAAATGTCGTCTCATTTCAATCTAATTATTATTGAAATAATAACAGTTTCATTTTATACTCTTCCACTATTCTATAAAAATGTCTTTAGTTACATCAATGATATTCGCAATTTTCTATTCTTAGTTATATTTTCATTGGATAAAGATGGTTCATACTAAAAAAAGATATTGTTTTGAAGAGAAATCTAGCAATATTGGCTAAAATATTTTCTTTCTAAAATTTTTCTATGATTTATTTAAATTTAATAAAAATCACTAATTTTCCTGCATATCGAGTCACCATTGATTCCTTGTTCGATGCTTCAGTATTCTTGATTCTATCTCCAGATATTATAACTCAAAATGACTAGCCTTGTCCCGATTGTTGGTTGGAAAGCCTATGGCAGATTCTCGACTTAGCTTTTGTTTTCAAACCTTCTTGAATTTGAAATTTTATATAATGGATTAAGTATATTTTGTTTCAATTTTCTACTTTTAGGGATTGACATTCAACAAATATACAATCTTAAAGAGAAATAAAAAGAAAAGAAAGAAAATGTCATTACATAATAAGTGGCATAAATAAAAGTAATAAAAGTGAAACATCAAATGTAAAATTTAGAGAATTAAAAAAAGATTGATTATTATTCAAACAATAGTGTTAGAGCCATTAATTAAGAGAGGTTAAATATCTGGGAAAATTGGTTGCAATTTACTTGTGTTTATTTAATTCTCAGTAAATATATATCTTCGATTATTCTGAAATTTCAATTAAATTTAAAAGATTTGTATGAAAAAAAAATTAATGAAAAATTCTATATTAGAGTAAGGAGTTAAAGAAGTAATTGTGCTTACCTAGAGGAAAGAAAAAATATATTGAAGGGTCATTTGTTTTTGAAGAGAATATAGATATCAGCAAGTATTAAACACTGTTTTGTTTGAGGGAGATGAACAAGAATGGATGATGTAAGGATAAATTCTTACAATAAATAGTCATTAAATTAAATTTAAGTTTTTATTTAAATTATTAATTGAATTGAGGTGTAATGGATTTATTATTGGTGTTAATTCTTTATGGTTATTTTTGGTTGATGGTAAAAGGATGTGGACGTAAGAATAATTATTACTCTTTTGTTTCGAAAGATTTTAGCTAAATTTTGGAAATTTATTTAATAAGGAAAAAGAGGGTGCAAATAGCAAGTGAAACTTACTAAATACACCTCAACTTCCTTTTTCTTCTTCTTTCTCCCTTTTCTTTCTTCCTTTCTTCTTCTTGGTTGTATCAATTCTCTCTCTTGGCCATGATGGACTATGGCTTGCATGGTCAATGTTTGGTTAGTGGAATCAAATGTGGTATCTTCCATTGCTCATGATTCTAAGAGGTAATCAGTATAAGTATGTCTAATAGTAGTTTTATAAAAAATTTTACATTCATTTTCGATCCTTTCGTTCTTGTTAAAAAGGGAATTCCTTTGGAAATTCTAATTTTCTTAGGTTTCTGTTGAAATTAGGTTTCCTGTGAGGTTCCTGTGTAATTTCTTCAGGTAGTTTCTTCCCTTTTTTTGTTACATAGGCTTTTAAATAGAGAAATAGGAATGAAAGCTAAATATATTTATGATTTTAGTTGGATGAATCATGATTTTGAAGTTGTGAGGTTGTTGGAATGTAATTGATTAAGGTTTTGAACTGAGCTTGATTTTTATGTAAAGTTATTTATGCGGTGATAATTGATGTTATTAATGATAAATTGATGTTTGATGTTGATTTTGATGAAGTGGATGAATTGAAGTGTTGTTGTGTATTATGTGAAATTATTTGTGCTAGTAGTATTGATATTGGAAATGTTGTTCTTCGCAACTGTTGATGGATTTGATGTTGGTTGTTAATATGATGTTGATCATAGTTGTGCTGTAATGCATATATTAAAATGCATGATGATGATGAGATGTTGCTGATTACAGGTGGTAACTTAGCCTTGGTTGTGACCTATATGTTGATAATATGGGTGTTGAGACGTGAGTTAGTAACACCGATAAGGTCAATGTAAGTACTCTCTATTAGGGAGTACACATGTAATCTTGTATTAGAGGTACTCAAATGTAAGTACTTCATCGTTGGGGAGTACACATGTAGTTTTACATTATAGGTACCTAAGAAATATGTTGGTACAATAATTGTGTGTTATAAGGGTCAAACAGATTATAGACAATAATGTTGGATGAATATGCTACTGACATCTGTTGGTCGTTAGAAGGGTCACCTACACTCTAAACTCCAATTGTGAAAGGTCTTTAGTTGCCTTGATGTCCTACTCAATTAAGTCTTTCTGGAAAGCATCAGTTATACCAATTGTGTGTTGTGCTTGTTTATGTTCAGGGGAACATGAGTGTTGTTGGTTGCTTTTAATGGATGCGTACTGATTGTATTAATTAATGATGTTGTGCAACCTTTATTCTTTATGCTTAGTTGGATCATGTTATGCTTCATGCTTAGTTTGATTGTGATATGCACCCTTGCTTTGTTTGTGTATTCTGTATGATTATGATGATCATGTTTTTCACGAGAGCATATACTAGTGAGGATGCGAAGATCAACATTAACAGAGTTGATAAAGGACTAGAGGCAACTGTTGAGTTACATTGTTTTGTGTTAGAAATAGTTTAAGTTAAGTATCAGAGTATGTGTATGTATATAAGTTTGGCTTTTGAGGATGCTAAATGTAAGGTTTAGCTAAAACTAGTAGCTATGCCCTTGGTATGTACAAGATTTATGAAGAATAACTAATTTGAATGACTAGAGTTATGTTATATATATAAGTTGTGTGATAGTTAAGTTTTAATGAAGATTTAACAAGTTATATATATTCTTTGTATGAATTATGTTTTAGGTGGGAAAAAGACATGAAATGTTTTGTGTAAATGATATGACATGAACTGAGTAAGTGATATGAAGTGTGTGTTGGTATAAGTCGAATTGCATAAAACATGTTTCAGTGAATTATGTAGCAAAGACTCTACCATTTGTAGAGTTTCGCTAGAAGACATGGTGTTGTTGGGCGAGCTATTGCTGTGTAAATTGTATATATCGCTTTGAACTTTGAAATTGTTGTGTTATATGCTTAAATATTGTGATGAAATTTTATATTTTAGTAATTTGAATAATTTAAAAAGAATTATTAGTGTAAATAATATATATAGATTTAGGATGTTGTAGATGGAGCAAAATCCCTCTTTACCCCATTTTAGCTTCCCTAAAATATTAGAGGAATTTAGAGGGGACAATAAGCAAATTCATAAATTTTACCTAAATTACCCTAAATCATTTTAATCTTACCATGTAGGTTTTTTCTTTGTGAAATTTTGGGCCTGATTGGTTAGATTTTTTTTTTTGAAAGAGCTTTCAAAAAGTGTTTTCTAGAATAAGAGGAAAGAAAACTTGTTTGGTAAGTATTATTTAAAAATTGTTTTGAAGATATGAAAATGAAAAAATTTGATCATATTTACAGAAATGTTATTAATGAAAAGCAAAAACCTTGTAGTTTGAGTTTTTAAAACAAAAATAGAAAATTGAAAAGCAAAACTACTTATAATTGTTCCTATTTTTTAGTTTTCAAAAACTAAAAAATAGGACTATTTTCTATTTTTTTTTAAAGAAAACAGTAACCAAACAAGGTTTTTAGTTTTTAAATACTAAAATACTGAAAATAGTTTTATAAAATTATTTTTAAACAAACACTTTATCTTTACATAAGACCTAGTAAATAACTTCCATAAAAGCCACATAAGTTAAAGAATCCTATATACCATAATAATGTGTCATAGTGGTGTGACTATGACCATAAAGGTTTATAATATATTTGAATGAAGAATTTCAAGAGGGTAGGTCATTTTAATTTGAAATTTCAAATGCTTTGTGATGAAAGACCTTGTTTAGATGAGAAATTTTAAAAGAATTTGAAATTCTAGACATTTTGAAAACATTTTTATTGATTAAAATTGTAGAATTTAAAATTCCTGAAAAAAAAATTAAGAATTTGAAATACTTCAAACTTACTTTTCTTTTAGAAAAATCGGGTGAGGTTATTTAATACTTGACCTCAGCTAAATTTTTTTTGGTTGACATTGATTAGAATTATGTTTCGTTTGAGATCGGCAAGGTTTTTTTTTTCTTATTTTTTTTAACATTTCTTAAGGATATGTCACTTAGATATTTTGCAAAACATTGGTTGAAATAATTTCTTAACATGTAGAACTTCATAAAATTAGTTACAACACTTTTTTTTTTCTTACTCTATGATACTGCAATAGGTGTTTTGATGATCACAATTAGATTCACACTCATGTGGTCAAGTTAAAATATCTATTTTATTAGCTAAATTAATAAAATAAATTTTTATTTTTAGTAGGAATTGAAATACTCTATCTAAATAAGAAAATTAAAATTCAATAAATTTGAATTATCTTATCCAAACAAAACATTTGAAAAATGAAGTCATTTGAATTGAAATGATTTCAAATTCAATGTATTTTAAATTTCTTGTATTTGTAAAATTTTCTATTCAAACACAAAGTTAAGAGATAAGCCAGAAGGGAAACTCCATTAAATTTTCATCCATAGAGTTGTAACATATTTCATAGAGTTGTATAAGACATGTTAGAAGAGATATTAGGTTTACATCCACAATGTTGTCACACAGTTCATAGGGGTATGAAATATGTGCTGAAAGACAAAATGCATATGATATTTGCCTAAAAGTATGTGGTACAATCCAAATAGACATGAGAGATGCATGGTAAAGGAAAATACTTTTTAGGAGAATCCATATGGACTTGTCACATTGTTATCACATATGCTTTAAAATATAACAAAGATAAAAAAATTAATTTTAAAATTTCTCTCCACTCCTTGTGAACCAACAACAATAAAGTTATTTTTTTTCTCATTTCCTCTCTTGAACCTAACATGATATATAATTAAAATTTCTTCTTTCTCATTCCTCTCATTAAATCAAACATAACTGGTTTAATTGCTATTGACTCATATGATAAACCTATATTATTAATAGTAATACTAAAATAATATAAATTAAAATAGTAATAAATAAATATTATCAAAACCTACTAACCCTTAAAACTAAAATAACATATATAATATTTTACAATTGTTAAGATTTAAAGTTCATTTAAAATTTTAAATAGAATATTTCATAATACTTTATTAGATATAAATTGGAATAAAATATAACAATATCTTAATAATAAAAAATTTACATTAAAATAAAAAAGAAAACGAGAAATTATTATAATATGAAATAATAAAAAGTCATGAGATAAATAATTATTTAGATCAATAAACTGTTCACATAAATTCTAATGCAGTTGCAATTCAAGAACATATTTATGCCTTAGTTAGGTTTTTAATAACTCAACTTTTATTAACTATATCTACTTTGTTTATAATGAAAATATTTTATGTTTATGTTAGAATGTTTTTTCACTACTACTTAAGTTAGGCCTAGACATATATTGTCAAAGCATATTAATTTGTTAGACTTACACATATATTGTGAAAGCACATTAATTTCTTAGACTTAAGAGATATTGTCAAAGCATAATAATTTGTTTTGTTGATAAGATTATCATCATAATTTCCTTTCTTTTTTTCTTCTTCTTAACAAGTAATAATTACGATCTTATTGCAGATGGTGGTCCATTAAACTTTTAAAATTTTTTTAATGAAGTTATTTTTTGTGTGCAAACACGTACAATGCAGAGAAAATTTGACAAGCTAGAATATATCTTTTTAGATACGTATTTATAATCCTTAATTCTTATTTATTGATTATTTCTTTTGTATTTGTTTTGGAGTAAACCTTTTACGTAGTTTTAAAATATGTTAAAGGTAACAAATATGTCTTACAAGATATGTATAAGTATGTCGGTCCTGATTTTCTTAATGTTAAATGTTTTAAGGTCCTCTTGAAAATGTTTTAAAAATTAACTTGCACGACAATACAATAATAAGGATTGGTTTTGATTGAAAATTTTTCTAAAATCTAAATGTTAATAGATATAACTACGCGGACCAAATGGTTTACCCATTTGCTTTCTCACTCTTATGGTGAAATCCACTTATCCTATCTTTGACTTTGACATTTGATAGGCTTATATTTTGAGTTGTGAAAAGAGAGCTTTGGACCACTCAAAATGTATTTGCTATTTTGCTAAAAAGAGAGTGTTTTTTTTTTTTTTTTAATTGTCTAGTTCATAGTTTTCCATACCTATTAGTTAGCTCTCTGTACCTTTTAGTTGGAGGTTAGTTATTTGACTTTCTAGTACTTCTGATTAAAGAGTACTAATGTGTTGTTCTGAATATTTTATTAGGTTATTTTTCTTAAATGATATCTGAATTTTTGTTATGATAAATTTTTATTTTTCCATTATAAAAATTTATTTGTCTCATTATTATTTTTTATTAGATTGATTAATTAAAAGTTTAAATGTTATTTTACTTTTATATTATACAACAACAACAACAAAAACAACAACAATAATAATAATAATAATAATAATAATAATAATAATTATTATTATTATTATTATTATTATTATTATTATTTTATATCTTTACTCTACTCTTATTTGTAGAAGAAATATAACATTTTATGAATAAAAAATTAATTGTAGTTACTTTTATTTTGGTAGTAGTAAAATAGAAAGATCTTTCAAGAGAAAATGATCTTAATTTAGAATCTTTTTCTTGAGCACTTGTTTGTTGATGAGCAAATGAATCTCTCCATTTCTTTTTTGTCTATTTCCTACCATTTCTTATACTTTTTAAAAAAATAATTAATGGAGATGAAATAAATTTTATATAATGTAACATTTATGTAGTGAAAAACATAGTAATAGAAAGAAATGGAGAGAATCCTAATCTTATTAAGAAATGAAAAAATAGAATATTGTTCATTCATGAAATTTTATTTTGGGATTTAATTTGAACAACTGATGATCGTTGTATAAGGTGAAAACTTTTATATTATCATCCAATTAATTTGTAAAAAAATCCTTCTAAAGTAAAAGAGAATAATTTTCACAAAATTTGAAGATACATTTTTGTAAATTTAACGTGATTGGTCTATAAAATATGTTATAAATAAAGTATAAAGAAGATGCAAAATATTGCTTGTGTTATTATCTTACCAAATCATGTGTTGGAGAACATTAAAATGGTATCAATGCATCTATAAGAGAAGGTTTTACGAATGGAATAAAAGTGAACAATTTTACAAGTTGAATTAAACTATTTTTCTATAAGCTAAAGCTAGCTATAAGCTATTTTAAAAATAAGTTTAAATTAACTCATGAACATGGCATAGGCTTTCTGAAACACGTATGATAATATTATATCATAGGATAAGTTCAAATAAATAATACATATACTATTTCAAATGAGGCCTAGAAAGTAGAAACAATGTTTTCTGTAAAAATAATAAAAAAAATGTTAATTAAAATTGAGTATTTCTTCTCAGGAAAATAAAAAGGATTCGTGTGGTCCTTGGGCTGGGCTTATTAGAAGGCGATTTGGGCTGGGCTTGCTGACGGCTCTATCTGCTCCGAGACTAAGGCCTTTATGCCACAAACACGCGAGAGAAGAAGTGTGTGGAAGAGGGGACATGTCAACATTCAGCATTTCTGCATTTGTTTTATGGGGAAATTTTAAAAGAAAAGTCATATTCATTTTACAAAGAATTCAAATTTTAGTTTAGAAATATGGGAGTTTATTTATTTTAACCTGTTTTATTTTTTCGATAATTATCAATATTTAAAGGTTAAAGAAATTTATAATTGATTTTCTAGTAATAAATAATAAGTTATAATTTTTTATAATAATTTTATTAAAACTAATATTGATTAAATTCTTATTTATTAATTTTTATAATAATTGTTTTGAAAGTCATATTTATTAATTTTATAATAATTGTTTTAAAATCATGCTTAAGTTAATTTTTAATTAGTTGGTAATATTTTTTATAAAAATAAAATTAAAGTGAAAATAAAATTATATTTATATTTATATATATAAACTTTACTTAGAGTTACAATTCGCTGAAACTTTCAACAGATAAAACACATTTGAATTATTTTAAAAATGAGAATTTCATATTCCCTCTCTTTTTAAATCTTTTTATATTTGTAAAACTATATGTTAATATAAATTTTGTCCAATAATCTACCATCATCCCTTTCCTGCTACAATTCTTTTAACTCTTTTATTCTTTGATATATACTCCTCCCATCTTAATTTCAATTGTAAAGTGGAGGGTGCCTACAATAGGTATCACTCTCATACTATCTTCCATATTTCGTATTCTACTTAAAGTCCAACCAAATAATGAAAATAAAAAGGGAAGACCCTTACTACCATCCACCATCACTGGAGACATTTTCTGGTGACAAAAGTGGTACCATAACCCTTTTCAGTTTTGAGCAACACCATGCACGGTCCCTTTGAAGTGTCATCGCTATGAATGGGTTGAACCCATGACAGTGACTGTTGCGTGGGGAGCTTTACAGAATGGCCACCATTGACGGTCTTCTCCAACGATTCAGCACTGTCGCTCTTTATCTCTCCCACTATCTTTCTTCACTATTTTCATTTAAGGATTCCACTCCCTAGCTTTGTCCCCGTCTAAATCTACCATTCTTATTTTATGAATAAAAAAAAAATAAAATGGACTTGTTTGTGTACATGCATGCGTGTTGCCATACTGGGTATAATTCCTTTTCTTCCTTTGCTTTTCTTTTTTCTCCTTAGCCGTTTGGGCCTAATAAGCTTTTCTAAAGTTTATGTTTTTCTTTGCTTTTTTATATTATTACATTATTAGGAGATGTATTATGTATCATGTGTTTATTATTATATTATTTTTTATTTCTCTTAATAATAATGTTTTTTTACTAGTTATATATATATATATGAATAAAAGGAAACATTTAAAATCTTACCATTATGATATAGTTAGGAAAATAAAAATTTAAAATAACTTATGGAAAGAAAAGGTTAATCAAATGTGAAATTTATTTTTAATAAAATTTTAAGGATACAAATTTTGACGGTTAGGTATACTCAAATTTCTCTCTTAATTAATATTAGTTATTAACAATATACTTTCTTTCTAATAATAGTTTATAATAAAAACATAAAAATGTTAACTTTCATTTTACTATTTTTATTTTAAAAATTTCTTTAATAGAGATAAAATGATTAATTAGACGTAACATCTTTTTAATATTGTAATTTTAAGGTATAAATTGTGACAAATTTTTTGTCTCAAATCTCATATTTAAAAAAATTTGTATAAATGGTGACAATTTTACGTATTTAAAATTCTTCATTAATTAATTTAATTTATAATAAAATTCTTCTATAAGTCTAATTTATAATAAAAATGCTAACTTTCTTGTTACCGTTTATATTTGCAATATTTATTTAATAGAGATAAAAGGAGGTGACATTTTTTTAATTTTGTAATTTTAAGGTATGCATTGTGACAACTATTTCTCTTAAATCCCATATCTAAAAAATTTGATAATTTCATGCACTTAAAATCCTCCCTCATTAATTTTTGTTATAATAAAATTCTCCAATATGTAAAATTTATAATAAAAATATTAACTTCCTTGTTAATATTTTGTTTATAATATTTCTTTAATAGAGATAAAAAGATTAATTAGATGTAATATCATTTTAGTCTCGTGATTTTAAGATATAAGTTGTGACAACTTTTTATCCTTTATCTCATATCTAAAAACTAGATTACTAGTCGAAATTGTATAAAAGAAAAAAACAAAAACAATCTAAAAAGATAAAAATGTTCTAGTAGATTGATTTGGGTGTACACTCTTGTCAATTTTTAATTTTAAAACGTATGAATCGTGATAGTTCAAAAATCCTAAGTGTAATAAAGTAAAATTAAAAACAAAATATATCAACACACTCGTATTAAGAAGAACCACGTAAACTCCTGTTCTCCATTGCACTTGGAGATATATAGGAGTAGAAAACCACTTTTAATGACATGAGAAGGAGGACGACAAGGATGATGATAAATAATAATAATATTTTTTAATAATAATAATTTTAATAACAATAATAATAAATAATAATAATTTTTTAATAAGCAATATTTTTCTAATAATAAAAATGATCATAATAAAATCTTGTATTAGTGTTTTTTTAGGATAAATAAATATTTTAAAAGATAATTAATATACTTAATTAATGAGAGGTAAATTCTATTCACGATGAACGTCACCTTCTTTATGCATAATTATCTTGCGAATTCTAAGTTTGGTTTCATAAACCAGTTTTTTTGTTTTTTCAAGATTTTCTTCCAATGCCTTTTTAAAATAAATATTTACAGTAACTTTTCTGATTTTTCAAATCATTTTTTCGCCATAGATGATCCACATGTTTACAAGAGTTAACTTATAACACATAGCTAAGTCACCTTACGTACTACAAAAGTTTTAAATTATTTGATTTAGGAAAAAAATGAAGAAGTTTGATGTGTAAAAATATTAATTTGTTGAAGTCAGTGAACCTTATTCTTTGGGTTGAGATATATCACTATAAAAATATTGTTTTCTCTTTTCATCTAACGTTGAATTAGTTTTTTGAGAAAACATTGTTCAAGAATGTTGCTGTAAATATTGTGTCGGATTATCATGAAAGAGAATGTCAGTCTCAACGTTGTTGTTGAGATTTTTAATTGATTCACTGTATAGTAAATTATTAAATATAGGTTGATTTATTACATTAGCTAATTTTCAGGATTAGTTAGAGGGATTAGCTTAATTGTAGGGATTGGGCAGTTTTTTGTTTCCAGAGATATATTCTCTCTAATGCTCTACATATATGATGTATTTTTCTTGTAATCATGTTAATATATCTTAGAATGCCATTTCAGAATATGGTATCACAGCTAGGTTCCTTAACCTTGATCCACCATTTTCTTAACCTTTTTTTTTAAATACACTGTGAACCCATAAGATGTCTGATAAAAATTCTGCACCCAAATCAGGGTCTACATTGACTCCTGTCATTATTCAATTTGAAAGTGCGTTCAATGCCGGAATCGTTCTGAGTAAAACAAATTACGACATATGGTCACAAATAATGGAAATGCATATCGCAGAGAGGGAGAAACTCTCATATATTTTTGGCAAGGAGAAACAACCTGCAGAGCAAGATTCTGGTTATGAAAAATGGTATGCAGAAAATCAAAAGGTGAAGAGGTGGCTGTTGCTGTCCATGAGCCAAGAAATTATGAAGCGTTACTTACGCTTAGCCATAGCCCATGAAATTTGGAGTGCATTATCTAAGGCATTCTATGATGGAAGTGATGAGTTACAAGTATTTACTTTGAATCAAAAGGCCTTTACTGCAAAACAAAATGGTAGGCCTCTCTCGGAGTATTATGGAGAATTGATGGAAATTTTTCAGGAATTGGATCATCGTGATAAGGTGGTCATGAAAGATCCTGAAGATGTCACAGCTTACAAGAAATCAATTGGACGACTAAGGGTGCATATATTCCTTGCGGGATTAGATGGTGAGTTTGAACAAATTCGTGGAGAGATTTTACGCAAAGAACCTGTCCCAGAGTTGGAGAATTCTTATGCATTGATTCGTCGAGAGGCAATACGTCAAGCGACTTTGAAAGGTGAATCAGAAAGTTCTGACAGCACAGCCATGATAGCTCGAAACAGAAACTGGTAGGGTCAAACAAAAGGAAACCATCCTAAAGCGAACTCAATTATAGATAAGTCTAAGTTTAAATGCACTCACTGCAATCAGCAGGGCCACACTAAGAGTCGTTGTTTTGAACTTAATGGATATCCAGAGTGGTGGGATCACAATCGGGATCAACGAAGAAAGAATCCAGTTGCAGCAGCTGTTGAGGCAAAAAACGCAGCTAAAGCCTCCAAAGAGTCGACTGCTTTGATGGAAATTAGAGGTAATGGTGGTGAGTTTTCTGTACCTATTACTAATAGCACATGGATAATTTATTCAGGTGCTACTGATCATATGACTTTTGATTCTAGACAAATTTCATCCATGAAACCATCTCAAAAGAATTGATTTCCACTGCCAATGGTGACACAACCTCTGTTATTGGAAAAAGGATCCTTAACTCTTACTAATAATTTTACTTTAGATTCTGTTTTAGTTGTTCCATCTCTAGAATATAACCTTTTGTCTGTATCACAAATTACTACATCCCTAAATTGTATTGTTATTTTTTGGCCTAATTTTTGTGTGTTTAAGGACATTCAGACCAGACAGACGATTGGTTATGGTGTTAAACAAGGAAGATTATACTATTTGGACTTGGTGTCGAAAGATTCTGGGAAGTTAGAAAGCGCTTTGACCGTGAAGAGTTCTACCAGACAGAAAGAAGAAACTGAAATTTGGTTATGGCATCGTCGCCTGGAACATGCTTCATTTAGTCTCTCATTGACTTTGGCGTCGGAGTCCCTTTTGCAGGTACACACCTGTCCCCTAGAGCTCAAAGACCCGAAGGAACGAGAGGATAACTGTTCTACCAAACTTCGGTAAGAACACTTAATAAAATTTTTGCTAAAATCATTAACATTTGAAAAATGTTTCTAAATTATGAACAAATGTTACTAATATATTTCTATAACATTTTATCAAATGTTGCATATAATTCATAATGCTAAAGCATATTAGTAACATTTTAAACTTTAATAAAATGAAATAACTAATATATTACATTTGATAAAAATATTACAAAAATATATTAGCAACATTTATTCATAATTTTACGATCTACTTATTCCAATAGTAACTATAATAAACTTATTCTTCATCTTAATAATTCATTTTCTTAAAATTTAATTGTTGTAATGAATAACTAATCTTAACTATTAGATTTCATAAAAGTGAATGGTTAGAAGGAAGAATAAACTCTTATATTACTCTTATAATGACTTTTGGAGTAAGTGTCCCTTCTATTTTTCAAATGTTAAAGACTTTTAGTAACATTTTTTATTAAGTGCCAAACAAAACATATTCCTCAAAGTTGTAATCCTCTAGATATAATCATCAAAATGGGCCAAAACAAATGGGCAAACCCAACCCATTACGAGTTCAGGTTGAAAAAATAAAATCGGCATTGATATATTAAAAATACGAGTCAATTCACTTATGATCCAACTCACCAACCCATTTACTTTTTTTTTTCTATTATTATATAGTATGAAATATTTGTTATTTTTATATTTTAAAATATTATATTTATTTGACATATATTTTTTAACAATATATTTTCTAACTTGTGGATATCAATTAAATAATATTTTATATTTTTAAACAAATATTTTACAATTTAAAAATGTAGATTTTTAGTGAAAAATATCATTTAACTATTAATTTTTAAATTCATAAAATTCAAAATTAATATTATCCTTAATTATTCAAATTTAAATTTTTTTAAATAGTTAAATTTATTTTTATAAAAAATAGTTTTTTATTAATTTAATATTTTTTTTATTTTTTGGTTGTTTTATGGGCCAACCTATTTAATCTACTAACCTGTAGTGGGTCAAAATAGACAAAAATATATATATATATATATATATATATATATATATATATATATTACAAATGAAACGAATTAAATTAAATGGACTCATATTTTAGATAAATAAAAATAGACTGGACCATATCAATTGGACTAATTTGTTTTGAAAGCTATATATATATAAAAGAGGATTAAATTTGGTAAGGATGCAAGGGTTTTAAGTTTGATGAGGCGGGCTGGCGGCTGTGTTTATTTGTACTTTGTTTAAATAAAAAAGATTTTGAACAAAAAAGTGATGTTATAAGTTTGGTCCAAACATGCTCCCTTATTTGAAAGATGTTAAATCGGGCACGTGGGTCAACGAGTGGAATAAAGTTATAGCATATCCAGGAATCAGGTGGCTGAGACGTAAATTGAATTCAAAATCCTCAGCACAACACAATCCAAGTACAATGAACTTGTCAACACAAGGAAACATCTTATAGATCCTTGGAACCAGATGCATGCGCATTGTGTCGGTGTCACCAATGTACTTTTTGTTTTTTCTTTTGCCAGCCACAGGATCTAGTGAAATTCCTCATGTGTCTGTCAAATTAATATACACTTATCATTCATCATTATGATGATGCAATAGTTGTTGTATTCGTGAATCTAATCACTCTACAATCTACATCAATAAAAAGGGAATGAATAATAAATAAACTGCACACGATCGAGAGGGTTCAGATTATTTAATGCAGTGAAACAAATAATGCAGATAAAAATAATGAGCTATGAGCCACTTGCTATGGTCTATGACATTTTATTAATCCCCACTTGCGCATTTGAATGTGCACCCTTTTGTCTATGATGCTTCCAGCAGATACATGAATATCATAGAAATGAACTAGATACATGAATTTTATTACTTTAGATCAATTTGTTGTCTATTTTGACATGCTTATTTTTTTGCCTCTTTCTGATGATGTCTCTTTCGTTTGTTATTAGCTCCTTGGTACGATGCATCCAGTAGTGAAAGTGGCTTTGGTATATGTTATTAGTTTAAATAATGATAAATTATTATTGGTTTAATAAAAGTTTATGGATATTCAGATTAATAATTAATAACGGTAAATTAACAAACATATGCCTGTAGTTTGGTAAGAATATACGTATAATTAAAGTTAGGAGCATATAAAAGAAACCTAGGACAATCGAAATTGCGTATTCGAAAAAGATAGCAAGTAAATTAAACCTTGGATAAGCCAAAGCAGCAAGTGTTAGAATAATGCTGCTTATTGTTAAAAAAATTAAGAGTGATGCTGCCTAAATGGAAAATAAATTGGATTAATTAATTAGAGCCCGTGTTAGCCGCAACTTTCCCAAATCAGAATCGCTTTATCATTTGTCAAACTTTTCCGTTATACTTTGACTATTATAAATTAAGTGTTTGGTTAGGATTTAAGATGAATGGACATTATTAACCTCTCCACTTTGAAATAAATAATACATATGTGGCATAAGTTTCTTCTATTATATGAGTATTTTAATTGAAATAAAGTTATAAAACTATAAAATAATTAAAGTTTGATATTTGCCACCGAATACTTTACATCATCAATGGCAACCAAAAGAAATATTAATAATAATAAGATTGATAAATAAATAAATAAAATTTTAATTAATTAAGTTCCTGGTCTTTCAAATTAAAATGTGATTTTTTATTTATCACTTTTACTAAAATATTTTTTTTATATTCTCCATAAAAAATTAACCAAAAATTGTACAATGTCATAAGTTTCCATATGGGAACCTTCATGTCCGTACGTCTTGGACTTTCCAAAATCTGTTTTCCTATTGTACAAGGATTAATTATTTAATTAATATTATATAACTTTGAATATGAATGTATACTTATTAAACTCTTATTATATATATATACATTTAGTTACACCTTTTATATTTAACTTTTTAATTTTAAAATCATGGCAATGTATTTTTAACTTTTAAAATTCCTGACTTTGTGTCTTGTTAAATAGGCGTTGACTCTCTTAAGAACACATCAAGGTAATTTAATGATATATATACGATTATATACTAAAAATTTTTATAATTAATCAACTTACTTTTAAATTTTTTTATAAGAAACTTACCTTTAAATAACAGAAGTAGAATAATATTACGTAATTAAATTATTGTAATGTGTTACTTAATCATCTATTAATGTGAGTTTTGCTATGGTCAAACACAAATTTAACAATTTTAAATTAAAAAATTAAAAATATAATATCAAAAAATAAAAAATTGTAAACATAAAATGAGATTAAGCCTTTAATATATTTTCACTCTTCACACATGTGCTATTCCGAACTTGTAATTGTTTTACTAACCCTCTTGTTAGAGTGAAAAGTGGCATGACAGGAAAATGAAAATAATTGATTTTTCTCTTGTTCAATAAAGCAGAAAGTAGCAACGAAAATTTTATCAACATAATAAATCCAACATGTTTTATTTTCCACTTAAAAACAGAAAAAAAATATTAAAAAATTGACCTTTGTTCTAGCGGGGAGACTTCATAAAAATCAAATAATAAATAATGCAAATTTTGTAATTGTGTTACAATTTTCTTTTTTTTTTTTTAGAATTTTCCATTCAACTCAACAACTTTGATCTTCAGTGTTTCATGTATTTTATTTTTTTTTCCTGAGAATTTCTTTTTTTTCTTCTCGCAGTTGAGGTTAAAAGAGAACTTAGCAAATGGGTAGTACAGTATATGACTCGGTATTGGCACATGTTTCAATAGAAACGTTATATGAATGGGATTTATTGGGTGATGAATTAGATTCTGGATACATGCATGGTACTGATAGTTAATGCCCATGGTTTCATCATACCTATTCAAATAGGTTTGCAGGATTACACCTAAATTTATGAAGGCATGAGCCAAATGCATGTATCTACACGCACAGCCTCGTATCATATTTCAACTTTTTCAATGTTCCACTGTGTCTGCAAGCAAGTACCACTTGTTTTCAAATTCACACCACACATTGAATTTGTCTCAATGTGGCTGCTAAATTGACCAATTGAGTGACACTATCCTTTATATTCATCAATATTTGACCAGGAAGCAAAACAAATTGCATGAGATAGTAAAAAAGGTAAGCACTTATATACATTGCTAGCTAGTTGTTTATCATCTGTCTCTTCTACTCTTATTTACATTTAGTATATGTTCTTTCACAACTTTAATTAGCTAATAATTAATGGCAGTGGCGTTGTGTTATGAAAACAACCAATTACTGGGAATGAACTGCGCACAGCATGGCAGAAGGCCTCAAACTCAAACCGTAGATACATATATACAATCATGTAAGTGTTACTTGTAATTTTATATGGTTCATTGTTTTCTGGCTAGTTACCTTATAACAGTAGATATTTCTATGAGTTTAATTGGTATAAACAGTTAGTGTAAGAGGTTTTTAATGTGACTTTTAAAGTAATAATGAGTAAAATCAATAATTTATCATGAACGAAAGGTTGTGACAGAATGTTGTAAAAATTTTTATACTATTAAACTCTATTAAACTCTATTTCTATAGGATTTATTATAAGATAGGATTAAGAGGGATCGATGAGAAGTTTAATTTTGTCATAATAATGTACATTTCTGTTTGTGTTAGTCGTTTGTTTTTGTTGCTGCTTCTGCTGTCAAAATTTAAGAATCGCATACTACATGCCATAGCTTGCTCACATGCAGAAAAACCTCACGCTTTGTAAGTTCTAACATACAAAATTCTGCATATTTTGACGCCTAATCTGCTCATGCCAAATCATTATCCAAACCATTCTGAAAAACATGCATTCAGTTTCATGTTAATTGATTATAAGAAGGAATCTAACAGTGCATGGTTGATATGATATATATATATATATATATAAATATATATATATATAGTTTTTCTCTATTATTGTGCACATTCTATCAATATAATATAAATATACATGACTCAAGAAATTAATTTTCATGACAAAATATATATATAGTTTTTCTCTATTATTGTGCACATTCTATCAATATAATATAAATATACATGACTCAAGAAATTAATCTTCATGACAAACACTGTACACTTATTAATTTTAATTAATATTCAGGACTAGTACTATTTTTGGTTTCTAAATTAATAAAATAAACAATTATATAAGCTAATCACTAAAAAATCATTGTAAAGATTGTTTTTTTTTGGTAGAATATGTTTTTTTTTTGTCTTCGAATTAATCAAGTTTGGTTAAGTTTTTTTGAAAATTTTGTCCTTATTTTGTGAGGATGTAATGATTACGCATGTGCTTATTAAATAGGGATTTTTATTACCAGTTTTAATCGTTATGTGAGACGTGACTATTGGGTTCTAGAAGTGTTGGATGTGGTTATTGGCCCTTGATGTGTTTAGCCCCCGAATTTGAAAAGGTGAGTTATCCCTATTAGATTGCATTTTCTCTTTTCTTTTTCCCTTCAACACATTGTCTTTGGTTTTGTGAAGCCTTTGAATCTAAGCATCTTCTCAATCTTTGTTTTAGTGCTAACCTTTTCTTTGAGGTGCCTTTGTCTTCTCATTTTTCTTATTTGTGTAAGCCTGTTATTCGTTTTTTCCCTATTGCTTTTGTCATGTCTTTTGATTCTAGGAAGAACTTACTCTAGATCCTAATTGTTTTGTTTTTTAAGTGAGGAGGTGTACGGTGATGATTATATCTCATGTATTTTTAGTGGAATTTTCAAGAGAGTGGGTGATAGAGGAGAAGGCAGGATCTTTTGATAAAGTGACATCAACCCCTTTTTCGAAGGAGATTATGAAGGCTAATAGGAAAAAGGGTTGATGTTCCTCCTTTGAAAACACCTAGTTGGACAACATACTGATATAACTTGGTACTTGGTTAACAATAGTTTTATAAAATTGTTTTCAGTATTTTAGTATTTAAAAATTAAAAAACTCGTTTGGATAGTGTTTTATGAAAACAGTTTTGGTTTAATTTTTAAAAACTAAAAAACAGGAACAACTAAAAGTAGTTTTGCTTTTCAATTTTCTATTTTTGTTTTGAAAACTCAAAATACAATCAGAATATGTTGTTTTTTTTCTTTTCATTACTGAAATTTTAATAAATATGAATAATTTTTTCCATTTTTACATCTTCAAAACAGTTTTTAAATAACACTTACTAAACAAGTTTTTTTTTTCTTTTTTTCTAGAAAATAGTTTTTTAGAACTCTTTTCAAAAACTAAAAAACCAAACCAAACCAAACCAATCAAACCCTTATTCTTCACTAACCAAGCTTTGTCCTCTAGAAGAATAACTTGGAGAGATATTTGCGGATCAATGTCATTTAGCAATCTTCTTCTTATGTGTTGAGCAGGATCTTGAAACTCAATGAGGTTAAGCTTTCTTTAACTATGGTTTGATGGTGGAGGAGTGACTTTTATGACTAGAGGATCATGTCATCTACATACACTTTTAGGAAATTCTTACCAATTTAGTCTTTAAATATATTAACATTATATGTGATAAAGACTATTTTTTCTAATTAGGTGCATACATCATAATATGGTTGTATCCGAAGTAAGCATCGGGGAAGCTGAGAATTTATTAACCATATATGTTCTATCTACAAGTTGATCTATACTTAGTAAGGGATATGTGTCTTTCAACCAAGTTTTGTTAAGATCAATGTAATTGACACACATTCTTCATTTTCCTTTTAACTTTTTGACCATGACTAAATTGACCAACCATGTAGAGTAGTCAACTTCTATTATGAAGTTGCATGCTTTGAGCTTGGTGGTTTCCTGCTTGATTGGTTTTCTTCATTCTTCTCCTAAGTTTCTATTTTGTTGTGCTACTAGTCTAACATAGGAGTATATTTATAGTTTGTGGTAGATAAAGTTAAGGCTGAGCTACCCCATGCAAGCATATCAACATAAGTAGTGAGGAAATTAGAGATATGTTGCCTTATTAAAGTAGTCTAGGCTTCCTCTAATTTTGGTGCATTGGAGGGTTACTGGCCAACTTGATAATCTGATAACAACTCCATAGGGGTATGACAAAAGTATTCTCAACCTAATTACATATCTAAGTCCAAGGCATCTATCATATTGGTATTTACTATGGTGGGCAAGTGAAAATTCTTCTCAGTGATTAACAATGTGCTATTACTTTGAGACTTTCCATGTAACACTTTGAACCTAGCATCTATTTGGTATGCTTTAATAGTTATGATGGTTTTTTCGCTAGAGGGAAACATCATTGCAAGATAAGGTGTTGACACAATAACTCTTATGTTGTTCAAAGTTAGTCTACCGTAAGGATATTATATGAAAATGGAGTGTTGACTAACAAATATATGATGGTGACACATTTCACTTTCTTTGTTTTTCCAAATTTGGTCAAGAGGTCCATGTACCTTTAGGTATGCATCCTTTGACCGATGAAACCAAATAATGGTTCATCATATTGATGAATAAAGGGTGCAAGTATATCTAATTGTTGGAAGGTAGACTATAATAGGATGTCTGTTGAGCTTCCCTAATCAATTAGGGTCTTACTGATATGCCAATTTTCAAGGAATACGGAGATGATCATAAGATCATCTTAGTTAGGATTTACATGTTTAAGGTCCTCATATGAGAAAGCGATGGGAAGGGATTTTTTTGTTCATTAAGGTTCATCAAGGTTGATGTATTTTGTTCGAATATGTCATTTTTGGACAGAGCTAGTATGACCTCCACATGCAAAGTCTTAATGATACCTTTCAATTTCTCATAATCTTCTTTTTCTAAGTTAATTTCGCTACATCGAATCTTCTACCCAATTGTTCTCCTTGGTCTTGATCAAAGCTTTTGATTTTGTCTTGGCTTCTTCTGCTAGGTTGGGGTAAGTTTTGTTGAATATAATGGCTCAAATTATCTGCTTGGATAAGCTCTTTGATTTTGTGTTAAAGTGTCTATCATTCTTATGTAGTATGACTAACATTTAGATTGTCTTATTTTAAAGTTCCTATTTTTATTAGGTTGTAGCTTGTTGTTGGATCTTACCTAACTTTTAGCTCTAAGTCAGAATAATTTTTTTTTTCAAATTTCAAAGTGTTATTCTGTCTATATGAACCCAACAATTTAGGTCCTTAACTTGTCCATACTAACAAGAGGATATCTGAGTTATCCACAAAAGGACCTAGTTTTAGTGTCATGAGCATGGAATGTAAAGCAACCTCAAAGTTGAGGCCTATGATTTTGATTAATGTTGTAGCAAATCTCTCCATGAACTTCCATAATGACTTGTTGTCTACTTGTTTGAGGCTAGCCAATATTGTTTATGTGACATGTTGAGGTTGATTGGTAGCATATTGTACATTGAACCTTTGAACCAATCCCCTTCAACGAGGTTGAAAATACTTGGCAATATATTGCATCCTCAGTAGTGTAAAGGTTATTTGACATCTATATGCTTGCCTAAGTTCATGATTTCGTCATATCAATATATGGTTAAATGTTTCCAAATGAGTGGAAGGGGAGCATCCATGATGTCTTTAACAAAGGGATGTCTCCTAACATTGGTGATATGTCCTAAAGATTAAGAAGTATGAGCTATTGTTTCCTCTCTTTTGTGGGAGCTAGCATGGTTGTCTTCATTTTGAGGATTCTCTATGTGAGTTGCTTCATTTTCCGCCCAAAATGGTTATTGCTTTTGCCATTGATGCTAGTGTGGTTGAAGAAAATTTTCTTTAGATCTCACGGTGTATACTAAAATGTTCTTACCAAAAAAGGGTATAACAAGACACACCATTTTATTAAAGCTTCAGGTTCTCTATTCAATTTCCTTCAAGTGTAGGGGAGATAAAAAAAATAAGACTTCGACGATTAAGTCAACAAAGACTCTAGAAAAGGAGTGATCATGAGCATGATAGAAATATACCTTCTCATTGAAGCTTTCTTATGCTCTTCAATGTGTTGTTCGTTATATAACTGACATATTAATAGTTTTGATGATCATTAAAAGTGTTTCTTAAAGAATTTATAACATGCTCTTGTCTGAGCTTGAACCGACAAGTTATGGCCAAATTGATAAATATTGGGTGCGATGATTTTGATAATGTTCTCAAACTAACAGTAGGAACATTACACTAGAAGGAGGGTTTAGGTCACATTCATTCATTTTGTAGTCTCCACTAAATAGCTAGGCTAATGTTATTTATAAACACAATTTTCCTTTAATCCATCAAGATGTATTTTCAAGATCAAATATTTACAAAACCACCGCACACTCTAAAGTCGATCAATAATGCCTTAGAGATAATAATCTTATAACAATATTCTCTTACTGTCAGTAGGAACAAAAGCAATTAACACAATTTGAAACCTGTGTGCTGCTTCTGAAAACTTTCTGGTTTTTCCTTTTAATGCGGAATGTACTTAACATTTTTTTTAACATAAAATTGTTGGACCAACTTTCTCGGACACAAGTTGGTAACACCTTCCCAATGTATACTTATTGATCTAGTAAGAGCATTGTTATATATATTGCAATGTGTGTGGCATCAAAATTAAATTAATCATTAGTGTAGTTTACTGCTGGTTTTACGTTATATGTTTGAATAGTTCAATGAAAAAACGATATTTTTTTTTGTCACACTATGAAAAAACGATATATAGCTATAGTAATAACATGCTTGAGGAGAAAAGTTCAAGAAGTAATTAAAGTCTTCTAATTTCCTTAACACTCCACGGCAATGGTTTAGTGGTTACTAGGATAATTGAGAAGAATATGGTGGTGGTAATTAGTATTTTAATTACTTGACATGGTAATTATGAAGCTTATCATGATTATGAAGCTGATGTTGAAACCTTTAATCACCATTTTTCAATAATTGAAATATATTTATTTACTATATATTGAGGTCTTTATTTCCCATAATTATTTTTCATATATTTATTTCCCCTTCTTTTTAGTCCACAGCAGGTCCAAATAGGCGGTGATGTCAATTTTTTATTATTACTTTATTTACTTTCATTGCCCCCACATCCTCAATTTCTTGACATATCTGCGACCCCACGTGCCGGGTAGAGAATTGTGGAGAAATGACGTTGATAAAATGAATAATATTGATAAATAAATTGGAATTTAAAGCCAGGAAAATTGGCTAAGCAAGACATAATTAATGATCAGAAACAAAGAAACAGAGTAGATAAAAATTAAATGAAAAAGAAAATATTTAATTAAAGAGAAATAAAAATAAAATAAAAGTTATCATATTTTCATTCAGCCAGACAACTATATTATTATGTTCACTCTTTTCACCCTCTTTCCATAAGAAACTAAAGTCAACAGGGAAAGGGGTGTAGTAACATACCCCAACTCTATTACAATCTACACCTTTTAAATTGTATTTTCTTTCTTAAAATTAAAAAAAAAAATGTGATAAAAAAGTTATAGAACTATAGAGATGTAAAAGACTTTACACATTCAATTATAAAAGTTTTTACACTTTAATAACCTATACAAGTCGTTTTTAAGTAATGGGATATTTTTAGACATTAATCCTTTTAGATTGGACACAAAACCTACCACTCGCTCTTTCTTCCTCTTCCACCTCCTTTAAACCCTGTCAAATGAATGCTACTGTTTCTATGTTGTTGGTCTCCTGTTTTCAGCTGCCCTTTTAGTAAAGGAAAATATTTCATAAAGGAAGGTGAACAATGAAAACAGTGTTGGATAAGAGGTATGTGTGATTTCTTTCTTTCCTTTATCATCGGGCATTCGGAGATAAGTCGTTGTTTTTTGTTACATATATCTGGGGTAACTGTCCTCTTGATGAAAATTATGTGGATCCGTGCATTTGAGTTTCTCATTCACTCTTATGTTGTTTATAATTTGTTGGGTCAACACAATCACCTCATTAATTCTTATTTTCCCTAGCATCATGACACCGGGATAAGCATGCACACTATGTTTTTGATAGGAAAAACTAATAAGAAATTTATTCGAAGCAAATTCAGCATGAGATGAATATATTGCATCTTGAACATCTTCCATACATGAGACCGCGGCATAAGCACAAGATAAATTGAATACATTGCATTTTGAACGTCTTCCAGATCATGTGACGAGTATCTTAGAACTGTTGCTGACAAGTACAATGCAAAATTGTGATTTAATTTGTTTTCTGCATACACGTATTGAATTACAATCAGTCCCGCTTCTTGGAAAATTATGTAGATGAACACTTCTTATTTGGTTCCCATTGCGTTAATGGCACTTTATTGCGGTGTTTTTGCTAGGGATTTAAATCACGCGTTTCACTTTATGTTCCACAATCATATAAAGTAACATATGTTTAAGTTTATGTAATATTTTTCAATTCACAAAATATTAATAATTAACATGGCAATTAAAAATATATCATCATATGAATAATGAGATAGAAAGTAACTGAAACATACAAGTAGGATAAATTATCTAAATTTTTTTGCTAAATTATGTTACACAGTTTTAGCACAGGCCATTTAAACCTTTTTATTATCATTCAAAATCTAATAATAACTATGCTTGAATATAAGACTTTGTGCATACTACTCCAATCTTCTACTATTGTGTTCACGCTAGTGGTTCAGCCATCTCCTTGATCCGAGAAAACAGTTTGTTTTAATCTACTATTTTCAAAAATAGAAGAGCTCATTTTATTTTATTTTCTGTTTTTGAAGATTTAAACAAAAAGTAATGAAAATAAGATGCATTTTGTCCATTATGGATACTAAAGCTGCATTTTGTTAATTAGGATTGTCACTTCACACGTTTTTGTGAGAGTAGGTTTCGAATTTTGTTATTTTATGTTCTTGGAAGTGCAATGAACCGAATATTTGTAGGTGTTATACAATTTCATATTTTACTGGGTATTTCTGGTATGTATAGTTGAAATGTTTACTGGAAATGGTAAAAAAATCACTATGCTTTATTGCTTGACAATAATTTTAATTTCTTCCAGTAGTTTATGACTTCTAGACTTCCTATGTTATGCTTCATAAGTTCAATGAATTTAAGCACATTTTTTATGTATTTATATTTGTGCATCCCCTGACAAATTTCTACCCACATTAAGATTACTTGTTAAGAGCTGATGATAAAGTTTTATAGACTTACCTTCTGAAACAAGAACTTCTGTGCTGGAGGTATAACATCAATTATTAAATATTTTTAATTTTACTTACGATCTTGCCATATATTGAAAAAGCTTTTGTGGTTGCTGTAGTTGTAAAATCTTCTCTTGAATTGATCGTAGATGACATGTATAGAAAGGGGAGAATTAAGCTAGCCTAGATGTGAGATATACTTAACTTTAGAAGTTTTTTCTTTTCACTTTAAAAGTTTAAGTATTTAACTTGATTTTAGTTTATAAATATCTATGATAATGAAATTTATCTAAATAGAACTTAAATTTTTAATTACTTGCATGTAATGTTATGATTTATAGAAGACAATATGTTAGATATTGCTTTAGAAAGGTTTGAAAAAAGTTTGCAGGATATACAGGACTTTTTTTGGTTTTCCAGAATATTTTTGGACATGAAGTTCAATATTAATGCTGTAAGATATGGAAATTCATTCAATAGATTAACCTTTCCTAACATTTATTTTATCATACACATGGACCAAAGGGTTTGAGTGTTCAAGTATTGTGTTTGATATCAAGTCTAGTTTATATTATTAATGAATTGTCTTATTTATAATAAAACTTTGATATGCTATATACATTTTAGGTTAATTTCTTTGACTATGTTTGTATTGATTCCTGGAGAATGATATAGATAGAGTCAATAAAAAAGTTAATCAATTGTTTGTTCGGTAAAATTAAGAATAGATGAAAAAATTATGACTATCCCATTCCATTATTTAATCAATAAAAAAGTTGATCAATTGTTTGTTCGGTAAAATTCAGAATAGATGAAAAAATTATGACTATCCCATTCCATTATTTAATCCAATTTTTATTCTCTTTAATTTGGGCTTTAGGGAATAGGGCAAAAATTTTTTTCCCCCTAAAAGTTAATATTTTGAGTGGCTAAGAAATATAAATCTTTAAAAGTGATATTATAGTAGAGATAATATAGAAATTAAGAAGCTATATATGCCTTATTTCATTTTGTTATTTTTTCTAAATAATGTAATGAAAAGGATATCTATTTTATTTCATTATAAAATACTCAAAATAATAAAATAAATTTTTAATCAATTTTATAATTTTGATCTATTTTATCCCATTTCGTTTCAACCTACTCTGCTTATTTTTTTAGAAAACTTCAGCTTGATTTTTTAAAATTTTTCAATAATACCAAGTTGATTCTTCTATTAGATTATCATACATTAATTTAATTAATTTGATTTTCTTATAAACAAAATGTAATAGTTAGTGGGTTAGTTTTTTTTACAGAAAATTTTCAAACTTGTGATCTCTCTTCTTTATTACTCTTTGTATTTTATCACTACATTAATTTTATAACTCTTAACTTAATCAATTTAGTAACCTATAACATTATAAAAAAATATCAAGTCAGTTAAAATTGAAAATAGTGTCAGTGTCAAAAACCAATAGAAGAACTAATTTAGTCTAGCAAATACATTATAAGATATCAACCCTTTTAAATTTTAAAAACCAATCAGAAATCTAAATATAGATAAGAGATCAAAATTTTATTTTAAGCAATTTTCGTAGATTACAAGAAACACAGAGACTTGAAGAATGCTTTCATATTAAGCACATACCACTATACCTATATTTATGCCAAGTGTTTCTACGATATACAGATAGCAAGAGATGTAGTAATTAAACTTTTACCCGTTTTAGCATGTCATGAGAATTTGTATTGGAACACACTGTTCAAGGATTATGCAGAAAATGTACCTATGCAGGATGAAGGACTATGTTTGGTGCAAGAAGGGATGCAGAACACTTCAAGGCAGTACCTAAAGAGACCAGTAACCACATAAATTCACAAAAGTTCTTGATGACTCAATTGCTACGGTGAGAAAAGGAATATGAATTGAAATCGTCGGCAACATTTTCTTGATGGATCAACTAAATAATAACAGAAATTTAAATTTTCTTAGTGGATATCATAGAAGAAAATAGCAATAGAGCAGAACTTATTTTTCTTAGTGGATATCATAGAAGAAAATAGCAATAGAGCAGAACTTGTTATTAAAGAGAGACCAAAATTCAGACACAAGGAGGAAAAAGAAACAGCAAAACAATAGTGACACAGGTTTAGTTGAAGTAACTACAGCTAGGGCTTGAACTAACACTTTGATCGGATATGCTTAGAAGATGATCTAAATAGTCAACTCCCAAGTCCTCAAACACCACCACACCTTGTGTTGCTGCTTCTGATGATGTCTTTTTCCCTTTACACTTCTTACCTTTTGATGACAACTTTCTCTGGAGACAGTGTCTCTCTTTGAGTGCAAGTGCTGGAGAAGAGCCATTACTGCAGCTATATTGGATCTGTTGCAAAGACTCTTTGACCCTTTTGACTGGAAAATTGAGAATAGCATTATGACCCCTCATTGAAAAAGCAGCTTGGTCATAAGCTAAAGCAGCAGCCTCAGCAGTGTCAAAGGTTCCAAGCCAAACCCTGGTACCATTCCTGGTTGTGTCTCTGATCTCTGCTGCAAATTTCCCCCAAGGCCTTTTCCTCACTCCTATGTATGACCTTTCCTTATTCTCCATTTCTAACTTCACCCCCACTTGCTTTGCATCCTTGTGGTTTCCCTCTGATGAGTCAACCATATCAAAGGAAAGATAATCATGAAAAGGGTCATCTGGAATACTTGACATTGATTCAAACAAAATCTCTGAAGACTCCTGCGACACTTCCCAATCTGTGTTCTCAAAGAAAGGGGAACTCATCATAGCCTATTTTCTGTCGCTTTGTGATCCTTCCCATCTTGACTTCAATTTATTCCCCTCAAATCAGGGCATCATACATCATTATTCAAATGGGTTATTTACTTATTTAATGTTGAGCTCTTAGTAATAAATTATAAAGGGCGTCGATCTATGGTGAAATTTAAGATAGATTCACATACCTTATAATAGTAGCAATAACAAATAATGTTGAGTGCTTAAGTTAATTACTCACTTTTTTTTTTCTCGTTTGTTTTATGTTTTCAGTTTGATATTTGCTGAATTTGACTTAGAAAAGAGGATGAGAGAGGATAAATTTTAATGGAACAAAGGAAAAGGAAAAAAAGAGAAAAAAATGTTCTGTTTGTTTAATCTCAAGGGGCAGAGAAAGAAATGATACCTCTGGAAGAAGTGGAAAAATAAAAATATTATGTATTTTTTTTTATTGAAGTGTAATATTTCTAGAGAGGGTTGAAAACTTGAAATCAAGATTTATTTATAAATGCTTAATTGGTTTGATTTTTTTTTTAATTTTTAAAAGAATTTTTAAGAATAATTTTTAAAAATTATTTTTGAAAAAAAAAGAAGAATTTTTTTTTTTATAAATGTTATTTAAAAACTATTTTAAAGATATAAGAATGAAAAAACTTGTTTATATTTATTAAAATCTTATTAATAAAAAATAAAAAATAATATATTTTAATTATATTTTAAATTTTTAAAATAAAAAATTAAAAATAAAACTATTTTTAATTATTTTTATTTTATAATAAAATTGTTTTAAAAATATTAATTAAATTAATTTTTTAATTTTTAAATACTAAAATATTAAAAACAATTTTATAAAACTATAATGTAACAAACGCTAACTATCTTTCTGGTATGTTCTCTTTTTTCTATAAGCCCCTGCTACATTCTTTAACTTAACTCTGGTTTTCTTTTAAATAACTGAGATAAAATTTTAAAAAAAAATCAATCTTCTCTCCTCTTCCTTTGGTTCCATTTCCCAACACCATTATATTATTGTTTCTTCTAATTTATAAATGGTATACTCTACTGGATACCCATGTGTATATAACGACAAGATAACAACTAAACAAAAAATCCGAAAATAAAATAATTATTATACGATAAGCACCAACTAAAGAAACCGAATCTTCTTTCACAAGAAATTAAAAATATTTAATAGCTTCATATGATAGGATTAGGAGCATATATATACAGTAAAATATAGACAATTGTTTCTAAGAAATATGTATGCTCTGTTCTCTTAATTATGTCACAGTTTAATATATTCATAGAAACAAACCTCTTAAGGAAGAATAATTAATTAAGCATATCTTCGAGCTTTTTTTTTCCTCTTTACAACTATTAATGTTTTTTCCTCTTTACAACTATTAATGTGATTGACAACTGATTTTGATCCAAATTATTAATTTAAAATTTTAGATACTTATAAATGTAGAACTTCAACAAGATCATCGCTTTATCTTTTAGAATTTGATACTAATAATAAATGCTCAAATGATAAAAATAATATCAAGCTAAATATTCCTAAAAAGAGTTTATTTTGAATAAATTAAAATGTAATATTTGATTATATTTAAAAAAAACACACTTATATACTACCGATATAAAAAGTTTTACAAATCACAATCTTTTTTATATATATGATAAATTTATTACTTTATTAATTAGTATTTAAAAATTGTATAAATAAAAAATTATAAATGACTGACAATGTAAAATTTTTTAACACTCACATTATATAAATGTTAAACTCTTTAAAAAAACTAAAAATAAAAATAAAGAATATAACTAAAGCATCTACGTACCCAAAATAAATTTATCCACTCATCAAATAAAAAGCTTTTTAAGTTAAAAATAATTATAACTCTCTCCATTCTAAAATCATATGATAACTATTTTATCATTTTAGTTTACACATTAAATAATTGAATTCATAAATTAATTGAATAGAAATTGTTTCAGTTAATTAATAATTTTTAATAAAAAATATATTAAACCGTAAAAAAGGCATACTCGTTAAAGATATTTGACAAAAGAAGCAAAATTAATTTCTTAAGACTCATTATATATGTAGGAAAAAATAGTTATTCCAAAAATAAATTTAAAAGACTTATTTTTTATCTAAACATTTATTTTTTAGATTTGTTATTTATTACAACTATTACATTTATGAAAAATACATGAATACATCACATATACACATATATATATATATATAAATAAATAAATAAAGAGAGAATGCCATTTATTATATTATCTTATTATTTTTAATAAATAATAATTCAATCAAAATTATTAAATTTAATTTTACAATTATTAGTAAATCTGACTTTATTATTTTTAACAAAATCACCTTATTAATTATTTTTAGTAAACATACAATTAATTATTATTTCATTTTGCATAAATTATTTTTTTGTTATATGTCATATATATATATATATATATATTTGCCAAACATATCTGTCTGCATACAGAACACGACAGCAACTGAAATCGGTAATGGAAAATAATTGGTAGACAACTAGTAAACATCTGGACAAAATACAATGAGAAAAGAGTAAGAAGAGACAAAAATATTATATATGATATCATTGATAAAGTATTATATAAATAATGATGATGATCAGATTGTTGAAATCATGTAGTATTCACATATTCTTGTATGATTTATGTACTTAATCATCGAATATTACACTTTAATTTCTACAATTTTTTTTAATTATATATGATATTGTTATGGATTAATCGTGGTCTATAATCTACGTTAAAGACTAAGGTGAATATTCTTTTATAGGCAAAATAACATGATTAATATTCAAATTCCCAATTACTTAATTAGGGGTCATAAGCTAATACTACTTGTTTGGTCTTTTTCAATAGTTTTTTGTGAGGATGGATTTATCTACTTTGGTTTTTGTGACTTTATTTTAGATCTCATTTAAAGAGTTTATAGTATAAGAGTTTATTCAATAAGAATTTTTTAGATAAAAGTTTATATTATAAACTCTAAAATTTAATAAGTTATTTATATTTTAACATACAAATTTATAAAAACACTTATATAAAAATACAAATTATGACACTTATAGGGAGGCAAAGAGTGAGAGAGGGGGAGAGAGAGATTCTTAACAACAAGTTTTAATCATGAGAGAGACAAAAAAAAAGAAAGTGATAGTCGAAGAAAGTATAAATTTTCAATAAAGCTTAAAACAAATTTTTTCAAAAAAATTATTCTAAATAACTTATTCAAATAAACTTAAAAAAACTTATGAACCTATATAAGTGTCTTTATAAATTTATCCAAGTATACGTATAAGCGGTTATATAATAAGATAAATTCAAATTAGTTGTAAATAAGTTCTTTTAAACGATATCTTATTCTAGAAAATTAGGTTAATCTAATGGTTCAACATTTTATCCATTTATTTTGGCCAAACTTTTTTACCCATTTTAAAATTTTTTGATAATTTAATTATTAATTTAATTTTATATTAAAACAATAAAAAAAATTATTGAATGTGTAGATTAATTGGTACAAAATTGTTTTAAAAATAGAAAATACTGTAATAGTTTTAAAAGGTCATAAGTTTTTATTATGGTAAAAAAATTCTGAAAATTTATTATTCATAAAAAATTCTAATAATTTTATACAGTTAATTAATTTTTTTACAACTTATGATAATTTGTACAATATTCAAGATCATGGATTAAGTAAAATAACTAGAGTCTATATTAACAATTTTTATAATTTAAAACATAAAAATATTTGGCCAAAATAATTTTAAATATGAGCAAATATGGATTAGAAGTGATGAAAGTTGCCAAATTTACAAAATGTCAAAGTAACTAAATCTAAATCCGTTTTTCTACTAATCTTATTATTTTTATATGTAAATATTAAATGTGGGGCTTAATTTCCTTTTTTTTTCCTCTATTTTTTAAATGTTCAAGTTTGTTCCACTATTAATTTTATATCTAATTTCATTTTGATTTTTTAAAATATTTCATTAATATTTTTAGATCTATTTTTTTACACAATTTTTTAAATAGCTTCTATGTCATCATTTTTATCAAATTGAAGATTAATAACATCGTTAATGTCACAATTAACAATAGTTTCATTGTTGAAAAATTATTGTAGATATTATTAAGTTATTTAAAGAATTGTAGGCATTAACAATTTTATTGCATTAATTTTAATTTGACAAAAAGATATTATATTGAAACTATCTAAAGAATTTTACAACAAAATTATATTAAAAATTAACAATTAGGTCACATTCAAAATACCTAAAGTAGTGTGAGACAAAATTAAATATAAAATAACAGTAGAAATAATAAATATATAACTTATATTTTCAAGATAATAAATATATTTAATTTTATTTAATATTTTTAAAGTAATAAAAAGACTTGTAAGAAGATATAAATTATCTTATTAAGAATTATTTTTAAACTTCTGTTTTCAATAATAATAGGACTACAAAGTATGAACTTTTATATACTTTCGCAACAAAAGAATAATTATGTATGAAATAGATCCAAATTACTTTAAGAAAAAAAATAATCCAAATAACGCATCATGCGGCGCGGAACACCTTGGTGTGTTCTCAGATTCATAGCATAAATCACTTCAATTATTAGAAAGAAAAAAAAAAAAAAAAAAACTCCATCCATATGTATGAAATGAATGAAGTATATATAACGTGTCAACCTTAACTCCTTTGTAATGATTTTGATCATTATATTTTAGTCTTTTATCTTAAAAAATTTTAAGAAAACGTCATTATGTGTAAATATTTTAGAACTGTGATCATCACCCTAACCACCCCATGTTGTCCTCTATGGTGTTGCCAGCCACTCCCACAACAATGTCATTCGCCTTCTCATACTTTCAACAAACCTTGGAAAACCCAGAAAAAGAAAAAATCATCACCATTGCTAAATATCTTTAAAATTATCATTTTAGATATACTACATTAAAAAAAAGGAAAAATCAATATACAGTGACCACCCTTCTTCCTATCTCATCACTCTCTCACTTCTGGAGACGGATTGGAATCAATTGCCTCACTAATTTTTAAGTTTTTAATAATCATTCCTCAAATCATATGGTACCCTTCAACTAATGGAAGATAGGATACATCCCTAAGGATGGACAAAACAAAAAGCAAGAAAATGGAGGGCAAATAAGAGAGCAAGGCATGAGCTCTATGCACAATATAGGTCACAAGAGAATGAAAAGTTATATGCTTTAGAATTCATAGAAAAAATCCCTTTTAAGTAAGAGTGTACAAGGGATCAAATAACCTGTTGACTGAAATTAATATAAATAGATTGTGTTGGGTTTTTCTAGTGATTGGGTCAAATCTAACCCAACCAATTAATAATATAATAATAAAAAATAATAAAAATAAAAATAATTAAAAATACAAAATGATGAAAATACAAAACTAGATGAGATCTTATATATAATTGTTCAATATATTTCACTATTAATTTTATTTTTGAATACTAATGTTTTTTTACTTGATATCATTATATTTTGTGTTAGTGTAAGCATTATGGTGTAACATCCCAGATTACTTTCACAATCTATACCCTTTATTCACAAAATCTAACTTATTCCTCATATAATTTGAAGCATAAAACATCCAATATAAAATTTACGATACAATATACATGAAATAACATCATATGTCTCAATAATTTCAAAGTTTAAAACAAAATATAACATATTAAACACAACAATAACTCACCTAGCGAACCTTGTTCCCTGGCAAGATCCATGGTAGCTCACTCAGTGGCAGTTGTTGCCAGTGAGAACGCTGTCTCAGACTGTCCTAGTAGAGGGACCTTGCTCGGTGAGACCTCTTGTTGGGTAAAAAAACCAACTTGAGACAACTTTGCATTAGACGAGACCTCTCGATCGGCACAAAGTTACAATATAATCTTAATTTAGGCTAAAGCTTGTTGGGCGAGACTCGCTAACCAGTGAGACCCTACAAATAGCTGAACCTCTGCTACATAATTACTCAAACTTGTTCCATGACATTCCATCATACATAAACATACTTTTTTTATTGAACAAATTCTCTTACATATCATCTATACAGATACATTATATGTTCCTTCATAGTCAAAACATAATCAATACCTAATTCACACTACATAGATGCATAACATGTCATTTTTTCATTAAGACTTAACTATTACACAACTCATACATAACATAACTCTAGCCATTCAAACTTAGTTATTCTTAGTAATTCATATACATACTTAGGACTAGTTCTATTACAAAACAGGTAAGACTTTGATCCTTCATCAACTTAGTTAATTTTGAACTCCCCTGTCATCACTAATATTTGCTCCTATGAAAAGCACGATCATTATAGTCATACAAAATATACATACAATGTGGGTATTGGAGTGAAGTTGCTGAGACTCCAATTGGGATTGTAAGGTTGCTAATTTCTTAGTAATGAGATGAAGGGTGTCCTCGGTTTCTTTATCCTTAGAACTGCTTTTTGAGGGAGGCATGATAAGAAAATGAAAGCACCAATTGATAAGTGTTAATCTCACAACAGAATTAAAGAAGCAAAATAAGAAAGATGATAAGAAAATTGTTTCATTCATTCATAGTACTAATAATAAGCCCGAAAAGATATATATATATGTGGGATTAACTTACTCCTAATCTCAAACCTCCATTTATGTTAAATATAACAATTGTGATTTGTTAATTAAGGTTATCATGTGACTTTTCTTTTACTTTTTCTTCCTTTATTCTATTCTCGTTATTTTTTTTTTTACTTTTTCGTGCACTAGTTTGTTCTCGTTTTAATTTTTTCTTCCTCTACTTAGTTCTTGTTTTTCACCTTTTCTCCCATGGCTGCTCCATCCCATTTGTCATTACCACCACTGTCAGCGTCACTGTCATCGTCGATATCACCATCATCGCTGGCATCACCATCGCTCCCTTTGATGATTACTTTGATAATTCCTCCATTCCCTCTTTACCCCATTGAACAATAACAGTTCAAAATTTTGAACTCATGATTTTTCTCATCTCTATCTCACAAAATTTATATTTTTGTTTTTCCTTTTTGATTTTATGCAACCAAAGGAAAGAGAACTTCTAAATTTTTGTAATTGTGCAGTGATTTTTACTAGCAAGACTAATCCCTTCTTCACTTTGACTTTTTACAATCATAAATAATGTTATGGTCATTCCCTTATTGATCACTTATTTCTTTGTTATCATTAACTACATTTTAAATGTCATGCTCCTTCATTTAGTGCATTGCTTCTACTTTTCGTAACTAATGTTAATTGAATGCAAAAGGACCCTTTTTAGAAGTGAGCAATTCGTTTTATGATCGACTTTGAGAATATGATTTTGAGATCATCCTTTCCTATGCACTAGAGAGCAGCAATAGAGAGTTCCTCAAGCGTATGAAAATGGTGATGATTTTGTTAGACTAAGGCTAATCCCCTGCATTAGATAAACTTGGGAAGTATTTTTAATCTAATAACTGTGAATTGGTTCATTTGTTTTTGGTTAACCTGTTTTTTTATTATAGTAACATGAGATAATTTTTTATGGTTATTACCTATTTGATAATATGTCTACAAGAATAAAACAAATAATACTAGATGGATTTTTATCTTGGTATTATTGATTGCTGCTAGCTATAACTAGAACTCATCATAAATTATTATAATAATTTATCTAATTTGTGATGATTCAAGGTGCTTTAATTCTATTTACTGGAGTTGCAGGAAGCTGGCTTTCCCTGGGATAGATGTATCAAGCCATGGATCCATTATGGGTATTTGATGTTGATAAGAGTTTACTACTACTAAGGGTTTGCTGTTGTTGTTGGATCATGCTGCAGCTGGGTTGGGACTTCTTTGTTATTGGTCCAATTTCAGGGTCTTTTGATGTATGATTGGACTTGTTGTGGCTAAAGCAATGTTCTTTGTGTAGCATATGATCAGCTAGAGGAATTTATAGTTGTTCCTTAATCTGATGTGGGTGGAAATTGCCCTATGAATGGTAACTTCAAACTTTCTAGGTTATTAGCTTTTTGGGTAGATAGTTTTTTTACTATTTTTCAAATAATTTTCGATCTTTCCAAATGTCTTTTGCCTATCTGTAAACAAGTTCCCAATGTACAAAAGCCCAAAAACCTTCTATTTCTAAGTATATTGTTGATTTTTTTTATGTTTCTATTGCTATTTATTTATTTTTCTTTCTTTGATTGGTTGGTTTGTAAGGGATCCTACATATCTGAATTATTTGGAGCTATTGAACCTATGCGAAATGACAATAAGAGTAGTGTAAGAAAAACTGTTCCAACACTCATCAAGATCTCATTCTTTAGTGAAAAGTTACATAAAATCCACTAAAATCTACTAGACTACTACAAATAGACACAACTATAGGCTACAATGCAATACCAAAGGAAAAGAGAAAAACTTTACAGTTTACATAACACCAAAACCATTACCAGACTACCACATAGACACACCCAGAGGCTAAAGAAGAATATTAGAAATGCATCAACTCTTGAAGATAGAGCAACTAGATATATATGTATTTCGCTAGCTAATACCTTTTGTATGCAAGAAAGAAATTAACTAGTTATGTGAAAGAATGGTATACTCTTTTTGGCCACTTTTAGGAATTATAAAGTAGATTATGTAACAAATATTTTTGTACTGTAAGAATTGGTTTAAGGAACAATATGTAACAAATTTTGTACTGATATTAATATTACATGGTTATTATTTTTGTGCTCTTTGTACTACAATATTTATTTGCACTTAAATACCTTCTCAGGACTCAAGGTAGACTGACCATGATATTATGCATTGAGCGACTCTAACAGAATACAACACATGCATGTGTAACATCTTTGGAACCATCTTGATACATAGAACTAAAATATATACCAAACTATTAATAAACAGATTCCCAATCCGCAAAAACCTTTTATTTGTACAGAAGATGCTATTGTAGATGCCAAAATGGTTATTAATCAAGAATATGATATAGACTACTGTAAATGTCAATGCCAAAAAGAAAAATAACAGATGCCAAAAAGAAAAATAGTAGATGCCAATAAATAAGCAATAGGATATGTTTTTTCTTGAAATAAAATATTTATGGCTAATTATCATAAGTAGTAAAATTGTCAGCAAGATATACATCCTTAAATAATTAAAAAAAATTACAAAATAAAGAATCAAAACTTTTAATAATATGAAATGTCTACTAAGTCCAACATATTATGTTATTAAATAAAAAATATTCTAAGTGAATGAATCCCAAATCACTCCATCACCAATTAAGCCACCATAACAAACCTAAATAGGCATAGATGCAATATTAGTTAGGTACAATAATAAAAATTAAACACATGCAATGGAAAAATATTTAAAATCTAAAAAACTTACATGTATATTAATCATTTTGATTTCTTTTCTTGCAAGTTCTTCTATTGTGACCATATCCCCCACACTCATGCATGTTTTCCTTTTAACTAATGCTTTACTAGGTGATACTTCAAGCCTACCCCTAAATCTACAATTTTGAGTCATTTTCTCTCCATCCTTTTTTTCTTTCTTTTGTTTTTTATATGTGTGAGTCTCTAATAGGAAATTGTGTTGCTTCATTCCTTAGCTCTAATAGAGAAGTATGGTACAAATTTTGGCTTGATTCCAAAATATTTGCATAAAATCCAGTGAGTGGATTTGTTTTCATTTCAATAGCTAACTTACTAGTATGACTCAGTTCTGAGAAAATGAACTTATACAACTCCTCAGCAAGGTCAACCAACATGCTTGCTTCTTATTAGTCATGCATCATTTTTATAATTCTTGATGTATTGGATTGAGCATCAACATTATCTTTGACATAATGGACCTCATTACCTTTGTTAGCATCCTTAGTCCAACGTTGCAAAATGAAATGATTAGGAATTTTAACAACACCTTTTGCTTGAAAAATTACTAATATATGCTGACACAACATCCCCATAAATTCAAATAATTGACAATCATATTTAGCAATTTTTAAGTCTAAATTTATATCAACAATAAGTGTATCTTGAGAATAACAATAACTAGACACTTGATATACATAGTCAGACCCATCTCTATTAATCTTATGTTTAGTAAATTGGTTTATCTTCCCAAGTTCACCTCGAAATTTACCAAACATATTTCTTGTATAAACAGATGCAGCATGCTCCTCAAGCTTGAATCCAATACTCAAAATACGTGATTTATGCTTAGATTCATAATCCTTCTTTCATCATCCAAGCGGTTACCAATTGCTTTCTCAAACTTTAACACAAATTCTTGTAATGTTGTTGATGCATCTACAAAAGAATAAAAAAATGTATTGATATTCTTACTTCTTTGAGTAGTATTCATGTCGGCAAAAAATGTACTTCTATTATAAATTGGTATACATGATTCTCTAATCTTATACAACCCATGAAGCTATTCATTATCCTCCAAGTTAAACTTAATCATTAAGTGTTTCCATTCTTCCTAAAAAATCTAGATACTAGGTGAATCTCGAATGCATCTTTTAAGCTCATGCTTGAAAATAGAATTTTTATGATATATATGAGCTAACTTTCCAGGAAAATTTTTTCTTATATGCCATAAGCAAAGGCGATTTTGAGATTTTGGAATTACTTTAGCCAATGCATCTCTAATAGCTAGATGTTGATTAGTTATGATAAATATGGGCTTTTCCCCATGCATTGCCTCAAGACATGTTTGAAACAACCATATAAAAGAACTCTCAGACTCATCTTGTAACAAAGCACAATCAAATAAAATCGATTGGTAATAATTTTTCAGTCTAGTAAATGGGGCAAACAACATACTATACTTGTTGGTTTTGTAAGTGGTGTCAAAAGTTATAACATCTCCAAATTGATGATAAGCTGTTCTTAATCTACCATCAACCCAAAAGAAATTTAACATCCGAGACTCATCATCATTTTGGATTGAATAGAAAAAATTCCAATTTTCATCCTACTATCTTATACAGTAATTAAAAACAGCTTGTGCATCCCTAACATCTGAATTCTTTTTTCATAAGTTTCTAATGTGATTCCAACAATCCTTGTTAGAGAAAACTAAGTCACCATCATTGAAAATTTTAGCAACCTTTCTTGTTGGTAAGCCTTCTTCACTAAATTTCTCAACAAGATTTTTTGCAGCAAAGGTAATTTTTTTATGACACCTCATATAAGAAACACTCTTGGGGCTAACCATGAGATGGTTATGATCATTGTTAAAAGATTGTATAAACCAATTACTTTGTGTTGTGCCTTTCGAAACAATAAGTGAAGCCTGATAACCACTTTGGGTGGTTGAACATTTTCTTTTAGCTTGACTAGTGCCATCTTGAATTTCTTCACATCCAGAACTTTTCACTTGGTGTTGACCTTTATTGCAACATACCAAAACTGCTCTCCTTGGTTTAATTGAATGAATACATACTCCAAAACCATTTTTTTTAGCAAAAGATTTATAAAACTCTCTAGCTTTCTCAATAGACTCAAATTCCATTCCAACAGTAGGTTCAATATTTAATTCCTTACCAACATTTGAAGAATCAAGAAGCTCTCTTTCCTTTGGTAGCATAAAATCAAAAAGGAAAAACAATTGTATAAATTCCGTGACAGACAGCAACGAGAAAAATCATGAGTTCAAAATTTTGACTTTTCTTTGTTTGATGGGTAAAAGAGGAAAGGGGAGAATTATCGAAGTAATCATCGAAGGGATGGTTATGCCGACAATGGTGGTATGACAAACTGGATGGAGTACCATGGGAGAAAAGGTGAAAAACGAGAACTAAGTAGAGGAAGAAAAAATTAAAACAAGAATAGACAAGTGCAGGAAAAAGTAAAAAAAAAAAAAGAGCAAGAATAGAATAGAGGAAGAAAAAGTAAAAGTGAAATAATGATAACCTTAATTAACAAATCACAACTGTTAAATTTAAAATAAATGGAGGGTTGAGATTTGAAGTAAATTATTAGATTTAATTTAAAGTAAGTTGATCTCTTTCTTTCTCTATATATATATATATATGAACGAAACTCTAAGAAAACTTTACTCATAAAATCCTATAATAACACAAATTTAATTAGTAAATATAGCCACCCAACCAACTACTTTAGCCTGGCAGTAGTGCATTTTTGACCGTGTAACATCTAGCCCACCAACAGCTAATAGGTTGAGTGAAGAGGTAAAACCTCATCGCGACATCAATACTTGGGACGTTAGGTGGTGGTACTTAGCAATTTTGTTGCTCTTGGAATCAATGTATTTTTCTCATCTGTCTCAAAAATCCGATTGCCGGACTAATTTTGTTCATACGAAACTCAGGTAGTCACTATTTATCTCTTGAAAATGTACTCAATAATTCAAAGCCAGATTGTGATGTTTCTTGACCAAATTAGGCAAGGATCTAGAATTTTCCCATCTCAAAATGCTTATATATTATTAACTATTAATTTGGTAAAGGTGCAATGGTTTTAACTTTTATGTGGCGGACTGACGGGCGGCTGAAAGTGTGTTTAATTAATTAATTTACCTTTTACAAATCATAAGATAGTTTGAACAAAAGTTTATGTTTTAGTAATAATTTTTGTCCAAACATGGTCTCTGCTGGCTCATTTTCAAAGACGTTGATTCAGGCACACGTGGGGTCAAAGAGTAGAATTACTTGTCATACCTGGGAAGCAGGTATCTCGAGTTCTATTGAATTTCAGTTTGCAAATCCTCAACACAACACAATCAAGGTACAATGAACATGTCGAAAGTTCCAAACATTTTAAACATCATTCCAAAGAGATGCGCAACGTTGTGCCCGTGCCACTACCTTTTTGGGTTTTGCTATTTGTGTTGTTTAATCCATTCACTCTACAATTAGAAGCCAAAGGATCTAGTCAAATTGCTCATGTTTTCTTGTTTAATTAATAACCAAATTATTATTATATATATATCGTCATCATTATCCATTGGTGATGCAATACTATTTGTGAATCTATTCACTCTACAATCTACATCATTAAAAAGCCAGAAAATAAGGTGGATTAATATTTAATTAATTAGTGAGCCTGTGTTGGCCGCAACTTCCCCTAATGATCAGAATCACACGATTAATTAATTAAACCTTTTCGCTTAAAAAAAAATTAACTAGACCTTTTTTCAATTCTTTCCCTTTGACTCTTTTAAATTTGAATTCCATTCAAGATTCAAGAGTTTAAGTTTGATTGTCTCTCCATTTATATGAGTATTTTTTATTAAATAAAAATTCAAAATTATAAAATAACTAAAAGTTTTGTTTTGACGTGTGAAATAGTTGACTAAAAAGTTGATAGCAGCAAAACAGATAAAAAAGTTCTTTGAAATATTTTGATTTTCTATTTTAACGATTCTTTTTTTTGAAAAAACTTTTGTTACTTTAATACTCTTTTAAATTTGCTTGTTTTCTAATTTGGGAGTATGGACATGGGAAACACTTAAGTCAAAGAAAGAAATATACATGACTATCTATCTTCATCTTTTCCCCTTTGTCTTTATTTTAATGAATAAAATACTTAAAACTCTTATCTTTTATTTATTAGACCTAATTTTTAAATAAATAACCTCTTAAATTCATGTTTTTTATAAATTATAATTTTAAGATGTTAAGAAATGTTTGACATCTGTTTTCAAAAAATAAAGAAAGATTTAACATTTAATTAATAAATAATACTTTTTAAATCAAAGTTAATTATGGATGCACCCCTTTAGGTTTAATGAAATTACATATGCATTCTTTTTTTTTTTACATATTGATTACAATTGTTCCTTCTGTATATTTCAAAGGATGTGAAAGTAATGTTTAAAAAAGTAAGAGGTATATCTATTATTAACTCTTTAAATTAATATTATTATATTTAAACAATTTATTTTTTATTTAAAATTATTATAATTATGTTTTGTTATGGGACAAGTACAGATATGACTGATGTGTGACAGGGACGGAAGGATGAGACATAAATCTTTCACCTAACTTGTATGGAGATGAGTTTTTAAAATAAAAATAAAACTATTATATTCAATTTTGTTTCATTCAGATGACATGTCTATTCTTATATTAATTAATTAATTAACGTTATCACAAATATGTTACTGGAAATAATTATTAAAACCCAACTTGTAATTTATTTTTGTTAAAATTAGGGAAAATTTGTACAAATGGCTGGTACATTAGTACATGTTAGTATTGACACATGCTTCAACAGGAGCGTTAGAAACGGAGTTGGGTACTAGATTCTGGATACATGCAAGGTACTGGCTAAATGCCCAAGTGGTTCCTCCCATCAACTACTGTCTAATAGGCATATTTTTCTTTTGTTTTTTGTAACAAAAAATTAGAAATGCAAAATTGCATGCTTTGCAGGATTTGGACCTAAACATATAATCAACCATGGACGATGACACAAATGTATCTGGACGCAGCCTCTCGTCATCACTATCAAAAAGCCGCATTGGTTCAGACCCAATGAGATAGTAAAAAGCCGCATTGACAGTGTACTTTTATCTCATCAATGGTTTTAAAAATGGCCTGACTTCACTCAAGAAATCTTAGACAGAGATATATTGGACTATTGTCCCATTATTCTTATTTCTAATGTCATTAACTAGGGATGTAAGCATGTTCACACTCTTAATTGCTCTTTTCAGATAAGAATTTTTCAACCATAATCCAAGAAGTATGGAGGAGTATTGAAGTTAGTGGATAAGGAGCATACATGGTGAAAGAAAAACTAAAAAGACTCATAGAATATCTAAGGCAATGGAATAAGGAGTCGTACAGAGATATTGAAAAAGAACAAAAACATGTGGTAACTAGGATGAATGAAATTCTCATAAAAGGAGAAACTGAAAGTCTTACTATGAATGGATTAGAGGTATTAAAAGAACTGCAACAATAATTTTGGAAGGTATCTAATAGATTGGAGTTTGTATTGAGGCAAAAGTTAAGAACTAAATGGCACATAGAAAGGGATGACAACACTAAATACTTCCACAACATGATAAAGTGGAGAAGAAGAATAAACCATATACCCAGGATTAGAGTCAGTGGTCAATGGATTCAGGATCCAATGATGGTAAAACAGAAGACAAAGGAATATTTCTAGGAAATATTTCGAGAGTCCCATTGGAGCAGACCTCGTCTAGATGGGGTCCAATTCCAAAGGTTATCCTTGGAGCAGAGCAAACTAATGACACAACCTTTCTCAATTAGCGAGCTGAAAGAGGTTGTATGGGAGTGTGGGAGCTTTAAAAGCCCTGGCCCATAAAACTTCCATTTTCTAAAACAGTTTTGGGAGCTTATTCACATGGATATTATGAGATATATCCACGAATTCCATGCCAATGAGAATCTACTGGTGGGAATCAACTCTTCCTTCATTACATTGGTCCCAAAGAAGGACGACCCTAAAAAGTTAAGTTAGTTCAGACCAATTTCACTAATAACTAGCTTGTATAAGATTCTAGCCAAAGTGCTAGCAAAAAGGTTACAAAAAGTGTTGGGAAGGATCATAGACCACCGTCAAAGTGCATTCCTTGGTGGGAGGGGTCTACTACAAAGTGTAATGATAGTGAATGAAGTCATTGATGAAGCTAAGAGGAGAAGGAGAAAGTGCTTGATATTCAAGGTAGATTACAGAAAAGCCTACGACTCCATCAATTGGGACTTTCTGTTATATATGCTCTGGAGAGTAGGGTGTCGGATAAATGAGTTAACTGGATATCTAAGTGCCTAAGATCAACAAAAGTGTTTGCATTAGTTAATGGAAGCCCAACTCTTGAATTTAAGCTGAAAGGGGTCTAAGACAAGGAGACCCACTAGCTCCATTTCTATTCATAATTGTAGTTGAAGGGTTGACTGACCTGGCTAGAGAAGATGTTAGTAAAAGCCTATATCAAAGCTATAGATGTGGCAAGGAGGAGGCGCTAATTAACATACTTTAGTTTGCAGATGATACAGTCTTTCTCAGTGAAGCATCTATAAAGAACATAATGACCATCAAAGGTATTATGAGGAATTTGAGATGATCTCTAGGCTTAAAGTGAATTTCAATAAGAGTAGCTTTGAGGCTGTTGGTCTCTCATAGTTGGAGATATGCAAATTTGTTGATCTATTGAATTACAAAGTGCTAAATACGCCATTCACATATTTGGGTATTCCGATTGCTACTAACCCAAGGAGGGTCTGCACATGGACACCAATTACTTAGAAGTTTGAAAAGAATTTAGCAGAAAAGGCAGAGAAATATTGGAAGGGGATGCCAAGAGGGGAAATGAAGCTATTATAGACATCTAAAGCTCCACTGAAAGTTCTTATACTTGCTTGGAGATTAATGCTGAATAGGCTACCAACTAAAAATAATCTCAAGAAGAGGAATATTCCGCTGAATGAAGTAGACCTGCTATGTCCTCTGTGTCATATAAAAGAAGAGAATGCTAGTCACTTGTTTTTTAGCTACAATTTGGCTTCCCAAGTTTGACTCAAGTACTATGGATGGTTAGGTGTTGATATAGTGATACATCAAGATCCACGATTACACTTTATCCAATATACTAGTTGGGGTCTACCTAGTTGCTGTAATCGAAGGTGGAAAATAGTATGGTTAGGAATTATATGGTGCATACGGAACCAAAGGAACTCCTATGTATTTAGAAGTCAATCTCCCAAACTCGATAAATTGCTTGATCAGATACATTATCATACATGGTCTTAACTATATACTTTTGACTCTTCATATTTTTTTTTTGAATGGTGTATCTGTGGTTTGGAACAGGGTATTGATATGTAGTTATGTTTTGTGATGATTAATTAATTCTTGATGTTTTGAGAATTACTTAACTATCCTCTATTCCTTTTAAGTTAATATTGGGTATTTCTTATATCTTATAATAAAATTATTTACTTATAAAAAAAACCATCAAATTGCATTTTTTCAATGTTAGAGTGTCGATGCATCTATGCATGCACCTCTCTCTAATTACCACTTTTTCAAATTCACACAATTAAATTAAGGTAAGCTTCACTTTTCACACAACGGGTTTCTTTATCATCTATTTTTAACTAACTAGTATAACTTTGTCACAAATTTAAGCTAATAATGGTAATGACGTTGTATCATGAAGACAAGACAATTACGGGGAAATGCACTTCAAGAACAGCATACATGGTGAGCCTTAACAACGTTATAGGCATGTAAGTAATAATTAACAAACTTGAAGAGTTATTTTTAAATTAGAAAATTTTTATGATAACTTTCTTAATTTGAGGGGTATTAATTTTTTTTTTTTGTTCAGTTCGTATGTGCCTTCATCTAGTTAGTTTCCTTAAAACTAATTTCGATCGTTAGACATTTCACATTTCTATAGTAAGACTCGTCAATATTGACCAAACTTGTGAAGTTATATTATAAGCACTGTCTTCTCATCTCATCTTCATATGTAGAAGGATTTGATTATTTCCAGTCAAGGATCTCTTTCAATTTATCAGTACTTCACGAGATTAATTAGGTCTATTTAGGAAGAATTGGGTGAATATTGACCAATTTACACCTATTATATATAGTGGTGTGGTGTTCAACCAACCTCTTCTTGATCATAACCATTTGGAGTATGCACTAATATTTCTAATGGGCCATAAGAGAGTCATGCTCATATTTGAGGTCAGATGTTCATAGATCCAGTTAGTCCTATCCATCAATCAAGTTTTCTCTCTTGTTGTTGGCTCTAAAAGTGTTGTTGGCTATGTTGTTCAATTTGTCAAGACTGGCTAGTGCTATGAGTGCCAGGAAAGTAATGAGCCTTTGTTTTCTTATTGTGGGATACCCAGTTATACAAAGAAAAAAATCCTTCAAGCTCATGATTACCTGTTCTGGGACACAAGAAGTACAAGGTCACACCCATAGTCATGAAGTTTGTTACTTCTCAAGGTTCCAAGCTAGGAAAATTAACTCATCAACTATGTCAACAAATCATTAAACTCATGCAGCCTCAAATGGCTCAAGCTTCACAAACTACACATTCAAATGGATAATCCCTGTCTCATTAGTATGAGTTTCTCATTCTTCCTCACGAACTTATTACTAATGTGTTGTTCATTCTTTCTTAATTTTTCCTTGTTGATTTCATTTTTGTATCAGCCTTAATACTAAATAGCTATCCACTAGTATACTCATTCTAATAGTGGGATAATTACAACTTGAAGTAAATGCATATGGCTCTATATCAACAAGAAAGACTCGTATTTCAGAAGTTATGAGAGCATCGTTTTATAATAAAATTTTAATTATAGTAAGTTGTAACTGATAAGCCCCCATCTGAATTTCAAGATTTAGTACTATTTTACTGCAGAAGGTAAGCCTCAAAATAATAGATATTTTACTTATTGATATCGTTAATCACAAATGGTAATAGATTATCTTTAATGATAATTGATATATTGTCTCAATGATAATAGTTCATTTCGAATGATAATCAAATATCTCATTCTTGACCAACCCATGAATGCTGTCTGAAGCAAGATAAAGCAAGGCTGAACTACTGATTATCACGACCCTTGAACTCCAAAACTGGTTTCTAATTTCACAAAATGTTTTGTTTAAAATCAATTCTATACTTTTTAGAACAAATAATTTATCAAGTGTTTAAGTGCTAAAATTCATTTGAAAAACGTTTCCCTATTAGTTTTTTTTTTCAAAAAAAAAAAACAGACAAAAATTCTGGATTCAAAATAAGAGGCAATCTTAATTTTAGAAACTTTTTCAATTTAGATTTTCACAACATGTTTCAAAACATTTGAATTAGTCCATGAATATATTAGCTAATGGTCTGATTGATAAAATATGCCCTCTCTGTGTGAGGCCCTCCAATAGCACATAATAAGATCGATATTCATGGCCAGTTTATTTGTATTGCAATGATGAAATTACTTGTTTATGATTGGCACGATCGATACATATTAATGACTTGTTTTCTTATAACATTTCTCAAAGTATACTGTATATTCCTATTTGTTAATTATTTATTTATTTTGTTGAATATCTCTTTTTATCATTTTTTTTATCGGCATCTCTTTTAGCTTCTTAACATTTATTTAAAAATAACCATTTCATAAAAATTAAACTAAAATACTCACCCTCTTAAAAAAAAAAACATAAACGTACTACTCATACCTTTAGTATTTCTTTTTTTAATCCTTTAGTACCTCCTAATTTATATGTATGCAGTTTAACAAAATCTTTATTATTGAACTTTTAATCAATAATTATCACCATTGTGTTATTTTATCCTTAAAAGCGCAGATAAAACAGTAATTTCTGAATAGAGTAGACATTACAAGACAGACATTTTTCGTAAAATATTTGAGTGTTACCTGTGTATGCTATATTTGTAATAGCTGTTTTTAAATCTTACCTTTATTCCCTTCAGGACACAATTTGACATATAAAAATTTAGTTGACCTATTAATTAGATTCCAAACATATTAATTTGAAAATAAGGCTACATACACTTTATAGTACGCTAGTTAATGGAGGTGGGTGATAGCTTGAGAGATATCAATTGTAGGTCAGGCTACTTGAGGCAAAATATAATGGTGGGAGGGGCCTCATCTAGGGTGTAGATAACAAATATATGTCCATATGTTAAATGAATTTGAGAAAATGTTGTGGAATAAACAATAACTAAAGATTGTTTGACAACCTTCTTAAGTGGAAGGTGGGAGATAACTCATCTTCTAATTTTGGAAGATAGCTAGTTGGGTAGTGAGCCGTTGAAGCACCAATTTTTCCATATTATACCTCAATTTAGATAAAAAAAACCCATTCAATTAATAGTCTTTAGGCCGGTGGGGTTTGGGAATTAGAGTGGAGAAGAGTGTGGTTTGTTTGAGAGGAGGGCATGGTAAATGAGTTTTTGGTGCCGTTAAATGGGTGTCATGTTGTTTATAATCTTTGGTTGATGTGGTATCGCAGTCTTGGTATAACCTCAGTTTGGCCAAAGTCTGCAACCATACACTTTTGCCAACATACCTATTGGTTGGGCCCTTATAAGTCAAAGGAATGGTGGCCTATAGTTTGGCTGACAGTGTCTTAGGTTGTTTGGAAAACAAAGAACGATGTCATTTTCAACAAAAGCAACCTATGCAACATCTTTCAAGAGTCCATATTCCTTTCTTGGTCTTGGCCAAAGTACTGCCGTCATGAGTTTCAAATATCCTTTTCTCAGTAAAGCATGCTTCGGATTTGATTGAAACCATCCCTGTATGAAGGTGCGAGGCAGACTCATGGATTTTGGCCCAATTTGGTGTCTGCTGTAGATTGTCTTATGAAGCAACCTAGAAGGTCTTCTGTAGCCTAGATGGTCATTTGTATTGGTGCAATCTATCTTTGATGCTTGACCTTGGTGTTGTTGTTCTGCTGGCACAATCCTGGTTGGCTCTATTGTACAATATGACCTCTATAGCCTTTTCTGCAATTGTTGGTTTGTGGGTTCTGGTGTTGGAGTCTACTGTTTTTTAGGTTGGTTTTCAAGTGTTGATTCCTGTTATTGTTGTTGGTTGGTGCTGCTATATTTGGTGCTGACATAAGGTCACATAGTCTGGCTATTTCTATTGTATATGTTGTTGAATTCGTGCTGTCCTAGCTAGTGGTAGTTGTGATACTGGCTTTTTTCTGTACAGATGGTATTTTATATTAAAAATTCCCAAAATGGGATACGTTTGTCAAATATTCTTGAAATGGTGTAGTTTCGTCAAAACCGCCAACTAAGATGGCGGGTTGGACACAGGGGGATTGGAAACAGCCAATCAAATTGGTAGGTTGGCAGAGAATCTGTTGATTCCCGAGGAGCTGCAGAGACAGCCAGCCGAAACCGTCATTTGAAATGGCGGGTTGATGGGGACGTGACACGTGTCGTCGGTTGGCAAAACCAGCAGCTGGAATGAAAGGTTAGGAGTTTGAAACCGCCAAATGGTTTGGTGGGTTGAATGGGGGCGTGACATGTGTCACGATCGGGCGAAACTGTCATGTTGAACGGCGGGTTGGACTCACATTAAAAACGTCGTTTCTACAGCCAATAGGGGCGTGCCACGTGGCACCAAACCGCCAGCTTAATAACAAATAAACTACTTTTTACAAATTATCTTCTATCCGAACTTTTATCTGAACACAAAATACACCATATTACTAATAATTATTTTACAAACTTTTTAATTTATCAGTTACCATCTGTTAACCATATTTCATTTCAGTATTTATTAATATTATTTACTTACATAATTATTTGGTAAACCATAAACCTTTAATTTTCTTCTTTATCATTTTTCTATTTTTTAACAAAATATCTTCTTTCTTCTTAAATTAATAATTGACAGATTTTTATCAACCACACATTTCATTTTCCTAATTTTTATTAAAAACCAATAATGAAGATTATTAAAAACTATCATTCATCTCTTTTTATTTTATTAAATTAAATATATCATTTTTCTATTTTTTAACAAAATATCCTCTTTACACTTAAATTAATAATTCAAAACTTGTTATCAACCAAACATTTTTATTTTTCTTCTTTATCATTTTTCTATTTTTTAACAAAACATCTCATCATTTTTATTAATAACTTTTTTTCCCTTTTTTATTAACAACCTCTTTACTTTTTCTCAAATTATATATTTATATTTAAAATTTTATATACTATTTAATTCTGTTATCCATATATAATTTTACTATTTTTTAATATTATTAATTTATACTAACCTTTTATTCTCTAAATTCTTTTTCTTTATAATTTTTCTACTTTTTTTACACATATCATTTTCCTCTACTCTTTCTCCGTTACCAATTTTCCTCTACTCTTTCCACGTGCATGAATGGAAGGCCATGCAGCACGTTAGGAGAACTAGCGGGTTGGAAACCTCCATGTCAATTGGCAGGTTAGAGACGAATATATGACTTCCAACCTGTCATTCCAATTGGTAAATTCCAAGATTCTTTCTCAAACTGTCAACTCAGTTGGTGGGTTCGAAGATTCTCTGCCAATTCACCAACTTAACTGACGATTTCCAATCTTCATGCCTCCAACCCACCATTTTAGTTGACAGTTTTGCTGAAACTATACTATTTCAAAAATATTTGACAAACGTACTCCATTTTTATAATTTTTAATATAAAATACCCTACGTATGAAAAAAAGCCTTGCGATCCTAGACAACCTCAATATTAGCTTACTATATAGTCTTATTAAGGTACCTTTTTGGTGTTGAAGTTTGCTGCATTTTTTTCTGAGCCTGTGTAATGATCTATAGTCGTTTTAGTACTACCTACTACTGCTATATTGGTATTGTTTTAGAAGTATGTGGCTGGTTGATTCTGGTATACTATGGGTGCTTCTGTTTGGCTATGATTATTGGCTACGATGCCATAAGGATGCCCCTAGCATTGGCATAGGATACTATTGTTTTCTCTTATCTTTTATGTTTGTATTATGTTCACTGTTGTGATTTTCTACTTTGGCTGGTATTTTATTCCCGTTCATGTAACTGTTTTATTGCTTATTGTTTGAACGTTCCCCATTTATGCACCTTTGGTGCTTTAATATATAATTCTCGTTGCTTAAAAAAACATTTAATATTTAAATTGACTATTAAGTATATAATTTCAAAATATTATAGCATAAATTTAATATAACAATAATATAATATTATTAACATTTGCAATACATGTATTAATTTTAAAAATATAAAAATAATGCGCACGAAATAAAATTTTGATACTCCATATATTAAATACTTTTGATTTGATTATGAATCTGTTGCTTCTTTGGATCGGCCCATTTAATATAACATTATATAATAGGCTTATATGTACACAGGTTAATATTCTTAAGACTGTCTCTCTTTATAAACTTTTATGGCTTATAAAAGAATATATTTTAAATTGTTTTTAATATAGTAATGATGATGACGATTTGAAAACCTTTCACCATCGAATTTATTAAAAAATAATATCTTCAGCTTTTTATTTCCCATCCTTTTTCTATATATAGCATGTCCAAACAAAAGTAAAAAATGTACGTATCTTCTTTTTTATTACCACTTTATTTCCTTTCATGGTAGCATACTCTTAAAATTCTTGACAGTGGAACCCACGTGTTCGGCAGAAAGTGAGTGAGAGAAAAAGAAATATGTTTTAAATTTTTGAAAAATTCTTGATGATATATTAAATACGTTTTCTTAAATTTTATATCTATTTTTATTTTTCTAATTTTATAATATCATCACTTTTAATTTTTTAATATTTTAATAGCATTTTATATAAAAATAAAAATAATTTAAATAACATTTAGAAGATAAAATAAAAATAAAAATAATATAAATTTTTTATAAAATATATTTTATTCAAAAAACACTAAAATAAATACTGCTTTCAATCTCCATCTTCCGTCTAATATCTATAAGATTATTTTTAACTGTTTATTTTAAAATAATATAAGAATTTTTTATAAAATATATTTTATTATAAAAACACATTTCAAGTTCCATTTCCACCTAATATGTATAAGATTATTTTTAATTTTTAACTTTATTTTTTTTTAATTTCACTGTTATATTAAGAAGAAAAGAAAGAGCAGATATAAGGGAAATTGTAATTTTTCTTTATAAAAATTCATAAAGGATCATTTTCCGTTCCCGTTTATTTGTCACTGTCGGATTCCGACACGAAACCTACGCTCGTTCCTCTTTGGCCTCAGTTAAACCCTAGGTATCCTTCACCCAAAACAATGTCAAACAATTAATGCTGCAATTTTACAATGTTAATTTCTATGTTGTTGGTCCCTCGTTCTCAGTTGCCCTTTTGGTAAAGGAAAGTATTTCAGGACTGATGCCGAACAACGGAAACAGTACGTGTTGGATAAGAGTGTATATATATATGAATGATTTCTTTCCTTCCCTTCTCTTTTTGGGTGAAAACTCTATCTTCAGCCATCTCTGGAATTAATGGAACTACATTTATCTTAATTAATAAAATGGAGATGCCACTGTTTTTGGTTTCCTATATGGGGTAATTGTAATCTCCTATTGATTCAACTTATAACAATCCATATCATGTGTTGTCGTGCATTTTGTTGTAATTGTGATGAATTTATTAGTTTTTAATGTTATTCTTTTAGTTGAAAATTACTTATAATAACTTATTTTATGTTTCTAATAAAATGTCATTCTCTTTTCATCAAAGAGAAGGGTATAATTAGAAAAAAAATAATTAATGTAATTTTAAATTTTACAAATGACAGAAAAATAGAAACAAACATTTTCTAAAATATCTTATAAATTATCTAATAGTCGAATTCAAAGAAAGAGGAGAGTTTTATATTATTATTCTATCACAATCTATCATTTATATAATATTTAAAGTATAAAATATTAATCGATAAAGTTAAAAGATTTATAATGAAGGATTTTGATTGAATGATAGTATAAAACTATTTTACAGTATTATGGTACATATGATATTAGCACGTTTTTTTTTTTAAATTGCAAAATTTATTTAGAAATAACAGTTCTCTTACTGTCACAAGGAATGACAGTAAAGAGTTAAAAGTTACATACACAAGCCAGAACATAAGCAATATTAGTTAAACTCCCAACAAATGGTACAAAATTGAGGACCCACATAGACCTAGACAAAACGCAATTAATCGATACAACACAAGATAACCCTCTTACATAACCTTGCCCTAGAGCAAAGTAAAGCAATAACAATAAAATCCCCCACATATAGTACATGGTTTAGAACTCCACACACATAGACTAAACTTAATCAAATGATACGACAGAAGAAAACCCTTTGATAAAATGTAAAATATGGACTTAGGAGCCAAACTGCTTCATGCACAGAATCAGATGGGATGATCATTCAACAAAATATATAGTTGTGGGTTTATAGAGCCCTTTAACAGTATTGTTAATGTTGTCATACTCTATGTAAACTCATAGGAGTTCTATAAATTCAATATATGGACTTGACTTATAAACTCTTGAGAGTTTATTTTATATAATAATAAAATATTTACAAATAACATACCAATTATTAGGATAATGAATTAAAATAGTAAATTATAAATTCTACACTACTTAAATAATTAAGTCTAATAATCAATCATTAGCAAATAATAAATTGTAACATGATAATAGTAGATCATTCTCATTGAAGTTGTGTTGTTGGAAAAGAGGATATAATCTTCTTAGAGGCAAGGGTTCTTCAATTTGAGAATGTCAAATCAATTAATAAAGTTATGTTGAATTGTAAACACAGAGAAACCATTCTAAAATGGCTATCGTTTTTGTGTAATTTGTAGACTCATTGACTTGATAGTAAACTTAAAAGTCTATAAAATTTGCATAGAATCTATCAAGTCTATTAAGAGTTTACTAAAAAATGAGTTTATGCACAAATTAATTCGTAAAGAGTAAATGGACTTTTAACTTGTAAGAATTAAAAAATTAACTCCATAGTTTGATAAATTACTATACATAGGACTTACAATTTGATAAATACAATATTATTTTAAACTGGACATTATTAACTTCAATTTGACTACCCAATTTTGATAAATGCCTTGAAATCTCTAAAACACTTTAACTTCTGAGTAAAAATGTTATTATGTACATGTTTAGTAAGAAAGATAGTGTTATTATCTCTTGTGAGTATGCTTCTGCAGTATTTCAGTGGAGCAAATTAACGATAGATGTGACAATGTTGTATCTTGAGACCAGGATGTTGGAGTGCAAGTGTGAGTTGAAGTCGTACATTGATTAGAAATTGGGAAGTTGAGTAATATATAAGTGAGAAAGACTCATAACCTAATGCTTTAAAATTTTGGATTGAAGTTGGTGTCATGTTCTCTAATATATGGATTCGTGACCTATTGTTGTATATCTTTTCAGTGTTTAACCCCCTCAGTTTGACTATATAACTGGTATAGAACCTATGGTTGAGATCAGCTAACATAATAAATATATATATATATATTTAAACTTCTTTTTTTATCTTTCTAAAAATATACAACCATATAATTTAAATAATTACAACTGAACATCATCCAAAATAGGTGACAAGTAAAGTGCATAAGTGAAGCTATATATTGTGATCTATTTGACTTTTTGGATACAAGTGTTGAATTACAAAGTATGACGATAATTTGTTTGAAGTTTTGATTGTTGTTATTATTCTATGTTTTTGGAAGTTTAGGTGTTATTGAATTTCATTCTTTACTGGATATTTCTGATATGTGTAGTTGATTTTTTTATTGGAAATGGTAAATCAATATCTGTATATTATTGACAAGATTAATCGATTTTAATTATTTTCTTCAAATAGGACTTCGAGACTTGCTATACTACACTAGATGTATTCAATGAATATTTAAACACATTTCTTTATATTATTACTTACGATCTTGTCCATATATTGGAAGCATTTCCTCTTATGCTTTGGTTGTGAACTTGTAGTTTCCTCCCTAATATTGCTTGGATTGATAACAGGTGAGATGTGTACAAAGGGAACAACAGCAAGATATGTGAGATAATGTTTCCAAATTGTAGGTAAAATTACCTTATACTATGTTAATCTTAATATTTTTTTATCTATTGTTGGTTAAATATTGGATTATTGAAATTAATATTGTTTATTTATTGAATTACTAATATCAATTATATAATAAAATAAAGATATATTAATTAAAGAATATTTATTTAAACTAATTATGTGAATGTTTATTTGGGTATCAACCGTCCAAATTAATTATCTTTGTTTTCAACAAGGGATTATAAAATTGTTGTCCCCGTCTCAACAATTTTATATGTCAAAATAACATGAGAAACTCTAATTTTAAAGAGTAATAATGTAATATCTTTTTTATTATTTGGTGTTTGTAATTTCATTAAGATATTAAGATGAATTTCAGTTTTTAGGTACACATTTTTAACTAATATGCATAATTTATTGTTAATTTTGATATACGTGAATTCACAATCTCTTTCTACTTCTACACATATGATTTTTTACTATTTTATAACTACATCTTAATCTAAATCCTTAATCGTATATCAGTATAGGTGATGTGCTATGATTTTATAACAAAAATATGTTAGATGTTTATATTGAACCTTTATTTGGGAATTTGATTTTAGAAAGGCTTGAGAAATGGTTTCATGCTAAACACAATAGATATGCCTAGATAACTTTGATGTAAAATAATTAAAGTCATGTTCAAATGGTGTAATTTTGATTTTCTTGGTACAAGGACCATGTAAAACATAGATCTTGGACATGGTTTACGACAAGGGTAAAGGGTAATTGTATATGTTTTCAAATTGGTGTATTAATTAGTACCATAGATTCTATTATGAAACATCGTTGATTTTGCTTTGTACGCTACTCCTGTACATGGGTTAGATTGGACTCTTCTGAATAAATCTTTTGGCCATCAAAAAATAATTGTCAAAGACTAGTGTTGCTATATATAATATGCAGGTTGAAATTAATTTACGTAGTAAACCCTTTTGAGTCTAGGCTTGATGAGATACACTTAGAAGTTGCTCAAGATAGTCAACTCCCAAGTCCTCTAACACCACCACACTTGCTGTTGGATCCTCTGATGTTTCCTTTTTATGACCATTTTCTTTTGATGCAGTTCCTCTCCTTCAGTGCAAGTGCTGGAGAAGAGCCATTGGTGCAGCTATATTGGATCTCTTGCAAAGACTCTTTGACCGTTTTGACTGGAAAATTGAGAATAGCACTATGACCCCTCATTGAAAATGCAGCTTGGTCATAAGCTACAGCAGCAGCCTCAGTAGTGTCAAAGGTTCCAAGCCAAATCCTGGTCCCATTCTTTGTTGTGTCTCTGATCTCAGCTGCAAACTTCCCCCAAAGCCTTTTCCTCACTCCTATGTATGACCTTTCCTTATTCTCCACTTTTGACTTCACCTCCACTTGCTTTGTCTTGTTGTGGTTTCTTCTGTTGGTGCTATGGAGAAGTCAACCATGTCTAAGGAAAGTGAATCGTGGAGAGGGTGAAGAACAGTATTGCTTTGAAATGAATCGAATAAAATTCCTGAAGGGTCCTGCAACATTTCCCAATCTGGGTTCTGGAAGAAAGGGGAAATCATGCTAGCTAACTATTTTCTGTTGCTTCATGCCTCTTCTTCTCATCTTGACTTTAGTTTATTTGCGTCTAACCCGGTCCCAGTTCATTGTTCAAATAACAATTTGGGTTATTTAATTAATGTTGAAGTTTTGGGAATAAATTATTAATTAACGGGGCCTATCGTGAAACTCATGACACATTCACACATCTTATCACTCAAATTTAAACGATTAAAAAGTATGTTGAATTGATAAGTTGCGAGAAATTCATAGATCTTAGTATCGCTTTTATTTGATGTCTTCAATAATTATTATTTTTTAGTTTGTCTCTCACTTAAAAATATATTAGGTGGTCTTTTATATAATAATAATAATAATAATAATAATAATAATAATAATAATAATAAATCACCTAATATATTTTTAAATAAGAAAAAAAGTTACGGTGAAAAATGAGAATAATAATCATAGAATTTCAATAAACAGTTCAGATTGAATTGTTAATTAAAAAAATTAACGTGGTTTTCTTACACAGAGTCTTCTCTCACTAACAAATTTTTTTTTTCTAATGTGTTGCTCTCTCTTATTAGCCATGCAAATCCTCTACAAGATCATCACCTTCTCCAATACTGCTGTTATTGTTGGTGGCATAGTCGTGGAGCATCGACGGTCAATGTTGTGGTATTGATGATAGTGGAGACGATGATGGTAGTGGCAATTTGGGGTACCGTCATCACCGCTATCACCCCCCATCACCATCGCTGCCACCACCCCATCGTACATTGTCGATATTACTGCAATCGTCATCAATACTGTCACCACAACTGTCCATCCTTGTTACCACTACCACTATCGTCGGCAGTGATACCAACAATGGTGGTACTAGTGACAGTGAGGGTAGTAGCAATCTTGCAGAAGAGGATCCATAAGGCTAATAAGAGAGAACAACGCATAAGACAAAAATTTTGTTTGAAGGAAGGCTCTATGTGAGAGAACTACATGAGTTTGTTTAATGAACAACTCAATTTGAACTATTTATTGAAATCCTATATTTATTATTATGTTTTCTCATTTCTCACTATAATCTTTTTTCTCACCTTAGTTGTCCTTCCTCTACCTCTTTCTATATATTGTTATATAGAGAATCTTACTCAAAAAAGTAAGTTGAGAGAGGAAGAATTTTGACAACAAAGAAAAGAAAAAGAGATATGAGTAAAAAGAAAACGTCATATTGTTATAAATTCTAACAGGTCAATGCTTTGAATAGGTACAGAGGTAGAAAAAGAAAATTAGAAAGAAGTTGAGTTGGTCCATTTATTTGGGTTACTAATTTAATAGCTTGGTTTGCCGTGTAATGGCTTGTTGGAACAAATCAAATTAACTCGTTTTTCTTTTTTATATTAATTTATATATAAAGTATGAAAAAGAATATCGAGCAAAAAAGATGAGCATATTTTCAACAAGTTTTCTTTTGGCTCCGTTTCATATCAACTACAAATTTAAGAGTCCAGCTTATTGTCGACCCAACAGTTTTGTTAAAAAATGTTTGTGATCTTTCCTTAAATTACCAAAAAATATATTGTATAAATAAATTAAATATATAAGACATATACTTCAATTAAATATATTTTATAAATAAATTATATAATGATTCTATAAATATACAAGAGAATCATGAATGCTATCATTCTTTTAAGAATCATGAATGTTATTATAAATTAATAATAATATGTGTGTAGGTGAATGTATATAAATTTATAACTTCAATTTGAATTAAATATCAATTATTAAATCTAAAATTAAAAATTATTTTAATATGACAAATAATGGGAAGGAGAGTTTATTGCAAGGCTACCAATAGTATTCCACAAGCTACCATTATAAATAATAAGGATAAATGAGACGTTTCGTACCTTGTTAACAAAATTAAATTTTCTTGAAAAAATAAAATAATTATGTATGTTAGTTGTATGGGTTTTGAGAATAATTTTTTTATTTTTTAATTTTTAAATATAATTATTAAAAAATAAAGATAAAATTAAAAATCAAATGTGATACTAAAAAGATGACTTCTCTATATATCCGTTGACGATGAAGAAGATCAAAGGTCAAATAAAATTTTGGGATAAAAATATAAAAAAACAACAAAGTTTTGCTGTCCAAAAAACTATAAAAGATAAAGATAAAAAAATATTAGAAAAAAAAAGTTCAATAAAAACACATAAATTAAAGTCATCATTAATGTTTGATTTTTTAGTAATTAATTTTTTTAAAAAATTATTAAATATTTTTATATCCTACGTATATGAACACGATTAAAATAAGAGTTAATTATAGATACAACCTCTAAGATTTAGTGTAAATGTACATGCCCACATTGTTTTTTTAAACATTATTTTAGCACCCCAAGAGGGTTGTAACGATTGAAAAAGAGTATTAAAGTTATGCATGGAATGTAAAAAAAATAAAATTATATGTAATTTTATTACAGTAAAAAGGCTTCATCGGTAATTAACTCTTAAAATAAACAATTTTTTATTTTTTTGAAAAAACACTACTAGGACTGCAAAAAAGACATTTCATGTTGACTTTCTACATTAGTGGTTGAACCATCAATGTAAAATGAAAGCTACGACAATCTCAAATATTTAATAATAAAATTACACAAATTTAACTCAACATAATATGTAATATTTTGATTTAAGTTATATAATGAATTTAATTAAAATCAATTTAACTTGAATCGTGAACATTCATAATATTTATAAATAGTGAACAGGATAGGCACACTTCGGCCTTAGCCGAAGACCTCGACAACTATATGCAGGGACCTCGACCTCAACACATGACTCGGGCTAGAAATCATATTCAACCATAGGCATTTGACTTATAGCAGATCAAGTTTAATTAGCACAAATTGTCATTGTTAGTCAGAAACCAATATCAAGACCGTATTAAATAAAGTTGGGTTGATTCGATGAGGCCCAATAGGTAAAGACTAAGTCCACCCCTATAAATAGGTAACAGGTATCAAGGTAAATAGTAAGCATGAACGTACCATTATTACTTGTCTTCCTTACTCCAAACCGAACTCTCATTGACTTGAGTGTCGAAATTCTTTTTGCAGGTTCTCACCTGTTCAGCACAAGATCTCGGAGTAGAGAGCGGCGGAGGATGTAGCTCAATTGAAGTCAATACAAGAACATTTCGGCTCCCACTGTGGGTCACGAAGTAAAACTTTAGCCCCACTCATAGTAACTACTGACAGGCTATGGCGAGAACTCGAAGCAATGGAGGAGGACCTAGGAATATAGCTAATGAAGGAGCAGGTACCTGTACAACAACGGGAAACCCTGAGTTGGTAAACGAGTCCAGTCTGGCGAAGGTCATTATACTACTGAGAGAAGAGCATGAGACAAAGGATGACCTAAAAATTCAACACTAAAGTCAAAGCATGAGAATTCTTGCAGGGTGACTTAGTATGAAAAGAAACCGGGGAGGCTAGAAAGGACATGAAAGAGGGAAAGCTGGCTCCCAACTAGGAAGGACCATTTCGGATCCGCCAAAATCTCGGTAATGGCGTTACAAACTAGAAGAACTATCCGGAAAGCTCATTCCAAGGACGTGGAACTCTATTCACTTAAAGAATGATTATAGTTAGAGTAGTGTAATACAAACACTCTTTTCCTTACCTGGTTTTTTTTTTCCCTAAGGAGGGTTTATTGGGGAGGTTTTTAACGAGGTTTGTACCTGATCCAATAAAGAGATCATTTGTCCACTACTCTCTATCTTATGAAGAACCTTGCATTAGCAACTTAAGTTCCCTACCAACTCGATATAGAATTCGGTCCAGGTAGCACTAACGACTAAAGTGCCCTACCGACTTGCCACATAATTCAGTCTAGGTAGCACTAACGACTAAAGTGCCCTATCGACTCACCAAAAAGTTTGGCCTAGGCAGGACTAACAACTAAAATGCCCTACCAACTCACAACATAGTTCGGTCTACATAGCACTGACAACTAAAGTGCCTTACCGACTTGCTAGAGTTCGGTCCAGGCAGCACCAACAAGTAAAGTGCCCTACGAACTCACCATAGAGTTCGGTCCAGGTAGCACCAATAGCTTAAGTGGTGCAAAGTGTGCATGATCTGAATGAGACATCCTCATCACGAAAACAAAACATATGAACATTCGCGAAACTACTACGATAGACTTCATTAAAGCAAATCTGAAGAACTACATGAGTCATTGACAGGACGAAAATAAAGAGAAGTTTCATTGATGATTGTTAACGGAACATAAGAACATTACAAGAAAGTTCTGAAAATACAAGTAAAATTAAAAGATAGTAGGCCAGGGTTACAAAAAGTCAAAAGGCCCACACCTTGGCCTGTACACAAAATATAAAAGCTTACACAAAAAGAGAACTAGAGAAAGGTCACAAGCTCGGCTGCACATCCATATTTCCCCTTGTCGTCTACCTCTTTGGCATGAATATGAATGTAGTTAGTAAACACTGACATTGTAAAAGATTACACTGACGTTCAATTACAACTCTTCATTTATATAACTTTTAAAGTAGTAATTGGTAAAGTTGTGATTGAATGTCAGTATAAATTTTTTTACACTAACAGTGTAGACTAATTAAACTCTTGCTATATATATATATATATATATATATATATATATATATATATATATATATATATATATATAGTTAGATTTAAGTAAATTAAATTATGGCTTATGGGAAGTGAAGCTTAGTGAGGTGAGGAATGATTATAAATGAGATTCTTTTAGATAGAGGTAGTTGAAAAAACTTCTCTTCAGTGCGAAAAAAATTTCAATAGGAGAAAGAAAGACTCATAGGGTCCGTGGACCCATCTACAGTAATTGGAGAGGATCTGCACCAGAGGTAGTTATGTTTGTTCTACTATAAAGTTTCAGAAAAATCTATTATTGGAAGGGTGGTTGCGTTTAGCAAATTGAATTTAGTAAATACACTCTCAGTACTATATAAATTTCTTCTTCTCTTGTTATTTCATTCTTCATTCTTCTTTGACATTTCCTTTCTCTCTTTGCACCTCCATTCTTCTCCTTCTTACATGGTGCCCCATTTGTTACCAAAATTCGATGAAATCTCTTGCTCTTGATTCTAAGCGTTCGTCATTATATGTATGTCTAATTTTAATTCTTCATACCTTTTCTCATTCATTTTTTGTTAGATGGTTCTCTTTAAAAGGAAATTCTCTTAAAATTTCAATTTCATGGATTCCTATTTGGTTTTGGGATTTTTGGTAGTTTTTTAATGATCCTTACAGTTGATTTTCCCCGGTTTGGCAAAGTTAGCTTTTAAAAGGAAGAAATAGGTAAGAAAAGCTAAAATATTTACTTTAACTTGATAAGTTGTTATTTAATGGTGTGAAATTAATGAAATGTAATTGATTGAGTCTTTGAATGTAATTGGATTGTTATATGAAATTGTTTGTGTTGGTGAAATTGATTATTTGAGCGTTACTTTCATAAATGAGTTGAATTTTATGTTTTATATATTATTGATCTTGGTGGTTATTGGAATTGTGATGTAATGCATGATGATGAGATGTATGTGGAATTGTTGAATGTTGGCAGTTACTGAGGTTAACTTAGCCTTGGGTGATGTGAGTATATATATATATATATGTGTGTGTGTGTGATATGCATTGACCAGATATGCAAGTGGGGGTAATATGTGGTTTTACATTGTTATCTTATTGCCGAGTAGGTACCCTTGGATGTACTTAGACAACAGTTGTATGTCATAAGAGTCAAGTAGACCCTAGATGATAGTTGTTGGATGAGTAGTATGTTGAGGTTTCTGTTGGTTGTCAAAGGGGCCAGGTAGTTGATGTACGAACTCAATACGTAGTTAGGACACATCATGTCATGTTAATACATGGTGTTGAGTGATTATGTTCAGTAGAAGCATAAGTGTAATTGTTTGGTTGTTATATTCATTAATTGAATGATTGAATTTCTTATATTATATGCTTACCTTTGCACTGTTTTTTGTTTTGTATGATTGTGATTATCGTGTTTTGCACAAGAGCAGATGATAGAGGTGGTTCTGATAAGCAGTAGAGACTAGACAGAGGAGATCAATGATTAGCAAAAGCTAGAATACTATTTTGATTCGAGTAGAATGTATATATGTATAACTTAGTGAAACCTATGTAATAAAAATTTGAATGATGACATGTTTTGGGTTGGAACACTGTGTAATCCGTTTGAATCTTATGTAATTAGGGAGCATGAAATAATATGTTTTGTAATATGTGTTATACTCTGATTTAATAGTACTAGACTCTGGTATGCATGATGTAAATTTTATGGTGAATTTGAAGGTTAGATTATTGTGAAAATCTGTTTAAGCTTGGTTAAGTTGTATAGACTTTTGTAGTCTATAGAGTTTTGAAAGGAAACGAGTCTTGCCCAGTGGAAAGCTGCCTTACTGAGGAGATTTTTGGCTTTGTACCCAATAAGATATCTTGTTCAGCGCAAAGTTATCTTTATTAGGAAATTATTTAGATTTGCACTTAGCGAGAGAGTCTCGCCTAACGCAAATTTTTCCCTGTTAAAAACTAAATTAGATTTACGTCCAACAATGTATCTCGTTGAATGAAATTCCTTCACTGTGATAATTCATCTTAGGCTTCTTACTGAGCAACGATGATTGTTAAGTGAGTTACTTGTTTCTCGTTGAACGACCTATTTGGTTTGGCAAGCTTGTATAGTGTAAGGTCATAAGTTATTTTGTTTGAAATTTTAATAAATTGAGATTTAGATTTTAGGATGGTCGTATTGTGATTAATTATTCTATTTCAATTTTCTGAATTTTAAATATGTGAGAAATAATTATTTATTTATAACTTGAGATGCTAGACCAATAATTTTATAGTCACACCCACTTGGTGTGGTTTAGATTTCAGTGAGTCAAAACTGAAATAAATCGCAATGCTTATATTTAATGATGATTAAATTTTGTAAAAATGCCCAGTTAACTATATTATTAATAAATTATAATTTTAATATTCATTCATACGTTTTTATTTATTCAAAGGAAACAATAGTTCGTCAATGTTTTTAATTATATTTTATTTAACACATACTAAACTTAAAAAAATAAAAATGAAGTAAAAATGCTGCTAAAAAATATTTTATTTTTATTTCTGTAAGGCTACTAAAAGTTATTTTAATTTTATTAAGAATGTTAATTTTAATTTTACTCAAAACTTAAAAATTATTAAAAATAAAATATCAAAATAATAAAAATATAAAGTAAAAATATTAAAATTATTTTATTTTTTAATTTTCAGCAAGCATTAAAATAAAAAATAGTAAAAAAATGTTGAAATTATTTTATTTTTAATATTTTATTTTTAATTTTCAGTAACGTTAAAATATAAAAGAAATAGTTAAACAACCTTAAAATTATTTTATTTTTAATTTTTAAAAATTTTTGTGCATTAAATAAAGTATTAATTAAAAAAATTGATAAAATTTTTTGTCTTTTAAATAAAGTAAAAATATATTAATAACTATTAAAATCAGAATTAATTTAATAACAAAGTAAATTAAGAATTTTTGTAAAATTAATATCTATTAATTATCCTTACCCAGGTTATCTTTCTCCTACTTTATAATTATGCATTTAATAAGTATATCTATTTCATTATTGTTTATTGGTTTGTACTTTAATATTTATGGAGATATAAGAATTTGATTTTATTTTCTATGTCTTTTATTGATTCATTGGCTTGATTTGGTTGAAATTTGATATTATATTCAAGGCTTAATTACCATTTATATATGTCCCTCAATTATTGATATTTTGTTCCTCATTTTTTTTTAATTGCTACATTTAACTAGAGCCTCCTATTTTTAATAACATTCATTTCTTGTCTAGGAGTAACTTATTAACCATTTATTTGCATGCATCGACTATCATCTGAAATGAAGTTGTTCATAACATTAGGAGTATGAGAGAAAGAGAGACACAGGTGACAGACTCGTGTAAGTTAATTTTTATTAATAATTTTTTTTTATTTTCATTAATTTTCTTCTCTTATTATTATTTATAAAAAAATTTTGTAACTACTCCTTCTTAACTTGTAAGAGATTTGATAAAAAAATTTTGAATTTCAAGTGGTAAACAAAACAGAAAAGTTAAATCTGCAGGCACGTGGGTCAAAGAGTAAACTTAGTAACGATATTCGGAAAGATGGTGGCTGGAATTAAATTGAATTTCTAATCCTGAAGACAAGACAATAACCCAGGTACAATGAACATGTAGAAAGTTCTAAAATTTTCAAAGATCATTCTAACCAGATGCGCAGTATTGTGTCCTTGTCACTAACTTTTTGGTTTTTGATATTTGTGTTGTATTTGTTTCCATGGCCACCGGAGCACCCTAGTCAATGAAATTGCTCATGTCTTCTATTTCTTGTTCCTACTCTCACTATTTTATTATTACCTAATATTTATTGGTGATGCAATTGTACTATACCTGAATCTAATAATCACTCTACAGTCTACATCATTGAAAAGGACAAAATAAAACTGCGCACGAGAGCGTTCAAATTATTATTTATTTATTGTGGTGAAACGAATCAAACTTGCAGACAGATAAATAATGTGCCACTTGCTTAAACCTGAATTGGGGTCTACTATGGTCTATGGCATTTTATTAATATCCCCACTTGCGCATTAAAATGTGCAATGTGCTATGATGCATACAGATACATGAATATCAAAGTGGGTACATGCATGACTTTTTATCTACTGGTATATAATATGAATTTTGAGAAACTCTTTGTTTGAAAATAATGGTCCGTATTATTAATAAGATTGAAAATTTAAAAATAAAGAAACCTAAACCTAGGACAATATCCAGATTGAGTGTTGGGAAAATATTAATAAGTAAATCTAGGATACATCGAAGCAAGAAGTAATAGAATAATGGTGCCCTAAAACAGAAAAAGCACTGTGAATTATTTAATTAGGAAACCCATGTTGGCCGCAACTTTGCCAAATCATATCACAAGATTAATTAAATTACTTTCCCATTCTACTTTGACTTATAAATTTTTAAGCTGATCGGTTAGGATTTAACAGATTAAATTTATTCATCATGCCATTTTAAAACAATTACTAGCATCTCTGGCATATTCGTTTTTAATAAAGAGTAAGGGATTAGAGAAAAGAAAATTAAATGAAGAGAGTTGTTCTTATTCAATTACAATTTTAAAATCTAAAGGATTTTAAAAGTCTTTTCGAAAAAAAGTCTCGTGATATTAAATTAAGATTTTTAGTGGATACAAAGAAAGTACGGTGGTGTTTAATGACTTTTAAGATTTTTTAAGGAGAGCAATGAAAATACGATGATGTTTTATTTAAGAATTTTTAAAATTTATATAAAAAATTTGTGATATTAAAAATATACAAATTTTGGTAGTTTTTTATTTAAAGTAAAATTTAAAAGATTTTATGTGATTTTTAATAAAAAATTACTATCAAACAATCTCACAAAAAAATTACTATAATCACTACTAATATCATCGTCAAACTACCATTATTATTGAACAATCACCATTAGACTTCCACCATTATTATTATTAACACTATCATTTTCATTATTATCATAATCGATGTTCTCATCACATCCACCACAATATAAACTATAATACCTCAAACACACAAAAAATGAGAGCAAGCCAAAAGTTGTACGATGGTTAAGCTATACATTTGAAGATGATTTAAAAAAACTAATATATATTATTTATATCGAATGCATCTATGTTTTAATAACATGTCTCTTAAAAACTTCACTTGACTTGGAACAATTATATGCTGCTGACCTTTTGCAAAATTTTCTAAAAAATGTGCAGGTAGGATGAAGCATGCCAAAAGTTTTGTGTTGGTATATACTTGAAGTGATGAGACATTTTGGAAAGGTTAGAGCTGTTGATATAAGTGATTGGATTTTGGAAAAGTCGGAGTTGAGGTGTCGGATCTAAAGGCTGATATGTAAAATCTTAAACTAATTTTGTGACAAAAGTTAATTAAAACAAAACGTAACTTCTTAAACAAACAAAGATAACAGAAAGTCATAAATTAATCGATACCAAATATTTTACATCTATATATAAAATGCAGAAATTCCACATGCGCACAAATCGTTCTACTATTTGTCTTAGATTAATCAATCACTTAATTGTTGACACAAATATATAAGGTAGCTACAGGAAACAACGCCCCAACTTGTGATTTTTTTATTTAAAGAGAATTAAGCAAATTGGTACTACAGTAGAATAAGATGATCACCAAATCACACATGTTTTAATAATAATGGGGGCGTTAGAATCGGAGTTGGGTACTAGATTCTGGGTACGTGCAAGGTTCTGGGAAAAAGCCCAAGTGCTTCCATCATCGTATAGCTGTTCCTCCTATAATTAATATTAACTAGTCTCAAATAGGCCTATAGCTTTGTCTTTTTAACAAGAAATTTCAAATCCAAATTGCTCTGCAGGATTTGCACCTAAACATATGAACCATGCATGAGGCAAACGAATCTGGACACAATAGAGAGTTGCGCAGCCTCTCATCATCACCATATGTATCAAATTGCATATTTTTCAATCCTCGAGAATTTATATGCATGCACCTGCCTAATTAGTGTGTGTATATGTGAGACCATCCGTTACATAAATTTGTTGTTATTGGCAACTATATGACATTTAATTTGTCTGAATTTGGCTGCTAAGTTGAGCAATGTGTGAACAGTATAATTTAACTAGAGAGCAAAACAAATTGGAGTAGAGAGTCAAAAAGGTAAGCACTAGTCTCATATTGCAGCCTCTTTAGTCTTAATTTATCATCTGTCTTCTTTACTGGCATGTTTATGTTTGCATAACTTTCAACAAATGGTTCTAATTAAGTGGCGTTGTGGCATGTTCATGAAGCCAAAAGGGACCTGAATTCAAGCAAACAGGATGCGAGCTTCAATGTAAGTACTAATTAACAAACTCTAGAAGTTACTTCTAATTTTAGTTGTTTCACTGTATAGGAATAAGACAAGATTAAGAAGGATGAGAAGTTGAGTTTATTTCAATATGTTTTAATCTGTTTGTGGTTTTGGCTGGCTAGTTATTGCTGCTGCTGTTGTTCCCCTGATGCTAAATTTAGGAAATCAATATTTGTGTTAATCATAACTTACCAAATTAAGTTTCCTCCGTACACATATGCATAAAGTAGTCAATATGTAGTGTCATGTTGTTTACTGAGTTTTGACGCATAGGAAATATTATTTTACACATGATGTATAATTGGAAGAAATGTCCTTAATTAACATTTTAAGCATATTTATAAGATCTCTAGCACTAGCTTTTTCTCGAAATCATTTCCTGTTCCACACACTTCTTACAATAATTAGTGGAGTGTATATTTTATGTTCTTGTTTAGTCATGATGGTAATTATGTTTAATTAAGTTTGAATATAAAAGTAATTCATATTTGTTATTTCCTTATTATTTTGCATTTTTTATGCTCTCAATACATACACATGGCTCGAGAATTTAATCTTCACAATAAACACTTCTGAAATTATTAATGTCCATTGATATATTTTAAAATCAAGACAAATTTGCTTAATTTCTAAATTAAAAACTAGATAATTATATAAAATAATCACCAAAAAATCTTTGACAAGAGATTTATTTTAATTTTTGCTTCAAAAATTATATACCAATTTTATTATTTTTTTGTAAATCTATTCGAATTTTATCATTAACATAACCCTAATCGCATATATTGGCTTTAAAATTTTCATCGAATTCCTTTTCCTTTTGAATAATGAATTTATTATTCTCATAAACTATTTTGCAATAAATTTATCTCGTTTTTCTCATATATATATATATATATATATATATATATATATATATATATATCTGTAGCTTAGTTAGTTACTTCGTATTTAAATATATTAAACAAAAGGTACACAAGTTACATATACCAAATAATTGTATGCGAAATTACTTATTATTTTGGAAGAAAAGGTACTATTAATTTCTTAACTTTTTATTTGTTTAACCACGCCATTTTCTGTAAGCATATGGAGAAAATAATTCGATAAGAACATCAACTATTCTAATTTCTATTGTAGTTAAACTGGTTAAAATTTAAACAAGATAAACCCTTTTTTATTGGGATAATTTTCGTTTTAATCCTTCTTTTTGCCTGTTTTTTTTTTCACTCCCTTTTCTTTCTTCAGTTTAAGCAAGACATTTTACACTTTTTATGGGCTTCTAGAGATTCTCAAACTTAGCATAGCTTTATATTTCCCAATTTCTAGTGTCAGCCGGCCCTCGCCTCTATTTATCCTATCTTTCAATTTTCATCCACACAAAGCCCCTTCTGCTGTACATCTTTCTTATTCTAATCCAATTGACATGCATTTTACATTCTTCAAAGTTTCCGTCTCGTACCTGTGTTTTGGTGGAGTAACATCATTTTATCCAATGATTGTGGATTCATTTTCATTGGATGAAAGAGGTACATATTTATGTGATTTCATAATTTAAAGTAAGTTTTCTATGAAATTTTCGTTTAACAAATTCTTAGTCATTATGTAGTAAAAATTACTTTTTTGTTAGTGTTATTGTTGAGTAGTGAGATTCCAAATGGGATTTGTATCTGATTTATATTAGTTAACATATTCGGCTTTGTTTGTTACTACTTTTATATTATATAGAACCTAGTAAAAATGTTATAGATACAATTGATATATATGCATCTCATAAATAGAAAATCATTAATTATTTTATATGTCGGCAAAACGAAAGAAGTAAAGTTAAAAAAACTTCCGTATGATTATAATTAATTAACTTAAATCGTTATATTAACATAATATAAAATGTCGATCAGTTTTCTGTTTAATTGATGATTTTGACCCTATTTTGCCTGATTTCTGCCTTTGATCTTATTCTTTATAAAGTATCTCTAAATTCTTGAAGTCTGTTTTTAGGTTTTAATTTTTCCAATTTATAGTTAAAGTGTCTCATTCTAGATAGTTTTAAAGTAATTTATTTTCTGAAAAGAGAACATTAATTGAACATTTCCCCCATTCAATTAATGATGCCAACACATACATAACATATTTATTTCTTGCTTAAAGCTTTTTATTTCTAAAAGGATTGGTTATTCAATCTTCTCTATATGTATCCGATTTCAGCTGGCAAATATATTTATTTATGGATTTACCATATAAGTTTTACGTCCTTGCACTCATGTTGGGATGAATCAAATTAAAGGGGTAGAGGAGGACAGGGTATACAGTTAATTGTTAATTTTTTTTATGGGATGTTCGTGTATGTAGGGAGGGTACCCTTATAATTAATTTGTACCTACTATCCTCTTCTCTAATTAAAAGATTTTTTTCTGACTGAAAAACAATATTAGGCATTTCCTTGTAATTCATGAGAAAAGATAAGACTGGATATATATATATATATATATATATATATATATATATATATATATATATATATATATATATAAAAGAATAAAATGACAAAAAAATGCAAAAGAAATGTAAGATGATAAGGATTAACTCTGGCATTGATTGATTCATCATTTTTTTCCCTTAACGTTTAAAAGTATATATAGAATATGCGGCCCTCTATGGATATATAGAATATATATTTGGAATATAATGATGCAGTTGTGTTATTTCTTTCAGTTATATATAATTATTTAAAACAATTGAAACTCATAAGGCCTTACCTTATATTACTGCTATATTGAAGCTTGATTTACGGTTGACTTTTTCTATATTTGTAATCCTATTATCTAAATATCAACATAGTTGTCTGGATATACATCTCTTCATATATTGTAATGCATCTGTCCATTATTGAAGTTATACATCCCTTCATTATAATCCAAATATACATGTCTCTTTAAATTTGATTTATGGATGATTTTTTCTAAATATATTTATGCTTCTTCACTGTAAATTAATTTCTAGACAGGGAATAAAAGTAAGTGTGTACGTCGATGACTTGTCTGAGTAGGCCAGTTAGAAGCTACTAACTGGTTAAAAACTTTGAGCTTCTTCTAAAAAGTTTCTTATTTTCTCTGATACATATGTGCATAGTGGTTGCCTTTGTACATGTGAAGGAAAAATTGCCTCGGACGCAAGGTAGGTATAACTCATCTCCTAACATATAATTATTGATTGTGTAAGAGCATTTGGTTATATCTATTGCAGAGTGACATGAAAAATATGATGAAAATCTTTAGTTTACTATTTCGTTATATCTTTGAATGAAGAAACCATAGGATTAGAATTCCAAAGTAACATGCAGGAGGAGAAAAGCCTAATTAGCAATTCAAGCTGTGATATTGTAGATAGACCTTCCAAATAATGATTGGTAATTATGGATAGAATACACACAAATCAATTTTATCTAAAAGAAAAGTTGTTTTCTATGATCATAGTGGGGTAACTTTTGTAAAAAATTATACATAATATAAATCGAGTAATAAAGTTGGTCTTATAGTAAGTTTTACATGTAGAAAAACAAAATTTCATCGTAAATTTAAATCTCTTTGTTAACAAAAACTAATCATTAACATTTTACTCATAAAAATAATTATACACATCATCTTTTGCTTTCTTGTAATATAGCATTTAACAAGCTAATTAAAGCTTTCTCCTTATTTTTGTTTTTGACTATTATCTCAATGTTATACTTAGGGTCTTGAATTAAGTACCATATAATATATAATGGTTGATAGGTTTTAGTGTTCAGATGATAGGGTGGCTGATTTCAAGTATTTGCATATGAGTTGGGGTATATATACCCTGGTATCTCTTTTGATATATTATTGTTTTTAACTTAATTACCAAAGAAGCTAGCATACCATTTAGAAAAGATATTATTAGTGATGGGGTGTTGATAAGATTCAAACCACAAAAACGGGAAAAACCATTTTTGGTCGAATCTAGGATTGCATATAGAAAGCTTCTAAAGTTTTTGCATCATATATTTTGGCTGCATAGAAATCAAACATGTTCCAATTTGGGAAAAGTGGATTCAGATGAGGTGATTGACATGATCAAGGTCAAGAGTTGGTTGAGGCTTAATTAAGGCTAAGCTAGAAATATCTTCCATGTCATCATATGGTTGGTGTACAAATCCTTCTTATTATATGTCCTCAAATTTCCCTTTCAAGAATATATGTTATGGCTTGGAGTACCCTTTGTGCAGAATTCTTCTTTTGATTTTTAGGTGTTATGCTTGTTGGTAGCTAGGTGGTTAAAAAATTCGATAGTGGTTTGATTTTTGGATGTAATTTTTGTTTTCAAGAAGCTCATGGAAAAGGATTCGTAGTAAAAATGAATGAATTAGTGACGAAAAAATTATTTTCTCTCTCTAATTTCAGTTGTAAACTTGATATTACAACACATGTACTTTTTAGTGTTTTTTTTTTGGCATAATAATAAAATATTTTTAAAAGTTTTTTATAACATTTAAAAAATGTTGTCTAATTATAAATAAATGTTACTAATGTTTTTGAAACATTTTATTAAATGTTCGGGTTTAGTGACATAAATTATAACATTTTTTATTAAATGTTATAAAAATATATTAGTAATGCTTATTTAATTTGACAAACTTGCTTTCAAAACGCTGGAGATATGCTCGAGTACTTTTACTTTTTAATTAATCAATGGAGGATTTATTTGAGTGTGAACTCTTGACCAGGCTGCTATTGATGAGAGTTGTACTCTAGGTCCAGAATTGAAATTCTGATTAACCTATGATTATTAGGTGTTATGACTACTTAGGTACAAAATTTTTATTATGTTCATGTTCTGCTATGTTCGATATATATATATATATATATATATATATATATATATATATATATATATATATATATATATATATATATATATATATATATATATATATATATATAACATCTCAATAATAAGGTTGAATGAGTAATTGGATATTAGGATTTGTTTTTAGTTTTTTGAACAGGTTGTCATTACCTTAAAGTACCTTATAATTCTGTTATGATTGATTAATTATTTATTTGTTTTGGTCTTGTTTTGTTTTCTCTTGATAGATAGTCTTGAAATAGATTTTGATACTTGATGCATGATGCATTTGATATGTTGTTTTTATGTGTATTCGTGTTGGTGATGTTTGGAATATGTTGGCTGTTACTCCTATACAAATATATAGAATAAGTTTTGGAGAGTTTAAGAAAATTTTAGGAAGGAAGAATTGTGCAAAAAATCGTAACTACAATTTACAAGATTATTAAGACATCCCTACTCTAATTAATGAACATTCTCATGCTAAACCTGTAGGATCATGATGAGCTTCTTTTCAAAATCCAAATTTTCTCTTAGTGGTCTAGCCTTTTGATTGTGTAAGAAATTTATAGGCGAACCAATTTGATGAGATTAACATAAGGGTGAAAATTAAGTTTTTTAACGATTTGGGAAGGTAAAAAGAAGAAATAGTTTTTTGGAAATTATGAGACGAAGAAGAAACTAAATTCACTTTATTATATTTGTGTATATTCTATTATAGTTAAATTTTCGATATCGAATTTTTTAAATAAACAGGGATAAACAGAGTTGATTTTAAGTTAGTGAATTTATATTTTCTTTTCAAAATGAAAAAAAATAAAATAAAGAGAAATATATGGAGTAAATAATATAACTCTGTTAAGTCATTTGGTGTTCTGATGAGTCATAATTTTTTGTTTACCTTTCTGTATACTGTCGTATTCACACGAAACCTAGTCCTGTCTCTTTTTTCCTCTTCCGCCTCCTTTAAACCCTAAATCCTTTACCAATAAACCATTTATTTTTCTCTCAAAACTAAGTCAAATTAATGCCGTCAATTTATTTTCAATTTTGTTGGTTTCCAGTTTTCTGGGAAAAGGGCGAACAACGGAAACAGCAGTGTTGGATAAGCGGTATGTGTGATTTCTTTCATCCCTTTTATGGCTGAAAATCCTATTGTCGGTGGAATTCTGAAAATGGTATTAATTTGATGATAGTGAAGAAGATGTGGCATTATTTTTACTCAAATTATGAGAATTATTCCGTATCAGCTAGATCAGTGCTTTTGTTGGGTTTCATTATTCCTTTCTGTTGTTTTCAGTACTCTTTAACACATTTTTCCTAACATATTCTATTATTAGTTGAAGTTTATTAAAAACTAAAAAAAGTTAAGAGACACATTTAATAACAAATCGACCCTTATAATGTGTTAGCATTTCTCTATATAGTTTTTTCTTACCGGTGTAATGCTAAATATACAGCAGGTAACTTTTAAATTAGAATTTATTTATGATAAAGATTTACCTCAAAATGTATTGCAATGCATGATTATTTTTTAAAAATGGTTGTTAAACTGGAAGTCATATATTAACTATAATTTTCTGCTGTGATTGATCTAGAAATATTTTAAAATGCCTTAAAAAATCTCTAACATTTTGATTTCTTAGTAATTATTGGTTCTGACGATACATTTTAGAGTGGAGAGCAACTGATACATGATTATTCTTCTATATGAGTGCTCAACAGCATCACCTCATTCTTAATTTTCCTAGTATATATCATGAGACTAGGATGAACACAGGATAAAATGAATACATTGAATTTTGCAAGGAAGAGAACTGTTTTGAATATATGGCTGAGTGTTAGCCTCAATTAATATAGTTTTTCCTTTATATTTTGTCACTTCTACAGTTCATAAGTTAACCTTGTGATCTTTTCGTCTTTCTGGATACAAATACTGCTGCTTATACGCTAAATTTATATTGATGAACTTTTAATTATAGTTACATTGCAATGATGACCTTTGATGTGAGAAAGCAGTTTGTTTTCATCTTCTGTTTTCAAATAGCAGTATAGAAATGTAATCTTATGTTTCCTTTATTTCCTATTTTTAAAGATTTATACAAAATATAATGAAAATAAGATTTTGTCCATTGGTTATCTAAAGCTGAAAATAGGTTATTTTGTTATTTTATGTTCTTTGTAGTATCCGTATGAAATTACACCAAAAATACCAGTGCGAAGTGATTTCATACTTTATGGTCTATATCTTTTTGTTGAAATTGTTATGGGAGATGGTAAATCACTAAGTTTATCATTAATGAAATCACTATAATTTCATAATAATTAAAATATATCACTAAAGGTTTTAACTGTGGATTGAGTTGATTCATTAATCAAATCATGATTAGTTCTGTGTCACGTCAGCATCCCAGTCCAATCTCTTCTAGAAAAGATAAAAAGCTGACATAACACTTAACTTATTCTGGTTTGACTGATAGATTGATATGGTCAACAGTCAAAATAGTTCTATGTTTCAAAACAATTTTCTTTTGATAATTTGCTGTCTTAAAGTGTCTCACTTTGATGAATTAACCAAATTGAACCTGTGTAGAATGAAGGAGAATGGTGGAAGAATAGATTCAGAATACTTGAATGCAAAAATAGTAAAACAAGCAACAGCATAAATTGGCATGGGAGAGTGAATTTGATCCGGTTCAACAAGAGGGAGTCTCAACAATTTGATACACTTCAAAAGGAAGCAAATTTCATGCTCCCATTTGCTACGGTAAGAAAAGAATCAATTAAGCAGACAACATTTTCTTAATTGATCAAACACTAGAGATTTTCCAAGTGGATATCATCACAGAAACCAGAAGGCACTGGACTTTAAAGAGAGATCATAATACATATACGCGCCCTAGCTGGAAATTGATGATGTAACAAGGAAATAGAAACAAAAAATAGTGAGGCTCAATAAAAGTAACTAGGGTTTTCACTTTGATCAGACATGCTTAGGAGTTGTTCCAGATAATCAACTCCCAAGTCCTCAAACACCACCACACCTTGTGTTGGTGCCTCTGATTTCTCTTTCCCTTTACACTTTTTAGCTTTTGATGACAACTTTCTTTGCATGCAGTGCCTTTCCTTGAGTGCAAGTGCAGGAGAAGATCCATTGCAGCAGCTATATTGGATCTCTTGCAAAGACTCTTTGACCGTTTTGACTGGAAAATTGAGAACAGCATTATGACCCCTCATTGAAAATGCAGCTTGGTCATAAGCTAAAGCAGCAGCCTCAGCAGTGTCAAAGGTTCCAAGCCAAACCCTGGTACCATTCCTGGTTGTGTCTCTGATCTCTGCAGCAAATTTCCCCCAAGGCCTTTTCCTCACTCCTATGTATGACCTTTCCTTATTCTGCACCTTAGATTTCAGCAACAATTGATTTACATCGTTGTGATTTGCTTCTGATGGTGGCATAGAGAAGTCAACCATATCAAAAGAAAGAGAATCGTGGATAGGATCAAGAACAGCATTATTGCTTGACAGTGATTCGAACAAAACTTCTGAAGGCTCCTGCAACATGTCCCAAAAAGGGCTCTGAAAGAAAGGGGAGGCCATGTTACTAGGCTTGTAGAAAAGACAACTAACTGCTGTCTCTGTTGCTTCATTTTTCCCTTCCCTCTTGACTACTATTTATTTTCCACGGACTCGAGTGCAAATTATTTATTAATTACGTTTCTTTGATGTAAGGGTTACTATTATTTTTTTTGAGGTGAGAGGCTTATGATTCATCTAGAGGTACGTGATGTAGGAATTATTAAATACATCATTTATAAATTAATGGTAGTATTTCAGTTTTCTTTTATTTATCGTTCTTTAATTAATTTATCCTGCTTGTTCCAATCTGGGTTCTAAAAAAAATAATAGGGAGTCATATTAGGCAACTGTTTCTGTCGCTTTCGTCTTCTTCCCATCTAACTTTAGTTTATTTGGCTCATACTTTTACAGAGTGCGTTTGATTAAAAGTTAAAAAGTAGTTAAAATCATTTCAGTTTCATTCATTAAACAAATAGTTAATAGTCTTTTTAAGTAGTTATAGTATTTTTTTTTAAAAAAAAGTTATATCAGTTAGTTTTATTAAAAAATTTCTTTTTGTAATTACTAGCTAATTTATTTTTCAACTTTATTAGTAATTAATTAATGAATTGTTTTCGGTAGTTTTCTCTTCACATGTCCTAAATCTCTCCTATTTATGTGTTTCTCCTTCATTCATCTCATATTCTTATAATTTAAATATATAATTATATTAATCATAATTTAAATTTGTAATATATAAAATTATAATTTAAATTTTAAATACTTAGTTTAAAATTTAAATATTTAATTATATAAATATAATTTAAATATATAATTATAATAATTTATGATTTAATTATGTAGTTATAAAAAATTATAATTTAAATATGTAATTTAAAGTTTAAATATTTAATATATTAAATTATAATTTAAATATATAATTATAGTAATTTATAATTTAAATATATAATTATAAAAATTTACAATTTAAATATGAGTTTAATTAGTATACACTTATAGTATAAAAGACTTTTATACTAACATTCAATCATATCTTTTCATTTATATGATTTTTAAAGTATTAATTAGTAAAGTCAACAAACATATCAATTAAACACTTTAGATATATAATTATAGCAATTTATAATTTATATGTATTCAATTTATATTAACAAAATTTATATCATTAAAATATGTTATAGTTATTTTAAATACTTCATTATTGATCTAATAATTAATCATATTCTTCATCTAGTTTTACTAAACACTTGAAACTAATTTTTCAGCTTCAATTAACACATTCATATATTAGTAATTTTTTTATTAGCTATCCTTTGGTTGAAAGTTGAAGACTAATTCTTTTAAGTATGACAACCTATTTAAGAGTGTCTAACATATTCTATTAGGCATTTTTGTTTTGCATGAACTAGGATTGAACATTTAACCACATGTTTGACGAGTAAAATTATCTATCAACCATGTTACATTATGATAGTATAAATTAGTATTCAAATAGTGATAAAAATAACTACATAGAAAATATTTAATGTTGAGATTTTACTACTATATATTTTATTTTTCTATTTATAAAGCATAACTACAAGATATGTTATTATTATTGCTAGAAAATAGTGATAAAAATAAATTTTATCACTAACCATGTATTATTAGTGACTAAATTGTGTTTTGTCACTAATATTATTTACCTTGGTGGCTAAAAAAGTTATCACTATAGTTTTATTAATAATGACTAAAATATATTTGTAAAAAAAAATACTATTGTGACAAATTAATTTTAAAATCGTTACTACTATAAATTTTAGTAGAAATAAAAAATTGTTTGTGATAGACAAATACAATCATTGTTATCAAACTCTCGAGTTAACTCTTAAACTCTTACGAATTTACAAATTTACTTACTTTCTGCGAGTTAACTTGTGTGTAAATTCTATTTTTGGTAAACTTTGAGTAAACTCGGTGGACTCTTTACAAACTCTGTAAATTCTCGAGTTTACTAACTAGTCATCTAGTCAACAAATCAGTTTGTTTTATACATACGTTTAGAGATCAATATACTTTTATTAGTGTGTCATTCTTAAATAGAAAATTACTTTTAAATTTTCTATTTTCTATAATATACTTTTATTTAAATTATATAAAAATTACATAATAATTAATGTTAAAATAATTTTATCTTATCTTTTATCTAAGATTAGTTTTAGATTTTATATTTTCTATAATATAATATTATGCTATAGTAAAAGTTAAATTTAAGAATTTATTATGTAGATAAATTTAAAATAATGTCATATTATTTTTTATAACAAAAATATGGAAAATCCAACTATGTCGAATATGTTTATACTAAATAAAGGTAACTAATTAACCTATCATTAATTTAAATGTGAATTTAAAGATTCAACAAATATTGAGTTAAATTTATTTTGTATTATCTTTTTTTAAAAGATAGTATTTATAATTTAAAATTTTAAGTAATTAAATCTTGAATGACTATGGATGGTTTAAGATAAATTAATTATGAGTAAGATAAATATAATGATATTTCAGTTAAAAATAATTAATAATAAACAAATTAAATTAAATCTTAGAAAGGGACAAAAAGTTTTCTTGATTACATCTTTCATAAACAAAGATGACGGGAATATGTCAATTGTTATAAAATACATCCAATGAATGAAAATAGGTCATAATGTTGCTTGACAAGGACTTTCTGTCTAACCTACATCAAGCTCATGTTATGATGGGTTTTTTTCAAAATAAACTAAATAAGACTTTTATTGAGACCTATTCAGTTAAATAAGTGAGGTTCTATGTCATTTAAAAAGTATTTAATATTTAACTGACTTACCTATATAAATAAACATAAATCAATATTTTTTCTGTGGTATTTTTATTATATTAATTTTTTATAATGAACTAAAATATTATATTTTTTTTTTAATTTCAAGTACATTGACCTACATAAAGAATCAAACTTAAGTTTATATATTTATTAAAAGATAAATTAATTATTTTTCTTTCATATATCTTTAATTATCCCTTAATAACAGGCCATAAGTGAATTGGATTATCTCTCATATTAATGGCATTATATTACATATCATACCTATTAATTTTTTATAATGGGAAATGCAGCTTGATCCTCTGCATTATCAAAGGTTCCAAGGAAAACCCATTCCTGGTTGTGTCTATGCTCTCAGCTGCAAATTTTCCCCTTTTCCCGCAACCGTGTTGCAATTGCTGTGTGATTTAAAATCACGTAATTTTTTGCAACGCAATACTGTTACACTCGAAAAAGAACGTTTTATCTTCAACGTAACAAAATTTTAATCTTTCAGTACGTGTTTTCAATTCCATCCTTGGTTCAAAAAAATAATTCTTCTGATCTGAGAGTCACAGAAAAAGAATCTTATACTATGACCAATTTCTTGTTTTTTTTCTTTTAAAGTTACAAAATAAACATCATCATTCACTTTAATCGTCATAGATGATACAAATAAAAGGAAACCTTAAATCAATAGATACTAGTATGTATAGAGAATTAAATATAAAAAGGTAGAGCAAAGAGAATTTGTGTACTCAGATATATTGAATTGAAGTTCTTGATCTTCAAAAACAAAAACCCTATGAATGATTATTGTAGAGATATGAGTTCAATAGAAACTCTTGAGGGTTTTACTACCTACTTTCTAGGGGATTATTTTAGAGAATGTGTAGGGTACGCAGAGACCCCTCAAATGGGCTTTTTATGATTGAATCAACCCATCACAGAGTCAATCTTACTATAATCCCATTCAAATAATCATAAAGATATTATAAGATATGATTATCACCATATCTTAAATTGCCAGATAATGATAAAATATAATTGATTAATACCAATCCATTATTATTTTCAACATTCTCCCACTTGGATGGTATTAATCAATAATACAAAGATAAATCATTAAGCTAGAATGACAATTATAGACAAACCTTATATTAGACAATGAGAAATTTGAGCTACAAAATAATATCCGATAGGGATATATATCATAAATATTTCTCATAAAGTATATAGAATAATGTAGTTCAATAATATGATACTACATGGTCTCAAGCATCCAAAAATGCTAAGAGATATGTTACTAAAATGATATTACTTCACACATATCTCATAAGAAAGTTTTCAGACTCTCACTGATCTAAGACATCAAAACTTAACCAAACCATATGAGTTATAAAACTCCAAAGTTAAGTATTTGATTAGTGAGTAAAAAAATGTTTAATTAATATAATTTTTTTTTACTTGAGTCCGAAAAATTATATAGTTGAGAAAACATAATTTACATGCATCTAATTATTCATCATAGCCTAATAACATATGTAATTATATATAGGCTACATAAATACTCTATAATATTTGACATTTAACTAATCGATAAGTAGGAAATCCATAAATTCCCTACTAAAACCTCATAGACACCTAGTTTATATATAATGACACCCAGATTATTGTGGCCACAAAATGTCAATTGAGCAAACACTTAGATAATTGGTCCAAACAAAAAAGATTCATAAGTACTTCAAAAGTGCAAAATTGTACTCAATAGGAGTACTATCATAATAAGCACTTTTTTACAAAGTAGAAAATCATACTCGATAGGAGTATTGCATCTACAATATACTTATAGAATTTTGACCAAACAAAATGTAAAATTTTGGGTAAAGAAATGCACAATACTTAATTGCATACCAAAAGAATTAATGTGCAATACCCAACAAAATACTCTTAACATCCATTAAAGATGTCTATTAAGATACAATGAATTATATGTATCTCAATTAAAATAGGACAAAAATAAATAGTCAAGTCCTATAAAGTATGTCATATCATAATTAAATGTGCACAAGAATATATGACAATACAGATAGATAAGTCTTGAGACATGATACAAAATTATATACTTCTAAAATTTTGATCAATTAAAATATGAAATTTGGGTAAAAGAGATGCACAATCATAATTGTATGCCAAAAGGATTGATGTGCAGTACCCAACAGAATGACCTTAACATCAGTTAAAGATGTCTACAAAGATACAATGGATTTTATGTATCTCAATAAAAATAGGACAAAAATAAATAGAGAAGCCCTATAGAATATGTCATATCATAATTAAATGTGCACACGATTATATGACAATAAAAAATATATAAGTTTCGAGAGATAATACAAGATTATATATACTTCCACTAATCCTTAATATACCAAAAAATATTAGGATTATCATTAGGTACACTAGTATTAAAAGTTCTAGTGATAGTGGGATGATGACTTTATAAGATAATAATAAAAGTGAATTAAAATTCACTATTATTCTACTTAAGGAATTAGAAAGTAGTAGAATAACAAATGATTAATGAGAGAAGTGGTTAAAATAACAAGAATATGAAACCTACAAATTCATCCATAAGAATAAATAATTCTCACAAATGGTTTCATAATTAACCACATATTAATCAATCTTTACAAAAATATTGACCCCTATGAGGATCTTGAAAAAATAATTACATGAGTGAGAAAATGGATCACTTGATAATTTTACGTAAAATATGAGATTATAAGCAAGTTCTCAAGTAATCATGAACAAAAAACAAGTGTTACAATAAACAATATTTACACACACTTGAGAATAAAACATGATTACACGCAGCGGAAGAATGAGACATATTCTTGCATATATTTAGGAAAATAAATAGTCTCTAACTCTCATCACAATTTATAATGGACATAGGTTTATTTATATATCCCAAAATAAAACCTCTAGCTTTTACAAGAATACCATTAACAATATTATAAAATATGGTATGGAGAAATTAATCTCTTAAAATTTGGGATTCCTATATTGTCCTTACAAGAATTGCATACTAATATTGTAAATCAATAAAGAGTTTGTTATACAAGAAAATATTTTACAAGAGACCAATATAAAAATTCTTAATATAGATCCCAACAATGTGATCACAAATAATGTAATAAGAAAAAATAATTTTATCAAGAACATTTGTTTTTGCACATGTATGATTAATTGGACATTCAAGGTAAAAATCTTATATCACATCAATTTATTTTATAAGATATTAATTAAAATTCTAATATACAAAATCCTTCCACTTGATAAAGAAAAAATAAGTTGACATAAAAAAAAATACCCAGAGTGCTAAATAAAATTCAACTATTTCTTTATCAATATATATATATATATATAGAAAATTTGTACCACAAAAAATGCAACATTTTTTTTTGTTTTGAAGGAAAAAATGTCCAATTAAAGGTTATAAGTCATTATGGAACAAAAAGAAAATGAGAGTGTAAATTTTGGTTCCATATAAATATAACTAAACATGATCAAATGAGGGAAATAAACTGAACATTACAAAAATAGGAAAACATTATGTAATTCTAAAAGTTCAGTTAAAAAAGAATCCCTAAGAAAATTACAATGCACTATAACTTATATCAATAAAATCTTAATACCGATAGGGTATAAAAAAATCATTAACATAAGCCAAGAAAAGTACATTGTATAACACCAAATTACATTAATAACAATACACCGATAGAGTATAAATCATCAATGCAATAAAAAAATAATTATATCACAAAATTCACATAAATGCATCTAAAATAGTGAAATTATAATTATGTAAATGAAAAAAAAAATTATGCATATTGTCCAATAAATTTGCATAATATTAATCATATACATTATATGACCAACATACAAAATTCACATTATTATACCCATGATAGACAAGTAATAATAATGCAAATTAATAAAGAAAATTATGCACATAAGAGAAAGACAATTAAGATTGTGCATAATTAATAAAATAACCTAAAATCAATTTATAAATGATAATTCAATATTAAAGAGAGTACAGTATAATTGGAGAATACAAATACTGTAAAGAATTATCACAATAAAAATAAGTCAAAAATTCAAGATTATAATAGTAAAAAAAAAATTAATTTAATCTTGAATTAATCAATTTTTTTATACTAAAAAATACCAATAATATAAAAATATTAAATAAATATGGTATTTTTGAAAAAATAAGAATATAAAAAATTAGCAACCACATTCAATGCTTCTGAGAATGAATTTAAACACGAATCATCATACATGATCGTATCAAAAGTTCTCCCTTGACCAAATCACAAAAATATGGGTATAAAAATGAGTCCATGCAACCCCATTAACACTTTCCAAAGTAAATTTAACACAAATATATTATGTTGCCCACAAAAATGACTTATATTGGTCAAACATAAAAAAAGGAAAACCATTAAGTAATTTTGAAAACAATTTACCCCATAATTATTTAAAAGAAAACTAGGTTTTAAAGGGGTAGCACTTAAAAAGAAGTTTCAATATATAATTTACCCATGTAAGAGTAAGGGAATGAAACTTTAACATGTTATTTTAACAATAACAAGTAGCATAAACCCTCATATTTTTTTTGTGAAAAAGATAATAGTGAACTATATTATAAAATTTCACTAATAACACAAAAATCTTCAATTCAAATTTAATTTTCTAATAGAAAACAACTATAATTCTCTAATAGAAAACAACCATAATATGTATCTAATTTGGCTCTGATACCAATTGATGGAAATAAAAGGAAACCTTAAAAAAATAGATACAAGATTATAGTATGTATAGAGAATTAAATATAAAAAGATAGAGGAAAGAGAATTTGTATACCTCAAATATATTGAATTGATATTCTTGATCTTTAAGAACAAAAAAAACCCTAGGATTGATTATTGTAGAGATATAAGTTCAATAAAAACTCTTGAGGATTTTACTAGTTACTTTTTATGGGATTATTTTAGAGAATATGTATTGTTGTTGTAATTTGCTTAATGGGATGACAAATTTATAATCCCCCAGGGTAGGCAGAGACCCCTCAAAATGGGCTTTTTATGATTGACTCAACCCATCACAGAGTCAATCTTACTATAATCCCATTCAAATAATCATAAAGATATTATAAGATATGATTATCACCATATCTTAAATTGTCAGATAATGATAAAATATAATTGATTAATACCAATCCACTATTATTTTCAACAATAAATTCATATGCCTTGATTTTTTGGGTTTGCAATTGTTATCACTTTTGACTATTCAATATGAGCCACACGGAGGTGTTCCTCCCCATTTGCAAATTTAATATTATTAAATTAAAAATTTTAACAAAAACAAATTATATTAATTGAAGTACAATAAAGTTGTTTTCCCAATAAAACATGCAATAACCAGATGAATTCAAATTAATTTCTTAAACCATAGAGTTGGGGTAAAAGTTGAAGAAATGTAAAGAATAATTGAAAAATAATTTATCGAACAGTTGACATATAGACTAAAATTCACAAACAATAAATTTGAGAGTGGTACAGGGGTTTGATTTCATTAACAACTAATCTCAAGTGCATAAATTATTTACCAATTATTTCGCATTAATTTTTATCACAAGAATAATTGGTATCCTTTTTTATAGGTCAAATATTAGTTATTAATATGTTAGTTTTTGTTAACAGAGAAATTTAAACCCAGGAACTCTCCCTCTCCCCTTCTCTTCATATGTGGATTTTTTCATTTGACTAACCTTTTTTTTTTATAAGCAAATGTTAGTGTGATAGTTTTGATAGTTGAGGGATGCGAACCCACACCATGTCCCTCCCCCATCTCACCAAGTTACCACTAAATCAACCTTATAACTCCTAGAATAATTTGTACCCTTAAGTTCATTCCTACGACAAAAAGGGTTAATCCTTCCAATTTTACTCTCAATTTATTAACTTATAAAATTGGGAACATCGCATTACTCTCAATTTGACTAATATCCTATTCCTAGGCTTACAACCTATACAATCCACACAACTAAACTAACATATTCAAGCAATAAGGTTGTCAATCTTAAAACAAATAAATGAAATGAAACGAAAGGAACAATAAAATTACAAAACAAAAAGGATAAAATCATTCATTGCATGGAATGGTCAATCTTAAAACAAATAAATGAAATGAAACGAAAGGAACAATAAAATTACAAAATAAAAAGGATAAAATCATTCATTACATGGAATGGTCGTGGTTGCATCAAACTCTAGCTACAGGAGAGTTTGTTCTTTATGGTGGTCATGGAGGAACGTTTAAGCTTGGGCTTGGATACGATGCATAGTTTCCAGAGCATATAACCTAGTTTCTCAGTCTCTTTTAGTCAGCAAAAAACAAAAGTACAAGGCAAAAGCCAAAAATGGAAAACCTTATTGATATAATAAGTGACGTGTCAAGGTAAAGGTAAGTAGGGTTCGCTCAAGTCGTTATAACTGCTTGCTTGAGCACTTATAGGGATAAAATAGCTACATTTACAACTAATTTGCTTAAGTTCCCATGACTCTTGTTTAGAAGGCTTGCTTAGGTGGTCTCAAGGACACACTTGAGAAGGAGTCTAACTTGATAAGTGATAAATTGATTTTTGACTCATATTTTTGTCATATTTAATGATTGACTTAATAAGTGATAATCTGCTTTCAAGGCTTATATTTGTTAGTAAAATGCACTTTTTTAGTATTTATTCTCACTTTAAAGAAATACTTGAGAAGCAGAAAGAAAATGAGGCTAAAATGGGTCTTTTCATAGTAGATGTTGAGGATTAAGGTAAGCATGATCATGCTCCACTACAACACGACTATGCTAAAGTCAACACAGCCAAAAATTCAACAAAGCCTAAAAGTCATGCTCATGGTCGTGCTCTAATTTCAACACCTTGTTCTCTTGTTGGGCACGGTTGTCTTAATGATAATCATGATCATGCTTGGTTAGTCACATATTTGTTTTGTTGTCAAGCACGATTGTGCTACCTAGAAGTACAATTGTGTTGTTTGAGTTTTGATAAGTTCACCAAGACAGCACGATTGTGCTCGCTTCAACTGATGAAGACTTAACTTCTCCCTAAGATCTACTTCCATGAAAGATTGGATTAATGTGAAATAGAGTTTGGATAGAAGAGGAATGGAGGGGAAAACGTTATTCTCAAGGGTGAGAAATGAGTTTAGGATGCTTGCCATAAGGATGGATCCTTGATAAAAGCTAGAAGAACTCTCTCCCAAGGGAGAGAGGCTCACAGCCAAGGAGGAAGAGAACTCTCTCTCACACTCACTCAAGGCTCGCACTTAAGCTAAAATGCTCAAATTATATTCAATGATCTAAATATGATTACATGTAGATGAGAGATCTTATTTATAGACTAGAAGAGGGGTTAGGCTAACTAGATCATAGGTTAATCTAACCAAGATTTGGCTAACTCTAGTTGAGTCATATCTAACCATGATTAACTAACTATGGTCATGTATAACCAACTAATGAATCTATCCCTAATATAGTCTAGATACAAAATGTGTAAATAGTAGAAAGAGATGGTAAAAAGTAGTCATGCTTAAGGCATGACTAGGGGGTGTGGCATCTAGCAACTAAGAGGTAGGAATAGTAGTCATGCCTTAAGCATGCTTAGAGGGGTGCGCCCATAATGAGAGGGGTGAGCATAACACATGCTCATCTTCTCTAAAAGCTAGCCCATCTTAGCAAACTCTAACATGATGACCATAGTACCTTTTAGAAAAATAAAAGATGACCTAAAAACTAAAGGGTAACCTAAATACAATGGTCAAAAGGGAAGGTTAACTTTAGGAGTCAACCTACTAAAAAGTCAAAGTCAACAAAATTATAAAAAGTTCTAAATTCTAATTTATACAATGGAATAAATCTCCATATATCCTAGAAGTGCGGTTGTGTTGTTTAAGTTTCGATAAGTTGACCAAGATAGCACGATTGTGCTCACTTCAACACACACCGTGCTAAAAAAGGAGGTTGTACCCTTACTATAAAGAGGTTCATTTTTGCTCTAAAGAAGAGATAGATTTATGACTTGAAGATGAAGAATGACAAGGGAACATTTGATTGAATCAATTCACAATACTTCATATTAGTAATTCTTTCTTTTATCATTGATTTAATGTGGAATTTCTAGGATGTTTGGCTTTACTTTACACATGTTTGGCTAATCCCCTTTTTCAAAAGTTGTGATGTAAACTACTTTGTAATCTTCTATACTTTGCAATGAGATTCAATGTTATTTAGTGATTAAATTGTTTCATTATTTTTTTTAACATTTTAATTATTTGAATATTCATGACCAATATATTTGAATTATTGAATTGTGAAATAATTGGGTTTGTTATTATGCAAGTGACCAAATGTATTGGATAAACCTTAATCGATTAATAAATGTCATAACCCTTTTTTGAGAACCAATGAACTAATTCTAAATGTAATTTTTGTATGACCAACTTGGAAAACAATTTAGGATTAAAATGTTTGTGTAAATAACCAAACGCACAACAAATTCATTAAGGTATTGGTAATCAACCAATAACAAGAATTTAATTACTTAGTAAATAGGGTAAAAACATTATAGTTGAAATCACAACCTTAGGCTTTAATGAATTGAATCACAATCTTATTATTCACTGTCTGTTTGCATTCTGCTCATATTTTAACGACTGAACACATTTTTCAAATCTATCGTCTATCTTAAATTGTTCTTTTATTATATGAATTGAATTAATTGATAACCACTTCTAGTCTTTTGGGTACAATATCTAGACTTAGATTCACTATTACTATTGCGTAGGATGCGCTTGTCCTAGGCAGTTATATTTTACACATCAATAGGCTTTCTTAAGCGATCATGGTATCTGCTTGAGCGAGGGCAGTGAAGTGCTTATCCTCTTGTGTGAATTTTTGCTTGAATAAGTGAATGTTTAGGTGTGTTTCTTTCCATCATTTTTTAAATATATATTATAATATATCTCCATCCTATCACAAGAGATGACAAAGTAAAGCTTATAGTTACAGATAATGCATACTACAAGGAAAGATAATTATAGAACCCCACAAAACAAACTTATTCCCACCAAGTTGAAGTTTCCCACTATGATACAAAAGCAACCAGAAAGAATTAGACTTCCCTCTTGTGTTCCTTTCCATCCTTACATCTTCATTGCTCTTTTTATCATTCTATTTGTTCTTGAATATCTTTTCCAAACAAGTACATGATTTTAAAATAACATATTTCTACCTAAATCCTAACCAAATCAGAATTTGAATAAAACAAGAGGTAATCTAAGATTTTTAAGCATAAGAAATATAAATAATTACTAATTCACATAATTAATATATGAATATTTAGCAATTATAATATATCAATTATCAGCCATAGGAAGGGTTGAATGGATTGAGATAGTAGCTTAGGGGGAGTGTTAGGTAGAGTTGCAAAGTAATTTTAAATTACTCTTAACAAGTATTGTTAGTGAGTAGGAGTCATACTTGACGAATTGTTAGGAGGGGTCGGTGTAGCATGTTGGGTGTTTTATTTTTAATATTATCAGCAATTAGGTTTTTGTGTAAATTAATAGCAATTTTTTTTTAAATTATTAACAACTATATTTTTATAAACTTTTACAATATATACAATCATATAAATAAATAAAAAACATGATTTTATTTCGTACTAAATTGTTGCAATCCGCATCATAGCAATATAGGCAACTACAATGACCACAGACTGTAACGCAATTTAAAACCAACGCACGTATGTATAGCATTTCCTTATTGTGGAGGTCAAACTTGAGCACCAATTGGTTTCCCTTCTGACAAAGTCAACCATTTCAAATTGAAGGAAATTAGAGAATGGTGGATAGGGTCAAGAATAGTATTGCTTGACAATGACTCAAACAAAATTTCTGAACCCAATCTGGTTGCTTAAACAAAGGGCAGTTCTTTTCTGTCTCATCGTCCTATCTTCCTTTATTTTATTCGCCACAAACCTCGCCATACTTGAAGTACCAATTTGGGATATTTAATTCTGTAAAAAATGTTCCAATATAATCAAATGCAAGCCTGACTTTTAAACAAACCTGTTATTCATTCTTTTCCTAAATATTTTTAATTCATATTTTAATCAAAGAGTATTACTTATTAAGTAAATATATCATGAGTTTAACACCTACAAACTACCGGTGTAAAAAAGTTTTATAATAATTAATTACAATAATTTGTTTTCATAACTTTTAAATTCTTAACAGTTAAATTCAACAAATGTTATTATATACTGTATTACCTAAACTATTTATCCATAAGAATTGAGAGAGGTTATCATAACTCATATTCAACCAACTAATTAAGTGCATGTTTGGAAATGGAGTGAAAAATATGTTTGAGGTAAAAATTCTTTTGCACAAGCATCAAGGTCCTTGATTTTACTTACAATTTATTTTTATCTATTAAATTTATTTCATAATGCGTACAACATTTATAACTTCAATCCAAACATATATTAAGTTAATTATATCTCTTAATATATTATATAATCATAAAACACCATCTTCCTACTCAAAATAAAAAAGCATCAAATATAATTCTTTTATCTTCTGTTTTTTAGTGTGTATATATATATATATATATATATATATATATATATATATATAATTTTATTGGAGATATATCATGTGTGGTAAACTATTTTAAAATATTAATTTAATAAATTATACATCTGAAATTTAAATTCAACATCATTAAGCTAAAATAATTTCGTATTACATGATGTAAATGATGAATAGGTATCTTCTATTTATTGATAAGATTTATGGAATTGTCAAAAGGTATATTATTTTTGTATTTTCCATTCATTACTTTTACAAGAGAGTGCCTTTAGATTTGTCCAACAAAATAATACAAATATAAAAAGTTAAGTCACGATACTGCTTTTTTGTTATTTAAAGTAATGCTTATTAATTTAAAAGAAAAATACTTATTAATAATCATTGTAAAAAGTTTTAATATTCAATTATGATTTTGGTTTAACTTTATTGATTAATATTTTAACATTTATATGAATAAAAATTATAATTAAATATCAATGAAAAACTCTTATACATTATGAATACATATTAAACTTTTTATTTAACCAATAACATATCATCGATCATACACAAATCATATATAAATTATATATTGGATAGTTAAAAACCAGGATCATCTGATTTTAAAGTTCACTCAATAACCTTGTAAAAGTGAGTGTGTTACACTTATCTCCAATATATTAAACCTCTTAAAATTATGTATCATTATACATGTTTACCTAGAAATCGAACACATATATAAATATTTATATATATAAATTTTATATCAGAAATTTCGTATATTTCAAAAGAAATTTAACTCACGCACGGAAGTGATAACTTTTAAATATTCCATACCTATTTGAGAAAAAAAGAAATTAGGGTTCTTTTTTCTAGGGAAAAGAAATTAGGGTTCTAGTTATCAGTTTATTACTTTCTAGCTTTTTATTTGGTTAACAACATATAGGCATATGGACAAATGATTTTGATATCAGCATTGACTATTCTGTTGTAGGCTTAGCTAGTAAAATTTTATACAACATAACCCTTTTTTTGTGTTTTTTTTATAATTTATTCTTTTTTCTACTGCTTTAAGGGCTTTAAGTCATTCTCCAACATAGGTTTTGCTTATTTCTTTTCCCCCAATTTCTGAGTGAAGACAACACTAGCCGGCCCTCGTCATTGTTTACCCTATCTTTCAGTTTCAGCAATCGAAGCCCCTTTTTCTGCCTTTGTTATGCTACTGAGTCTCCCTCTTGTTCCTGTGGGTTTTTCAAGGGAAAACAATTTCATGGTAAGATGATGAAGGACCATTACATTCGATGAGGTATTTATCAGATTTCATTCAGACTAAGACTAATGTCCTATTTAAATTTCATTTAATTCCGGCATTATTATGAAGTGAAAACTACTTGTTTATTACTGTTGAGTGTTGATGGCATGTGTATCCAATGTGTATTTATAATATATAGTTGAATATATCTGATATTTTATTTATTTATTTTATTAGTTTAATGGAGACCAGTGAAAAATTTTGTAAACACAGTGGCATATGCACATCTGCACCTCATATATAGTAGATCATTAATTACTATGAGCTTGTATTAAAAATATTAATTACTATATTTGTTTACAGTAGAATTTTGTACTTGTATTTATCAATAAATATAATCTTATGATTATTTCAGAAAAAATACAAGTACTTCTTTTTGAAGCATTTATGTTCCTAAAGTTTTTTATCATGTGTATATGGTTACCTTTTGAAATTGATTTTGACTGAAACATAAGTAAAAGTGCATTAAACATGAATGTGCCAAAAAATAAAAGATGATTGACTGAAAAAAAAAATCCAAGTGCTTGAAATGTAAATAAAAAATTATTAAAGAGAGTAAGATAGAATGTAAATGACAAACAAATAAATAACAATGAAAAGCTAAAATGCAATCAAAATAAATGTCTAGAACCTGAATGGTGATTGAAAATATTATACTAACTGGTGATCCTAAAAATTTAGGATAGGAAAGGTATTGTGTTAAAAAATTTGGATCTGAATGGTGGTTGGGAATATTATGTTATTTCGGTGACTCATTTTAGGATATGGAAGGTATTAATAAATTTCTACAAAGTACAAATTTCTATTTATTGTCAAAGATTAATTATAACTACCAATTAATAATTTCTAGTAACTACTTATAGCTTCTCCTTATAAGTACGGATGATTTTAACTATTGATGATTTCTATCTTCAATTTTCTCAACAGATGACTTTAGTCTTAAATCATTTCTATATATTAAGTTTTTTTTTAATATATGTAGTCTTTTTATTAATACATAAAGTCTTTTTATAATAAAAATTAATAATGAATAACTTTTTTATTAATTATCTAAAATTTTAATTTTAGGAGACTTGCCCGTGTACCGACCTTTATTCTTCTATATATGATTACTGGCCTCCTGATTTTCATTTCATTTTTTTTAGGGGAACTTCTGATTAGGGCTTGTAATATTTTAGTTATTGGTGATATCCTTTCTTTAGTTTCTTTGCCCTGCCACTGCTTAGCGCGCTATTATTGTATAAGTTTGATCTCACACTTAAACCTTGTAATTCATGATAAAAAAACTGAGACCATATATGTTTTTGAGAAGAAAAGAAAAGTGAAGAATGTGTGCAACAATTACTAAACCTATAATTGGTTAAAGTTATTACACATATTCATTAAAAAATATTAATCAGTATACTTACGGAATCAAATACTCATTGTCTTGTGTTATATATATTGAAATTACTATTGTTTATTAATATGAATTTAATTGGTATACATGGTAAAATATTTTATATTAACGTTTAATCATATCCTTTAGTTTATGGTGAGTTTGTTGATTTTATTCATTAATACTCAAAAAGTTATATAAATTAAAGGATATGATTGAACGTCAGTGTAAAAATCTTTTAAAATGTCAGTGTATACCAATTAAACTCTATTAATATTTTCATTTATGAATAGTTTGTGAATGTGTAAAATTTAATACATTAATAAATATAAATAAGGACATAATTAAAAAATATAAATATAGTGTTGGATTTATAAAACAGCTAATATTTAATAAAATGGAAATATTAAAACAACCAACAGTTTTGTAACAAGAGAGTAATAGTTAGTTGTCGAGAAAAACACTTATATACATTGTCCTTTCTATATGGTAAATTAGTTGATTTTACTAATAAATATTTTAAAAATCATATAAAAAAATTTATAATTAAACATCAATGTAAAAACTCTTTTCACTATCATGCATAGGTGTTGGTGTTATAACATTTTTTTAATAAAAAAAGAGTTTAATTATTATGTATCAACATTGTAAAAAAGTTTTACATTGTTATTAAATCACATTCATTCATTTATGATAAGTTTGTTAATTTTACCAAGTAATATATTAAAAGTCAAAGTGCATACTAATTAAACTCTAAAAAAAACACATACATTAATAAATAATAAATAGAGTTTAATTAGAATGGACTGTCAGTGTAAAACAGTTTTATACTAACATTTAATCACACATTTTCATTTATATAATTTTTTAAGTATTAATTAGTAAAGTGAATAAACTTACAACAATAAAGGATTGTGATTTAATGTCAGTGTAAAATTTTTTACATTGACAATGCATATTAATTAAACTCTAATAAATATATCCTTAAAAATTAATATTGTTTTAATTCTGAAAATAAGTTAATATATAAGACCATAAGTGTTTAAAAATCTGACAGTTAAAATGTAAATCAGAAACTAATAAAATTCTAACTTCATTTGAATCCTCTTTTTTTTTTTTTTTCTTCTCGTCTTCTAAATTCGAAAATAAAACAAAGGCCTTCGATATTAGTTGATAATTAACCCAATAGAATATCCCCTCCCTGAATCTGTGAAACCTTACATTGACATCATATAAATTAGTTATTCAATCAGTTTCATTGTCTTTCAATTAATGTGCCGTTGGGTTTTGTTATATATAATTATTTAAAACCATTGAAACCGACGATGCCCTTATCTTGCATACATTTAGTACGTCCTATTTATAAATTTAATTTATGGATGAGCTTAATTAGGCTTTTTTATATATATAATCTGAATACCGACGATGAGTAGAAGCTACATCTCGTTGTAAATTAATTTGTTTAGACAAACAAAGGAGAAACTTGTATTGGTGAATTAAGGTCTAGACTGTGATTAACAAAATAAAGGTGGACACAATTAACATTTGACATTGCTTTGAATAGTATATAGTACTGCTTTGTTTTTTTAAGAAGGGTATGTACTATAGAGGAAACAGAAAAGGAGACAATTGCACTTAATAACCGGATATATCACTTGTTTTATAAACCAGCTTTTGGAAGAGATTAAATACATTAAGAAGCTTCTTATTCTTCTCCCCTCTTTAATGCAGAATGCATGGACGGTTGTGAAGGGAAACTTTTGGTTGAACTTCTTCGGAGACAAGGTAAGCAACACCTATTAGGCTATTACTAATCATATAGATAACATGAATTGCAAAATGACACGAAAATTATGAATATTTTTGGTTTATGTTTTTATTTTTTCTTATCCTTTTGATGATAGTTCTCTGAAGAATAGATTAGATTCCAATACTTGGGTAATTGACACGGTATTAGAGAAAATTAAGCTTTCCCTAACTAGTAATCCAATGGCTTTCAAGCTTTTCTTTAATTTATATATACGTTGACTTAACCACACAGAAGATAGTGTTAGTTGTATCCACATTCTACAAGTTGAATTTTATTGGAAAGATAAGTATTATAATGATATGATTTTTATTACACATTTTATATTTTTAAAATTGAATCTTAGATTCTAAATTATCTGTGTAATTAGTTTATTTTCTGTTAATTCAAATTTGTTGACAATGATACAGATATCTGCTTCCTTTTTTTCTTTTAACACTTTTCAAAGTTTATTTATTTACTTTCAGTGAAATATTTCTTTAATTTTAACCTTTACGAGAATTTTTTAGAGTTATAAAAATAAACTAAAATAAACATATGCTTCAGTTCGAACGATGAACATTTTATTTTATTTATAATTTTTCTGAAGGAAATTATATGTTTTAGATTGCTAGCATATTATCTTTGTTTTTGGTTGATATTTTATAATATATATTCGATTATAATAAGCATGTATCTTTTACACTGGTCCTAATTACCTGTTAATTTGTCCAATAATTAAATGCTCCATTTTGCATCGATGATTAAGGCTGTATTACAAACTCTTCAAAGATAGATCTGGTTTATTAACTATTTAATGTCTATCTGTTTGTCTTTTCTTCTGCACTAGCAGCTATGATTGTTTCAACAAAGGAATTTAAAACTAATTCTCGTACAATTTTATATATAGTACAAAAACTTTATGAAAATATATTAAACATGAAAAAAGAGAGATATAAATCATAGTTCCGTCCTAAACAATAAATTTTATAGATAAAAACTTTTGAAATTGTAAGTTCTTATAATATATATCGACATTAGTGATGGAGTTTTGTTCATGAACAGCTAATCAAATTATTATGCAATTTATTTATAAATAATATAGCTGCACCTTTCTCTTTTTATCAATTGCATGTGCAGTCCATTTATTAGATGAAAACATTAATATTGCAAAGTGAACAGTTTTTGGTTTGTTTAGAATTAATGGATGATGTTCCTAAAAAAAAAAAGAATTAATGGATGATTTAGAGGGAACCATTTAGATCAAATGGACATAAAATTAAGATGAATATCAACTTCATTTTGCACTATTAATATAGTGTATATTACATAAATTAACAATCCGGCCCTTAAAGTTTATTTTTATTACAATTATCTTTTTATATTATTTTTAGCCTTTAAAAAGGTTAGTATAGTAATTTCTTTTATCTAAGAGGAGATCAAAGTAATGAAAGTAAAATTTCTGAAGAATCGAAGTAACGAAAATAAAAAAATAAAATTAAGGATATTTTTGTAGGGTTGAAAATAAAAGAGGCTAGATGTAATAAGGGAGATTTGTAATATATATTATAATAACATAATAATCAAAGTATAATGAATTTTTTAGAAAAATATTTACAAATAATTGAATTTGAGTAAAATGAAAAGAACTAGCTAGAAAAATACTTTTTAGTCACCAAATTTTACTATCCACCAACTTCATCAATGCTTAGCTTTTGTTGAAAAAGCTATCTGTAATGAAATTTATCCTGTTATTTTAGTTTAGAATCAGCAACCACATATAAAGAGAAAACAATTGTCTGATAAGTTCATACATTTTCTTATCATAAAAGGATCGATTTTTAATTTATATATATTGCAAGGTAAGACGTTGGTCTTGGTTTTCATCTTAAGATAGTAAGAGACACAATTTTTATATATTCTCATTATTATATATTGGTTCATCAACTCAGTTAATGTATATTGTCCTTAAAATAAGAAGAAAAAAATCTCGCTAGATATACTTATATCCCCCTCCCTTGGAATACATGTCTTTGTTTTTAATAAAATAAAAGAGTTTAATAAATATATATATCATTAATGTAAAAGAGTTTTATATTAACAATTTATAATTGTAATTTTTAAAATATTAATTATTAAAATTAATAAATTTATTATAAATAAAGAGTTACGATTGAATATAGTGTAAAACTTTTTAAAATAACAATAGATAGTAATTAAACTCTAAAAATAAAAATCTTAAATATCTACAGTTTTTTTGTATTTAATATATTAAATTTTTTTTAATTTATTAAGTATTTCTCTTGTTATTAAAACATTAATTAGTGGGCTTTAGAAACATGAAATTTTCATTTCATGTCTCTTTGCATAGGAAATTATCGTTTACGTTGAAAATGAGAACTTTTGCTGTCTCTTTTGATTTTTGAAAAATATATTTTCAAATGAAAAAGATAAATAAAATCCGAAAAATTAAGGCGGCTATATAAAATATTAAATACAACATTTACTTATATGTTGAAATTATATATGTATGGTCCAACAAAAAGTAATCACTAGTATCTATTGTTTTCTTCTTTAATAGTACCATTTTCTTTCCTTTCTTTGTCGCATGTGATATTCTTCAGTTTCTTTCCAGCGTATAACCCTGGTGTTGGTCAGAGAATGGTGAAAAAAGTGACATTGGATAAAATAATATAAAGAATAATGATAAAAATGGGACCCTCTTTCTCATGCCCCTCCTTCAACCCTATCTTCTTCCTACAATACACTTTACTTTCCCTATTGTCACTTCATAATAATGTTCCTACGTTCATATAATGTTGGTTGCGAGTTTTCTGCTGTCTTTTTTATAGAGGATTATGTTGAACTGAAGGGAAATATGATGGACAAGGTATACAGAGTGGGATATATAACAGGTATGTATGGTTTCTTTATTTATTTATTTTTTGTTTTGGAAAACAATTTGTTTTGCTGGATATTAATTCTGGAAATGGAATTAATATAGGAGTGGACAAAATAATTGTTTGGTTCTTAAATTAAACATAGTAAATTGATTTAAAGAAATAGTTCGATACTAAACTATCTTTGTAAAACTGGCTTGGAACTAATTTAAAACAGTTTAAAATTGAAATGGTTTGGATTTTTTTTTTTTTTAAATGGATTTGTTATTACTGTGCCATAAAGATGACCATAACATTACGAACAACTTTTGGAGGTGTTTTTCTGCTAAGTATATTTTTCATAGGATTAAGAAACCTCTCACACATGTAAGTTAGGTAACTGATTCTTTTGTGTAGTTAGCGCTGTTAACATGACTGTGAAAATTTACTGAGAGGTATCATATTGGTCACCATACATCAATGCCTATTAAATTCCATCAAATCAAAACATTAAATTCTCTGTTACTCTTCTCTACAGTTCCTCTACGTATTTATTTAATTTATATTTATTAAACTCATTTAATTCAAAAAAATTAGTCATATATATTCACAAAAATCTTTTCATAGTGGGTTAGGTGATGTATACAGAAAAACTTTTTTTTTTCTACTCACTACATTTTCTATGGTGATATGGATATGGGCAAAATTGTATGAGGATTTGTGAGAGAAATTTCTTACTTAGATATTTCTTACAAAGTTGTGGATATTATGCCAAAGTAAGGACTATGTTAAGAACATTTTATTTGCTAAGAATATTTCTCACATTTCTGTAGAAACTAACATAGGTGTAGGGTGCGCAGAATTCTTTTAAATTATCAAGTCGATTCCTGTTTTTTTTTTTTTTCGCCCATAGGAATTACTTTTGAATGTGGAGGTTGCATTCAATTGATACAAATGATGAGAATCAATTTCATCCTGTGATTTTCTTTCTTTTTGGAGTTTCTTCATTGTTATTAGACATAAATGCTATAGGTTAGGCACTCAGAAATAGCAACTTATAAAACTTATTAAATATATTAGAATTAATGCTAAAGACTTATATTACTTAAAATTGATGTATTGCAATACACGTTAGTATAAGAAAGATGATACTTAATGTGGTTATTTAATCCTTTTATTTTCTATGACGAGTAATATTGTTGGATATTTGACTTCAACAAACTAACATACTTTGATTTCTGAATAGAGTTTTCCAATGTATATATTTCTTTATATATAACATTAAGAACCAAGTTAAACAAACTTATTAACCTCTCCATGCTTGTCTTAAGCTATCATATTCACTATTAAAATAATTTTGAAAATCTTAATATATGCCCTTTTTTTATCAGCATTAATATAAGCCTATTTTCAATTTATCTTAATAATTTAACTAGTGTGATTACCGCTTGAGAATATAATCTTGATCTATATGAATACATTGTATCTTGCTGGATAGTAGAAGTGTTGATTGTAGAATGTCTGAATTAATGTTAAGATCAGTATCGTTTTAACTTTAAATTATAATTTCCCTCTTTTTCCTTTGTAAAAAATTTAAAAGCATATATACTTTTAGTTTGAATATCTTCCATATGGGTCAGGTGACACCGTGTTATTAACAAGTGCAATGCATAAGTGAAGCTTGTGATCTAATATTTGTCTTTCTTAATACAAATAATTACAAATAATGTTGCTTATGTTAAAATTAATATTTATACAGATCGATCTATTTACTCCTTTTAATTGGTTCCCAAAGTAGAGATGCCCTTTACTCAAATAATGATTTGATTTGCACTGTTAAATACATATATTAATCTACACTTCAATTAATTTGGTGTTTTGCCAGGTGTCACTCATATGTTATTTCAGAGCCTTAGTTTGAAAAATTAGTTTCAAAGAAAACATTATTTTGCTTAAAAAAGAGTTTGAAAACTTCTTTAGTCTGAGAAACATTTTCCATTTTTTACTTCTGAAAATAATAAAATGTTATGTTGTTTTGATATGATTTTTATTTTTGTTAGTAAAGATTTATACAGGAGATATATAATGAAATCTAAATTTTGTTTAATTATTATGGATACTCGAGCTGCACTTTGTTAATTATGCACACTTCACGTTTTGGTGTGAAATTTGCACTTTTGTTGTTTTATGTGTTTATGCAAATGTAATGATGGGAAAATTGTTAGTGGCCGAGTGGATGATTTACTTTACAGGGTGCTAATTCGGGTAGCGAAGTTAAAGATAAAAAGGTTTTATCAGAGATGGTAAATTAATCACATCAAATGATGTGTATCATTTTCAAATAAGATTGTTTAATTTCTTCAAGTAGGAAATCAAGCCTTCAAAGGCTAGCTTCCTAGGTTATACTTAATTTATTCAAATAAATTTCAGCACATTTCTTTCTACTTGTTACTTTTTATTATCTTGACCATATATTTTCAAACGGGTATGAAGGTATTTTTTATTAAAATTTAAGAATGATGATATTTTGGTTATAGCCTATATATGATACATGATTAAAACTTTAAAGGATCGTGCTCATTAATGATTAATTAGCCGATTTTCTTAGAGTCTTAATAATGTGGACTACAGTTTTCAAACTACAATATCTAGATTAAAAAAGGAGAAAAAACAAAAATTACTGACTAATTAAGAACACTATAAGATATTAAAAATAGAATTTTCTTTTTTGGGTTAAAAATTGCATGCTATTTGATAAAAAAAACAGCAAAAATTACTCTAACTAATTAATCGGATACCCACAACCATATATAAACATGGTGAGGTTCATCTTGACATTCTATTTAAAAAGAAACAAAAAGAAAGTGAGATATTTTTTCTTTTTTTAAGCAAAGACAGATATATTAACAGCACCACAAGTGCTAGGAATCACGATTACAGCAAAGGCCACCTCTAAAATGTTTCAAGCTATTAGGGGATAATAGTCCAAATTGTTGGAGTGTAAGTGTGAGTTGAAGTCCCACATTGGTAAGAAATGGGAAAGTTGAGTAATATATAAGTGAGAAGGACCCATAACCTAATGACTTAAGGTTTTTTGTTGAAAGTGGTGTCATGCTCAGGAGTCGTGTCCCCTTGTGTTTAAGGGCGGTGTGAATAAGGGGTCACACCAAAAGGTGAAAAGCAACTAAATAGTAGCAAAATCTGTATTTGAGTCTTTTGTCCTATTTATCTTTTTCCATAAATGAAACTCTTTAATTTGACCCTATAATAAATGGTATTTTTTTAAATAAATATATATTTTTTTCTTATTTTACTTTCTTTTTAATTTATTACATTATTTACGGCACTTATTATCTGCCTTTTTAAATTTTTCTTTGTTTTGCTGCTCCTCTCTTCCCTGCACCTCAACTGGGGTGGAAATTTATATTTTCCCATAATATGTTGTAGTAAATGATGTAATAAACTTTCCCATTTTTTAGTGTATCAGTGAATATTTCTGCTGGCAGATACTTTTTATAAGCCTTAAAGATTGTGAAATGTGAAGCCACACCTCGTGGATGAAAGAAAATATTTGATGCAGCTAGCACCTACATTGCATGTACTGAGAACACATAAAAGCGAAAACTAGAAGATATAATTCAGGTTTCACTAGAAGAGCACGTCAACCATTTGATACATTTCCAAAGGCAGCAAAATTCAGACTCTCTAGTTTCCACTTCTAGTAAAGGTTGACGACATGATCACTCTCAATTGCTACGGTAAGACTAAGAAAACAGTGAATTGAATTGATAATTAACAATATTGTCTCTCTCAGAGGATAAAATATTATTAAGAGATTTTCTTAGTGGAGATATCACACAAGAAAATTGTGCAAATCTAGTGATTAACTAAAGAAATACCAGAATACCTAGCTGGAAATTGGTGTGGTATGAAAGCCATAAACTAGAAGGAAAAAAAGAAACAAAGAAATGAATAGTGAGATAGATTTAATTAGTTGAAGTAGCTAGGGCTTGAACTTGCACTTTGGTCTGATATGCTTAGAAGTTGCTCTAGATAGTCGACTCCCAAATCCTCAAACACCACCACAGTTGATGGTGCTGCCTCTGAAGTCTCTTTCCCTTTACACCTTTTACCTTTTGAAGACAACTTTCTCTGAATGCAGTGTCTCTCCTTGAGTGCAAGTGCTGGAGAAGAGCCATTGCAGCAACTATATTGGATTTTTTGCAAAGACTCTTTGACCCTTTTGACTGGAAAATTGAGCACAGCATTATCACCTCTCATTGAAAATGCAGCTTGGTCATAGGCTAAAGCAGCAGCCTCAGCACTCTCGAAGGTTCCAAGCCAAACCCTGGCGCCATTCCTGGTTGTGTCTCTGATCTCAGCTGCAAATTTCCCCCAAGGCCTTTTCCTCACTCCTATGTATGACCTTTCCTTATTCTCCTCTTCTGACTTCACTGCCAATTGCTTTGTCTCTCTGTGGTTTTGGTTTCCTTCTGGTTGTGCTATGGTGAAGTCAACCATATCAAAGGAAAGAGAATCATGAAGAGGGTCTAGAAAAGCATTATTGCTTGACAAGGATTCGAACAAAATTTCAGAAGGGTCCTGCAACATGTTCCAATCTGCTGGGTTCTGCAAGAAAGGAGAAGTCATGTTACCAGGCTTGTTGGCAATACTGTGCTGTCTGTTCAGTTGCTTCATCTTCCCCCTACTCACTATTATAATTTATTTGCCTCAAATCCCACCATAGATTCTTAATCAACTATTAATTTATTTGCTTAATTTGTTTAATGGAGAGATCAAAGCAATAGTTTATTGGCTCTGACAGAAAGAGTAAGTCAGTCATATTAGGCAACTGCTTTCTGTCGCTTGACTGGCTTCTTCATCTTCAATTCTCATCTTAATCTCATCTTAATTTAGATATTGGTATTTTGGTTAATTGGAACGATTAATTGGAACCGAGAAACTCTCTCATATATTCTTTCTTGAGCTAAACATCATCCTAGACTGAACGATTTGTTGAGTTCAAGTATAATTACATTAAATAGAAGTAAATAAATTAAACATTATATAAATAAAAACCTATAAATCTAATGATGCAAGATTTTATTTGGATTGCAATAATGTTAAAGTTCAATTTTGTGTTTTCAAATTCATTAGCTTAAATAAATTAGAGTTTAATTAGTATATACGAATAGTTTAAAAAAGTTTTGCAGTAAACTTTAATTATAATTCTTCATTTATATGATTTATAAAATATTAATTAGTAAAGTTAACAAACTTATTATAAATAAAAGGAGAGTTGTGACTTAATGTCAGTACAAAAAATACATATTAATTAAATTTAATAAATTATACTAAAAGTAATTATTAGTTAGATAGGGTTTAAGAATAATTTCCTTCAAAATTAGTAAATATTTAATATTTTTAATATAATAAAAAAAATACCGTGCTTCCAATAAAAAAAAAATATAGTGCGGGGGGTGAAAGAAAAAAAAAATACAGGGTGTTCTTCTTTCTCTTTCTCTTTATTACTAAACTCATTCAACCAATAAAAAAAATGCATTCAAATACTGTCAATTTGGGTCATCTAATCTTAAGGTCTTAATAATAACAACTGTTTTTACTGATAGTAATAAATCATTGAGAAAAATCTATGCTGAAATTTATGATAGAATATTGGATTTTATTACATGAATTTAACTAATAAAAAAGTCTATTTATAAGTGAAATTATGCAAGCGATTTTCTCTTGTTTGTTACCCTATCAATAATTTTTAATAAAATTGTTTTGGACGTAAAAGAAATTAACTCACAATGTCAATCTTAACCACATGTTCTTAGAACACTTTGTATGAGTCTTCTGTTATGTAGTATTAAATTTTTTTCATAAATAGTTACTCTAATGGTATAATTTATCTAAGTTTTTAGCTTATTTATAATTATTTTATAATAAACCTACATTTTAAATAATAAACCGATTTTCTATAATAAAAAATCAATGTCTTTTTATTATGTCTTCCTTGTGAAGAAAGAACTGCTCTTAATATAAGAATTACCCTTAGATCTCTTACTAAAGTTGTTATAGGTATTTAAATAATAGACTTTCTAAGTTCTCTTGTAAACATTTAAAACATTAACTCTTTCTAACTTTACTAATATGAAAAAAAAAATTATTTAATTACACTCCAAGATGTTAGCGTACACTTTATTTCATTCATGTAACTAAACCTCTCATTAGCCAAGAATAGTATTTAAAAAATAATGTTTTTTTATGATTTTATTTAGTATACATCAATGTAAAAATTTTTAGACTGACATTCAATTGCAACATTTTATTTATGGTAAATTTGTTAATGTATCCCTTAATACTTTAAAAGTTATACAAATGAGTTTAATTGGTATACACGGTCAGTGTAAAGATGACTTTTAATCACAACCTTTCATTCATGGTAAATTTGTTGACTTTACTTATTACTACTTTAAAATTCAGATAAATGAAAATCATGATTGAATGTCAGTGTAAAAATCTTTTATCCTGACAGTATATACCAATTAAACTCTATATAAATCAAGAGTTATAATTGAATGTCAGTATAAAACTCTTTTACGCGGTCAATCTATACTAATTAAACTTTTTTATATATATATCTTTCACCAACGATTAATTTTAAATATCGATTATTACTATGGGACCTTAAAAAATAAAACAATGCATACTATGAATAATTTTTAAAATTAGATTCAAAATTGTTACTTTTCTTGTAAAATTTAAAATAAGTAATGATAAAGGTTTAAAATTTCAATAAACCATGATACCAAGAATCATAATGATGATTTTATCGAACTTATTAAAAAAATGCTTAATTATATTTTTTATTCTTCTATTTTTTAAATTTTAATATTTTTTTTATTTAAAATCAAGATATTATTCCTAATTTTTAAAATTATTGATTTTTTTTCCAATAATTGGCAAATTGATGTTAGTTCTTAAGTATCAAATATTAATTATCCTATGAAAATAATTTAATAGTGTGAGAAATTGTAATTATGTGATATAATTAAAGATAATTTAGATAATGAGAAAATAATTAGGGTAAAAATTTATTATGATGTTTTATTTATGTCATTTTCTATTTTTAACTATTTAAAATAAATAATTTTACGCAACACTTATGTTTCAGCAAGTTACTTTACCAATTTTTAACTATCATTCCAGTTTTAAGCTAATAACTAATGCTTCAGTTAGTTTTCACAAACATAAAACAAATAAAAATATAACTCTTTTTAAGGAATGACCATTTTATATATATATATATATATATGAAAAGAATTTAATTACTATATATTGTCAGTGTAAAAAGTTTTTATACTAATATTCAACTACAATCCTTCATTTATGATAAATTTGTTAATTTTATTAATTTATGTAAAATTTTATTAAACTGTACATACTAATTAAACTCTACATAATAAACAATTAGTGCTTTCTCCTTTACTAACTAATCCCTTCTTTTTCAATTTTGTATAGCTAACCCTAAACCTAATAATTTATCCTTATTAATAGAGCCAACTAGACATGTTAGACAGTTAATATAAGAAAAAATTATACATGAATTGCAGAAAGAAGCATAGATGTAAAAAATATATGTCACGGTTACAAATGCATTCAATATGGACTCAACTGAAATCAATGATTTATTGTTGAAAATGATTTTAAAATGTGTTGTTTTTGGCAACAATAATACGCCTTTAAAGCTTGAAAAATACGGCAGTATATGTTGACCGAAAAATGAGTTTAGATCCAAACAAACGCATCATGTGCCGAAACCTGTGTGTTCTCAGACAACGTACGTTCAATTATTTTAATCACTAAAAGACAAATATCTCTGTCCGTTTGTTTGCGATTAACTACACGTCAACTGTGAATGATATATATACCTTTTATATAAAGCGATTAATTCTTTATTCTTTTTATTCAGCATTATAAGAGTTTAAGCTATCAAAACCTATTTTTTAATAACTTTTATGTATAGATATATTTTTATTTAGTCCTCCTAATTTATAATCTGACTATATCTTTACATGCACAACACCATTTAAATAAATCTTTTCAAAAGTACTTTAAAGAGGAGAAAAAAAGAAAATGATTCTTTTTATTAACTAAAATTAACTTATGCCTAAACATCTAAATTATTTTTTAACTTATACATCCTGTCAATTTTTTTAAAATTTATACAGAAATTAATTTTAACTTATGAATAAACTTAAGTTTTATTTTTTAAAAAATACATCTTTATAAATTTATCTAAACACGTCTATAGCACACATAGTGGTTATTAAATATTTAATTTGAAAATACTTTAAAGTATTTAATATATAATTTCAACTATTTATAATAAATAATTTTGACAAAATAATTCTAATAATAAGATTTCTTGATCAAGAAAAAATAAGATAAAGTAATCTTTGATTTTCAAACTAATTATAATTAAATCAAGATAAAAAAATACTAAAAATTATTTAATTACTAATACAGTATTTATATATACTTTAAAATATCAATCAAATACTATCTTTGAAAATAAAATTATTAATTTTTAAATATTTTATCTAAAAAAGAAAATTATAATTATCTATGTGCTGAATATTAAAAATAAATATAATATAGTTTCACAAATAGAGAAAAAATCTTGTTATTTTTATAATAAATACTATAAAAGAATTAAAATATTTTATAAAAATATAAATTAAAACATAAATATTATTATTTTTATGATCAAACCTTCAAATAAAAATAATTAACTAAAGTAGAAATAAAAAAGATGATAAGTACTTTAATAGAACTTATTTTAAATTTAAAAATATTGAAAATTATTATTCGTGTGAATTTTAATTTTTTATTAAATAATTAATTAATTCTTAAATCAGTTATTTGAAAATACTAGATTTAAAAGGATAATATACTTTTCTAATTAGAGTTAATTAATGTTTTTCACTCTTCCTGAGATTTATTATTAAAAAATGTAAACTCGCACAAATATTAATTTGAGTAGTGCAGTGATCAAAGGCTTTTCTGAACAAGTGCACATTTTTTTCTTGTTTGTGGACGTGGCTGAACTTATTTATTTTTCTTTCTAGGGAAATATTCTTTTAAGAGTGTTGTCCATTTTATAAAAAATTCAAATGGAAAATAGTAGCTCGCGGAGGCAAAGGACAATAAGAGTTAAAAAGTAAAAAAGAATGAAAATGAGAAAGAAAAATATTTATAGGTTGTTAGTCTAAAATATTTTACAGTGACATTTATTCAGAATCTATGATAAGTTTGATTTTATTCATTAATATATTAATATAAACAAAGAATTGTATTAACTATCGATATATAAGTGTTAAACTCAAGTCATGTAAACAAAGAATTGTATTAACTATCGATATATAAGTGTTAAACTCAATAAAATATACGGGAAACAAATTAAATTAGAGAAAAATATAGTATTAAATTTTAATTTAATATTTAAATAAAAATTATAAATATAATGACAAGTTAAAAATAATTATTTCAATTTTATAAAACTAATACGAAAGTTATAGTAATTGATAAATTACTATTTTTTTAAAAAATAATAATCAAGGTAGTTTATCTATGAGATTTTTAAAGTTAAATACAAATATTTCAAGAGTTTAATTAATATAGAATGTCGCTCTAAAAAGTTTTATATTTACACTGACATTCAACCAGAACTCGCCATCATACTGGAAAAGTTTGTTGATTTTATCACATAATGTTTTAAACGTCATATAAATTAAGAATTATTATTAGACATGTGTAAAACTCTTTTAATATACTAATCAATCTCATATTTAAATTCATTATTAATACAATAACTGCAATCGTAGTTTAATTTAGAGAAATTAAAAGAGTTTAAGTGTTTATTTTACAATAATTTTATAAAATTATTTTTAATATTTTAGTAATTTAAAACTAAAAAACACTAGTGCAGTGTTTTCTTAAAATAGTTTTCAAAAGAATTTTAAATTTTTTATTTTTAAAAACTAAAAAAATGAACAATTGTAAGTATTTTTTGTTTTTCATTAATGATATTTCTATAAATATGAACGACTTTGTTTTATTTTCATATATTCAAAACAATTTTTAAATAACACTTATTAAACAAGTTTTTTTTCTCTTGTCTTTTGAGAAAACATTTTTTAAAACTCATTTTGAAAATTCTTTTCAAAAATTAAAAAACAAAATCAAATCCATCAAACTGTTACTGTTAGATCATGTGACCATATGTAAAATAATACATAAAAACTCTTTAGTACATGTGGTGATAAAAAGAACAGTTTTTATAAATATAATTTATTAAAAAGAGTAAAATATCAACAAAATGAGAACAATTAGTTCAAATAAATAAAATTAAGAATTCAAATTTTGAAGATATAAATAATTAAGAGTGGCACAATATTAACAATTAAATACTTATATGATTTTCTTTTTCAAATTGAGGAGACTAAACTTTCTCAAATTGAGAGAGTAATTCTAAAAGTCTTAAAAATTTCATAAGGTGCTTTTCATTGATAGTTTTGTAACATAAAAACATGTATCATTAGTGGTTATCGGAAAAAGAAAAAGAAAATGTCTCATTAATGAAAGGAAAACATCCCTAGTCAAGGCTATCACACATATTTTGGATAATCCGACAACCAAGTTTTTAATTTTTTTTCTTCTTTTTCATTTTTCCTCTTCATTTTTTGAAGTTAATTAGAATGAAAATTGTTTGTCTCAAATTTGTGTTTCATTTTTTTTTTCAGTCAATTAATAAATGTTATTTAATAAATTACATAAAATATAAAAAAATTATAAAAAAAAATTGTTAAATAACGTGACGTTTATATTTGATTGGAAAAAGGAATGAAACAGATATTTAAGATAAAAGATCTGAATCCAAAGATTAGAAACATGAGTGCAAAGAGTAAATGAAAGCTAACCATTAAAAAAAAAAAGCGTAAATGCAACCTGGTGAATTGTTTTTTAAACGTTTATCTTAATTGGTACATTTTTATTAGTAATAAAAGTTTAAATGTATTTTTATGGGTTTGTGGAAATATTAAAAGTTTCTGATTATTTTTTGATAAAACATCAATAAAATTATATTTTTATTGATAAAAATACTTTAACTGAAAATAAAAATCAATAAGATTTATAATTGTAGTTTTGTTTTTAGCATTATGGACGCCGTCATATATAATTGGTGACGCGAAATTATTCTTGAATATCTGGCCATAGCCTCTATATATCCTTAAAAATTATACAAGGAATAATGCACACGTGAGCTTTCAGACGATTTTAAACAGATAAACAAAGTAATCACATTGTGGTTGAAAAATAAATAATATATGCTCCACTTGCGTACCTATCTTCACCATATTATAATCACTTTCTTAATAACTTAATTGGTATAAAGCTTTTCATTAATCCAACTAGCTTCAGCTAGCTAGCTAGCTACCTATAGCTACCATTTTCAATATAATGCCTCATTAATTGTTCAATGGATGCCTGCAGATTCCCAGATTCATGAATGCCAAAAACGGTTTTAATTTCTTAACAATTATCTTAAAGTAACGATTAAATAATTACATGATAAAACCTATTATTAAAATTCTACAAAAATGTATGAGTAAATAGTTTATACATCAACAGCATAAGAATATTCATACTATATTGTGTAAGAAGTTCGGTTTTTTTTCCTGTATTTGTTTATTAAATATGTTTATCTGTATAATAAAAATAAAACCAGTGATTTTTTCAGAGATTTAAACCCAAATTAATCTGGGAAGCACACGAGGGAAAATGTATCTAGCCATGTAGGTAGCCTAGAGCCGCAGCTAGTCACAATCTTTATTTTAATTTATGTTACATGTAGTTCGATGTTCATGAATTGCATCTATGTATCTGTTTTCAAATTAACCACGGATATGTCTCAGTTTTTTTTTTTTTTCCTCTGAAATTTCCATTTTGAGTTTGACACACTAGAATTTAATGACCTAGAAATTAACAAATTAACCCCAAATATTGGAGGCTCTTGTTCACCTCATATATCTTTCTCTAGTAACATATATGTATTGATATAGGCTTGAAGAAGTCGAATTGCGGAACTTGGAATTGAATCTTGAGATTTACACTTCATTATATATATATTTTTTTTAGTTATATCACTAATTAACGTGAGATTTTCAACACACACTCCTCATGTTGAGGATGAAGTTTATATTTGTGAGTGGTCTGATATCGAGTGACACAATAGATCCAACAATAATGAATCGTAAATTTAACATTTGTATATAGGTCAGATAGCGGCCAGATAAGCCCAACAATAATAACAAACTGCTAACATAGACTCTGATACCATTTTAGAAATGGTGAAATTGTGTCTAACTCAATTTCACAAAAACCGGCTTGTAAAGTGAGATTTACACCTCATTATATACTTTTGTTTAACCATATTACTAGACAATGTAGAATCTCCAATAAGGCACAAGAAATGGGACAACAAGTAGCTGCGTAAACATGTAACCTACACGACTCATAATAAATGCAAACTAGAGTCGATGCTGTTACATCAAATAAAGATCTTCTCTACATTATTGATGCTCTAATCTTGTGTATGGCTGAAAATTTTTAGTAAGAAATTTTTTTAAATTAAAAATTGTAAATGCTTTACAATAAAATATATTGTTTAGATGCAAAACTTTTAAAAAATTAAAATTATAATAATTTGTTAAGCATTTTGATTAATTAAAATTATAAATTTTAAGGTGTTATAAAGTTAGTTTAATGACAAATTTTATATTAGAGGAAGAAAAAAGAGAAAAAAATCACGAGTTTGAATATCTTTACTATTAACATTTTGTCCATAAAAAAATGTAGATTTCAAGTTCTTTAAAAAAAATAAAAATTTAAAATCTTTTAAGTATTTATTGAAATTGATTGAGGTTTTGTTTTATTAATATTCAATGTAACTTTTTAGTTAGCATTAAGCAGGAAAATTTTTTATTGACAATAGTCATTGTTATCTTTAGTTGATTTTTTTCTATGTTTTATTACCATATGTAATGCAATCTTAGATTGTTTTCCTAGGATCTTACTTCAAAAGGTTGAAAAAGATGAAGATGGAGAGATAGGAAGTGATGGTAGAGGCCCCATTCTAGGTAGAGATAAGCTTAGATTTGTAGAAGTTTGTCACAAGGAAAGAAACTCTTGATGAAAGTCATAGAAGCACTCTCAAAGCTAGAGAAAAAAAGATTCACACAAGAACTCTCACTAATTGTGAAATTTACTAAATGATCAAAGTTGTCTTCATGAGAGGAGTGAGTCTTGTTTATAGGGAGGGGGTATGGACTTGAATGTCCAACTAGTCCTAAGGGAAGGAAAAGAAAAGATCCAAACAAGTCCCTAGAATTATGGATCTATATTCCCTCTAAATTTGAATTTGGAAGTGTCATGTCATCTCCCTCCAAAAATTTAAATTCAAATAAGAAGCAACAAGAAGAGTCATGTAGGAGAGAGAAAGTGATGTGGCATCTAACAAGAGGGAACAAGGGTATGTCTCCTACATGTCTCATATATTGATTAGAAAGGTGTTAGAAGGAATTAATGGTATGGATATGAATTTGCACACATCTAACCTCTTTTAACCAAGGCCCAACTAATTAACACATTCCACTAAAAGGACTAAACACACCTCCTAATAAAAAATAAATCCAATAGACAAAAAATACAAGGCCTAAAATTACTAAAAGAAACATCCACTCAAAATACTACACAAAATATTTATACAATTTTAAGACTATGACCCTAAAGTCTTCATGAAGTTTCTTCTTAGCCATGTCTTTTCTCCAGTCCTCCTACCCAAGTGACCTTGTTAGTTGAGATTGCATTAGTATGTTGATTAATATTTTTTGCCAACCTTGGTTAAAATTTTTCATTCATTTTATATAAACAGAGAATAATCGAGGAACAATTATCAAAATAAATTATAATATATAATATCATCCTCACTTACAAAATTACACACCCATATGTCAATTTCATCTTTATGTGTAGAAATTACATACCGATATGAGGTATACAAAACTTTGGTATGATAATCATGGTTTTTAAACTTGAGAGTTTACATAAACTCGTGAGAAACTTGTAAACTTAACCCCATAAAAGTTTAACTCATGTTAAAATAGTATTAAAAAATATATTTCTCCATACCATAATACATAAATAAGAAAATATTATCCTATTTATCAACAAATTTCATCAAAATCTATAAATAGTCAATTTCAAATAAAATTAGTCCATAATAAAGCTATATCAAATATCATCAACAAATTTCATTAAAAACCAACTAAATCTACACCAAAGTCCATAATAAAATCATAAAAAATATCATCTTTTTTAAAATAAAAACAACATATTAAAAAAATAAGAATCAATTGTAGGTTTTGTTTATTTAGAATAAAAAATTAATAAAATAATGTCAAAAGTTGAGTTCATCCAAGTTTACCTATAAACGAGTTTACAAGCAAGTTGACTCGCTTTGCTTACCTAAACTTGTAAAATCATACAATTTTACGAGTTAAATTATGAGTTTAAAAAACATGGTGATAGCCACAACAATATGGCTATTGCACACTATTGTGAAAGATGTACTTAAACTCCAATATGGCATGCAATGCTCCAAAAGCATTAGTTAGAACAGTATGACCTACTTAACAATATATTGTGGGAGATGCACTAATGGCCAATTTTGGATCCATACTCTTGCAGTTGAACCCCATCCTATGAAATTTGTGTGTGAGATATTCAAAACTTTAGTAAGCCACTCACAATAACTGTGAAATATTTCACACAACAGTGAGAAATGCACTAAAAACTTAGTTCCGCATGTAGAGTTTTAGAATGACAATAATAGGATTATTAGAGGTGTGTTATGGACCACATTTTGGATCATACTCCTATGAGTAAGTCCACCATGCATGCTGTGGAAACTGTATTTAAGGTATACAAATATCTATTATATTGCATCAACTATAATATTGTAACTTATTTCATATTATTGTGGCAAATACACTAAAACCTAGTATGACATACAAAACTTTAATATATAATTGGAGAAATTTTTTTACCAACAAAACAAAAAATATCTCTAAGCAATATCAACCGAAAAATAACACTAACTTGTTAGCCAAAATAAGTATGACCAACTAAAAATAACATTAACAATCGTCCGCAAAAAATCAACATCAGCCAAAAATTATCAATAATCAATATTTTTATTATTAAAATAAATTTTATATTTAATGAGAATTAAAATATTCTATTCAAAGAAAAATTAAAATTAAAATTCAATATATTTAAATTACCATATCCAAATAAAATATTTAAAAAATAAAATAATTTAAAATTTAATGAATTTCTAATTATTTTTTTTTAATTTGTAACATTCTCTAACGGATTCAGGATAATTGTGTACCCTTCTTGTCAAAGGACTCACTGACTCAGTTATGAGAAAAAGAGCAGAAGAGACCTGTTTTAGATGTAATATATAAGAGTTTTTTAACATATTTACAATAACAGTGTTTTACATTAAAACTCTTTATTTATTTGAAGTATTAATTGATACCATGAACAAACAATCATATATAAAGGGTTTTAATCAAATATTAGTGTAAAACTTTTACATTAACAATGTATAAATGTTTTTTCTTTAAAATATAATATATAGTTGATTCACAAATAATTAAATTATGTTTAAAAAAAATAAAAAATTGAGAGAAAGGAAAGATAATGGCTTCTTAATTTACTATAATCACTATATCATTAAGGTAAAGGCAACGTTCAATAAGTGTAGATAGCAGTAAAATTATATGTTTATACACTTTCTTGTTTGTCTTTATTTACTCATGTGAGACCTGGTCTGTTTAGATAACACAAGAATTAATTAATTCTACCTATATAATCATTGTGATACTATAAAAGTATAAAAAATTATTTGCTAGTTTATTTTAACCATGAAAATTAATTGATTATTTCTGCGTAAAGTTGATCCTATTACACTATTTATATATAGCCCTACAACACTTATCCTGATAAGCTCAATGGTTAGTTTCTTTTTTTAATCATTTTAGTGGGATTCTCCTCAAGTTATCTTTTTATTTTTATTTATTAATTGGATTGGTATATTAGATATAATGTTATTAGCTAAAATCAAGCGTGGGGACTGGCTTGGATCTATATCAAGCGCCAAAAAAAGTAATTTGGTTCGAAAATATGAAATCAATATTAAACTCATAAAGAGATAAAATCATAAAGAGCGTCCAAAGGCAAGCAAGAAAATAAGAAGAAAAAAGACTCCAGCGAAATAGATGTAAATTATGTCTAGAAGAGCTTATATTTAGACTATATACCAAAAATAACTTTATGTTAAGCACTTTCAATTTATTTCAATAAATTTCAAAATAAAATTTATCAAAACAAATTTATAAAACTTATTATAGCAAGCTTAATATATGTTAAGATAATAGCTCCAATGTAATAAGCTTATTGAATAAGTATGTAATAAATTTATTAATTCATGGAAATAAATTAAACCCTTATTCATATAGTAGCTGATAATTAAGCTTACAGAGTTACAGTTTGATCAGATATGGTGAGAAGTTGCTCCAGATATTCAACTCCCAAATCCTCTAACACAACCACACTTGGTGTTGCTGCCTTGGATTCCTGTTTCTTTCTACACTTTCTAGCTTTTGATAACAATTTTCGTCTCATGCAGTGCCTCTCCTTGAGTGCTAGAGCAGGTGAACACCCTTTGAGGCAACCATATTGGATCTCTTGCAAAGAATCTTTCACCCTTTTGACTGAAAAATTGAGAACAGCATTGTGACCCCTCATTGAAAAAGCAGCTTGGTCATAAGCTAGAGCAGCAGCCTCAGCACTGTCAAAGGTTCCAAGCCAAACCCTGGTCCCATTCCTGGTTGTGTCTCTTATCTCTGCTGCAAACTTCCCCCAATGCCTTTTCCTCACTCCTATGTATGATCTTTCCTTATTCTGCACTTTTGACTTCACCACCTCTTGCTTTGTCTTCTTGTGGTTTCCTTCTGTTGGTGCTGTTGAGAAGTCAACCATGTCGAAGGAAAGTGAATCATCGTAGACATGATTGCTTGAGAATGAATTGAACAAGATTTCTGAAGGGTCCAGCAACATGTCCCAATCTGGGTTGTGAAACAAAGGGGAAGTGCTCATATTCAGCAACTGTTTTCTGTCGCTTCTTCTTCCCACTCTCGGCTATAATTTAAACCCACCCACAGTTTCTAATTAATTAGGGTTATTAATATTTAATGTGGGAATCTTAATCATAACTTATTAGGAGCATCTGCCGGGGAAATTTATGAAAGATTCACTACTTGATTAGTTTAAAATAATACTTTTTGGGGATAGATGAAGTCAAGTCACTTACCCTTTTAATGATATTCATGCTTATCCTTAGGAGTTATGAATTATGGGTTCGTTCGGAAATATCTAATAATTTTTTTCACCTTTTTCTTACTGTGGATGTTCTTGTTTAATTTATAGTGGTAAGAAATTAGAGGGACATGTGTTGCACTTAAATGGATTTTTTTTATTATTATCAATGTAGTAGAAAATAAATAGATGCTCTAAATTTGACAATGCCATATATATTCACTGATTAGGCTTCTTTTCTACCAGAAATCTTTATCATTCCTTCTTAGTTTTATCTTGGTCGTCTCTTGTAAAATACAAAATGGAACGGCTAAGATTTTCCACAATGGCACTTTGGGCAAGAGAAAACCTAAATGGAATAATGGAAACTCATATATAAAAGGATTATTACACAGGCCTAAAGTACAAGAACTTCTTTTATATCTAGTTAAAAAATTATGATACAAAAATTCTTTTGAAGTTTTTCACTTAGAGCATTGTAATTTTATTAAAAAATGAAGCGTACGTCAAAGTTTGTAAACAAGTTAATTACATTATAACTCTAGTTGTACCCTAGAGTTTAAAGAAGCATAAAAAAACTTATCTAGCTAATTACTGCAATGTTTATAGTAAGTTCTGAGAAGAATGCAGAATGCCGACGTGCCAAAAAATATCTGTCATGAATAATATCGTGCGAGCGAGAGCGTTTTATAGGAAACCAATGATTCATGTATGCTAATGTTTTTAAATGTTGTTCTCAGCAATATATAATATAACACGCCTTGAAGCTTGCATGTTACATAAATATTGACTAAAACAGAATTCAGATCCAAACAAAGAACCATGTGCCTACACCTGTACGTGCTCTCAGATGTTCTAGCATAAATTATTATGGGATAAAATATATTTTTGTCAAAATTAGTTTTCATAAAAAAGAATAATATGTTTTTAATCTCTACATTTATTTTAAAATATTTTTATTTTTTCATGATGGGCTAAAACACTATCACTTTTTGTAAATATACGGTTAAAATTAAATATATTAAATTTTTATAAGAACTATATATAAATAACATTCTCAAATATTTTGAAGATGGAAAAACATACTTGTAATTTACTTTTATTTGACAATAATAAATTAATAATACATACGGGCAAGATTCTAGAAGCTTGCATGTTAAATAAAAGTGACTAAAATGGAATTGAGATCCAAACCAAGCACCATGTGCCTACACCTGTGCGTGTTCTCAGATGTCGAAGCATATATTATTTTAATTTTTCTAAATAAACAAACTCTACCAGATGGGATGAGATGTACTATACATACAACCATGAACAATACGATGTAAACTGTTTTTGTCGGGGTGTAAAGATTATCCAAACTGCAACTTGTACTCTACACACAACCATGAACAATACGATGATTATAACTACAATGATAAATATCTGTCTTTGTATTTTGACAGAATATTATATATATATAAAGGTATTTGAACGAGAAAAGGGTTATGATGAGAAATGAAAAAATATAATAATAATTATAAGATTTTAGTAAATAGTTAAGATTGAATTTTGATTCTCTCACACATAAATCTCTCCCACAAATATCATTCCAATTCTTCACTGATGTGTTACTCCCATACTAACTTGATGTGTCAAATACACAATCTTTGTAGAACCCAAGATATTCTATTTACACATGTATTTAGTGAAACAAATCAACCTGTACATACACTACCTAAGCATGATATAAACATAGATGGACAACAAAATCATATATAAGAAGTTCCTCCATCTAGTATTGTGCACCTAAGAGTTCCTCTTGTGTTCTACAAGGTTATGTATGAGACATTAGGTTAGCATAGGGTGGCACATAAGTGAGGAAGACGGTGAGGTGGTATGATGGTGATGGTGATGGTTGTGGTTGTGGGAGAATTTTATCTGTAAGAGAACTATGTGAACTTATTTAATTAATAACTCAGAATCATTTGTTAAAATTTTACTGTTAAAAATGTGAAACATAATATGTAAATGTTTTAGATTAAATTGTTAATTAAACAAATTCTCGCATACGGAATTCATCTTTCACAAACATAACGTGTGGCTCTAGAATCCTTTGCAAAGACCACATCCTTATCCTGATCGTCGACTAGGATCACAACCTCTACATGTCGCACGAGCCAACCAAACATGTCATAGTCAAGGTCATCTATCGCCACCATAGGCATCGACTCTGTCACCACTAGCGATTTGCTCTCTGCAATGTGACAGATGCTAAGAATGATAAAGAAGGAGTGGCTCTTCATCATACAAAATAGCTTTGGTGAGTTTGATAACATTGGTGTCACGTTTTCTCCTGATGGCATTTTTATTATGAGATTGGAGAATAAGGTTGTTCCATCGCTCAAAGAGTGAATTTTAAGTGAAGCACTAAGTTGAGTTTTTTAATTCTTCTAATAAATTTTAAAAACTATCTTTTTTTAGTGTGAAATAGGTTTCGTTCAGATTTATGGTTTGACAACCACAAATGATAGATTTCGCTAGTGAGAGGTGCGTTAAGGTTTTTGGAATAGGTCTTTATATAATAAAATCACGTGAGTTTGTTTAATTAACAATTTAATTTAAATCATTTAATAAAATTTTATTATTATTGTTATGTTTTTTCATTTCTTACAATAAATATTTTTCTCTCTCTCATGTATATATATATATGGGTGTTTCTAGGGATGTTTCACCAGTGTAACATTTTTTTTTTTTTTATAAAATGATCTTTTATTAAAGGTTGCTATTATAGGAAAATTATAATTGTTAAGTTTTATTATTTATCTTTAGAAACTTCTCAATTATAATAAATGGTCTGTCACTTTTGCTAAAAATTTTAATTGTTATACAGGTTGAAAACTCGTATTCTACAAATTTTCATACTAAAGCAAAAGAAACACAATAGTTGTTGTTTTAATCCGAAGTATAAAAAACTTGTGTTATATGAGTTGTCAATTTTGTCACCAGTCAGTTTTTCTTTTTCTTTGTCACTCGTTAATTTGATTTGGGTGCCTTTTCCAAAAGTTGCAAAGGTATATGGTGCAAAACCTTACGCATGCATGACTTCTACACCATTCATCTTTTGCATTCACCTACTAATTACTATCTAGATTTTTCCCTGAACTTAAAAAACTATATATTTTTACAAAATAAAAAAAATTATTATTAAAATGTTAATGATTTAAATTAAAAAATTCATAATTCCACATATAAATATATTACTGTATTTCATTAACTATAAATATTATAATTTTTCTATTAAAGTAAAAGTTTTTACTTTAATCAATAATTATTTGCGAGGAATTAAAGTCATGAATTTTATTTATATTCACTCTAATGCAACAAGGTAGTAGTAGTTTTTGGCATTATAGTCAATGGTATAAAAATTATTCAGTATTGTATTTATTTGTTTGTTGTAAAGAGAATTATGCAATTTTAATAATTTAAATAAAAATTAGTTATAAATATAAATTATGTTTTGCAAAATTCCATTTATATTTTTTATTATTTTTTAAATAAAGTTGAGTTTTATTATTTACCTTTTCTCTCACTATTTGATTGATAGATTAATTTATTTTATTTTTCAAGAAATTGATAGTGACATAGCAATATTAAACCATCCGAAATTAAGAAAAAAATAAATAAATTAGCCTAGACCTTAGGCTTAAGATATATTTCATATGATTTTGAAAAAAAAATTTGTTTAAATTGCAAAATAAACAAATGCAACAAAGATTTTAGCAAAAACACATAAGGGTCATATAGAAATTAAAAAATAATTGTCTTAGTAAGTTACCTATATATTGAATCCTATCCATTGAATCAAATATTAATATATCTAACAGATATGACATTATGTTGCATCGATGAAACATCTCATGGGTGTTTCACCCTAGAAGCACCAGTATATATGTGTGTGCGCGCGTGTGTGGCTGTGGGTGCTTGCATGTGAAGATATATCTGGTGGAAAAACTAAATTTATATTAGAGTCAAAGAAGCAAATCTCACTCATTGAAATAAAAGTTAATGGTTGAGATCAACCATTCATTCTCTCTCTTCTAGAGATTTAGTGTTTGTTTGGCAACAGTTTTATAAAACTGTTTTCAGTATTTTAGTTTTTAAAAACTAAAAAGCTCGTTTGGATACTGTTTTCTTGAAACAATTTTGAAAAACAGTTCTGGTTTTTTAGTTTTTAAAAACTAAAAAACAGGAACAGTAAAAAGTAGTTTTGTTTTTCAGTTTTCTGTTTTTGTTTTGAAAACTCAAAATATAATGAGAATATGTTGTTCTTTGTTTTTTATTAATGGAATTTTAATAAATATAAACAAGTTTTTTCTATTTTTACATCTTCAAAATAGTTTTCAAATAACACTTACCAAACAAGTTTTTTTTTCTTCTCGATAACAGTTTTTGAGAACTATTCTTGAAAACTCTTTTTAAAAACTAAAAAATAAAACAAAACTAATCAAACTCTTGTTATTTGTGACTTTTTTTTTTTTCTCTTTCTTCTCTATTCTCTCTTATTGAGATTTTTTGGATATCTTCTCTCTACTCTCTTCAACGGCTGAAATTTGTTGTCATTCTCATAAATTTGATTTTGTCACTGGACATATTCCATGTGTGTGTGTTTTTTATTCAATTAATACTTATAAAATAATAAAAAGATATACAAGGATGTCATAAGATATATAATATAACAATTGAGAGGAAATAACTTAGACCACAATGTCGTTGCCCATAAACATACGTAAAAAATAAGCAAAGCGTGTTTGAAAATTATGAGGTCTAAAAAAAATTATCTTAATTATTATATCTAAGACAAAAAATTTAAAATTACTTAATGTAATATTAACTATAAAATATTTATCTCTTATGTGTCATGTTATTAAATACTAATATTTATAACTATCAATTTTTTTAATTAACGTGTGTTACTCTTTATTTCATAACACTACTAAAAATCCATCTATTACTTGCGGATTTTTTCTAAAAAACCGTAGGAAATAGGTTTCCTGGGGATTTACCTGCGAAATATTATCCCCAACTAAAACCTTTATGGATAATTTTTTCCTAAGGAAATTTATAACCGCAGCAAATTTTTCTACGAAATTTTCTACCAAAATAATCGCATAAAATTTACCTACGATTTTTTATTAAAAAACAGCAAAAAAAAAAGAAAAAAAAATAAATTTACTGCAGATTTCTATCACAGAAAAATCTGCAAGAAATTCCTGCGGTTTTTAAAAAATCGCAGGTAATTACCTGCCGTTTTTCAAAACCGTAGGAAATTACCTGCGGATTTCTAAAAATCACAGGAATTTCCTGCGGATTTTTCTGCAATTATTTCAATGGAAAATATTTGATTTTTTAAAAAAAATAAATTTTTATAATTTATTATAATAATTTCGTAATTTTTTGTTGAAATAATTATATTAAAAATTTTAATTTAATTATTTAATAATATCATTAATTAGTTATTTAATGTGTATATTTTACTATAGTTGTTTAATAACTTCCTTTTTAAAATATACTAAAAATAATTTAATTATAATTAGTAAGTAATATCATAAAATAAAATATTTTTAATTTATGATAGAAAGTATAAATATTTTTAATGACTTAATATACTTATTTTATAATTTAATTTGTATACAAATAATTTATATTATTGTCAAATCATCTTTATTTCACTTGATAAGCATATAAATACAAATATAATTACGAAAAAAAATTTATATCTATTAATAATAAAATAAAAGAAATTTTTTTCCACACATGAATACTTTCTTTTTTTTAACTTCTCTTTCTAATTTTTATGTCTCTTATATTTTAATATTTTATTTTTATATTTTTCACATTTTCTTATAAGACAACAAAAGTTATCATTTTATTTACTAATTATCTATATTATTATTATTATTATTATTATTATTATTATTATTATTGTTATTATTATTATTATTATTATTATTATTACTATTACATACTAAATTAAAATAAAAAGTTGTATAACTGTACCTCTACAATATTCATGACAAAATTACAATGATGGAGTAAATTTAATTATTGTACAACATTTATACACAGTTATATTAATGATATATGAATTGTACTTCTACAATATATAAATATATAGTAACTGACTAACACCTAAAATTTTGTGTAAAAATAAAATAATATATAAAGCATATTATACGTGTAACACCTAAAAATTTAATAGAAAAAAAGGACATACATAATTAAAAAAGATATATATATATATATATATATATATAGGGGAAATACCTAGTGAGAATGAAATTATAAATGAGAAAGAAAGAAAAATATGGGAATATTAATTAAGATAAGATAAGTTATTTTTAAATCATTTTCAGCATTATTGAAACAAAAATTAATTCAGATTATAATTTATTATACAAATAATTAATTATTAAAATAATATATCTCATATTCTTGAATCTTCCGTCACTCTAATTGGAATTGCACTTTGTGGTCTTAAATATTGAGAGTAATCTTGCCTTGGAAATCATGCTTATGCAATGCACAGTGAGACAGTAAACCAATCTATGCAAACTTATGTTTGGATATGGAATTGAAAACAAATTTAGTTGTATTCCCTAGAGATGGCTGTTTCAATAATGCCAAGGCCCTGTCAGGCTATGATATGATGCAGCTCATCTTTAAACTGCAAAGAAAAACAATTTTAAAAAATGCGAGCTTCTAGCGATACATTTTTATTTGGTATTTTAGTATTTCTCTTGGTGAGGAAGGACATGTTACACTTTGTCTATTATTAGTGTTTTATTATTACTCATTACTCATGCCATAAGGCATAAGTCTAAGGTTTTACAAAACAATCCATCACTACAATCTCCACTGCAACGCCAAATTTGAAGTCAATGTTATATTTTCTGTAATTGTCTACGATTTATAACCATTGCCATGAAATCAACACTGAAACAATACATAAGTTCATAACCATTCTTTTGCATAAGAACAAAGTTCCAACGACCTGCACCAAAAAACTGCATTTGATTTTGGATTTTTCATATGGCACTTCATAAACACACAGAAAAAAGGGACAACCCTGGTAAAATTGTAAGCTATCGAATCAATGGCAACAGAAATTAATTTAACAATATGGTTTGGCCATAATAAACTCTTTTTAAGTTTATTCTAATTACAAATAATTGGATGGTTGGAACAAGTGGTGCATTATTATTTTTGCACACTGTTTTTGAGTCACTATCTAAGATGAAATAATTAAATAAACAAACGTGGGGCTTGACAAGATTGGATACAACAAAATGCATGCTATTAAATAGGTACTAAATCTGCCAAATAACTATACAACAAAAATGCATTCATATATTCAGATTTACATAGTAAAATATATATGATATACCTCCTCACACTTATTCTTGAGAAACTTCATCTCTAAAAAGAGTGTTTGAGCTAAACTCCGATGACTCATAAACATAGCTTGAAAACCATTTTTTTATGTCTGGAGGCTCTGAAATAGAAAAAAAAAAAAATAGTTGAAATAGTTTAGAGAAGTTCCTTTCATTCCTTTCTAGCTAACAAACAATTTTAATTCAAAGTTAAAGTTCCCATTACAGTCAGCACAGCAATCCTATTTCACCATTTTGCACCACTCTGTCTCTTTCTTTCTCAACATTTTCAATCTTTTTGCTTTATTTTATGTGCATTTTATTAAATCCTAACCCCCTCCTCTCTTCCGGAATCTCACCATTATTCTATCATTCAAATTGCAGCTGCACTGTATTCGCTTCACTTAATTTAACAACAAATTCATTTATAAGAATCACACTGTTATTCACACGCCTTGCGCTTCTCTCCCTAGCTTTTTAATTTAATTTATCGTTTAAAATATTAGGAAAACAATTATTTGATATCTTACTTAAATAAAATTATAGCATTTTGACAGTACTTACAAAATATGTTATATCAAATCTATCAATTCAAAATAGGTCTAGGAGGAAGGAAAAAGCACTCACCAATCTCCAGAAACATGGTTGGCTTATTGGTCAATGGTCCATGATGAGTGGCCTCCAAAGTAATCTAAATTGAGGAAACAAATAAAATTCAGTGAGGAATGCTTCTGAAAAGCTAACTTAAAGCATAATTGATGTTGAACACCCCATGATTCCATCCTTGAGCTGAGTTAAACTATCTCAGGTGGTCTGTTGGTCCTCACAATTTATGTACAGTCCAGAAGAAGCACATATGGATCTTAAGTGCAAACAGCCACATTAGCAACACAGAACACAACAAATTCACAATCACAAGATATTAATCCATCATAGTGCAACATGCATCATGATCAACAAGTTTCAAAACAGAGTATAAAATAATTTTTTACAGCATTAACCTGCTGTTTCATATTAAATCAAAACGCACTAATCCACAGACAGCAATTCAAAATCCACACAAAACCCCAAAGAAAATAGGTAAAACTCGACCGATTTACAGACAATGCCATAACATGAGGGCAACGGAAAACACGAATTCACAATTCAGAAGAACAGCAATGAAAAACCTAAAAATCGTAGGTGCGAAACCCGGATTGAGAAATAGAAAGGAAAAGAGAAAATCGGAAACAGAAGCGTACCAATCGGTGCATAAACGAAACGTTGAAGCGCGAAAAAAGAGTGGTCGACAACACTATGCGAACGACCAAATGAAGTGAAAGAGGAGAAGCTCGTGCCAGCTGCTCCAAATAAAGTTGCTATTTTACTTTTGTTTCTGTTTTTACTTTTTTATTTACTTTCCTTCTCATAAATTCCGAAGCTAAACCCTAACAGCCAAAACCCTGAAATCATTAATAAAAATAATTATTTTTAATCAGAATTTCGGTCCCACCTTTTGTTCTCGTTCTCTTGAAGGTACAGTATCACAATCTCGCATTTTATTGGTTGGAATTTTCCACCTCGCGCTGTTGTATATACTCCTTTCAGTCAACTTGCCTTATTTTAGAATTTTAGCTTTTAGTTTTACTTAAAATTTTAATTTTTCATTTTAATTTCTATTATTAATTTTAATTTTAGGTTTTAGTTTTATTTTCTCATTTAATTTTAAGTTATATTTTTAGTTCTTAATTCATATTTTTTAATAATTAATAATCCCTAGGAATTGTTACTTTTTATTATTAAATTTTACTTTTTAATTTAAATTTTAAATTTTTAGTTTTAATTTTTAACTTTTAATTTCTAATTTTAGTTTTCAGTTTTTAATTTTATATTACATTTTTAATTTTTTATTTAATTCTTTATTTTAATTTCTATATTTAATTTTAATTTTAGTTTTTATTTTTATTTTTTATTTAATTTTTAGTACTTAATTTATATCTTTTAATTAGTTTAATTTTAAATTTAGAGTTTATATTTAAAATTTATAATTTTTAAATTTAAATTTTCACTTATTACTTTTTAGTTTTTATCTTTAGTATTCAATTTTAATTTTAAATTTTTAGTTTTAATTTTTAACTTTTAATTTCTAATTTTAGTTTTCAGTTTTTAATTTTATATTCCATTTTTAATTTTTTATTTAATTTTAATGTAGTTTTACTTAAACCTGTAATTTATGATTTTAACTTTTAATTCTCAATTTTAATTTTAGTTTCTAGTTGTATTTTATCATTTAATTTTAAGTTTTTTTATCTATAATTTATATCTAGTTTAAATTTTTTTATTTATAATTTATACTATTCATTATGATTTTGAGTTTTAATCATTAAATTTTTACTTTTTAATTTTTAATTCCTATTTTTAATTTTCAGTTTTTAATTTTTAATTTATTTACTTCATTTTTAGTTTTAGTTTTTATTTGAATTTATAATTTTAAATTAATTTTTAAGATTCCCTTAAAATTGCAAAAAAAACGGCAGGTAATTTCTGCAACTACTAAAACCGCAAGTAATTCTTACGGATATTAAAACTGCAGGTAATTACTGCGGAAATTAAATCTGCAGGTACTTTTTATAGCATAAAGTTGCAAGTAAAGTCCAGGTAATTCCTGCGGTTTTTAAAATCCGCAGGAAATTACCTGCAAAAATATTTTCGCAAGAAAATCCGCAGGAATTTTCTTAGAATTTTAAAAATCGCAAAAATATTTTCTACCGTTTACGTTTCGCATAAAAATCTGCAAAAAATTACCTGCGAATTATTTTCTGCAGGAAAAACAGCAAGAAATCAGCATTATTTTAGTAGTGTAATTGTGTACCATATTGTTATTTTTATTGTGCTCGATCACTAGTATTGTTTGATAATACAAAAATCTTAAATACATAAACTCATAAAAAAATGTTTTTAGTAAGTTTAATTTGTTGATTCAGACCTAATTAATGTTTTGAGTTTTTAAATCGATTATATATCTCATAATTAAAATTTTATTATACATGAAACCCAACGCAATTGCCTAGATCATGACATTGCAAATAAGAATTTATAAAGTTACTAATTTTAATATAACTGACGGTTAAAAGACAACTACAAAATAATAATTATAAGTCTAAACGTGTCGTAGGCAAAATAAACAAAGTGAAAATTTTATACACCCAATAATATTTTAAGATCATAAAATTTAAAAATCTCTTCGCAAAAAATATTAAACTTTTTTTGTGCTTGACTTAAAGAATAAAAAAAATGAGATCTAAAATATAAAATAAGAATATAGATGTAAAAATAAGATTTATATTATTTTTATAAAAAGATGATATGATGATAAAAATATAAATATAAAAAAGGTATATATTTATTAATTAAAGAATATATATATATATATATATATATATATATATATATATATATATATATAAACAGAAAGAGAAATTCACGTACTTGAAAAACAAATACAAGAGATTTTCTTGATCTTACCATTAATCTTTGGATCCACTTAAAATTATTATAACCATTAAATTTTAAAAAATGAAAGGTAAAGATAAAAAAAAATTTCTTAAACTTACTCTTAAATATACCGGAATATATATATATATATATATATATATATATATATATATATATATATATATATATATCAAAAGTGCTAACTACCTATAAACAAAGGTTCATCGTTAAATATATCTCTACACATAGAATGATTAATATATTTCTTTTTTATATTTATTTTATATATTTTCTAAAATATATTTATAATAATTATATTTTTCAATATAATTGTTTCATAATCAATCTATAATTTTTCCTCTTTTAAGATAACATTTATTACTAAAGTATTATTCTTAAAACTAATACAAACTTTAATTCTTTTTTTTATTATTGTTTAAACTCTAATTTTGTTGTATTGTCAGTTGACTATTTTTAAGTTATCTTTGCAACCTTCTCTTTATTCTTTAAACTTTATTTTTCTTTTACACTTTTATAAGTTATTGACATCTACTTGGTGATTATCTTATTTGGATATTCTCTCAAACAATTTCATTCACAATGGATAAGAGGAATCGTGGGTATTTTAGGGCTTGATTGTTTGGTTTTATTTTTTAGTCTTTGAAAAGAGTTTTTAAAAATTATTTTAAAAAATTATTTTCAGGAAGAAAGGAAAAAAAACTTGCTTAGTAAGTGTTATTTGAAAACTATTTTTAAGATGTAAAAATGAAAAAAACTAGTTTATATTTATTAAAATTTCATTAATAAAAATCAGAAGACAACATATTCTAATTATAGTTTGAGTTTTAAAAAAAAATAAAAACTTAAAAGCAAAACTAGTTTAAGTTGCTCTTATTTTTTAGTTTTTAAAAACTAAAAACCCATAATTGTTTTCAAAAAATTGTTTTAAGAAAACACTACCTAAACGAGTTTTTTTGTTTTTAAACTCTAAAATACTGAAAACAGTTTTATAAAATTGTTGTCAAACAAGCACTTAGGCCTTGATTGGTTCGATTTTGTTTTTTAGTTTTTGAAAAGAGTTTTCAAAACTGTTTTTGGGAAGAAAAGAAAAAAAAACTTGTTTATTAAGTGTTCTTGGAAAACTGTTTTGAAAATGTACAGCTAGAAAAACTCATTCATATTTATTAAAATTTCATCAATGAAAAGCAAAAAATAACAAATTATGATTGTATTTTGAGTTTTCAAAATAAAAATAGAAAACTGAAAAACAAACTACTTTAAGTTCCTGGTTTTTAGTTTTTAAAAACTAAAAAACCAGAATTGTTTTTAAAAACTGTTTTAAGAAAACACTACTCAAACGAGTTTTTTAGTTTTTAAATACTAAAATACTCAAAACAGTCTTATAAAACTATTATCAAACAAACACTTTCATCTGTATTTTTTTTGTTTTTATTTTTATTAGTTAAAAATAAGATATTAGAGCTCACAATGTCAGTGAGAAGGTGGTCTTCTAGAAATTACCTTTCGAAAGTGTAAGAGATTCTTCCCGAAAGTAATTTCTAAAAATATAAATGCACATTTTAAAAATTACTTTTCAAAAAATTTATTTTCGAACATAGTTATAAAATGTCATTTCTAAAAGATTCCACTCTTTCAAAAAGTACTTTTAGGGAGTATAATTGTACATTATTTTGGAACCTTGCGTTTTCGAACATGCAAGGACTTAGATAGGAAAGTGTGGAGAAAATGAAAAAGGAAATATATGTATCATTGTATTGTAGGTCATATCAAATAGAAGTGGTACGTATAGGGTATTTTAAGAATTATTTAAAATAAAAATGAGAAAAAAAGGTATATATTAATGTATTACTATTTAAATAACATTAGCCTAAACAAATTTTGATCCACTTTCAACTAAAAAACCTAGGTTTTGGCTGTTTGCACTCCATTTATTTTTTAGTACAATCCTCTTGTACTTTTTTAAAAGGTAAATTAATTAATCTTTTTAAATTAAATTTTGTTTTGTCATGCAGTCTTCTTAATCAATTACACTCTCACTCTCAACATCTCTATTCATCACGTTTGTTCCTACAACTACGCACTTCTTTTCCCCTATTTTTTCCTATTGTCTTCTCTCTTCTTTTTCACATTATTAATCTCTCCTCAATCATTTCTATTTGTTCCTTGCTCAATTTTTTCTTTTGATGATAATTTTTTATCTTTCTCTAACATTTGTAGTTTGATCATCCCATTAGTTACAGTGCAGTGCCTTTTAGAGTTCTCCAAATTAAATAACAACTATTAATTTTATGTTTTCTTTACTACCTACTCCTTATTATGGCTTTTTATTCTCATTGTCACCCATTTAAGTAATTCTTGATTTTTTTTAGTTGTGGGCAAAAAGATAATGGAAAAATAAAAAATATATTTCGGAAGTATATTTTGCATTCCAGAAATTACTTTCACTTATGAGATGTTATGTTTCGGAAGCTACTTTTGGAATATAAATTATTTTCTGGAAAGCACATTTTGAAGTGTTAAAAATGATACATGTGTTCGACAAATTAGTTTTCAAAAAATTAAAATAAAAAAAATAAAATCCCTTTCTATATTTTATAAAGGATAATTTTGGTATAAAAAGTATAACAGTAAAAACATAAAAATAAAATATGAGTAATGGAATAGCAGAGAGGAAAGTGGAAATAGCAAATGCCAAACACTATAACATGAGCCCAAAACTAACAATCATAACAGAAAAAGAGCACACAATGAAATTGGGTATTACTTTCTACACCCATCATTATGCTTCTTCCATTTGTGATTTTTTAACAATTTCTAAATTGTCTTCATGTTTTTTGTTAAAATTTACACTTATTATTAAATCTCGAAACTCTCATTCCATAATGTAAAAAATACTATTCGGATTGGCCGTATTTGAAATAAAAATATCATTTAAAGTTACATTTTGGAATTTATATTTTGAAATGAACAAAATACTTTTTTGGAGTGTTAAATGTGAAACTTACTTCTTTTTTTTTATTCCAAATCGGGTATATCTAGCTTAAATATGTTTCAATTATTGATAACGGATTTTGTATTGGATTTCAATAATTTCTACTTTGTGTTGGATTTTCAATAAATTTTTTATTTAAGTTTGGGTCCTAAAGTGTATTAGATAACGCATAAAATTATTTTGAAATGTTTTAAAAATAATTTAAATAACACTTTAAGAATTCGAAAGAAAATAAAAAATTTATCAAAAGTCTAACACAAAGCAAAAAAATCTTGAGAACTAACACAAAATTCATTTATACATCAAGGACCGACCATATTTAAGTCTATCCAAAATATAAAAAAATCAAAATACTTACAAAATACCCAATCTAGAATATATTTTACATTCTACAAGGTAAACATTACATTTTGAATTGAGTATTCTTAAATGTATTTTGATAATATACTCACCCAATAAAGTTAGTCAAATTGACTATATATTATACGGACACCAAATAGTAGTTTTTATTTTCCAGAATGGGAATTTATTTAATTTGTAAGTAAAATATTTATGAAAGAAAAAATCAAATTAATATTAATTTTAGTTTATTTTGTCGTTGATCATGTTATTTTAATTTTGTTGGAAAAAGTTCACAAAAAATATTGTAGTAAAAATTAATGGTATAGATAAAAAGGTTAAATGCTTGAAAAGTTGGATGCAGTAGAAGATGAAAACCCTTCTTAATAATTCACTAATGACATAAATTTATTTTTTTCTATAATGTAGTTTTACATTTGTTTCTACATACATATATATATATATATATATATATATATATATGAATGATATTTACTTAATTTCTTTGCTTAGGAGATAGATAAATTCATTTATAGTTATTGTCGGATTTTTAATTTGAGTTAATATACTGTATTCAATTTTTATTATTATAGTTGTTGATTTATAGTATTGGGTTTATTATATATAATAGAGTGATTGTGTAAAGAAATTATTTTTCTATAATTCATATTTTATTGGGGACATTAGTCTTGAAAAACGATCCCTACTCCCTAGTGTGAAACTCAAACAGTGATTAATTTATATAGCATATATTAGCAATTCTTCAAAATTTATGAGGGACTTAGTCTTTCAAAAATATGTGAGGACCAAATTCATCCCTATTTGAGATAGAGTTTATTCCACAAATTTTGTGAGGATATATAATCCATCACAAAAAGTAAGTTAAACAAAATTATATAAATATTGTTACATGGTCAATTTATATGAAAGAAATAGTGAAACATGGAATTTATTTACTTGTGACAAAATATATTTTCTCACGACAAACTAAAAATTGTCTCACTAAACTTGTGAAACCAATTTTTTTTAAGAAAAGCATGTTTTTCATAAACTCTGTCACTCGTATTTATTAATGAAATTAAAGGTTTGATTGATTTTATTTTATTTTTTAGTTTTTGAAAAAAGTTTTGAAAATAGTTTTTTGGAAGAAAAGGAAAAAAACTTGTTTGGTAAAGTGTTTTTGAAAACTGTTTTAAAAATGTAAAAATGAAAAAAACTTGTTTGACAATTTGGTTTTAAAATTAGTTTTAAAAAATAAAAAAGAAAAAATTTTTTACTAATTATTTTTTAAGTAAAGTATAAGACTTTAAATATATTTATGACTTAAATATACTTTTTTATAGTTGAAATTTTTTCTTTAAGTAATAGATACAAAAAATACTATAAATAGAGACGAAATATGTTTTGCATAATTTATATAGAAATCTACAAATGCAAAAATAAAATCCAAGTATGAAAACTCAATTTGATTCTTAACCATTACGTTGTGTCTACATCCAATTTGCAATATTATTTCTATACACTGTCATTTTAGTTGCACTTTCATATGATAATCTTGACAAATCATCATTGTAGGAGGTTGACTCTTGTGTATTATGACTTTCATTCATGTTCAAAAGTTAAATAGGATCCATTTTCCCCACATCGTAAATAATTTGTCATTCAAATTCCACTTTCGAATATAATTGTGAATAACACAACACGTTATTACTATGAATCGTTGTGTAGAAGGCTTATATAGAGACATCATCTTCAAAATAGGAAATCTATCTTTAAGTACTCAAAAACAACGTTTGATTGTCATTGTAGAGATGAGTGTCTATAGTTAAACAACTCTTCACAACTTCTAGGTTGTCTATTTTGACCTTGGTACTCTTGTGCGTGATATTTTTGTCCTCTTAAAGGGGGAAAAAAACCTTTGGTACAAGCATGCTAGAATTAACAAGATAAAATAAACTTACTAAAAAAATTATTATAAGATCAAATATTAATGTCATTAATTAGAAAATTGTCATCACTACATAAGTAGGGCTGACAAATAAATATGTATCTGTGGATAATCCCTAACTCGCCTCGAAGTTGACAAGGAATCCTCGATTTGATCGGGCACGAGTAGGATATGGGAAATACTCGATTTGTTAAGTTGGGGATGAGGATATACATACCCACCTCATCCCCGTCCTAACCTCGTACTTGTCTCACCTCGCTCATATTTTAATGATTAAAATATTTATTTGTCTTAAAAAAAGAAATATTTGAAATTTAATTAACAAATTATAAATTTTACGTTTATTAGATAACTTTTGAATTAATATCATTATATTCAAATAATTTCTTTTTATTAAAAAATTATTATAAATTTTTTTTGTAGGCATGGGATGGGTACGGGTATACCCGGTACCCGACGAGGACAGGAAATGAGACATAAATCCCATACCTATTGGGTATGGGGACAAGGATCATAGTAAGTTTAAAAAGTGGGAATAAGGATGAGAATGTCATACTCATCCTCGTCTCGCCCTGTTGTCATGCGTATATGTAAGTGGTCACTTGTAGATAGCCAAGGAAAATTTGCATTTGGATTAGTAGTTCATCCAAAAAAAAACTACATCATGTGCACTTCTTTCCACCCTGTGTACACAAATGTAAACAATATATTGAAATCACAAGTGAACATAACATTTTGTGTGATTATTGTCTTTCTACCTCTGCATCAAATCTGTTTTTGAGCAGAAACTTGTGCACTTATATGTGTTCTATCAATTGTCCTTATGCAATTTTTTAGCAAAAACCCAAATACAAAATTAAATATTATGAAATAAATAAATATATTAAGAATGGTTAAGATACTAAATAGATATTGTGTAACTACCTTGAATCAAGATAATATTTTGGATCATTTTTAATTTTGTCAGTAAATTTTGAAGACAATTGTTTTATGACCCTTTTAATTACATAATTGACATATTGTCCTCAATATTTCCTTAAAAAAAAAACGGGAAACAGTTTTGGTTGAATGTTGAAAACGATCTACAACAATTCTATGAGAACATTGTGTCCAATTACAAATAAAAATATAACAAATTTTTCATCCAAATGTATATCCCTTAAGTCTCTTGTGTAACTGTTCACTCTGAGTTCATTGCCCAGATTAACAAAACATAGTTTCTTCATTCGAAATAAGTCAAAATAAATTGTTTCAAAACCATTTAATATGTCAACAACATATTTTCAACCATTCAATGTAGAAGTTCAAACATTTGTTTTATTAAAAAATTCTTACTCATAGTAATAAAACATAATAATCATAATAAACTCAATGAATTCACCATTAGAATAAAAAGGTGAACTATCACAATCATCATTATCCATCTTGGTTTTTAACCTGTCATAAAATTACAAAACAATACACACATAAATTTGATAGAAATTGCATACAAGTTTGACAATAACATAAACATAATTATCATAGCACAGGTTCCTTAAATCCTATTCAACCATGCTAGTTTCTAGCATCAGACAAGGCAATAAATATTTTCCTATATTTAAGCTCCTTGAATTTTTCTGTTGCTTTGATAAAAATGTCATATGAAAGGTCTTCAATCTCACTAAACATATTTATACACTTAGTAATAGAGTGATTTGGTATTATAACATGTGAAGATATGCAACCTTCATTACCTATCATCTTTGGCCTTAGATGCTTCAGCCCAAGCTGCAAGTGCATCTCCCTTTGAATGGACCTTAACTCTTTCTTAGACTTGCGATATTTGACCTGAATTTTATGCTTTCCACTGTGATGCACTCATTTTTAGCTATATATTCAGTTGAATTGTTGTTATTATTATTATCAATGTCCCTATCAACCTCATTATTAAGATATTGATTTTCGAGCTCATTTTCCTCATCTGTATTTGGTGGGTCTTGACTAGCTAAAAAATGAAGTGCCCCGATTAGAGTGTTTTGACATATTATGATTCCAAATAACTTGTAATGGTCACATCCTTTTCTTCAAAATTGTGCAGTTTTATCATGTGCCAAAAATAATATAAACAAATATATAGTCAACACATTAAAAAATAAAGTTGTGTTAATTTAAATTTAAACTAAAAAACTAATGAAAACAATAGTATACCCAAATGTAATCTTGTCAAACTTCTTCACTTGTTGTAATAGTGTTTGTTTTTGCATCTCGCCAAAATTCAATGTGTTACAGTAGCAAAGAAAACTCTCGTAGCCTATGCATCTTTCCTTTAACTGTTTAGCATTGTATGAACGACCAATTTTAGAATTTAAATTCAAAGTCATAAATTTTATATCCTAGAATGGAACACACCATTCGACATATTCCCTTTTGTGACTTCATCAATTATAACATCTATAAATGCTTTAACTACCAAATCAGGACAAAGCTTTAAATCATTATTATTGGTGTTGTTTATCATCTAATTGGAAGGGACACGTCAAATAAGCATATTACTTAAAGCTGAAGCGTATTATATATCATGTGAAGATTAATTAGAATAATGTGATGAGATATCATGTGTTTCTATTATACAGATTTGTAATTCTTAGCTTTACTAAATATCAATGTGATTCTATTTAATCACAAATAACCTTATCAAAAGATATTACGTTATGGTAGAGTTTGATAAATTGAGACCATATAAAAGGTACTTTAATAGATAAAAAAATGTGATAAATTGAATTCATTAAGGTGTGTGGGGTGAATAGTAGATGATCTGTTGGGCTTGTTCTAAAGAAAAACACAATGAATTATGAGTGCAATCATAAAAAAAAATGAGATTACTAAAGACACTCCCCCCTTCATTAGTTCAGCCAAGATCGTTCCCATTTTTCTCATAATCTTCTTCTCTCCTTTCCTCCCAAACCCTCTTAGTGTTGCATGCATCACCATCACAGTAAAGTCAAATTTGAAATTCTAATTTTTCAAATTTTATATGGTTTTGGAGTTTTGATAAGATCCTTTCAATAACTAAGAAAGTGAGTTAGCCAAAAAGTTTGATCGTTAGGTTGTTGCTTATTAATGTTTTGGACTTGCGTTGAGATTTGGATGAACTTTTAGTCATTTTTAAGTGACTTAAGGGATTGGAAATTATCTTTATGTTGTTTAGATAATTGTTATGCAAACATGCACCACAGATATATGGCAAATCCCACATGGGTGTGGACAACACGCAGAATGAGATTATGCATCATATAGATTATAACTGATAATATAGTTCACTTTTATATATATATTAAACTTTCAATTGGGTTGTACAAATGTTGAATTTTATGTTATGAGGAACTTTTGATAATTTTTGGATTATGTGGTGTTTTTTTTAGGTGGAGCCTACTAATAGTTTATTAATTATAACCACATCTAATGTTGTAAAGTATATACAATCATTGAGTTGAGTGTACCATACTATTTCAAAATGCATGCATACTGATAACTGCCTAAATTACCTATTTTTATACAGGTAAGATAGAGTAGTTATCTTAATTCCTTCTCATTTAGAGCCTTGTTTTCCTTCATTTTATAAAAAAAATAGGTTACTTATAAAAATGAGTTTTAAGTTTACATTTGTGCATATTTTACTTTTACTTTCTTGTTTTCCATTACTTGAGACAGATTTTGAATAAGGTTAGAAAAAGTGTCATAAGAGTTCAAGCCTAATTGGTGTTGTAGCAGTATTCAGACGCTGAATCAGAGAGCCTTTGTTGTGCTGACGTTGGCACCTAGTGGCCACAAAGTAGGCGCCCAATGCTCGCAAACCTAAGAGAGTTTATTTTCGCTGTTTAGGCACCCAACGCTCATCACCTGGCCGTCCAATACCTGTTCACAAACAAAACCCATTTTAAAAGAAAAGTGTGTCTTTTGTTAGAGATATATGAGATAACACCCAACTGACCTAGGGCATTCTCCAAGTTTGTCTTCTTCCCTCCTAACACCCCATTTACATAATATTTTATAACTTCATTCCATCAATCATGCTCTCCACCTCCATGGCAGGCTAGGTTCATTTGGTTAAAGTTTTGATGTAACTATGTCATAAACTCTTTTGTATATTATGCTCTATTAATCTATGTTTATTATTCATTGTTGGAGTTCCTTTTTACCTTATGTTTTATTTACACATATTTTGTTGGATTTTTCTTGTTGAATGAGCTCAGAAGAGGATTATAACTTGCGAAATGAGAAGAGTTCCAAATAGTGTTTATTGCTCGGAAGAGAGTAAAACCAATCAGCTATCTTGAGCTTCTTTTCTTAATAGGGTTATTTGACTTTAGATTGTGCGACGAACCGATAGTCTTTTACTTGCAAATTGGGGTTAAGGGTATTTTTATGACTAATAGGAATGTGAGTAATGGATTGGGGTTACAAAATATTGTGTAAATAAGGTGGTAGAAAGGTGGAAGACGAGCTTGAGGCATGCCCTAGGTCAGTTGGTTGTAACTCCTCATAATCCTCACAAAAAATGTGACTTTTCTTGTAAAATGGGGTATGTTCAAGCACGGGCGTTGGGCACCTAATTAGTGAAAATACACCCTCTCGAGTTAGCGGATGTTGGGCGGCCGCTTCACCGCCACTAGGTGTCGACTGGCGCTGAGTAGCCACTTCTTGGTTGTTGGGTGCCAACTCTAAAACACTTTTTGATTTAGTGTCTAATCATTGCTACAACACCAATTGAGCTTCAATTCTTCTAAAATTAGTTCTCACTTTTTTCAAAACCTGACTCAAACAATGGAAAACAGGAAAATAAAAGTAAAATATGTACAAATATAAATCTAGAACAAATTTGCCTAAGTATCCTAATTTTGTATAAAAGAGAGGAAAACAATGTTTTAAATGAGTGGAATTAGGATAACTGTTCTATTTTACGAGTCAAGTTTCTCTCCAGTAGGAGAGAGAAAGACAAGCCCCCATGTGGAGCCACCATCATAATGGGTCCCACATGGGGTTGTGTCTTTCTCTCTCTTACTGGACCTCTCCAATACTGGAGAGAATTTATTTTCCTAGTTAACCTGTATAAAAATAGGTAATTTAGGCAAATATCAACATGCCAAAAGTATAGTATAAAATTTGTTCATTAAATATCTTATTAAACATGGATGTTTCATAAACTTTATTAAATTTTTATCTTCTATTCAATTGCAGAACACACATTTTTTGCCCAAACTATATAGCACTAGTAGATGAGTCATCAGAGTAAATGACAAAATAAAGTCAAAGAGAGAAAATTTAGAATCAATTTTTTTCATAAAGCAATAGTAAAATGGGGTATATGAAATATCCACGTGTTTAATAAGATATGCACGAACATTGACTAGAGGTGAAAATTAAAGATCATAAAATATCACACAACTCGAATAATTTAGGAATATCGGAACTATCATACTAAATGAAAGAGAAACAAAGGAGAATTATATCCTAGTATAATGGATGAGATGGAAGAGTTCTTCAGATATTATTTATGATTAAAAAAAGTGTTTTTTCATGTTGAAAGGAAAATTCTTCCACACAACACCAATGTACTATCGTATTGAATGTTGGGTTATAAGAAGACGATAAGAGCATAAGCCAAGTTTTGCAAAGATGTGTCATAGGATGCTGATAGAAAAAGTGATAGGATCATGAATGAATTTATTATCAAATGAATGTATTAGAGAGAAAGAGGAATAACATCCATTTAGGAAAGGATAGTAGAATCATAACTACGATGGTACTGCCAATATGAGAAAACCACAGGAATCCCAAATAGTAAAAGTTGGTTGAACGGAGGATAATTCAATAATTAGAGTAACAGTAAATAAAATTATTGGTGAATCCATTAAAAAGGATAGATCTAAACAGTCTTTTAGATATTATTTTTTATTAACCATAATGGCATCATTTAATCTATGCAACTAATCACATCTAGAATAAAAAAGGCTTTAATTGTTTTTCTTTTAACTTGTTATTGGTGTAACTTTGGATTTTAGGACATTGGTGTTTAAATGGGATAATCACATTTAATAAGACATTATGCATAGCACTATAAATTCAGAACATGGTAATATTAATACATGACATCAATAAGTCACTTTCTTTGCTAGAACATCAGCTTATGAGGTAAGAGGAAGTTCAGTGGTGTAAAAAAAACTTACAACATCAATATGACAAACATTTTATTATTATCATAATTAGAACTATTAAAAACTATACCATTATCCTTTTTGTCCTTCTTGATGGAGATCTTGGTTACAATCATATACCGTACCAACTCAAAACCAGGACCATGCAACTAGTCTAAGAAATTTCAGAGAAGACTAGATCCCAAATATTAAAAGGAGTAAAGCAAGACACAAACACAAAGGAACAATTTAATCTTGAAATTGAAAATAATTATTTTGTAAAGAAAATTCTCTAATACAGTAAAGTTGATCTATATATACTTCTAAATTGGACTTAATAGATCCAACATTACAATGAACTATTTAAAAAGGATAAAGGATTGAACCCACAATAATAGCTTACAATGTTAAATTTTAGCTGCTATTGAAATTACAACAAAAATTTCATTACCCCCTTGTTTGATAAGGAGAATAGAAAATGAAGGAATAGGTTAGAAAAGAAAGTCAATTGTTGCAAACAAAGAGGCCTCTATTTTGAGTCTAAGTTTTCAGATTTTGGTCTAGTAATATCAAGGCCTCTTGGTGATCAGTGTGTAAATCTGTTACATTGGGGAATCAATCAAGAAAAATCAAAGTGTCCATAAAAAAGCAAGGACTACACATTCCTTAATAATATGCATGATCATTAAAGCATTAACTATGCCGAGAAAAGAGTAATACAAGTTCGGTGAAGGAGAATCCAGAGTCGACGACAAGGATGTACTGACACTTGGAAAGAAGCCCACTAGGTTAGCGATTGACCTCGCAGAGGTAGAGGAGGGACGGGATGGAGGCGCTAGATAGAGGGTTCAATGAGGGGGAATCTAGACAAATGAGAACTAAGAAAAGGGTTAGCAAATACCCTAACTCAATTTACAAAATTTCCATTAATGAAAACTAAAAAAGCAATAGTTTTTCATGTGTTTTCAATTTTGAAAATAGAAACACAAAACTGAGAAGCAAAACTACTCAAAATTGTTTCTCCTTTTTAGTTTTTAAAAGCTAAAAAACCAAAAGTGTTTTTGAAAATTATTTTAAAAAAACCACTATCCAAACGTTGATTTTTAGTTTTTAAAAACTAAAATGCTGAAAATAATTTTATAATTTTTTGTAAAAAAAATACTAAATGTGTTTAGAGAGGGACTTGACCTCTCATTAATATTCATTTTTCTAGTTGTGCTTGTTTAAAATTAATACTATTAGTAATTTTACTATTAAAAAACTTTAAAAAAAATGTTTGTAAAATATTTTCACAAGTGTTATTAATATATAGGCTACTATATTTAAAAATTAAAACTTTGTCTCTCCCTTTCTCTTTATTTTTTTTATTCATATGTTAGCTTCAAATCTTTTTTTTTTTCCTTTTGCATACTCTCCTAGCTGCATTTGCTTTGTTTTCCATTTGTTTTGTACACATACAAGCTACTTGAAACATCTATGTCATGAATTGGAGCATCTTGTTTACAAGGCAATACTTCTTGTAAAAATATGCATAAGGCAACTTACACAAAGTATTGTCTTGTGATAAGTGTACATAACTTCATGATAAGATAGTCTGATTCTTAACATAAACATGTTAGGATCCTTATGCATGTAAATTTTTTACCTATCTTTTGAAAACTGAACTGGCGGGTTCGATCGAAAACCCAATAAATCGGTCTGGTAACCAATTCGGTTATTACTAAAAAGTTGATCAGACAAAGAACTGATTTTAAAACCGAAAAATCAATCATGAACTGCTGACATTGATGAAAAAATCGGTGGTTCAATTGGTTGAACCGATTCATTTTTTTCTTTAAAAAAATTTCAGATTTTGTTAAATGCACCCCTTATTTACTAAGCAACCCCTTTTTAATTCAAAAATTCATGAAAATAAGAGTTAACTTAGCAATATGAAAGTATATTTAGTAAAATTACTTTTTCCTTTTATAATTAATTCCTTAATATATTTTTTTATAATCTTAATAGTTATAGTACATTAATAATAAAAATACTATTTTATTAAGATCGGTCTAACTATTAATTTAATAATAATTAAACCAATGAATCATAAACTAGTATTTTTACCGGTGAGATTTTTAAAACATAGTTTTTTTACCACTTGTCCACTTCTATTACTCATATAACCTATTATGGATCTAGGCACTATTTACATTCATTTTCACTATCTCACTCATAGTCACATCAATGAATGAGTGAACAAACAAACACAACTCTATGAATATACAAATAGGAAAAAGTTCTAATTAAAATTTTCAATTAATTAAATTTTCAATTAATTAAATTTTCAAACATATACAATTAAAACTATCATTATGTTAATTACATGTGTGAAAATATTTTAAGAAAAAAGTATTTTGCAGCGATTTCTAACCACTATTAATTAAAATCATTAATGATATTAATTCTAAATTGATAGATGGACCAATTTGATCTATTTAAAAAAAAATAAAAGACCAATTAATTTTTTGGAAAATATAATAAATCAAACTGAATCTAATAAAAAGGTTAAAAGCGTAAACTTTATTTATTTATTTTCTTTTGACTTATTTTAGTTTCAATCAACGGCTGAGATCAGTTAAAGAATCATAGTATCATTTGTGAATAGTGATGGATGCTCCCCTAAAGTTTATGAACTCTGGATTAATCAATTTTATTTCACAGCTCTGGATTAATCAACTTTAATTATTTACTTATTTATGGGCTACCATATATCCCTTAGTTTGTATATTTTATTATTTAGGAAATAAATTGATTTTTTTTTATTTGTTTGTGAGAACCACACGCATAAGTTGGGCCAAAATCTTGGATTTTCGTGGAAGATTTGGCTTCCAGTTGCAGTGGAAATGTCCCTGCACTTTATAATGTTTACCTTCCATATAATATTAATTAATTAATAAAAGAAGACATATACTTGCCTAAAAAGTAAAGAATGAAAACGAAATAACGGAATGATTTGATATTATGTCCAACAAAGTTTAATACAAAAGCTTTATCTGGTTGACTTCTATTTGATGCTGATTGCTCAGGTCACCTCTTCTGAAAACTGATCAATACCTTTATACCTACACTTTTCTTATTTGTTACTATACACATAATGGATATACTTTTATTTGAAAAAAATAATAATTATATGGTGCCAAGTGTTAGGAATATGTAGTTTTATTTTCATTATCCAAAATAGTATAATGTAAATAAGACGATTGGTGAATATTTTATTTGTCAAGTGGAATAAAGCCAAGAATCCGTCTTAATTGAATTACAAATCCGATGGATTAATAATTTCATTTCAAATCCAGAAGTCCAACTCTCAATTTATTAATGTTATAATAAATAAATTATGAAAAAATATGGTGAAAGGATATTGTAAAATCACACTGTTATCCAATTATAAATATGATAAATTTATTATTTTTTTCAATAAATTACTAATATAAAGAATATTTATGATTGATGTAATATTATTAAAATAAAAATATTGCATAAACAAATTTAATTCTTACCAAGAAAAAAAAAACTAACTAACATTCTTGGTCCGGATGGTAATTGTTGGGGAGCAATTACCAGATGGACAAGGTTCAAATGCTGGTAAAGGGAAGAAATTAGGGGGAAAAAAAAACAAATTTAATGCCAATTAAGGAAGATGGGTAAAGGGAAGAAATTAGAAAAAAAAAAGAAAAAAAACAAATTTAATGCCAATTAAGGAAGATGGAGTAGTATATTACATAAAGGAGAATTGTTTTTTCTATAATATCATTTTTTTAAGGAAGTCATTCCTATTACACGGATCAAATTGAAAGATTGATTCATATCATTAATTCTTACTTCATCTTACAAACCATAGTGACTATAGTAAAATGTTCTCTATAAGAAAACTATGTATGAAGAGATTCTATTATTTTAGATATGCTTTGAAATTAATGAATCCAACATTAGATTTTCTATCGAAATTAATCAAGTTTACACCAAGTTACTTGCTACTCACCCAATTCAACTAGACTCTTACTTTAATATTAAAATTTTGAAGATATACCAAATGTTCAACTCTTAGGCAAGTCTTTGTCGTGGGAATAGTCATCAAAATCAAGAAGGTCCTCTAACAATTTGTCATCCAAGCATTCAAACTCAATAACTTGTTTCCCATGGTCATGTTTAACCGTTGAAGATGAAGAGGTGGAAGATGAAGAAGGTGCAAATGATGAAGAGGAGTTGGAAGAAGAGCAAGAAGGATACTCATTTGGAAAATTGAGAACAGCTAACACACCCCTCATCTCATAGGCAGCACGGTCATAGGCCCTTGCAGCCTCCTCGGCCGTGAGGAATGTTCCCAGCCAGACTCGGGCCCCGTGCCGGGCCGAGTCCCGAATCTCGGCTGCAAACTTTCCCCACGGCCGCCGCCGCACCCCTCTGTACCGGGGCTCTTCCTTAGTATCCTTTTCTTTCTCCTTAGACTCCTCCATAACAACACAAATTGATTAACCTTTGCTTCACTCCACCAATTATTTATACTTCACCACCAAACTGGTTAGTTAGTTAATTAACTTAATTGGCTAGGGACTACGGAGTGATGCAGTGCCAAATTCACCATAGGTTCAATGGACGGGGAAATTTATGTATATGCTGATACCCCATGATTGAGATTGTTTCAGAATTCAACGAATGTGGATGTATCACAAAAATTTGGTGATGGCTAAAAGGCCTGCGCAGGGTCACCTCAAACAATTTTGTTTGGAATTATTCACAATCAATATGTTACAATTTTTTGGTTCTCAACCAGATTCAATAGGCATGGTATATTATATAGGTACAAGCACTAAAACAAATATTGCAATTACAAAATAACCTTATTAATTCATCCTCTTTCTACCAGAATTTGTTGAAATGAATTGACGAACCAACGGTTCTGGGATTAGTTTACTGTAAAGTCATGATTGGCTGACCTGATTAATTTATGTATCTGGTTTGCTTTCGGTAAATTAAATTGATTATATTATTTTGAAGTAGAGGATAGGAGAAAGACCATGAAATTAAAATAATAACTTTGCTTCACCTTCTATAAGGTGAAACATTGAACTTCGGTAGCTATAGCATCATGCCTTACATCATTGGATTTGGGTGCAAACCGGAGCAGTGCTGATTTCATCTGAGATATTTTGCTGTCTCTGATGTAGCTTTACTGATACATGCAATCACAATAAACTGCTCCACAGTTTTAAACAATACACACATGCAGCAAACTATGGTTTGTGTCTTTCACTGCTGGAGTTGAATAAAATTATCTATATTTAAAGATGGAAATCTTCTTTATCATATCTCATTTCCTATCCGCACATATAAATAAATGATATTTCATTTCATGAATTTTCTTTTATAAATTTTTTTATATTTTATATGGATCGTTAAATAATATAATATTTATAAATTAAGACATCAATTTACAACAGGAGATTTGTATACATATATTTATTTATGGTTCAAACTCAACATTATTAATTAAATTAGAATAAGCTATATGATTAAAAAGTAGAGCCGGTAATTTTGGCTGGAATTAATTAGCCGTTAGACTTGTATAACAAATCGAGATAGGTGACCCAGATTTCATTCAGATTACAGATTTTTAAGTCTAGTTTGATTTTTTATTAAACTACAAGTCAAAATAGATCTTTTTAAAAAAATAAAAATTTAAACTTTTATTAAAAATAAAATTTATTATATAATATAAGTCTAAACTAATTCAAACAACATACAAAATCAATAAAAAACGCATCTTAAATAAGTCTAAAATAACATAAAAATACATTTATAGGTATATTTTAATTTAATATACATTTTAAAAGAACATAACTTTGATTTGTTAAAAATATATTATTAAATAACATCAAACATACTTTTATATGTATTTTTTAAAATTTATATTAATAATATGTATGAATTGATTTATCAAACGTACTTTTATATGTAATTTTTTTATTTAATATATATTTTTAACCATCTATTATACATGGGAAGATATATGTTTACTCCAAAAATAAGTATAAAAAACTTACTTTTTATATCACTGTCAATCTAATGATTGTAATAAGTAATTAATTTCAATCATTAAATTTTAAGAAAATAAATTGAGTTTCTTATGCTTATTGTTGGATTAAATAAATCCCCTCCCATAATATATTATTAATATGTATACGTAAAAGTTAGGCCTAAATAAGTTTTTTATCCTTAAAGTTTCACAAAAAATTACTTTTAGTTTTTGAAATTTGAAAATTCTTTCTAGTCCTTGAAATTAATTTATTATTTATATTAACATTGTCTGTTTATAAGTGTGTTAGATGTGAGATTGAAGAGTTAGAGTTAGGAGGAGAGTGATTCACGAACACAAAAACTTGCTATCTGTCACCAATTTTTTAATAGTGTCAACCGGAAAAAAATGACTAAAAGTGAATCAAGAACTTAAAAAAATATTTTAAAATTTTAAAAACTAACAGTGATTTTTTGTGAAACTTCAGAAAAAAAAACTTATTTTTAAATCTAAAATTTTTATATTTATATTTATATCTAAACCGGTCCATAATCTATTAGGCCAATCCAGTTGAAGTCTATTTTTAAAGTCAGATTAAATAAATCGAATAAAAAGAACTTTTATTTAAATCTCTTTTTCTGAAATTCAGCTTGACTCATTTTATTGGACTCGAGTTGCAAGTCAACTACCTATATGTAACTTTAAACACTGGAAAATTTAGGACCAAGAAAAAGGTGGTTCTGAAATAAAGGCTGGGCCATTTACGGAAGAAGTACATGGTTTGATCCTTGCAATCTTATCCACACATTCCATCCTCATGGCCCACTAGAGGCGACAAAGGAGCCCAACTATAGGCCCACTGGACCGACAATGTTTATGCCACAAATATTGGTCAAAAAGAGACCGAAATGATTATATCTTGACCAAAAGAAGAACACAATACCATTAGAAAATATAGAACATTTAATGAAATAAAAAGTAATATAAAAATTATTTCATAAATGCTTTTAAATAAATAAAATGAATTACACTCATTTCTTTTAAGGTTTTCTCAAATTATATAAAATAGTTTTACGCTTTACAATGACCTCCATCTATAGAGATAGGGATAAGGTGTAATGTTTTAAAATTTGAAGAAATGTGTGTTCATGGTATAGTTTAATATGGTTTGGAGTCTAAATTTAAGTTGAAACACACTAAAAAAATAAGTAATTTGGAGTTTGATTCAGTTTAAATTAATTATAAAATTCAAACTAAATCAAACTAATCTTTTGCAATTTTGTGGTTTAAAATTCTTATTATTAAGTATTAAAAAATAAATTGAAAAATTTTATTTCAAAAATTATATAAAAAATTATTTACTTCTAATAAAATTATATAAAAGTAGAAACCATTAAAGTTAAAATATAAATCCTCAATTCATTTAAACATTACATCTTACTGTTTGTCGTCAAATTTACCAATAAAATTAAATTAAATAGTTTTACTAAAATATTTATTCATCAGCTAATACATATTAATTGAAAATTATAATTAAAGATTAAGTGAAGATCATAAAAACTTAGAAAATAATGAGTAATTATATATGTTTTTTGTTTGCGGATTTGCTAAAACAACTGAGCGGTTTGGTTTAACTTGGTACAGTTTCAACATCTCAAACTATAAACCAAGCTGAACCGCAGGGTTTGGAAATTACAAGAACGAAACTACCACAAACTAAAGTGACTTTTTTGCGATCTTCAGTTTTTGCAGTTCGGTTTGTTTCGGTTTTGAAATCCCCTATGTATAATATAAATTAAAATTTGTGTTAATGTACTATTTTCTCAAAATATTAGGAGAAATTTGTGTAAGCTTTAAAAAAAAAAGTTTAACACTTATACACTCTCAGAGTAAAAGAGTTTTATATTGGCAGTTATTCATAACTTTTCGTTTACATGACTTTTTAAAGTATTAATCGGTAAAGTTAACAAACTTACCATACATAAATAGTTGCGATTAACTGATAGTGTAAAATTTTTTACACTGACAGCATATAAATGTCTCTCTCATGAAAAGAAGTAAAAGAATGCTTTATATAATTGAACAAAATCTCAAGACGTATGAGGATAATTTATTAAAAAAAAGAAAATTTCTTAATTAGTTGCCCATAAACACATAATATAAAAATGTTAAATATCTTGTATCAAATATTTTAAATTACTGAAAATTTATATATTAAATGATATTTTTAATTTTATACAATATACATTTTTTAGAAGAAATGGTATTGGAGTTAAAATATATAATATATAATGTGTATACAATACAAAAGTATATTAAATAATTAAAATTATTTAATAAATTTTTATATAATTATTTAGTATTGTTTCATTAGTAAAACCCAATGAATTATCTAAAAAAAAGCAAAACACAAGGAAACTTATGAGAAAACATGATTATGTAACACAAAACTTATATAAAATTATTTATTTTATGTTTGAAAAAATTAACTAAAAACTTTAAGTTTTTTTTATAGGAAAATGCTAATTGTTATCGGAGGAATTCAAATTTACGATCTCTCCCTCCCTAACCTCATCAAGTTACCACCAGACCAACCTTGTAACTCCATTTGAAAACTTCAAGTTAACTTAATGTTAAAAACTTAGCTTTTTTTTTATATACCAAAAACAATTTACCGAAATGACTCACCCCACATTATTTACCTAAATAATCTCTTTTCCTATTCATGTTATAAATTGGTTGAGGGGAACAATTTCTCAACCTGCTTTATTATTTTTATATAAAAAAAGGTACAAGAAATTGGTTGTTGGGAAACCAATTTATGGGTGTTTTTTTTTAATTTGTTTTAACTTCTCTTTAATTTTTTTATATATGTATTTTTTCTAAAATATTATTTTAAAAATTTTTAAGTTAATTTTTGTTTTCTTTTGTTTTTTATGTTTTTTAATTTTATTTTGTGTATCTTTTATGTTATTTTATTTTTTTTAAAATGCTTTGTTTTTTTTTTCAATTCAAAGTTTTTAAATTAAGATTTTTAAACCTAATATTTCAAATTATTTTGGTAAAAAGTATTTAAAAAATTTAACTTAAAAAATATAAACTAAAAATAAATTTCAAAGAGTTTAAAAAATATTAAAATAACGAAAAAAGATATACAGCGTTAAAATATATAAATTAACTAAAAAAATTTAAAATTTTGAACATTGTGTGTCTTTTTTCATTTTTTTTAATTTGGATTTTATATTTCTTTTTCGTGAAATTTTTTGTTATTTTTTTTATACTTGTATGAGTTAATTTTTTAAATTTTTTTTTATGTTTTCTTTAAAAAATTTCTTTTAAATTTTATTTTTAGATTTATTAAGTAGATAAGTATTATTTTTTATTGAAAGACTAACTACCTTTTTTAAAGTTTACATCAATTTTAATTATTATTTTAATGCAATTAATTATTTGTTGAAGTTAAGTAAATGAAAATAATTTCCTACATATAACTAACATGTATAGTTTTTTAACACTATACATAAACATATGGAACATATTACAAAACAAAAATTGGAAAAATAATTATATGTGCACTATCTAATGATACTTGTGTCCACTAGTACCACACATTGGATATTGTTGATTTCTCAGGGGATTTCGACATTTTTTTTGTTGCAAGTTTGGTTCATGTTGATTGTAGTCATGAACAATTTGTTATGTGTCCATGATAGGGTTCATGGAGGAACTCTAACTTGCTTGGGTGTGAAACAACAAAAATGAAGGAATATTCATTTATTGCATGTAAGCATATGTTTATGTTTGTGGTATTTGCATGTTGACACCAAATAGGTTGCTTACGAAGTCATCTCTTTCTTGTGTACCTGAGAGCGGTGTGTGCATGTAATTGTCCATGGTGGTGTGCACTAGATTTGACTAAGAATATTGTGGTTCATTTGGTACTACATATCAGTGTTCAATTGTTGGGGTGGTTGACATACGTGTTGGGGGGGATTGTGCAATTTGTTGGGCTGACACTTCTCAATTGCTTGTTGATGGGTCACATACATTTGTAGTTCTTTGCACAGATAAGATGGTTCTTGAATTTGCAAAAAACCACTATAAATATTCACTATTGTGTTTGAAAGGCCCCACCCTTGAAGAGGTTGACCAGAAATAACATATTGTCATCTATCCTTCCAAATGTCAATCCATTATGCATGTTATTTAGCCCAATTTGTGTCGATGTGTCCTCTCATGTCAATTTGGTGGAGTTTGTCCAAATTGTGGGCAGAATTTGGATTTGGTTGCCATAAGCTGAACTGCAATTAGACGCGATCAATTTGATGTCAAACCACAATTGTGATTGTTGTTAAAATGGTGCAAGTAGTCCATATTATTGCGTCACTGTAAGCATGTTGTGGTAGAGTAGACACAAATCCCTTATAAGACATCCAATTAAACGGAAATGCGATAAGAGATTCTTCTTAGTTATTTAGAAATTGTGTATAAAATGGTAGTATGAAAATTAAGTGTATATGCTTAACCTGATCGTTGTTCATTCCGTCAAATCTTATTTTTAGCCCAACAAGTCACCATGAGGTGTTCCCATATATCTCAACCTCCTTACACCCCTCTTGTGTCAGAAGTAAGTAACATGAGTTAATATTTGCACAATAATATTACAATATATAACAATGCATCAATATTTTTTACTTGTACCTCATTGCATGAGGATATTCAATGTTGCGGTTGACTTGTGGTTGAATGAACGACATACGATACCAAGCCCACAATTGCAACAATAACGTACAACAACCCATGTTTTTTAAAGATGGGTAAGTTGTCATACACATCTCTCTATAACAGTGTGCTAGCCAAGCAGAACCCCAACTATATCTTCCTGCACATTCTAAATAAGCTAGTAAAGGTAAATACATTAGGTGAACCTTGTTACTTGATTTGTCAGACATAAGAGACACCCCAAATTATTGCTAGAATATATGTCTAACAATGTTGCAGTAATTTTTTTCAGTTGGTTGATCTGATAGTTGGATCATATTATCTTGCAACATTTAAGTTTTAGAGTAGATCCCACCAATGTTTCCTACTAAAAGGACAAGCCTTAACAATTCTGCACACATTTCTTGCCAATTGAGGAGAGTAGGGTTAGTCACTGCTCTTCCATCACCTTTAGCCCTGGTTGAAGAGCAATATCTTCCAAAGTTATGGTGCACTCACCAATAGGAAGATGCAATGTGTGTGTCTCTGGTCTCCACCTTTCTATTAGAGTTGTCACGAGACTATCATCAATCTTCAAGTGCCTTATTTTTGCAATCTAATTAAAACTAGCAATCCACAGTAAGTGTTCAATTTTTTTGTCAGGTTCATGCATCAAATGATAGTTGAATTGAACAACTTAGTCGCTTGTCATTTGCAAGAAAAAATATAACAGTTAGAAGTTATGAAAATAAAGTAGTTTTTGGTAATTTAAAGAGTTGTAGTTAACCATATAATTAACATATCTAGATGTGTGATTATGTTGTTTCCAGATAAAAGTTATCGAAGAAGAAGACATTTTTCCACACATGTGTTCTGCATTCGACACATAGCACAAAACTTCATGAAGCATTTCAAGAATGAAGATAAGAAGAAATTGGTGTAAACATGGGTAAAAAATTAATTTATTAACAATACTATATCTTTTAAACATGTATAATTGATGAATTTTAATTGTTTACATGTCACAGGATATGGCATGATGGAGCCTAAGTTTAACTACTACTTTAATAAATTGGTTAATGAACCAAAAAGTGAACCTGCAGTACAATGACTTGTTGAAATTCCTAAGGAAAGATGGACTCTAGCATGGGACAATGGTCACCATTAGGGATACATGACAACCAACCTAGCTAAGGCCATAAATTCTATTTTGAAAAAAAATGCGAAATCTCTCAATAAGTGTGATAATAATGTCGACATACCAATGGTGTAGTGCATTATTCATCTAACGAGGTAAAGAAATCAATGCAAAAATCAGAAGTGGACAACAACATACAGATATATTAAATGAGGCTCTGATGGCAGCACAAACAAAGACAAATAGTCACATGTACTAGAGTTTGATCGGTGTAGTACATGTTTCCTCATCTAGGAAACCATTAACCCAAGAGAAGGACAATTGATGGCAAATTTCACTGTTAGGTTGGATAAATAATGGTGTGACTGTAGTAAATTTAAAGCTTCACATGTCATACTCACATGTCCTTGCAGCATGTAAATATGTTCACCATGATTACACACATTACATACATCCATTATACACATTGGAATACATATTCACTATGTATAACAAATTGTTTTAAGAATTGTGCAATGAAACTTATTGCCCAAATTGTACTGACCCATAAATATTGTCTGATCCAAAGATGTTAAGGACAAAAAAAGGTTGTCTAAAATCATCATGTATACACACTGAGATGGAGATGGATATTGTAGGAACGTAGGTCATTCGAAAAGAAAATATTATTTCTGTTTAGGGACTTCCCACCAGTAGCCATTCACTCTATGTATTGTTGTTTACATTATGTAACTTGTATTGTAGGATTATGCTAATTTTCATAGCTTTTTGTATCTTCAAAACCTATATCTATCACTTAAACAAAATTAATATTTTATAATTTTAAAAATAATATTTCTGATATCTAAAAATTATGTACTTAAAAAACATACCAAAATAATTTAAAATATTAGGTTTAAAAATCTTAATTTAAAAAATTTAAACTAAAAATAAATTAAAAATCATTTAAAAAAACTTAAAATAATAGAAAAGATACACAACATAAAAATAAAACGCATAAAAAACAAAATGAAATACAAATTAATTTTAAAAAAATTTGAAATCATACTTTAGAAAAACATTTGTGCATAAAAAAAATTAAAAAAATTTGAAAAAAAAATGTCACAGCAACTTATTTCTTATAGGCTTTTTACATAAAAAAATAAATAAATAAAACAGGTTGAGAAATTGTTTCCCCTACAGCCAATTTCTCAACATGAATAGTAAAATAAATTATTTAGGTGAATAATATTGAGTGAGTCATTTTGGTAAATTTTTGCCTTGTGTAAAAAAAAAGCCTTAAAAACTTACTTAATAGTTAATAGATGAAAATTAATTATTAAATTAACTTTATTTAATTATAAGTATTTGATAAAATTATATATTAAAATAATTAATAATTGTAAAATGATAAATATGATGTGTAAATATTTTATATAGATATTAATTTATTTTATTAATAAAATATATTTTGAGCTATTTATAACTTCAGTTTTTATAAAAAAATTACATTAACATCCTTGGAGCGTTGTTAAATTATACAGAGATCTCTCTTAAATTTTTGAAACTGACACCTTTTTTTTTATATTATATTACCCACATATCTTAAGGTTTAAGAACATTAAACCGTGTGCTCTTAAAAAATAATGGTTATTGTAAAGGTAAAAAGGGAAAAAAAATTGTGTAGTCCAATTAAATTTTAGAAGGTATTAATGTAATTTATTATTTAATCTTTTAATTAAAATAAAAATATTATCAAGATTTATTTAAAGATAAAATATTTTAATTATATTTTATCTTCAATTATTATATTTTTATTGTGTATTTATATTATTGATTTTACACTACATATTAAAATACTTTTAAATTAGTTTAAAATAAAACTAAATAAATACTAATAAGCCAATTTAAATATGAAATTGAGTTAAAAAATATAATATTACCTTATTTGAAATATATAAAAAGTTAAAAATTACTACTTTCATCCTTAATTATAAGTCAATGTTGATTAAATTATATTTATTAAGAAAATAAATAAATTTAAATATTAGAATTAAATTTTTAATTTTTTTTAAATTCATCCTCCACAATATTGAAGAAAATAAATATTCATTAATGATTAGATAAAAAAAATCCTCATCATAAACTAACATTCGTATAAAAAGAAACATACAAATCTTAAAATTTCGTTTTACAATTAGAAACGGAGTAGTATAAACTAATATTTAATAAAATTATACTCAAATTAGTTTTTTTTTTTTAAAAAGACACTACTAATAAGGTCAAAACAAATTTTTCAACTGATAAGAAAAACTAAAATTTAACTAAATAAATAATTAAGTATGACCTTAGTTTTATTTTGTAATTAAAATTTATATTTCACTTTTAAATTTTGAGTAATAAAGTTTATATTATTAATATAAATTTTTAATTTTGATAGAATAGCAATACTAAATGAATTAGTAACATGCCATCTACAAGGTCATCTCGTTGTTACCTTTTGGCCCAAATCATCTGAGATCTCCACTTTTTAATATTTTTCGAAAAATGTTTGTTATTGATTTAAATTATTTGGAAACACATTTTATTATCATAAATGATTTTTTAGGTAAATCAAACATGATATATTACTATTTTATTAGTAAGAATGTAGTTTTAAAATTGTATTAATTCAACAATTCAAAACTTTTGATGAAGTATTGAAAAATATACTAATATTGAAAGAATTTTAAGTTCTGCTAAGTAATATAATATTGAAGAACTTGATTTACTTTTAAAATTAAAAATATTACAATAAGTATAGATAAAATCATTTCATATTTTACGAAAATATTTTATATATGATTTATTTTGTTTTTGTAAAATGTTATTGATATTACTTATATATTATTATTAGGAGTTATAATTTAATAATTTTTTTTTTTGTAAAATATTTTGCAAAGTCTATATATGAAGAGATGGGAGGAAAATGTCGTGGGTTCAAATCCTTCTACTAATACACTTACAACTAACATTTGCCTAAAAAAAGCTTATATAATTATTATGGAAAGTAATTTTGTAACATTAAAATTAATCAAACATGACACAATATTGACTATGAATATTGAAATGTTAAAACCAATTAATTATATAGTTTTAACAAATAATTCAGTAATTGATAAAAAAATAAAAAGAGATTTAATATATTACTTAATTAATCAATTTAACATAAAATAGTTTTTTATTTTCAAATTAATTATAATCAATTAAGATAAAGAAAGACTAAAAATAATTTAGTTACTAATATAATATTTAACTACTAATGAAATCTTTTACATACTTTAAAATATCAAAATATTATTATTAACTAGGGATGGCAAAAAAATCTGCGCCACAGATACCCGCAGACAAAACTCACAAAAATATCCACACGGATAGTATAAATGAATACTCATCACCTGCGGGTACGAGTTTTTTTCTACCTACTCCTTAACGGGCAGGGTATCATAGTACCTGTACCCGCGGGTACCCACTACCCGCTAAACTAAAATAATATATATATATATATATATATATATATTAAAAAATTAATATTTTTAAAATAAATCAAATTAAAATATTAATTATCAAAATTCATTTATATCAATCTTATTTTTTTATGAAAACTTCATAGTTAATAAAATTATTTATTATAAAAATTCTGATAATATAAAATAAAGATTTTATTTGTATTAAATATTTTCTTATAATATATTATATTAATCTACTTTTAGATCTAATTAATCTTGTAGAAACTAGTATAATTTTATTTCTAGATTTTTCAAAAAATAAATGATTTATTTGATAAAACTTCTTATAAAAAATATTTAATTTAAAAAAAAATTAAAATATCTATGGGTACCCGTGGATACCTGCAGGTAATAAAAAAATCTGTGGGTATTTCTATAGCGGGTACTCGACGGGTTTTTGACTGGTAACGGGCAGCAGATTTAAGTAACGGATTGGGTAGTGGGTAACCACTACCCGTACCCACCTCGACCCGTTGCCATTCTTATTATTAACTACTAATCAAATATTATTATTATCAAAATAAAATTAATGATACTTAAATGTTTTATCTGAAAAAAGGAAATTACAATTGTCTCCACACTTAATATTAATATATATATATATATATATATATATATATATATAATTGCATAAATAGATAGAAAAATTATTATCTTTATGATAAATTATATAAAAAGAGGATAATAATATTTTATCAAAAGTAAAAATAACACATAAATATTATTATTTTTACAATCAAGTTCTCAAATAAAAATAATTAACTAAATAAAAAATTAAATTTAGAAAAAAAGACATATTAGAAATATTATATATTAATATTTTTATTAATATAAATATTAAAAATTATAAGTTGGAGAGGGCCAACGCCCTTAACTTTATAGCTAAATCTAATTTTTAATGTTTATTTTAATCTAATGCCTAAAAAATTTGTAAGTTATTACAACCTTTTAGATAGCAGAAATGAAGAAAATACTGTTGTAGTGATTGAATTTTCTCCCATTTTAAGTAATCAAAACTTGCAAGTTGGGATGCAACATATTCAAGTCAAACTAAGTACAACACATATGGCCAGATAGTTGTTAAGCAATAACTATATCATAGAAAACACTGCTTGGTGCAGATAATAATAATATATTAACAATTACTTTGATGAAGACAAATCTAAGAGCAACTTCATTCTTGTCTCTTTCGTTCTTTTACTTTTCTATGGATTTAATTTATTTTTTACTTCTTATTTTTGTTAAAATTTTTCATTAGAATTCCTTTACTGAAAAATTATGTCATAAATAACATTTTTACTCATTATGTATAATGATTTTACATTACTAAAAAAAGTAAAACATTGAACTAAAACATAAAATATGTGCTTATATAAAGAATAAATTAAAACATCTTTTTAAAAAAAATTAAACTTTTTTATTTTTAATTCAGTCCTTAATCTAATCAAATTAGTTATTAACCGGTGGTTGTTCTTAATTTTTTTTTCTCCATGAACATGATTTGTCTCTATTATAAAGTAACAAAGTGGCTGGATATGGGTAGGTGATGAAGGCAAAGGTGTCTTTAACAGTCTTAGCATTTTCTTGCTCTATAACATTGACTAAGGTTGAATTGGAAAAGTGGAGTATCATCCTTCCAGTTGACGCTTCATGTTTAGTATGTTGCAATAATTTGGAATCTGTGTCACATTTGTTTTTATCATGTGAATCAAGTTATCAAGTTTGGATGAAATGCTACAGATAGTTAGACTATTTATGTGTTCTGTCATCAGTTTGTCATTCTCATTTTTTGCAAATCTGAGTATTATGAAAGTTAATAGGAAAAAGTTTTTGGATATTCTCTGCATTATTTTGTTAGCTACGTTGTGGGGGATTTGATTTTTTAGAAATATTCTAGTGTTTAATGATCCTAGTTGTGGGTTCATGGGCTCTGTTAAAATTCATAGTTTTCTTTTATCAATGGTGTGCTCAGCCAAATTATTGTTTTGTTTTAATTTGTTTGGTAGTGAAATTTTGGTTTTTATGACATTGAACTTAGTCTATATTTGGGGGAGATTTGTAATATTTGAGGTAAATATTCTACTTTTTCTATAATATGCTAATACTTTCATGTTATATCTTGTGATATGGAAGTTTTTTGCTTGTGCTGAATAAAATTTATCTTTTCCAAAAATTCAAAACATAGTTTACGAAATATAATTACATATTACTTCTTTGTTATATTAATTCTTAGATAAATTATTGGATTATAAATGTCAAAACAAATAATATTAATGTAGAAAAATTTAGGAGCTAAAATTATTTTTATTAGAGATTAAAAATAAAAACATAAAAAATTTTGGGTAAAAAAGATAATAAATCTATTTTTTAAATATGGATTAGAATAAAAAGTAAGTATCATTATAAGAAACAAATAATTAATTAAATTTTTTATAATATAATAAATTTGAAGCAAGTTGTTGTAATTTGACAAATCTATCATTCCATCAATATTATTTTTGCTATGCCAACTAAGACAAGCACTTCCTATAAACTATAATCTTGGTAAAAAATAGTAAAATTATGTGTAATTTGATAAAAATTGAAAGATGAATTTATAATTTATTATATAAAATAAATTATATTATCTCTTAAAAATGTGAGTACTTATATTGTTAAATTGAAGATCCTACCTAGGATTGAGAGATAGAATCGAGCATTAAGAGAGGAACCACAACACATTGTTGTGGTGAATCCATGCCTCTATGGTGACTTCATTAAGAAGAAAATCAATTAAGAGTTTTACCCTAACCATACACTATGATGATTTAATTTCCACACCATTGTGTCTTACTCTTCAAATTTATTTTATCAAGTTTTTCCTAGTGTCCATGCTCAGATGACTTTCATTCCATGCTCCTCCATGTGGACTTGTCTGCTCCCAAAGTCTTTCCAAGTGGTTAATGAAAACTACATAAAACATACTCATGAAAATGTTATTTTTTAAAATAAATACCAAATATCAGAAATATTATATTTAGTTTGAGAAAAATTTTTTTTTTATTTTTTAAAAATAAATTTTATGTTCAAGTTTTCAACATTAAGAAAATATGTTTATTTTTACTTAATTTTTTTAAAAAAAATATTTTTAAATTAATCAATTTTATGGTAAAAATATTATAAAATATTTATATATAATTTAAAGACTTAAATAAGTTTTTTGTCTCTAAAGTTTCACAAAAATCACTTTTGGTCCTTGAAATTCAAAAATATTTTTTAATCCCTGAAATTATTTTATTTTTTATATTAACATTGTTCGTTTATAAATTTCAGTGTACTTGGTTATGCCGAATATGAAATTGAAGTTTGAGGGTCGGGGTTGAAAAGGAAAGTGACTCACAAGTTCAAAAATGTGTTCCTTATCAATATTTTTTAACGACATTAATTGGAGAAGAAGTATTAAAAGTAAATCAAGCACTAAAAAAATATTTTTGAACTTTAAGGACTAAAAGAGATTTTTTGTGAAACTTTAGGGACAAAAAACTTGTGTAAGCCTAATTTAAAATATATTTATATGTAGTTTTTGTTATAATTATAATATTATTATGAAGTTTTTATATAGTTTTAATCTTTAACCATATTGAAAATAATTATTTCTATTTTCAGTTATTTTTTGAAAATGTTTTAAAAAAAATTCTAAATTGTTTCCAAACATATTTTTACTACTGTTTTTTATTTTTGTGAAAATAAAAACAAAAAATACTTAAAAGAAATACCTCCAAAATTCATCCATTATTCTTAACAAACTAATAATATCAATCTTTCCAAAGTAGTGTTAGAATTTGATGTGTTTTGTCTATGTAAAGTTTTATTTTTAGTTGTTGATTTTTTTTTTTTGTTAGCGGAACTTAACGTAGATGTTGATGTTTTCTTACATATTATATGAGTTTAATTTAATTGATATACACTGTTACACTAACCTTCAATCACGACTTTTCATTTATATAACTTTTTAAAATAATAATGAACAAAGTCAATACATTTACTAAATGAATGGTTGTAATTGAATCTCAATGTAAAAATCTTTACACTGAAAATGTATATCAATTAAACTCATATTATATATTTGTAACTATCAATTTCCAAGAGAATGTAGTATTTATGAATAATTCTAAAATTTATCCTTAATTTAGAATTTGACTAGGAGAGACTTGCCAAATTATTTTTATTTGTATATCTGTCTTTGTTATTATTCGAATTAAGTCAATAACACTTCGAATGTAATCAATAATTTTTAGGTACAGCTGTGTGTTGTGTCGTTTGGAAAAAAAATACTTTTTTTAAGTGAGTATATATTATTCCTTACTAAATAAATATATATATTTTTATTACCTGGTGCTATTTTACCCTTTTAATTAAGGGATTTTCACTTCTTGGCTCATAAAAAAAAAAAAATCAGCAATATTACAATGTATGACTATCTATAATTAAGTAACAATATACGTAATTTCTAATTAAATTTCCTAAAATAAATCCCACCTATTAATCTTTTAAAAGTAATTAATTGAAAGGTGGGATTCAAAATGGATTAAATTTAGAATATATAGTACATAGTACTACTGTAGTACTAAATGCAACTAAATACAACCTTTGAATTAACTTAATTATAAGAGTTTAACTTTTTATGAATTATTAGGATAAATATTCTATATTATGAACAAATTATGGTATATAGATATATATAAATATATAATTAAAATCATAAAAAATATATGATAGTATAGTTTTGTAATAACATAATATTATAAAAAGAGTATACGTAAATCAATTGATACGAAGTTGTTTTAGTTTAATAAAAACTCTGGAATGGGATATTTGGAGATGCAATTGTATTAAATACACTTGAAAGAATAATTTGTGGTCTAGTAAAAAATATCTATAATTAACTATTAAAAATTAATAATGATATAAAAGCTCTTTAATTATTCAGCTGGGAGTACATAAATTATCTACTCATAATATTAATAATTTGCATCTTTAAATAGTGCTTCAAAATGGGGTAAATTCATAGTAGCAAACTAGGGAACTTCACTTATTTTTTGAAGGATCTTAATTTATCTACCACTCGATTAGCAAAGCCAGATAATAAAAAATAAGCCAAATTTACCTTTATTACGTAATCGAATATCAGAAATTCATTTTTGTTTCCGTAATTAGTTAGCTTGTGTTTGGATAAATATTTTACCGGTAATTTAAAATTTATGGTTTTTGAATTTTTTTTTATTGTTTAAATATGTTTAAAATTTTTATTTAAAAGATTATACTTTAATATTGTATTTTACTAAAATAATTATCAATTTTTAATATTTAATAATTTAAAAATAATATTAAATAGTTAGTAATTTAAAAATATAAATATTTAGAAAGTTATATAAACATCTCTTCAACTTTTATTAAATTACACATAATTTTACTTTTTCCTACACTAATTTCCCTTTAAATTTATCCCAAATGACATATTTGTTCAAAACAACCTATGAAAATCAACACAAACTAAAAATAACTGCAATATACATACACTACCATTAGCTTGCTCTCAAATGATACACTTTGTTCAAAACAATATATGAAATTAGTAGAACCATTTGGCATAAAACACTTACTCACAAATTTATCAAGGTGATCGGTTGGTATAGTTGACACTTTGAATGGTAGTTCTATTTGTGAATTGTTGTAGTTGACATTTGACACTTGACAAGTAACCATAATATTTGGTAATTAGAGAATTTTAAAACTGCAAAAATCAAATTAAATCAAACTACTAAAGATTGATTTTGATTTTATAATACTTTCAAATCAAACTGCATTTATTTTTCTTGTTTGATTTGAGTAATTTGTAAGGTCAAAATCGAACCAATTGCAAACACCTCTAGTACTCTTACATCATGTCTCTCACAAAATTGTAAGTTTTACCACAGTCCTATGTATCGAAATGTGGCCATTAGGGCATGTTACACAACATTGTGGGATTTAAATATATAGAAATTCAAGTGATTATAGACTTATAACAATAGAAAAAGAATAAAAATAGAAAATAACAATATATATAAGGTTTAAATAACAAATCGAGGTAACCATTTTAAGATAAATTTAGAACACAATCCTGTGGTTGATGCTATGTAAATCCACATGCCACATTGGAGTTTTAGCACATTTCCTACAGTAGTGTGGAATAGGCCACAATGTTGTGGCTAGCTCATTAGAGCTCCATAGTTGATATACCACATGCGCAAATCCCACAACATGATTGGCTCAATCACACAGGTGTGAACCTAAATCTAGTAATCAACACACCTTCCACAACATCATGGCGTTAGCTACAGTATTAGGGCTAATGCTCTAAAGCTCTGCATGTCATATTGATTTTTTAGCATATTTCCCACAATAGTATGAAATAGGCCACAATTTTGTGGTTATTGCATTGAAACTTCGTATACCTCACAATGATGTGTAATGTATACACAAAACTGAAGATCTAATTTTGACAACTTTTTTTAAGTAAGATAAGATTGTATATACTTTATTTTGATTATTGTTTATTGGTTATTATTTATTTATACATAGTGTATAAACCAAAAAATAATGTCAATTAACATCAATATGTAATACAAGATGTAGTTAATTGGGTGGATGAACTTCTATCTGTAATCCATGATGTAGTTATAAAAAATGGCGTGAAAGATAGTTGGATTTTGTTTGGGAGTTCAAATTCCAATACATAGTATTCTATGAAGGAGGCGTATAAGGTAATCCACAAATATGTTGACACTCGGAATTCCAAATTTTACAAGACGACATGGAGTGTAAAGGTTCCATCTAATGGGGAAAATGGGAAGATAGTATGGACTACAATTTGGTTAGTTGTGGTATGGTTCATTTGGTTAGTTAGAAATGAAACAATTTTGAATAGAATACAAGTTTGTATATCAAAAGTATGGTTTAATGCTCTTCAAAAATCATGAGGATGGGTTAGAGCTAATAATAAAAAACAATCATTCTCCTTTGTTAAGTGGCAAATGCATCCAAAACATTGTATTCAAAGATCAAGGTAAACAAAAAGGGGTGGGTCATATTTTGAGGGATCTTTTTTTATGTTATCTACTGATATGTGATCCTTGTTGTATATCTCTACAATGTATCCTATCATGTTTTATGATTCGTCGGATGGACTTGATACTGCTGAATAAAATTTGTCCTTATACAAAAAAAAACAAAAAAAAATGCTAATCAATGTCAACAAAATAACCTAATGGATGCATACAAAAAGAAAGCTAATGAAAATCAGCTGAAAAATATATTGAGTGACATACAATTCTAAAATTCTTATAAATTTTTATTCTAATGATATAACTCATTTGAGTTCTTTTTTTATCTCATAATTGACTCACATTTTAATAAAAAATTATTTTTTCAAGGATATTTATTCTTTATTAATGGAGAAGTGTTAAGTCTTGGAAGAACAATTCTTAATAATAAACAATCACATTAAGAACCACATGCTCTTAATTGTCAAGTTCCCATTAATTGTCACTTAAGTGGCACTCTTTCTTCTAGAATGACCAAAATAGGTCGTATCCATGGGTCAGTTCAACCCATCATAGGTTAGGTAAAGTCACGTTAAAAAATCTAAAGATGAACTGGTACTATGAAAAAAAGGAGTTGGCCCATTTATAATCCCGCCACCCAAGTTGAACTTGTGATAGGTCGGATTGATCCACTAACCTACCTACATTTTATTTTTTATTATTATGTAAATATGATTTTTATTTTTCAAACTTTTAAATTATTATATTGTTTATTTGACTTGTACTCTATGAAAATATATCTTCTAGGTTGTTGGTACTATTTAACTAATATTTATATTATTAAACTAATATTTAATATGTTGTAAATGTAGATTTTTTATGGAGAATATCATTTAAATAATTTTTATTTTCAAACTCATGAAATTTAAAAATAATACCATTATAAATTATTCAAGTTTTAAAGTTTTTCTAAATAGTTAAATATTTTTTTATTTTTGGTGGGTTGGTGAACTGAGTTACAAAACCTACCGACTCGTGGTGGGTTGTACCGGGCTAAAAAATTTTCCTATTAAAAAAGTGGTCGTTTGGGTTGACCTGTATTTTAGGTGGTTAAAGTGGATCAATTCATATGGATAAAATGACCTATTTTGACAAATATAATTTCTTAAATGTGTTTTATGTATTGGCATAAATTAACTTTTTGTTTATAGATTTATTATTATAGAATTTTTCACCCTAATTTTTTTATTATAAATTTTATTTGCATATCTTTAAAATTTAGTCATTTTATTCCACGGACAATTTTTTAATAAATATTGTCAACAAGACAATTGATGCATAAAATATAATTGTTTAAAGACAAACATATCCTATGCAATAGTAATAGTAGACATAAGTACGAATATCATACCCAAAAGACTAGATGTAGTTCTCAAATAAATCAATTCAAAAATATAAGAGAGCAATCTAAGAGAAACAATGATTTAATATGTTTGTTTGATGGTTTAGACTCAAAGTATACACAAACAAGAAGAGAGTAATGAGTTTAGAATTCAACAGATTAAGACTTAAGGTTGTAATTTTCACTGCAATATTTTTATCCTCTATTTACTAAATAATCTCATTTTTTGTTATTCATACTAGACTATAATCCTAACTTGTTATCTAATTTGGTCATGTAAAATTTCAAACTAGGATCTATTTGTTTTTTCCCAATTAGAGGTTTGCCTAATAAATTTGGTGAATTCTATCAGAGCAATAACCTACATGTTTCACATATCAATTATTCAAATATTAATTGTCATAATTATTCCAATAATTAGGATGTACAAGTGTAATAGAGAAGGAAATTAATCACTAAATAACATTGAATAATAATGCAAAGTAATTATAAAAAGTTTACATCACAATCCTAGAAGAAAGGGATTAGCCTAACATGGTTATTGTAAAGCCAAACCAATGCCTAATTGTTAAAAAAAGAATTATTAATATGAAACAGTATAAATTAACTCAATCTAAAGCTTCATTGTTGTTCCTTGCCTCTAGGCCACAGATCTGTCTCCTCCTCCGAGCAAAAGTCAGTCATCTTTTGTTTCTCATCTACTGGTATTTATAGAAATAGTTCGGGTTTTTTAGCATAAGTGTGATAGAACGAGCACGATTGTGCTGTTTGACATCCTTCTTGAAATTTAAGTAGCAGGGTTATGCTTGATGCTGTCGAAATCACAACACCATTGTGCTAAATTAAACACGATTGTGTGTCTTCTGATTCTTCAATAATTGCTCTGTAAAGATCCGATTTTGTCTCTTTTCCTTCCCTTTTTTAAGAATTTATTTAAAGTGAGAATAAAAACTAAAAAGGGAGTTTTGTTAATAAATATTCTATTCTTTATCTTACAAACATGTATTAAACACGATAAAAATACGAGTCAAAAATTTGTTTATCAACAACATCAATTAATATGTTAACATGGTAACTATAACAAAAGTTGTACAGTTAATTTTGTCTCATTTTTATTTTTATTTTAATTTTTAAATTATCCAAATAAAATTTTAAATGAAAAAAGTAAATCAAATAAAAAATAAAAACGAAAATATACTTTAACAAAAACGGCTAAATGAAAAGGACAGAGACACAAATCGTCTTATGATAACACTTAACACTCGATATTTTTTTAATAAAAAATATGTTAAAAATGTTAAAACATAAAAATTTTAAAAATTACCCTATATCTCTTACTTTAACCTTTAACTCATTGTCATATTCCACAGAACTATCAAGGCATCGTTTAAGAGGGGAAAATCCTTAAAATGATGTTGAATTTTACTTTTATATTTATTAGTTAAAACTTGTTTATGAAGAAATATTACAGATTTTACTTAAATAATTTATATTAAATATTTTTTTATCATCTTTTTAGTCATTAAAAAATGTTAAATAAATTATTAATTTATATATTATTGAATATTATTAATTTATTATTTTAACAAGTGTATGGATCAATTTATAAGAGATTTTTTTCACTTAACCAAATTCTCTAGTCATAAGTTAAATACTCATAGGCATATTTGTCATCAAACAAAAAACTATTATTGGGGCTTATATTTAAATCCACACATATTATTTATATATATATATATATATATATATATTTCATAATTCAATTAAACTTTTAATTAGTTTTTTTTTTAAATGTGCATGATTAATAGTTACTATAAATATAAGACAAACTCCAATAAAAACGTATACTTAAATAGTACAATTTTTTGTGAAATAATTTATTCAAACTTTAATTTCCATGTATACCTATTTGAACTAATTAATTTAGTATATTAATCTTAAAATTTCTTTAATTAAATAATTTAATATTGCTAGTTTTAAAGATAGCTTGATAACGAGTTGAGTCATCTTCGTTGAGCAACAAGTAAAAAGTAAATTGAGTCATGTTGTCCTTTGTTGAATGAGTCATCCGTCGCTCAACAAAATTATTTTGGCACTTTTCTTCGCTAAACAAAGGATGTTTTTTTTAGCGATGGTATCTATACTTAAGCTATGAAAATGGGAGTAAGGTACAAATGAAAAATAGCTTGGTACAGGAGTTGGACAGAGACTAACGGGAGAGTACAAATACGAAGAGAAGAAGGAAGCTTAACTCTTGGAAATGAGGGGGTCAATCCATTGTTCATATTTTATTTGTAAAAAATTATTGTTCTCATTACATGGGTAACTTTCTTCTTCTTGTTGGGATTGAATATAATCTATCAAACTCTTTGTAATGATTTTGATTTGGATATATGTTTTCTATTATCTCATATTAGTGATTTAATTATGTACTTGTCTGATGATTTAAGATTTAGGATTTGATTGGAAAACATTTTCTAAATATGACTTAATGACTCCAAATGCTAGGAATAGCTTTGGATTAGTTAGTTGTTAAATTATTGATCTTAATGCAAAGTTTCTAGTATTAGTAGTTAAGGAATTTATGCTAAACTAGGATCCTTAGGATTTTCTTATTTGAGGAATCAATCTGGAATGACTTATTGAATTCATTAACATCAAGTAATTGAAGGCATGTATTGAAAATCTAAGGATTGCACAGAAGTGAGATAGGGAAAATTTGATTCCAACGTTTTTTCTCACTAATCTCTATTTACCTTTTACCTCTGCTCATTATTTTTAACATAAAATCCATAACCCAACCTCACAGGTTTTAATATGGATCATTGAAATTCTCTATCATCTTCCAAGTCCCTAAAGAGACAACCTCATATATTTATCAAATACCACATATCAGGAGAAGTGTAGAAAAATTCAACATCAATATGCAATGTTCATTAAAACTAATGATGATATAGTGGAAAAGAATCCAATATGAAATGTTCATGGAGACTTGAGATGATATGGTGGGCAAAGACCCAATATGAAATATTCATGGAGACGTGAGATTATATGTTGGGCAGATACCCAATATGAAATATTTATGGAGACTTGGGATGATATGGTGGACAGAGACCCATTTGAAATGTTTAGAGACTTAGAATGATATGGCGGGCAAAGACCCAATATGACATGTTCATGGAGATTTGAGATGATGTTGTATGCAAACATCTCAATATGAATGTTTGTGGAAACTTGAGATGATGTTGCGGTCAAGTACCCTGTATACAAGATTCATGAAGATTGAGATGATGTTAGAAGTACGGGGACTCATAAGTTATATCATAAAGACTATAAATGATGTTATGAACATAAGGACTTATGCATTAATGTCATGGTGAGCATGGAGACTCATATGTATTAGTGTTGTGATGAATGTGGAGACTCATGCATTAATATCATGGTGAGTAGGGACTCATATGCATTTACGTCATGATGAGTGCAAAGATTCATTTCTCACCTCCCTTATATATACTTAGTTTTGAATTTTTTATCATGACATTAAAAGTTTTTTTGGGACAAATCTTGCAGATTTAGGATTTTATGGGATCTTATTGGTGGTCAAAGCTAACCAAGGGTTTTGAAGAAGTACCTCTATTGCTTGCAGTGGAACAAGCCTGCCATTGGCAGAAGGGGGCACGTCTGGTGTAAGAGTAGAAGTCCTCTCTCTTTTTTTGTTTTCTTTTGTTCCTTATTTATCCCTTTTCATTGTTTTTTTTTTCTCTATTCTGGTATCCCTGATTGAATTAAGCTTCCTACTTGGTTGGTGCACGCTGAATTTTGTTTTGTAATTCGGACAATGTATGTAAATAGGAAGGACATTTTTTTCAAAATTTACTATTTTGCACCTCCCAACTTGTTAGATATACCTTTTTCGCTTTAAGAGCCCAATAAATTCCATTTTTAAAATCTATTATTTATACCCATGAATCTTTCTAAATACATCAACTCGTACTGCTTTCCAACTCTATGGACTTCCTTCATGTATTCTTCCTATTTACACAATTATGCTTGCTAAATACATCCCATCTTCATAGTGTACTTAGCAAAGATGTAAGTCTAAATAGTAAATTCCAATTTTTGTTGTTTTTATCTTTTTGTTTTTTTTCTTTTTTATTGAATTAGACTAAAAAAACTCAATCCAAATACAAAAAGTGAAAGTAAAATGTTAATAAAAAAATTAGATAAAATTACGTATGTACATTACTTATACCTCTTTATTACAATTTAAGTTAAGTCATGACACTTCTATGTAAATAAATTATTATTTGGTACATGTGTGTGTTTTAAACAAACATTAATTGTTAATAAAAACCTTTACATGACCAACTAATTAACTATAAATCATATTTAAATATGTTTTAAAACATATTATAAAATTCAATAATAACATATTTTATAATAAAAATAAACAAACTGTTATTCTATTGCAATCAACATAACATAAATAATAAATTGTGATTTAACGAATAGTGTTAAATGTTTTACATGTAAGTTTATAACTTGTTTTCTCTTATGATAAACTATAATTAAGCAACATTGTGAAAAATATACATACCCGTTAGTACATTCTAGTTAATTTTATCTTAAAATTAGATATTATTCTTTTCAAATTGTAATTTGAAAGGTAGGCTTCAAAATAGATTAATAACTAAGAGAATTGAGAGTAAACAACTCTTATTGCACATATATAGTGATAGTAGTTATATATCGCACGCTTAGTTACAACTTACAATAATCAACGGTAATTATATACTTTATTTATATAATATATGTATAAAAAATTTACTCTTTCTCTTTTCTTTGAAAGTTAATTATGATGAATAATTAATCTTAATCAACAGATTTGATGAAAATAAATTATTAGAATGAATAGAAAATATTTTATATTTATTTTATTTTGTATATAAGTGGATCTATATATATATCAGTCTTCTAATCGGATAATTTTAAAATATTGCATCTATTCTATAAAATTAATGTAAACATGGATTATATGAGAAATTCTTAGAGTACCAAACTGGGCAACATTTTATTTCTTGAAGGATATTTTGTACCATTAACCAAAGACAAACAATCAGAAAGATACCAAGGTTTCACTTCATTACATCATGTAACATAACATGTACCTTTTCCCTTCCACATTTCACTCAACTCTGTGCTTCAAATGCTTTTAGCACTTTGTTGGTATCCCCATATTTGGCAAAGTAGTAAGAGTTGAAGTCCTTGTACTTGAATGACTTGAAAATTGGAGGGTGATGTTCATCAGTAATAGCTTCTGCTGGCTCTATGATACATTCATCTGAAGGAGCTATAAAGAAAGCAGCAGAGGTGCGTGTGGCACATGAATTTGTCACAGCCCTGTGCTCAGCACTTATCAGCTTACCATTACTGATTATCTGCACCACAATGTAACCTACCATAAGTTGAAAAGTTTGCTAAATTATGCAAAATATTGAGACAAAATTGAAAAAGAAAACAAAAATATTTCTCCACGGGTTTGGAACAGTTCTGTTTTGAAGTGTTTTTTTTTTTTTTTTTTTGCAAAAGACAAATTTTATTCCAAAGTAGGAAGACCGCACAGATCACAAGAAATGACTGTGAAGAAGCTACAGAGTTACAACAGACTACAAGAGTAATAACAGGTTACAAGGAACCCATATGACTTTCAATGGGCACCCACACAAGAACATAACCCAGAAGAGATAACTCCCTGCTAATTACAAAGAAAAACAGAAACAAGTTATCCTCATTCCAGTGATACAGATATTGGTTGAGAGGTCCAGTCATAAAACGAAACACACAGAACTTTTGAAAGCACATTTGTCAAACTTCCTAGATAATAAAAGACTCACTCTTAAATACTACCGCGTTCTTTGCATGTCAAGTAATTGTTATTTAAAAGTAATACAACTAAAATGAAATTAATTGTATAAATGTAGTTCATAAATTGCAACGAAAATGTGTTTCAAAGACTGAATTGGAAAAATGTACCTGCAACTGGTAGCCTATGTTTATCACAAATGCATTAGGAATAGGCTCAACAGAGATCCAGTTTCCATCCTTCAAAACTTGAAGCCCACATACATCATCTAGGAGTAAAATGGTTATGAGGTTAGGATCCGCGTGCTTAGTTATTCCCAGTGCCAAACTTGGTTCTGGGCATGGTGGATAATGATTAATTGAAAGAACCATTGATCCAGTAAGATCATTCTCAAAATATCCACTCTTGAGACCAAGCCCTTCACTTATCAAACTCAAGATCCTCGAAGCCAAATTTTTAACCTGAACTGAAAACGATCCAACACACTCTCTGCCAGAAATGATCTGTTAGAACTACAGTAACAGACTGCAGACTTATAATTATGTATTACAAATTCTACTTCTAAGTTCTAACTATTGATATGCTCAAATTACAATAATAATATGGGTAACTAGTATGGTATTATCTATAACAAATACAAAAAAGCAATTCATTCTTTTAGTTCTTGGTTTTCAATTTTACCTTCATTGTTTTCTAATAACTACTTTATTTAAAAATTAAAAAATAAAAATTACTCTCAAAACATATGTAATCGACTGTTGTTCATAGATGTGTTACTATCACAAAAAAAATTCAAACTATTTTCTAAAAGTATGTTTTTTGAAGAAGGATAAGGATGAGAAATAATACAACTCTTATAATTTGTCACATTGCCTTACCTGTATGTATTTGGTTTTTCTGGCCAGAGATGTTGCCACTGCTCCAAAGGATGACAAGGGTGCCTAAAATTGTCTCGCCACAGATGAACCTTTTCAGTTGCATAATTGACACTGCTAGTAAACATCTTGCATGTCTTGGAAGGGTCATCTGTGCACAATTTTTGTTTTTCCTCAGCCGGCATCTCAAATAACTCCTTGAAAACACTTACTGCTTCCTTCATTTCATTCTCAGAGATTCCATGATTGATAACCTGCTCTAATCTCACTTCAGTTTCTATTAAACATTACCATAGAATATATAACAGGTTCTAGAATCTATAAATGTTTAACTTGAGCAAAAGATGAAACTCTTAAAAGTACTAATGAAAAAAAGTAATAGTATATGAACCTGAAAGAATCCAAACTCCTCAGCAGCCTTGATAATTTTGTGAGCTGTGTTAGTTCTATCACCATTCTGTGCTTCATTCAGATCAATCACTGGGATCTTGGTGCCTAAGGGGATTTTCAGATCTCCTGGTCTTAATTCTGGTGGGAATACATAGCCTTCAGGGAGAGGCCCATCGCTGAACCCATTTGAGAGAAGTTTATCCATTTGAGTTTAGTAGCTTCTTCACTAATGAGACTAAAGGCAAAAATGGATTGGGGTCTTAAATTAGTCTGAGTTAATAACATTGACGAATGACGATTAATTTAACCCATACATTTTCAGACCTAATGGATAAATTATTAATATGATTTGTTGCTTCCAAAAACTTAATTGAGCGTTTATCAGCTAATGTCATTTGCAGGCTTCCCATTATCTAATTCTTAACTATATTATTTTATGCTTAGAATTAGAAACTACAGTGATGGTAATGCCATTGTGACGCATATTGGATTGATTGCAATTTGGTTATAGCCTCTTTTTATTCGGAAATCCACTATTGATTTTAGCATATTTTGTTTGAATATATTAAGTTATAAAAATTTAATTTATTATTGTCTTTTATATTTTTTAAAGTTCCGTTTTAATCCAAATTTTTATATTCAGATAATTTTTAATAACTTTAAATTTTAAAATAATTAAATTAAAATAATAATAACTAAAAATTGTCATTATCTTTGTTTCAATCTTATTAATTAGATTACACAGTTAGCTAAGAGCATTACTTCTCAAGTTACAACTCATCTCCAATCATTTCATAGCAATAATCATGTCATGTCATCGTCTTATAATGTGTAAAGAAATATGACTTGCATAGACGAAGTGGTAGAGGTTAAACTTGTGCTAATTTTTTTATAGTGGACCAAAATGAAAATTTAAAAAACATCAAAATGAAATTTTAAAAGTCAATGTATAAAAATGAAAAACAGTGAATATAATAAATCAAAATTAACATTTACCTTGGACAAAACGTTATATATATATTTTTTTGGTAAGTAACAAAACAATATATAGTTGTTAAAGCTAAGAAATTATCTCATGTCAAAGATGCTTCTGAGGCCACTAGACAGCAGTTTGGCCGGCCCAACCGATATGAAAATTCAAGAGAAAAAAACAAATAGTGGATGGTAGCACAAGGGAGGAAGGCACGTGTCGGTGACTCAGAAGTCAGAAGTTTTTCTTTTAAATATATATCTGAAATGTGTGGAGAACGTGTTGTGTGTATCGGAGTATCGTGTGATAGATGTACGTGTATCATGTGTCACCATTTCTTTTAAATTGACATTGAAATACATGAGAAAAATAGAGATTAATTTTGAGACATTATTACTACAAATCTTACCACTCAATCAGATATCAAATCATCATTAAAAGAGTGTGAAAGTCATTGTCAGTGTCAAGTTGCTCCTAATAATGTAATAATACATGATTAAGTGATAACGTTAAATATTTTGCACTGTGTGAATATTGAATCCAAACAAAGATGCAGTAAAAAGTTTATCCCCCTAGAACTGTGTTAAAAGAAAAGTTTGGTTGATACAGAAATAATAGTTACAACATACAGATCTTAATTTTTCATATTTTCATGTTATTTGATGTTAATGTGATCTATCTGATCTGACCAGATATTCAAATCTTAATCGTAGGGTGGTAGGACCATCAAAGACACAGATCAGAAATGAGATGACTACTGAGATTTGGGAGGGGGCAAAGTTCATATAAGAGAAAAGAGAAACCTCCAAGAGTAAGTAACACATTGAAAAGAGACTACAGCATGCTACAACTATTGACCCCTCGTGCTTTTCTTCATATCACAAGTTGTTTCTTTTCTTTGTAATTAATCAGCACATGTGTCTTTTAGCCTGCCTGTTATTTAGAACTAATACATTTCACTCATACATTTTTCACTTTCCACAAAGTATTCCTTGATTAATTAAGACTAAACTATAATTATTAGTTTTTCACACGTGTCTCTTATTAGTTTAGTTTGCTTCTTAGCATGACTCCTTTCTATCCAAGACAAGATAATTTTTACTTTACTTGGTTAATTATTAATATTATGTGATATGGTTGATACCTTTTAAGTATGAAGTTAGATATATGTAAGAAGATACCAATATTTTAAATAAATTTCAATATCTTTAAAAATAGTTTTTGGCTCTCAACTAGGAGAGGACTTAAAGGAAAATGGCATTAGTCAAACCTATTTATGAAGTGATTCCACATCTTCCATTCACATATTTTTGCTTATGGCACTGAACAAGAACCACTTCTACAACAACAAGCTTGGTTATGAAGCTCTCCCACCCATCAAAACCCAGGCTGGAATACTCCAACACCCACCAGAACCTGCTTCCTCAGACTATGCTTTTCCCATATTGGTCATAGTTGTGCTCACCATATTGGCCACTGTTTTGTTGCTCCTTAGCTACTTCACTTTTCTAACCAAATTCTGCTCAAACTGGCGTCAAGTTAACCCAATGAGATGGGTTTCCCTCCTGCGAGCTCGACAAAACGAGGAACCCTTCATAGCATTCTCTCCTGTCATGTGGAACCGCGGGCTTGATGAGTCTGTGATAAGAGAAATTCCAACTTTTCAGTTCATAAAAGGAGAAGGTGAGGACCAAAGTGTGTATGGCTGTGTGGTTTGTTTGACTGAGTTTAAGGAACATGACGTGCTAAAAGTTCTTCCCAACTGCAACCATGCTTTTCATTTGGACTGCATTGACATTTGGCTTCAGACCAACTCCAATTGCCCACTTTGCAGATCAAGCATTTCAGGCAACACACACTGTCCATTGGATCACATCATAGCTCCAAGCTCTTCTCCTCAGGATTCTCAATTGCTCTCCCACATGGGTAGTGATGAAGATTTTGTGGTTATTGAACTTGGGGGAGAACCTGGAGCAGCACTTCCTCAGGTGCAACAAGAGAGGAATGACTCAAGGGGAAGCTTGGCTCATAGAAACCACTCTACAAGGAAGGTGGATTACTTGAAACCAAGGAAATGCCACCATGTTTCCACCATGGGAGATGAGTGTATTGATATCAGAAGGAAAGATGACCAGTTTTTCATTCAGCCAATTAGAAGATCTTTCTCAATGGATTCAGCACATGATAGACAAACTTACTTGGATGCTCGAGTCATTATACAACAAAACCAACATCAGAATGAGGCTAGTGCTAGTGAGGATTGTAACACCAGATGTCGAAGACCATTCTTCCCATTTTGCTATGGAAAGGGATCCAAAAATGCAATTATTCCTTTGGAGAATGATGTTTAATGTGAGATGATTTCCCTTATTTTTTTCTTTTTTCCATCTCTTTTGTTTTCTGGACAAAACTTAGATGCAGTTCTAGGTACTTTTTTTTAGTATTGTTGTTCAACACTTCAACCAGAATTGGAGTTTGGGTTGTTTTTTTCTTACCTTCAGTTATCAAAATGGAGATATTCAAGTTTGGGTTGGATGAGTTATCCAAATGAAGCAAATTAGATCTTTGGGTCTCAGTGGTGAAAAATGGAAGAGGCAAAAGAGTGACTTTTGCGATGATAGTGACTTAGTGCGTCTGACAGTGGAATTGTTGAGAAAAAATAAAATGAAAAAAAAAAAAGCTTTGCTTTTAGACTCTAGTAATTAGTACCTTGCTTAAATTACAAGGCATGGGTATTTTCCTTTCTAAAGTTTGGTTTTTACTCACAAGTCACAAATTAATGTAAATGATTGTTAGCAAGTGTATGATTTTTATTGGAACTCTTTTTTACTGGGTACACTAGTACTTGATTTGGGGTCCTTCTTTTCTGCATGCTATGATGCTCATGATTCCTCTTCCTTTATTTGATGTTTAGAGTATTGTATTTGGGCCAGGGGAATGTTTATGGGAGTAGAAGAAGCAAACAAGTGTGATAAGTAGAAGGTGTTTGTTGGAGGCCAGAGCATAGGGACCCGGGGAATGAGAAACCATAAGTAGGAGCATGAAAAATGTCTTTTGCAGACATTATCACTAGTAGTACCTTTTTGCCTCACTGCAATCATATGGACATTGGACAACTACATAATACTGCATTGAATGTGGCTTGGTTTTAACACTATGGTTGGTAATTGGTATTCTGCTTCTGTCTTTGTCCCTTTGATGTCTTAATCGTTACCTCCCCTTGGCTAGGCGTTAGTAGAAACTTTTTAATGTCAGGAACCTTCCTGGCAACAGATTTATGCCAAGAATCAAGAGAATTGTAATGGAGTTATTAGAAGGACGCTACTACAAAACAATTTCAGACTGAAGAAATTTTTTGTGTAAAATGTGAATAACACTCATGTTTGACAAAGGTTCCACAGACCACAGGGACTGTAATTTAGAATATGGTTTTTCTTTTCATCCATAAGAATCAAGCTTGATACCATGGAGTTTTCAACAATAATTTACTTACACTGCTCAAATTGAGTTAAATTTCCTTAAATTATTTAAGTACACAATTGCTTGGACCTTGCTTTTTACTTATTCTATGCGTTACAACCACTTGTTCAAACTTTCGTTTTCTTTTAGGACGATTCTATTAAATGTTTTATTTTTTAACAAATTGTAGTCACAATTCTTTATCTTTTGGAAAGTTACACATAACTCCTATATTTATTTTTTTATTTTCTTATACTAATCTCTTTTTAAGTATAAAAACATTACACTAACTCATTTTATTTAAAAATATTACACTTATATCTTTCTTAAATCTTACATTAATATTCTCTTAAGAATATAATGATTAAAAAATAAATATTACATGTACAATTCTATTAAACATAACAGATATTACTTGAATTTACTCTTTATTCTTTCATACTTTTCACTTTAAATTCTTTCTCTAATTATGTTAGAAAACACATCATGTTGAAAAAACCATACTAACCTTAAAGTTATTTTCTAATGTGGTAAAAAAATGTGGCAAGACACCATGTTTTTTGAATTCTCAGCATCAATCCAAACATTTAAACAAGAAACATTGTTCCTAACAAGAGTTTTTTCATATTTATACAACTTGAATTTAAGATTTAATTTAAGAGCAATATAAATGTACCATTTAAGCCAATTACTAATCGATCATAACTTTTTGGTGAACAAAGTCTATATTTAGTTTTATGTTATATAATTGATTCTAAACTAGGAATTAATTTTAAATAAATTTGTATATATTTTATGCTAAAAAAATCAAAATTAATTCTAAATTAGAACAGCTTAGAGTAAATTAAGATAGAAGTTAAATTTTGGGTAAAGGTAAACATGACAAGTTCTTGCTTTTATAAAACAACTAAACATCCCAACATAATTCATATTATTTCAAAATAAATTTTAATAATCAAAATGTAAAACCAAATAATGGAAAAAACAGTAACTTATCCTTCAACTGTAACCAAGTGCCTATGGTCAATCATAGAAATAACAGTAGTTTCCTTCGTTCTAACTCTCTTCATTATGAAAATGGATTAAATTTTACAATAAAAAAATATAAAATATTAAAAACTTTAGCCTTAGATTGTAACTACATTTGTGACTGCCTGCCTGCTCATCGAATCCTCGTCACTGTTTAAAGTTGAAACGTGATTGAGCAATTTAGAAGAAATAGGAATCAATGGGAACTTGTGAAGCAACAACATATGCAATTATTTTTCTTACTCCCAAAAGCCTAAACCAATTATACTTCAGTACGTATAGACACTTATAACTTGGGCTTTACAAAATCTAGTATAGTTGCAAAAGGACAAAAATACTAAAGACGTCATGAAATGTCTACTTTGAATTTGCTGTGTTCAAAAGTTAACAATAATAAATCAAAATTAGACATGTGCCAACTAATTCTAGTTTCTCACAGATAGCAAATATGAAATTAAAGATGAAAACACTGATAATGAAAAATATGCAGCACCTCCTAGATCACATAGGTCTAAGTGGTGTTTGCCTGCAAGTAGGACAATCTAAATCAAACTGATTAAATCTTTAGATTTATTTGGTTAATCAACACTTTTCTTTTCAAATTTGAATCAAATTAATTATAGTTAATTCAATTCTTAAATTATTTTTTTCTACTTGAACAACAAAATAGTTGAAATCACTTTTACTAATTTTAAATTAATTAATTTTACTTTTTTTTTCCTTTTTAATTCAATTTAATTTTTATGATTTTATGTAATATTATCAAATATTTTAATTTATGTTTATTACATAATTTTTATCATATTTTAGGGGGAAAATAACAACATATGAAAAATAAAAATTATAAAAAAATAAATATTAAATAAAATAAGTAATTATCATTAAAAAACAAATATTTTTTATCTTATATCAATATAAAATTTAAAATTTATAGAAAATAGACTATAACATAAGTAAAGAAAAAAAAACTTCAAAATCCATATTAAAACTTATATTAAAAATTACCAAATCAGCCGAGATTTAATTTTATCCTAAGCTCAAATCAATAAGGGATGAACTAGAATATTTTTTTTTTAGGAAACTCCATTTTATTGAATATTAATAAACTTCCAAGAAGTGGCTTAGAATTTAAAAGAAAAATACAATCTCAATTGTATAAGAATTTAATACTTTAGCAATGTCAATTTAAAAGGTTTTATACTGTTGTTCAATCCTAATTTCGTTTATATGACTTATAAAATATTAATCAGTAAAATTAACACACTTTTCGTATATAACTTATTGCGATTAAATATCAATGTAAAACTTTTTATGCTAAAAGTGTATAAGTCTTTTTTTCATAGTATAAAATCAAATCCAAAATATATGATTGGGTATAACTCCTTAATTTCAGTAATTAGTAATTACCCACATAAATGTGTGAAAACCTGAAAACTGGCAAACAATTACCAATAGAAATTCATTACAATAAACAATGGCAGTGAGAAAGGGGAAGTATTCTAAACTGTTGAGGATTGATGTAATGGCTAGTAACTAGTGAGGCTGGGACTTGCTGGATGGTGGAGGTGTATGAAGTAAGGGCAAAGCCTTCATAGGAAGTTCATTTGCAGATGCACCACGTGCTTTTTTCTTTAATTCTTCAAGAAGTCGTTGAGCTTCTCTAAGTTCATCTTCTGCACTTGCTCCATGGCTTTCCCAAGCATTAATAGCTTGCTGTTGAAATTCAACTGCAAGGACATAGCTGCAATTCCAATATTCAATTTGGTCAGCTTGTGCATTCCATTTACCCAAAAGAGGGTATTGTCACGTTTAATTCGTCTATCTAAAGAACCTCTGAAATCTGAACTAGGAACAACCACCAAGGTTCAAATATTGACACATTACTCCCAATTCCTAAACATTATTGTAATTCTATGTTTGTATATGTACAAGATCACTGCCCTATATGTAATGGAGAAATGGGTAAATATATGTATGTATTTAAACATAAAAGGTGGCTTGCCAAAAGAAATGAACCTGTCAATTTTTATGAACATGACATATTTGTATTTACTTGCAGAAATATGGAATAACACATGCAGATGGTGGCAAACATAGTGGAGATTCTCCTACATCAACTTGTATATTTACGTCCATCTCATACGTACTCAAACAATTGCAACATGTAAGAAAAAATTACAACATACACTCCCAGGAAAGAATCAGTTAGAGTTTATAACAACTTCACAAATAATATTCTTTAGACTAAATAAAATAACAAGGGTAAGGGAGCTCAAAAATAACAAACTTGATCATGAAATATGTTTGGTTGAAAGTTCAAAACAGAAGCAACACTTATGTGGGTGTCTATAACCTACATTTGCAGCATTTCCTCAGAACATAAGCCTTGCTCTCAAGATCCAATCGACCAACCCCAAGGATATCATCTTTCAACTCAATTACATTTTATCTAATATTTGAAGGATAAAACTCTATGCAGTACTACCACCTTATCAAAAATACTATGCTAAATACAAAAGGGCGGATAGTAGTTTATAAATTAACTCATTTTTAGGAGGAAATAAAGTATAAAACTTGGTTTGATGAATCATAAGAACTAGGTAAGAAGGAAACACACAAGGTAAAAGGAATGGAAGTATTGCATAATTTTTATTAGGAAGCTATCGATAAACATAATGAGGAAGTATTGCACAAATGGGTATATGTTCAAAAGTATTGTGTTTAGATCACTAGGTTGCATAGGATGTAGTACACTGTGCACTAGTTCATCATATATTATAATAAACGTACCCAAAACAAATTGTTCTCAGAATCAACAAATCAAGAGAAACAATATCAAGACACAAAGTCAAACCAACAAAACTATCCATACCTTCCCATCTCGCCATAAGCCTTTGAAAGGTTCTGACATGCTTCAATAGTATCTGTATGATGTGGACCAAGAGATACATCCATGATATCCTTTGCTACTGCAAACATTTGTGCTGCTGACTGGGGTCTATCCAACTCTAAATATGCTGCCCCCAAATTATTGTAGATATAACCTACTCCAAAATGCTTGGGGCCAAAGCTACCTTTCAATCTTTCAGCAGCACTTTCCAAATAAGGAATAGCCTGCTGCACCTTACCTGTCAACAACAATAACCAACCTACTCTTGCAGAAACACTTCCCTCCGAGTGCTGCTCTTGTGGTTCCTTCTCAAGCAAACCTAGTGCTTTCTTCAGCAACGAAATTGCAGTTTCAAACTCATTCATGGTTTCATACTGCATCGATATTTCCGAGTACGCCTCAGCAACTTCCACCGGGGAAATCCATTCCCTTCTGTCAAGAATCCAAAGAGAAGCCTCCAAACACCTTTTGCATTCTGTAAACTTCTCCTGATAACACAATGCTTTCGCCATTGACACAAGCACAAGTGCTCTAGTCTCACTATCCTTCTCAGTCTGCTGCACAACCCCCTTCAAAGTACCAACAGCCTCATCATATCTCCCCAAAGCAATCATCATATTCGCAGCATCAATCTCAGCCCGCAACAAATCTGCATTAAGATTCCAGTTCTTCAAAACCCTCTGCGCCAAAACATTCTGCTCCAGGGCCTTTTCATGCTCCTCCAACCCACTATACACAATCCCAAGAAGCTTCCTGTCGTGTGCAACCTCCACTGAATTCTGCCCCAACCGCTTCATATGAATCTTCAACGCCTTCAAACAATATGGCAGTGCCTCCTTGAAGTTCAAAACCGCAACATAAGCCTCAGCCAAGTCACGGTTTCCCTTACCCAACTCCCCACTATCCTCCTCAAAAGTCATCTCCTTAATCTCCAAACACTTCCTAAGATTCTCAAGAGCCTCTTCCCTCCTCCCCATAGCATTCTTAACATTAGCTAACTCAAGCTGCACAGCATGCAAAATAGGCCTAACATCATCAATACTAACACCCTCATCCTGCAACCTACCCAACACCCTATTAGCCCTATTAAGGTACCCTAAACTATCACTAAACCTTTTCAAGCTAAAATTAACAGACCCCAACAACTGCAAACACATGGCAACAGGCAAAGAAGGGGTGTTATCTTTGTCCAAAGATTTCAAAGCTCTGTTAGCAAAGGAAAGAGCTTTCTCAGGGTCCTCACCTTCTTGGTCCAATTTGAGGCCAATTTTCAGAGAAGCCAAACCGAGCTCACTCTCGTCGAAAACTCCTTCCATTTTACTGAACGCCGTGAGCATTTCCTCGGTGGTTTCTGCAGACTCGAAAGCTTCATCAAGCTGTGATTTTTCCATGATTTTGCGCTGCCTCGAGGGGACTAGAGAGGGTTTCTGGACAAGGGTGTCCATGTTTCGAAATGGGGCGGTCACAAACTTGTTGGGTCTGATCAGTAACCCGTGGGTTTTGGTGCAGCGGTTGAAGGGTGCATCGGAAGCGTACGATTTGGAGAAGAAAGAAGTTGATCTCCGACGAGCCAGGAAAGCCACCGAATTCCACAGTTTTCTCATGATGATGAGTTTGGGAGCTGTCGTTTACTTCCACTTTGGGGGGTTAAACCTTCGTAAAACCCTTCCCTGATGCAGAGAAAAACAGAGTATAAAAGCAGGGGATTTAAACTTACTTTTAAATTATAAAATATATCAAGAAATATATCAGGTATATTAGGGTAACTTAAATTTCTCAATTAAATAACAATTATAAAAAAAATTAATTTTTCATTTTTATACTTTTTGAATTTGGTGGAGTGGGGTGTTACTTAAATTGGTTAAAAAAAATTTCGATGTGAGGCAAAATATTGTATAACATCTCGTTGTTAAAATATACTCTTAAGATTGTTATTTTACGCCTAAAAATTAAATATATTAAATAAATACGTCATAAACCAACAATGTAAATTTTTACACCGCCATTTAATTAAAAAAGATTACCATGTATGCTAAAATTATAAGCTTTTATAATTAGTTAAATCATAGTCTCTTCTAGTCAATGGTATAAACTTTCTGCACAGTACATAAATATTCTCTAAGTAGTTATTACTCTAATAATCAGGTAAAACCTAGCTTTTAACTCGAGAATCTTAACGCAAGACAATTATAGAAATCTGAACTGCCTTACATCAACGAATCTATTTACAGCAAAGAATAGTTTCCATTTCCACACAAATAATAGAGAAATGACAATCATGACTTGACCAAGAAACTCTTGCATTCCAGAAGCAAGAACCAGCCAAACAAATAGTGAAAGGACAAAGCCTTCACTTAAAAGCTTGCAGTGTTAGGATGTACAGTGGGATTTTCTGGAGGACTGCTATAAACATCATCAAAAAGAAGATTGAATTCTCCTGCATCTAAATCATCTACATGTTCTGTACTAGATAACTTGTGATAATCTCCCCAGTACAAGGGTTCTTCTTGATCTTGATCTTGATCCTCTGACCCTCTATCAGAAAATTTATCATGGTAATTGTATGCTGTTTGGGGATTGAAATCTGGGGGCTCAAAAAAGCTTGTGTGACCATGTCCACTCTGGGGGTGACTTCTAGCCCACCAATGACTCCTGGTTGTGAGAGGCACATCAATGGAAGGTTGATCCTGGATTAGGCTTTCCCTGAAGATGGGAGCTGATGTGGAAGCTCCAAGATGGGAAGCAGCACGTTCATTGCAATACTCATTCATGCCTTCTTCATGTTCATTTTGTACTAGGATGGAGGGCATCCAATCTGGGGAATGATGTTCAGTTACTTGATATGGATCAGCTTCAGCGCGTCTTTGAGTTGCATCATGAGGTTGGGAAGTATAGTACCAATCAAGAAGATAGGGATGATTGTTTTGATTGTTGGATGCAATCAGCCACAATGAACCCAAGTGATTGCCAGTTACAAAATTATCATATGGCATTTCCCTGGATGTGAACCTGTTTCTGTCTCCATTGCTTCCCATGTTGGGACTGCCTCTCCACGGTCTGAGAGGGGAAAATCCATGTGTGTTTACATGTGTTTCTAATTTTTGGTCTCTGAATGTTCTCAGATTTAGCAGAAACTGCTTCCCCTGAGCATTTGGTTCCCATGAAGGATAACTACTCTGAAAGCTGCAATGACACCAGAAGTTCACAAAACAAATAACCATACATGTTGCTTCCAGAGCTTTATGTCTATACACCAAAATCCACCTAAGGAGGAGGGGGAGGGGGGGCTAATGATACCCGCAAAACTTCTATTTACTTTCTTTCTCCTTCTTTCCTACTTAATATTATCATCGAGTTTTTAATTCTTCCATGATCTTCCACATCATTAACTTTTTAATTCTTTAATGATCTTCCTTTACACAACGTATCAGAACCTCAGTGAAAATAAATTGTAATAGAATTTTAAGTTTTAACAGATCAATCTCATGACTATGATGAGCTTTGGCAAGAATATACCTCAAAAATGATTTCTCCAACTTCCCCTGGGAACTTCTCTGGCTGCGGGGCGCACTAAATGGAGAACCATAATTACTGTTTCCATGGTATTGAAAATTAAAGACGCTGAAACTGATAATATCATAAAAAGAAACATAATTAAGACGGTTTGTCTTTCATTGACAAATTAATATAAGAAGCCCCAAGAAAACATAATTAAAGTGTGAAATTATAACATTCCATGCCAACCTGCAAACATGGCCAACACCTTCAACATCTACAGTAAAATCTGAAATAAACTCCAAGATATCATCAACCCGCTGCAAAATGAAAAGAAAACATATTTAATACATTACAGTGTATAAATTAAGTTGTAATTCTGTTGTCCGGAGTCAAAAGTAGGGGTAATAATTATTATGTCCAAGTCCAGCAATAACCTCTGGGACAACCAACAGAAGTAAGTATGGAGTGAGGAAAATTGAGGCCATCTCCTCAAGTAACATCATCCCACTGTACTGCACCACCCAAAAGAAAATATTAGCATAAGTAGTAGTGCTTAAACCTATGCTACGATGAAAACAAAGAAGAACACATAAGGGCAGGTCTAGTTTGATGTAAATCTGTTAAACCAACAACATGAAGAGTACCTGGAATAAGGTTTCAAACTCAATCCGGACCATTTCAGTACTTTCTTTGCCCCGCCATTTCTTGGGCATATAATGTGTATGCTCAATGACCATTGACATTGCTCCTTCAGGGTCTATGACTAGAAGCTCATCTGTAATTGTAGCCCGTCCAATAGCAGTTATAGTTCCAAAAACCGCAGCATACCACAACAAGTTCCGGCCAAATATCTGCATTGATGTTTTGTTTTCCCAAAAAAATAAAGAAAGAAAAACTAATATTAATGACCGTCATGACTTGTTTGTGTGACTTTTTTCAGCAAAAGAATTGAAAAACCATTACATGACCCTCCAGCAGAGACTCATCTAGAAAAGCAATGATGATCAGAATCGCAGCAAAGCCGCCTGATACAAATGAGATGAATTTTGCAATGATAGATATGATAGGTGACGGAAACTGCTTGATATAGTTAGAAGCATGTAATCCACTGCTATTAATCCGATGCTTGAAGAGATGATCCACCTAGAACAAAAGTTATTGATAGGCATGAAATATGCTAAAAACAATAATTAAGCACTAGTTTCAAATATTAATGATTAATACATAATACCACTTTCAAACAAGTAATACTTTTATAATGAAAGTACAATAGATCACGTATTCCAAACTTTCATATACACCATATATATAGTTAGTTACTCACTGATACAAGGATTTCTTCAAATAATTTACGTTAAACAAATAAACTAATTCTGTTAAAGTCATGTAAGTATTAATTGTGCATAATTTTAAATAATGATTCTTTTCAGATACTAACAATAAAGCCATGTAAGTAAACGGGCTGGAAAAAGGGACCAAGAAAATAATAGTGATACCTCGTTGAATTCCCTAAAGACCCATCGTGACAAATTTGACCATCTTCGAGAGGATGCTGTGCTTGGGTGATTATAAAATTGTTCAGCATGCCTCAGAAAGAGATATACCAGCATGAATATGACAAGAAATGGAGAAAGTAAAAGCATTACAATCCCAACTACCATAAGCCTTTTCTTTAATGTCGTCGGATTTGATACAAAGTCTCTTCTGATACAGAAATTTCTGCAGAAAAACCATATTCAAAGTAGAAAACAATCAGTAGAAAGTAAACAGAATAATATAAAATTAACATTTGGCTTAAACATGTTTGCGGTTCTTGAAAATATGACTTTTAAATTTAATTCGCTGTTAAAAGGGTTGCTCATTGTGAAGGAATACATTTTAGTAGCCAATATGGTCCAATGAGGTAGTGGAGCTCTAGACTCTTTAGTGATTCTCCCCTTCCCCATAGTAGTAAGCCAGCCAATCCCCATCACCTCCACCCATGATTCATGGAGCCATTACTTCGCATACCATAGCTTAGGATTTGTGCTATTGCTATTATTTAGGGGTGGATCAGAAGAAAGTTAGGTGTACTAGTATACTTTTTTCTTAAATATACGGACTAAACAAATAATGACTAACTGAAAGATGTCCACAGTGAGGGATTAAAAAAATTACAACAACCATGTGCTTTTATCTGTCCATGGTGAAGGACTAAGGGGGCATTTGGTATACAGGAAATTTTAATTTCCAGACAATTTAAAGCTGGAAAACTTTATTTCCCATGCTTGATTTACTTTTTAAAAAATAACATCCCCAGAAACTATGTTTTCCATGAACGATTTTTAGTTATGTTTCTCACAAAATTGTTCCCATAGGGATGTGGGAAACTAACTTTCCCAAGTTAGAAAAAGTTTTACCAAGATATAAATATCATATTATTCTTTTATCATATCATTTAATGTGGTCAATAATTAAAGTTTTTAGTAAAAATACCACTTACTCTTTTTAAAACATAAACAAATACTCCAAAAATATTTACTCCCAGGTAACCTACATAAATATTACCAAATCTTTTTGACCCACTAATCAGATTTTAAATAATTCCCAAGATTCATGATTCTCGGACATAAAAAAACTTTCCTCATACCAAACAACCCCTAAAAGTATACTTCTTTTGTTAAACATGGGGACTAAAAACATATATAATTTAAATAAAGCCTAACTGAAAGTGGTATTTTCAAGGAACAAAAACAAACTTAGGCCTCAACATCATTATACAAATTGTTTATCCAAATCATCATAAATGGTTACGTGCATCCACATGAAACATCAATACAAGATGAAAATTGTTTAACAAAATAAGTTCTCAATTCACCCTCTCCTATTGCTTAACCCCCCACCCCCTACCCCTTAATTTTCCTAAATGGATGCATTAGTCTAATAGGGTTCTGTGTCTCTTCTTGTTGTGTCCATAGCATTTTAGGGAAAGAGACTAAACTGTTTTTAAGCCAGTTGAACAATCTCATATAGTGTGTGTGACACATTCAACTTGAATGCAAGCGTGACAAAGTCTATTAAAAATATTTTTAAAAAAAATTAATGATAAGCATGACATTTAATACATTGAAAACTTAAAAAACTTTATTTTTTCTTTAATATTTTTTTATTTTTAAATCCTTAACAAGTGCAATAAAAGGCACTTATTAGCAATTACCTTTTTTATTTTTTTAAATCCTTAACTATCATGACTAAAACAAATCAGTCAGTATTTTAGCCTAAAAAAACAAGCCTAGCCCCATCGTCTCTTCAAGAATTATGCAGATTAAGATTGTGTCAAACCTGTTACTTTAGAACCGGACATTCACAATTTTACTCAATTTATAGAAGTACTTCCATAGCAAGAAAATTAGGTCTAAATATGTTTAGTCCCTCAATTTATTGAGATCTTACCATTTGGTACCACATTTTTAATTTCTTGTAAACAATCCTCCATAAAATTTACAGCTTTGCATCAAACAGGGTTAAGATATTCATAACAATAAATTTCAATTTACAAGCTAAACATCCAGATTAAAGTGAAATGTCTCTTAAAAAGTTTTGAGCATAAACAACCAGATCTTTATATATCATGTGTAACTTTTTATGAGTCGCAATCCTGGATCTAAATGGCATCCTTCAGACCAACAAATCATTTCTGAATCTGATCTAAAGAGAAATTTAACAACTACACATAAGATGATAAAAGACCATATATTTACAAGTTGCAGGATCAAGTGATCTGAATATAATAATTATGTGTACAGAAAAAGGCATTTAGACAATAACTAACATACCGATCAAACATGCTTTGCAGGATACACCAATTCAATGTCCATTCAAGAGTCTTGGGAAGTATTAGACGATATTGTGTGCCATTAGTACCAGATTTCACTGTAGGTCCAGCTCCCGGGACCCACTGAGAAATGGGGAAAGCAAGCACACCTTTGTTGAGCATTCCAATCAAGTAGTTCTCCTTCCGCATCAACCTCATCACCATGTCATGAGCAGAAAGATCCTTTACCACACAGAGTTGTTGTGAGCTTTGTACAAGAACAACCTTTTCAAGAATTGTAGCCCAGGGCATTGTTTGAATTTCATTATCGGTAACATGGAGACTGCAAGAAGATCATGGTAAATCATGGGAAAAAGACTTGAGTCATACAAAAGTCGTCAATCCCTTCAATACATGTTTATTGTTTATCATTCATACTTACCTATTGTAATAAAACTGACGGATTTCCAAAGTATCCTTTAGTTGAACAAAGAACCTCAAGAAGCAAATTATCCAGTAGATAGAAAATATTCCCAAGTATCCAACAATAATAGCTTTGCTAAGTGTAAATGGCATTAAAGGGTGTTCATGAAGAGCTTCTTTAGCAAGATCACAAGGCTTCCTTCCAGATTCAACTGCTTCCATCCCACACTTTGCATTTCGGAGCCCATTCCAGTCAACATATAGTAAGAAAAATCCTGAAAAACATATCAAGAACCCAAGACTGAGAAGTTCAACAATCCATTTTATGATGATGCACCAGAGCCCTTTCTCACAGTAGTAGCTGTAAAGCCTTTCAAAGAAGAAATCCAAATCAGCAATGGGTTCTACATTTAGGCTCTCACCATTGAGTAGGCCTGAAGGGCTCTCACTACCTGGACTTGGGATCCTTCTATAATCTGACAATTCAATCTCTTGAGAAGCATCCTGAAGTAAACCTGTGGTCACAGATGCTTCACCTTGACTTTTCCAATTGAATACATTAAAAGCACTAGTATCTCTTGGCCTGTTAAACATTCTTCACAGACACTGACAGTTGGCATAAACAGCCAGTCCATGCCCCAAACACCTAAATGTTTATTACAAGGATCTACAAACATGACAGAATCATCATTAGTATCTTCAAAAGTAAGTACAGAAAGTGATATTAAGAGATTGTATTTCATATCAGCCAAATGAAATCAAATTGAATAAGGAACGCAAAAGTTAAGGCTTTGTGCTGTTAACTATTAATGTAGCTGTCCCTATTTACAAACCCAACTCAAGGTGATAAAAGCTAAAAATTGCAAATCACCAACCAAAATATGATCAGCAGTTCTCACTAACAAGCGAATTGTATAGAGAAACCATGCTAACATTGACTATAACGAGACACACTAGAACCCACATAAGTTGAACATAATTGCACAACATGACAAATGATGATACAAACATACAGCCTAAAAACGTTAGAATCAAATCCACCCCAAGCTTCAAGAAAGGATAAAAATACAAAGTCCAATAGCCAAGCGGAAGCCCAAGAAGATTTTCCCCGTTCTTTCTTAATTTCACTAGGAGGGCCAGTTGAAAATCAAAAAGATTTTATCTTTTCACATAAAGAAACAAAAACCCAGAATGGAAAGTGGCTGTAGCACAGTATATCCAAATTGAGCTGAATAATCCATTGAGACACCAAAGTACAACTACATTATCAGAATGCATTGCAAGAAACAAGAACGATCACAACGGCCCAATTACCTACTTATTGACACTTCCAAGCACAACTAGATAAGTAACAACAACAAATAACTTTCGGCGACACAAACAATTTCAGTGAAACAAAAAGTATTTCAATTTGATTATACACAAAAACAAAGCCCCAAATAAAAAAGATTGCCCAGTATCAACAATCACACAAAATACGTGAATTTAAGCATTAAAGATGGGTTCTTTGCGCGGAAAAAAAAACATGGGAAGAAGTAAAGTTACCTAAAGAACTAAGCAGAAAACATGGAAGCAGGGAAGTTGAGGGTACCCAGAAACAGAGTTAGAGAAAAAGGCAACGAAAGTTGAAGAATTTGAAAGGACAAGACAAGTTGGGGAAGTGATTGAATAAGCGATGAAGACAAAGAAGGAAAAGAATGAGAAGAGAGGGGTTTTGTTGTCTTTGGTTGCGTGGAGACAGAGGAAATTACAGTCACAATAATTTCACATAAAAATTATGAGATTCGTATTATTTACTCTTTTCTCTGCTTCTTCTTTTTTTCTTTCTTTTTTCTTCCTTTCTAAATTTGTTTTTTACTTCAGCTGCTATGCAGTGTGAAAATTACTAATTCCAACAAAATTAGGGTATTTATGAGGTTTGTTGGATAAAGATTTTGATAGTTTGATAGTGATATTATTTGTTTAAATTCAATTAAAATATGGTAACATACATGAAAATCGGAACAAAATCTAAGATTTTTTATATATTTTATATAGTTCAATAAATAACATAATATTTATAATATTTATTAATTGGTTAAATAGAAAATGAGATAAACTTAAGTTATTAACGTGATGTATCAATCTTTATAAGAATTTAAATTGATATACGAGGGAATGGGTTATAAACAACCCTTTACGTTGACTCAAATTTTTGTTTTCTGTGTGATTAAAACATTTTTTTGAAAACAAATATTGAAACACGTTTAAAAAAAAATGTTTCTTCTTTTTCTATTAAAAAAGACAATTGAGACCAAAGGAGACTACTCAAATTTTATTTTTATTTACGTGGTGTTCTCAAAGTTAAAACAACGTCGCTTGCGTATTTTGATTAATAACACTGATTTGACAAAGTAGAATAGAAACTTATCGGGAACAAAGTTTGAGAAATTAAATTCCAACATGAGTAACTTAATTAACACGACAATCTTGTGCTATATTTGACTTGGCTAGATATTCTTCCACGTCTCTTAATTATAAAATGCATAGTACTAACACAATTTCACAAGCTATGAATTCATAATAATTACGGCTATATTGAGAAATCTTGTGTCATACAAACATAACAAACTACTCTGATCACTAAAAATTTCGTAACTTTTTTTTGGTGCATGATGGAAATAAAAAAGCGAAAAAGAATTGGCTTAAGTTTGCTAGGTTCTTGCAAAAAGCTTATGAGTATAACTTATTTTTTAAAATCAGTTTGCATTCAATCCCAAACACGTTTCTCTTTGTATTTGGTTTGCACTTCTCTTGTTTCAAGAATTAAACATAAGTTCAAAAGAATTTTTTACTCCCATAATAAAATGGTTCACTTTTTAGGGTGATGATGTGGATCACTCATTGATGTGAAATGCGAATAAAAAGTAATCAGAAATCATTTTTGTATTCTAATATCATTTCCATTTTATTTATTTTTTTGTTATGAAGACTTTCTTGTTTTCTATATCACTAACTAACTCACATTGATCACTATTTTTTTTTATTTACTTTGAAATCTTTTCTTTTTATATATTGGTTTAATATTTTGAATTTTAATTATTAGATTTTTTTTACATGTTGGTACTATTTTTGTTTTTGAAAATACTAATATGTCATCAATGTAAACATATATGAAAGATTTAACATCTTTAAAAATATTATTTATTTTCCGCTGAAAAACAACAAGAGTATTTTTTAATCCTTAAATCTATTCACTGTATTTTTCATTTCTTGTCTCCAAGTGTGTCTTATCTAGTTTTTGTCTACACAACAATTTTTTGGTTATATTTTATGATGCATATATGTTAGTTTTAGCTTTCTTTAAATCCTTAAAAAAATTGTTACATTTAAATGCAAGTATTTATTATTAATTTCTAATTTAATAAAGTAAGTTTTCAATAAAAACAAATATGGTTACTAGATGTGACATTTTTTACTCTAAAATATTAGAATGTAAGTCATTGACTTGACCTTTAAATCTTCTCTTTAATTAATATTAAACCTTATTAATATTAATAAATTTTAACAAAACAATAAAACATGTTTAATAACAATAAATAAAAAAAAGAAACCTTAACATAAATATTTTTACAAAGAACTACGTAAATTTTGATTTTTCATTATACATAGAAATATGTGAGAGCAAGAGACTATTCTTGTGGAGTCAAAAATATATATTTAAAAATGTTAAAATACAATAATATTTTTTAAATAATAAATTTATTCTCAATAAAAAAAATTATGCTAAAAAAATAATATATATGTCTTAAGGGTGAAATAAATATTTTCAAAGTCATAAAACTTTACATATTCCATTAGAGAGAATTGTATGAACGTTGTAGAGTGTTAATGTCTTCATTGGATGTAATTGACTTTTGAATTCAAATTTTGGTTTTATGGACCACTTTCTTTAAAAGTTTTTTTTAATATTTTCCTTAATAAACATTAGTGTGACAACTCCTATGATTTTTAACATATTTTCCATTGTCTCATCAAAATCTACATGTCTATGTATGCAACATCAAACATAGAGATAATATATGTATACTAAAAGACAAAGTGCATAAAAGTTTCACTTGCAATATATGACACATTTTACAAAAATGTGAGAAGCACATTCGGAATAAAAATGTATTATTGCTTGCTCCATAAGAGTCAGGACACAACCTATAAATGTGTGACAGGTCTGCTAGAAGACAAAGTGTAGCAATGTAGTAAATTTTTAAAAATATGATATTTGTAAATTTATTTTTATTTTTATAGTAAGAATTGTTCTACAAACAAACGGAGTGTTATTTCTTAAATCATGTGCTATATAGTGCGACAAACAAAAATTATGTATTTTATAGTTATTTTAAGTAGCATCTTTATATAAGTAAGTGATATTTTTTATATAAATCAATATTTATATAAATTATATATATTTTAGTCTCTACACTTAAAAATTATTTGTTTTAATTTTATACATACATATTTTTTATATTTTGTAACATATATATTAGTATAGATTAATCATCATAGAAAATGATAATTAATACTCCTCAGAATATTTGAACTTAAGATGTGATTGGTTTGTAAAAACTAACATGGTAACTAGTAACTTTTTTAGGTAGTATTAACTTTTTTGAATTTAACTTTTTTAAAAGATCTGTTGCTACCTTTTACAACTTTATTTTCATTAATTAATGAATTTCTCATGATTCTTTCTCTTTACATGTTACAACTTCTTTCTCATTTATTTTCTCCTTTATTATAATCTAAATATGCTATTGTTATTTTATAATTGAAATAGACATTATAGAAAATTATAATTTAAATATGCAATTTAAATTTTAAATATTTAATTATATAGAAATGATAATTTAAATATATAATTATAATAATTTATAATTTAAATACACAATACCATAATTTATAATTTAAATATGTAATTATTTATATTAATAATTTTAATATTATTAAATAGGATATAATTATTTTAAACATCGTTATTGATCTAATAATGAATTATGTATTTACTTGATATTTTATAATTTTGAGTTGATAAGTTAGTTTTACCAAAAACTTATAATTAATTTTTCACCTTTTATCTAATTTTATCAAACACACTCTTATTTTAATTCTCATGTATATGTTTTTCAATATGTTTCATGTGATAACCCTAATCCTTAACTAAAAATATCTATAAAAATATGAGAGATTTTAAAATTTTGATCTTACATCAAGAACCGTAATCTTCTTGTAAACATTGTAAGCTAAAATATAATGTATTACAACTTCATTTGAAACATAAGTACACTAGTTATTATAACTATTCTTTAAAAAGTCATAATTGAGAATAGTAGACTCCTTACGAACATAAAATTACTTAAACATTAAGAATAACTTGTGTACAAATTCAACATATTCAGAGGAAATCTTCTTAATCCTTCAACATAATCTGTTGATCAGATTCATTTTCTCGTACCACGAACATATATGAAAGAAACACATGAAAGAAAACACACAAAAGGAGTTTTTTTTATAAACCATTAACGTTAATCTTAATAAACTTAACAAACAATGGGAGCCTAAGGCTTAACCTACTACTTAATATTACTAATATACATACTCAATCTTACTCACCTCAATGTTTGAAATCAATTTCACTTGACTCAATGTATGGTGGGTCCATAACCAATTTGTGATAATTTACCATAATCATCAAGGATTTGTTTGGGAAGTGATTGGTAGTTGTATATCTCTCCCTAATATTGGTACAAAAAAAAATTTGAGAAATCGAATGGACACTCTTTCAACCAAAATCTGACACTCTTTCAATCCAAAATATCAACAACACTCTTTCAATCCAGAATATCAATAGGCCCTATTTCAACCCAAAAAGGCACTGTTGCAACCCAAAATATCAACAGAAACTCTTTCAGCTCGAACAATACATACCTTACACAATCTTGAGGATGATGGACAATTATGGAAGGTTTTAGGTCAATGAATGTCCTAGCCCAAGTGTCAATATAGTCCACCCTCAACATTCATCTTCCTGGCTTAAAACCATCTTATAACTCAGTCTGATCCTTACCTTTCACCTCGCAGTGTATCAAGTTGTGACTTTCAAAAACATAGGCACTCATGCACCTGCATATAGGGGTGTTCACGATGCAGTTTTGAGTCTAAAACTAGTCCGAACCAAACTATAAAAATAAGTGTGATGCGATTTGGTTCGATTTAAATTAATTATAAAATTTGAACCAAACCAAACCAATCTTTTGTGGTTTGGTTTGGTTTTGCGGTTTTAAAATTTTTATTATTAAGCATTAAAAAATACATAAAAAAAATTTACTTGCAAAATTGTATAAACGTTTAGTCACTCCCAATAAAATTATATAAAAGTAGCAACAATTAAAGTTAAAGTATAAACAATCAATTCTTTTAAACATTGCACTCTAGTGGTTGTCGAATAAATTGTATCCAATGAAATTAAAGCAAATAATTTTGCTAAAATATTTATTTATCAACTAATTCATATTAATTAAAAATATTAATTAAAGATTAAGTCAAAATCTTATAAACTAGAAAATAATAAGTAATTGTATATGCCTTCTTAGAGATTTGCTAAAATAACTAAGGATTAGCGGTTTGGTTTGGTTTGGTGTGGTTTCAACATTTCAAACCACAAACCGAACCAAACAATGCAATTTGGAAATTATAAAAATCAAATCATCTCAAACTAAAAGTTATTTTTGCGGTTTTCAATTTGGGCGGTTCGGTTTTCAGTTTTCAATTCGGTTTTGAAAACTCCTACCTGCATGGTATATTTTTACAAGGGAACCTAGGACTTTCCTAAGTTCATCTCACAAAATCTCAATGCAGTCCCCAACAATCACTAGACTTGACCACTACTAAGGCACGCAGTACTTCATATATTAATTCACATAATTATTTATGAATCAACCTCAAAGAATTAGAAGATTATAATAGACATAAAAATTAATTTCTCATATCAACATTTCTATTTCATGGATAATGATCAATAATAATAATAATAATAATAATAATAATAATAATAATAATAATAATAATAATAATAATAATAATATAGGTATAAAATTGATTGATTTTTCATACTAAAAAACATATTTTATTATATGAAATATCAGTTTAGACTGCAACCACAAAGTATACTTAAATTATCTTTTAAAAATATGACTTTGAGGAATATTATATTCATTATCATATTTTTATAGCTAAACTTTATACATAATCCTTCAAATATTTTATAAGATATAAATATATTTTACAATGAACATTCAACATATAACTAATAATCATTTGAGTAAAATATAATATACATCATAAAATTATAAGATACTTATTAATAAGTCCAAGGGTAACAATTTTTATAAATAAGAATTGCATAAGCGTAATCCAAAATGCATCAAAATTTTAATTTATGATGAAGAGTAATAGAAATAAGATTTTAGGGAAAACTAAAATAATTAATAGCAAAGAACCATGATGTATTATATAAAAATAATATGATGAAAGAAATGTATAAAAGTGGAACCAAAATATAACTTCTGAAAATAAATTTCGCCGAGCATTTTGTTTAGAAAATCATAATTTTTAATAGTAAATAACTCACTTCGTTGAGCAAATAAATTTTTCTTACCGATTTTTTTTAAAAAAAATATGTTTTTGTTTTAAAAAAAATTTAAAATTGTAATAATAAATTATGTAATTTTTATTTTAGAATTTAACAATATTATATATATATTATTTTACCACTTTATACTACTTTTTAATAATATATTACTGATATAGATATAATTTCATAATATCTATTTTTAATTTCTAAATTAAAATTTAAACAAATTATATAATAATCTATTGATTAAAAATAGGATATTACATTTCAGTCTCTATAGTTTTGAACCAAAGTAAATAAAATAGTTTAAAACACTATTTCTAATAGTTATTAGAATTAAAAGATTAAAAATCTCTAAATACAAAAGTCAAGCAAGGTTGACTTATTCTGAATTCCATCACAGAATAACAAATCTGAATGTATGAAATAAAAAAAAATTACGAAAATAAAATTATTTTCAAACTCTTCTTACGTTAATCCAAACAAGGGAAGAGTATGAGATAATTATGAAAATTAAATTATGTTAATAATTGATTCTTTCTATAATTGGCTACAATTATAATTAATTCTTGTTCGAATAAATTGCTAAAATGTATTTTTAAGATAATTAATTTTGTTTTAATTTAATAATAAATCAAATTTTATCTATTAAAAGAGATAAAAAATAATTTTCAAATACAAAATATTAAAAATACTCCTAAATTACAAAATTTTATGTAAAAAAATAGTTCAATTTTTTTTAAAAACAAGGAAAGTGACTCGTGTCATAGAGTATGAAAAAAAATAAAATTTAATTATTATTATATAAATAAGAATTAAAGATACAAAATATAAATAATATTTTAAAAAAAGACAGCAAGAAAAATATAAAAAGACAGCAAGAAAAATATATATTAGTATAAAATTATTTAAAACTGAAGATGTATTAGAATATAATATACACTTCACCCAACTTAAAATGTTTCTGTTTAAAAATGGTAATAAAAAATAAAATTAAGCTAAAATTAGAAATTGTAAGTCCTATTTATATTAATATGATATAAGTGTGTAAAATAATTAAAAAGAAAAATTAATTTTAATTTAAATATGATTAATAAAGTAGTTACAAATATTTTGTTGTGCTATATGTGTGTGTGTTTTATGGTGATAAATGTGTTTATTTAATTATGAAAGTTATTAGATTTAAGTGCTTTATAAATAATGGAATACAGATTAACAAATTTAATAAGGTGAGAGGTGCATGAAATAGATACTCTATTAGATTTTGGTATTTAGATTGGTTTTTAGAAAATCTAATTTTGAAAGGGGGGTTACAAGTAGCAACCATTTTCTTGTTTCTTTCTTCCTTTCCCCTTCTTTTTTCTTTGCCCCTACCTTTCTATGCTTGCATGCCTAACCATTTTCCTGTAAAATTCTAGAAATTTTCTTCCATTTCTTTTGATCTTGATTGCAGATTCTAGTAGGTAAGTTGTGTTTTGCTTCCTTGAGTGATTTTCCTTCTCTCTAAGGTTCATGCACCCCAATTAAAGGAGAGTCAACCTTAAAATCCTAATTTTTTTAATTCTCTTTGATTTTGGGGTTTATGGTTATGTTTTGAGTAATTGAGTCAATTGAGAAAGCTGGTTAATTTGAGGTGTGATCTATGAGTTTTTATCTCTCTTCAATTCAACTAAAAAGGAGAAATAGATAAGAGAAGTTCAATCATTGATTTTAATTTAGGAACCACCTATTTGATAGAGTGTGAATTTAATTGACGGTGGGTGATTGAGGTTTTGATATTGCTTTGAGCTTCGAATGTGTGTTTCTTTTAATGGTTATTGTTTTTTGTAAATATGTCGAGAATTTGATGTTTTGATTTTGATATGAAGTATGTGTTTGGAATTTATGATAATGGATTTTGATTTGGGTTGTTTGTTCTCTATAAACGTGTTGAGAATTATATATATATATATATATATATATATATATATATATATGTGTGGATTGAAATATATGAGTACGTGAAATTAATGATTTAATGGAATGTGACGTCTGTTGTTATGAAAATCAACAAGTTTACGTCACACAATGGATGTTGAGATTGAATGATGTAATATCTATATAATATTGCCTAGAAATTGAAATATTCACAGCTATAAATATAAAACTTTGATTTTCATAATTTCTTTTGCCATGTTTCCCACACATATGTGGTATGTGTAAGAAAGTTGTGAATGAACCCTAACAATTTTTTTCTTTTCTCTTCCGACGTGTGTCACACACCTTTGTGATAATATCCACATCACTGTGACACGTCAAAACTCAAAGTAGAATGTCCAACTATTTTAGGAGAATAAATAAGAAAGAAACAACAACAAAAATGAAAGATACGCAAATCACTATAAGAAAAATAAGGATAACTTAAACATTTAATAAAATACTATATTTGGCTTCACCTCGTCTAAGCAATAGAATAACTTTCATATAGAGTCTTGTTAAATTAAACATCTAATAAGGACTCGTTTGATTAATATTTTCTTAAAATATTTTTTTAAAAATAATTTTGATTTTTTAGTTTTTGAAAACTAAAAAAGGGGAAACAACTGTAAATAGGGATGACAATCACCCCACCCCAAGGGTACCAACCCGTTTCGGCCTCCACTTTGATGGGGAAAACCTATGTTGATTAGGGTTGGGGTTGAGGTAAGGTTTTGTTGCCTAAGAAAATAAGGGTTGAGGGTGACTTATTTGATGGAAATAAAAGGAAATCTTAAATCAATAGATACAAGATTATAGTATGTATAGAGAATTAAATATAAAAAGATAGAGGAAATAGAATTTGTGTACCTCAAACATATTGAATTGAAGTTCTTGATTTTCAAGAACAAAAAAAACCCTAGGAATGATTATTGTAGAGATATGAGTTCAATAAGAACTCTTGAGGATTTTACTACCTACTTTCTAGGGGATTATTTTAGAGAATGTGTATTGTTGTTGTAATTTGCTTAATGGGATGACAAATTTATAATCCCCCAGGGTAGGCAGAGACCCCTCAAATGAGCTTTTTATGATTGACTCAACCCATCACAGAGTCAATCTTACTATAATCCCATTCAAATAATCATAAAGATATTATAAGATATGATTATCATCATATCTTAAATTGCCAGATAATGATAAAATATAATTGATTAATACCAATCCACTATTATTTCCAACATTCTCCCACTTGGATGTATTAATCAATAATACAAAGACAAGTCATTAAGCTAGAATGACAATTATAGACAAATCTTATATTAGACAATGAGAAATTTGAGCTACAAAATAATATCCGATAGGGATATATATCATGCACATTAACAAATATTTCTCATAAAGTATATAGAATAATGTAGTTCAATAAAATGATACTGCATGGTCTCAAGCATCCAAAAATGCTAAGAGATATGTTACTAAAATGATATTACTTCACACATATCTCATAACAGAGTTTTAGACTCCCAGTGATCTAAGACATCAAAACTTAACCAAACCATATGAGTTATAAAACTCCAAAGTTAAGTATTTGATCAGTGAATAAAAAAATGTTTAATTAATATAATTTTTTTTTTTACTTGAGTCCGAAAAATTATATAGGTGAGAAAGCATAATTTACATGCATCTAATTATTCATCATAGCCCAATAATATATGTAATTACATATAGGCTACATAAATGCTCTATAATATTTGACATTTAACTAATCTGAGTTTCAAAAATGAGTGACTATGTAAGAATACAAAAATAAGTAGGAAATCCATAAATTCCTACTAAAACCACATAGACACCTAGTTTATATAAAATGATACTCGGATTATTGTGGCCACAAAATGTCAATTGAGCAAACACTTAGATAATTGGTCAAAAAAAAATTCATAAGTACTTCAATAGTGCAAATTTGTACTCAATAGGAGTACTATCATAATAAGCACCTTTTTACAAAGTAGAAAATCATACTCGATAGGAGTATTGCATCTACAATATACTTATAGAATTTTGACCAAACAAAATGTGAAATTTTGGGTAAAGAAATGCACAATACTTAATTGCATATCAAAAGAATTAATGTGCAATACCCAACAAAATGCTCTTAACATCCATTAAAGATGTCTATTAAGATACAATGAATTATGTATCTCAATTAAAATAGGACAAAAATAAATAGTCAAGTCCTATAAAGTATGTCATATCACAATTAAATGTGCACAAGAATATATGACAATACAGATAGATAAGTCTCGAGACATGATACAAAATTATATACTTCTAAAATTTTGATCAATTAAAATATGAAATTTGGGTAAAAGAGATGCACAATGCATAATTGTATGCCAAAAGGATTAATGTGCAGTACCCAACAGAATGACCTTAACATCAGTTAAAGATGTCTACAAAGATACAATATATTTTATGTATCTCAATAAAAATAGGACAAAAATAAATAGAGAAGCCCTATAGAATATGTCATATCATAATTAAATGTGCACACGATTATATGACAATAAAAAATATATAAGTTTCGAGAGATAATACAAGATTATATATACTCCCACTAATCCTTAATATACCAAAAAAATATTAGGATTATCATTAGGGTATACTAGTATTAAAAGTTCTAGTGATAGTTGGATGATGACTTTATAAGATAATAATAAAAGTGAATTAAAATTCACTATTATTCTACTTAAGGAATTAGAAAGTAGTAGAATAACAGATGATTAATGAGAGAAGTGGTTAAAATAACAAGAATATGAAACCTACAAATTCATCCATAAGAATAAATAATTCTCACAAATGGTTTCATAATTAACCATATACTAATCAATCTTTACAAAAATATTGACCTCTATGAGAATCTTGAAAAAATAATTACATGAGTGAGAAAATGGATCCCTTGATAATTTTACGTAGAATATGAGATCATAAGCAAGTTCTCAAGTAATCATAAACAAAAATCAAGTGCTACAATAAAAAATATTTACACACACTTGAGAATAAAACATGATTACACGCAGTGGAAGAATGGAACCTATTCTTGCATATATTAAGGATATAATAATAAATAGTCTCTAACTCTCGTCACAATTTATAATAGACATAGGTTTATTTATATATCCCAAAATAAAACCTCTAGCTTTTACAAGAATACCATTAACAATATTATAAAATATGGTATGGAGATATTAATCTCTTAAAATTTGGGATTCCTATATTGTCCTTACAAGAATTGCATACTAATATTGCAAATCAATAGAGAGTTTGTTATACAATAAAATATTTTACAAGAGACCAATATAAAATCCTTAATATAGATCCCAACAATGTGACCACAAATAATATAATAAGAAAAAATAATTTTATCAATAACATTTGTTTTTGCACATGTATGATTAATTGGACATTTAAGGTAAAAATCTTATATCACGACAATTTACTTTATAAGATATTAATTAAAATTCTAATATACAAAATCTTTCCACTTGATAAAGAAAAAATAAGTTGACATAACAAAAAAATACCCAGAGGGCTAAATAAAATTCAACTATTTCTTTATCAATATATATATATATATATAGAAAATTTGCACGACAAAAATGCAACATTTTTTTTTGTTTTGAAGGAAAAAATGTCCAATTAAAGGTTATAAGTCATTATGGAACAAAAAGAAAATGAGAGTGTAAATTTTGGTTCCATATAAATATAACTAAACATGATCAAATGAGGGAAATAAACTGAACATTACAAAAATAGGAAAACATTATGTAATTCTAAAAGTTCAGTTAAAAGAGAATCCCTAAGAAAATTACAATGCACTATAACTTATATCAATAAAATCTTAATACCGATAGGATATAAAAAAATCATTAACATAAGCCAAGAAAAGTACATTGTATAACACCAAATTACATTAATAACAATACACCGATAGAGTATAGTTATCATCAATGCATTAAAAAAATAATTATATCACAAAATTCACGTAAATACATCCAAAATAGTGAAATTATAATTATGTAAATGAAAAAAAAAAGAAATTATGCATATTGTCCAGTAAATTTCCATAATTTTAATCATATATATTATATGACCAACATACAAAATTCACATTATTATACACATGATAGACAAGTAATAATAATGCAAATTAATAAAGAAAATTATGCTCATAATAAAAGGACAATTAAGATTGTGCATAATTAATAAAATAACCTAAAATCAATTTATAAATGATAATTTAATATTAAAGAGAGTACAGTATAATTGGAGAATACAAATACTGTAAAGAATTATCACAATGAAAATAGGTCAAAAATTCAATATTATAATAGTAAAAAAATTTTAATTTAATCTTGAATTAATCAAATTTTTTTATACTAAAAAATACCAATAATATAAAAATATTAAATAAATATGGTATTTTTGAAAAATAAGAATATAAAAAATTAGCAATCACATTCAATGCTTCTGAGAATGAATTTAACACATGAATCATCATACATGATCGTATCAAAGCGACAAAGTTCTCCCTTGACCAAATCACAAAAATATGGGTATAAAAATGTGTCAATGCAACCCCATTATCACTTTCCAAAGTAAAGTTAACACAAATATATTATGTTGCTCAAACAAATGACTCATATTGGTCAAACATAAAAAAAGGAAAACCATTAAGTAATTTTAAAAACAATTTACCGCATAATTATTTAAAAGAAAACTAGGTTTTAAAGGGGTAACACTTAAAAAGAAGTTTCAATATATAATTTACCCAGGTAAGAGTAAGGGAATGAAACTTTAACATGTTATTTTAACAATAACAAGTAGCATAAACCCTCATTTTTTTTTTGAAAAAGATAATAGTGAACTATATTATAAAATTTCACTAATAACACAAAAAATCTTCAATTCAAATTTAATTTTCTAATAGAAAACAACCATAATTCTCTAATAGAAAACAACCATAATATGTATCTAATTTGGCTCAAATACCAATTAATGGAAATAAAGGAACCTTAAATCAATAGATACAAGATTATAGTATGTATAGAGAATTAAATATAAAAAGATAGAGGAAAGAGAATTTGTGTACCTCAAATATATTGAATTGAAGTTCTTGATTTTCAAAAACAAAAAAATTCCTAGGAATGATTATTGTAGAGATATGATTTCAATAAGAACTCTTGAAGATTTTACTACCTACTTTCTAGGGGATTATTTTAGAGAATGTGTATTGTTGTTGTAATTTGCTTAATGGGATGACAAATTTATAATCCCCCAGGGTAGGCAGAAACCCCTCAAATGGGCTTTTTATGATTGACTCAACCCATCACAGAGTCAATCTTACTATAATCTCATTCAAATAATCATAAAGATATTATAAGATATGATTATCATCATATCTTAAATTGCCAGATAATGATAAAATATAATTTATTAATATCAATCCACTATTATTTCCAACATTATTGAGTTTGTTGGTTTCTGCTCTACCCTCACCCTGCTTCTATGTTAAACCAATTTCATACATATATTTATAATTCCACATGTCTATGTACAAATTCATACCCTTGTAGACTATTAAAATATGATTATGCAAGAACCACAACATTGTGCCTGAGACCACAGTAATGTGAAAAATGCACTGTGAGTAGTGATATACTTTTTAAAATAATTTATTTAATAATAATAAATAAGTAAATTTAAATTATAAAAAAATAATGGATTACCTACAAGTTTACCAGAACCCAAAAATGTCCGACATGGATGGGGACGAGATTAAAATTCTATATCTACTTCATATATACCCAAAACCCGAACACACCTGTATTTTTTCGGGTTAGGGACTGAGAGGACAAAAGCCACCCCTATTCGGCCTCATTGTGATCAATAATTGTAAATGATTTTGCTTTCATTTTTGTATTTATATTTTAAAAACTTAAAATACAATGAGAATAAGTTTTTTTTTCTTAGATTAATGGTATTTCCATAAATACAAACATTTTTTTTCATTTTCACATCTCTACCACAGTTTCCAATAACACTTACAAAATAATTTCTTTTCACTTCTTCCTCAAAACGACTATTGGAAACTATTTTTCAAAGCTTTTTTCAAAAGTTAAAAAACAAAACCAAATAAATCAAGCTCTTAGTTACATCTTTATTTTTCTTGTTTGTTTGTATGATGCTTAATTAGTTAGTCCTTGATGTTTTCAATATGAATGATGTTTTAAGTTATATGTTTGTTTGTATGATGCTTAATTAGTTAGTCCTTGATGTTTTCAATATGAATGATGTTTTAAGTTATATGGTAATTACTTGAAAGCTATAATGTCATTTTTATTTGCAAAATTTTATGGCTTAAACATGTGTTTACTATGTGATAAATTAACGAATTTTGTTTTTGGTCTCTAATAATTTTTTCTTTGTATTTGGGTTCTAATAAATTTTTTATTTTCTTTTTGGTCCCTAATGAATTTATATTTAAAAATTAATATTTATATGGTTTAGTTAACTTTTTTGTATCTAAAAATTAGTGTTTTTTTTTGTCTTTTAAAGAGTTTTTAATTTAATCCTTTAAAGAATTTTTGTTTGATTTTAGTTCCAATTTTCAAGAATTAATAACTTTAGCAATTCGGTCACTTATTATGTCATTAAAGAGTTTCACAAGATAGTTTAATGTATTTTTCAGGTAAATTATGTTTTTAATAATTTATAAACAATATTACATTGAGCTATCCCTTTATATTTTTTTTAGTCTTAAATACCAGTGGCTAACTCCAGTAACTATAAATAATATTAAGATACTATATAAATTAAAATTTATAAAAAAATATATTACTAAATTTCAAACAAAAACAGAAAAGTATATTTATCTTTTTTTATATATATCCATAGAAGGATTGGAAGCTGTAAACCAACCTGTAAATATAGTCAAGTCAAAACCCAGATTATGCTTTTATTTTCACTTGAATGCTCTTGGTTAGGTCTTCTTAATAATTGAGGTTAGGAGTGAACATGGATTGGGTTGGGTCTTACTTAAGCAAACTCAAGACCTAATCCATTCATAAAATATTGGGCTGGGTTGGGTTTTCACTTTTTTTTTTATTAAACCCTATCTAGCTCAACCTATCCTTGAATGAGTTAGTTAATTGAGTCACAGTTTAATTTTTTTAAAAAAAAATCTTTTTTTAAAAAAATTATATAATTGTTATAACATAAAAGTAAACAATAAATTATAGTTACAAATTATATATCAAAACTAAAACAAATTAAAATTAACATACAAGTAAATTTTTATTATTGTTATAACAAAAAATATATCAAAGTTACAAATTATATATCAAAACTAAAACAAATTAACATAAAACTAAATTTTCAATTAATAATAACTAAAGAAACATTTGTACAAAATAAAAGTAAATACAATTTTTCTAAATTAGTCAAGCCATAAAATAAATACAAATTACATAATTTGTCGAAACTAACAAAAACATAATACCAAAAGCAACACATGTTAACAAAACACATAATTTCAAATAATAATAATATATAATAATATAATATTATGGTCGGGTTAGATCTCGGGTTCAACTTACAAAACCTGTCACTCGACCCGTAGTGGATTAAGTTTGATTGAATTGGGTTGGGTTTCACCCAATTATAAGAAAAACCCAACTCGATCTGTTTAGGTTGGATTGAATCATATTGAGTTTTTGGGTCACTTAACCCACTGAACACCTGTAACAGATATGATTTAGCTTTCGAAACATTTTTGCTCATGGTAGGGGACAATGAATTTTCATGTTACTCTTATTCTTAAATGGCCACCACATGAAGCCAAGCATCTATTATTCGCAACAAAATCCCTTTATACTAGAGGAACTGATGGCCCAGATGGTAAATATCCAATAGGAGAGTTGAGCCCCTCCTAACCTAGGAATCTTTAATGAAATATATTGAGAGGCAGATGAAGCTCAGAAAAAGCTCCAGGATCATGCTGTCAATCTAAGGCGTCTGAAGAGTGGTAGGTCATGTTGCAATCTAGGCACCACGAGACTTCCATCCCTTCATAGTGGTTGTCATGATGAACAAGTCCCTCTATACTGGTTTCAGAAAATGACACATTTTGATGGTACTAGTCCCAACACTTGAAGAACATTAAAGCACAAATGTTAATCAGTGGAGGGAACAATATCATCCACTGCAAGTTGTTCATAGGCACTCTGGCATGGCACACGATTATTTTAGTGAATTAGGTGATAACCTTCGACAACTTATTCAACATTTTTTACTGAAAAACTAGTGAACTGATATGTAATTGGTTCAGTTAATAGTGAAAATCGGTCAAGTAAAAAATCGGTATTAAAATTAAAAAATTGGTCATGAACCAATAAAATCATTTGTTCAACCGGTTCAACTTGTTCATTTTCTTTTTTTGAAAATTTTTAGATTTTACTAAATGCACCATTCATTTCCCTAAGTTAACCCCTTTTTAATTCAAAAATTAATAAAAATGGGGTTAACTCAGTAAAATTACTTTTTTCTTTATAGTTACATCTTAATACATTTTTTTCCTTATAATCTTAATTGTTATTATACATTAATATAAAAATACCATTTTATTAAGATTGATTCAACCACTAGTTCAATTTTAAAAACATGAATTTTTAGTATTGTGAAAATAATTATAATAATAATTTTAGTTATCTAAACTTTAGTGGGTATCATTATAAGCTAATATAATAATTTAATAAATAGATTATTAGAATTTAGTTTATCCCAAGAATGATTAAATTAATATTCTAACTTTTATTTATACAATAATTATATATTATTATTTTATCAATTGACTTTTAAATTATGTGTTTTAAGATATGTATGCCAGGAGTTCTTTTTCTACTTTATGAATACAAACATAAAAATAATAAGTACTAATTAATTATTATTATTATATATATATATATATATAAATAAATGATTTGGTTGGATAAGGCTATATTCATCCATAGTTATATGTTATTTAGGATATTTCATCAAGATAAAATAATTATATTAAGAAATGCTAGCAACATATTTTGTGACACTTGAACATATTCTTTGTGGTTGATTAAACTTTATTGAAAAATAAAAATTTATATGGATTTCATTGTCATTAACCCTCTCTTAATTTTGTAGTTTGTAATAAATTTTAATCAACTACAGAAAATGTGTAGTAGATGTGTTAGAGAGTGTATTGCTATCACAAATATTAGTTTTAATTAATCTTGTTGTTGTATTTAAATTTTGTAGTTTTAGTGAATTTAAATTTTGTTTAAAAAACACCCTTTACTTTTACATTATTTTTGTATTGAAGGTCATTTATGAGTGGACTAATAGCAAAAACCAGAAGTGTTAACAATAAATAAAAGAGGAAAATAGTATTTTTAAGCTACCTTGTGTTTATAAGCTATTTATACTAAATTATAAAACATAAATTCTAAACTAATAAAATAAATTGTGTAACAATTAAATTTAATTTGGTAAACTAGTCTAATCTGGTTAAAGTATAACTTATAAGCTACCAGATTGTGTTTTAGTTAGTATATTAATAACACTTTTAACTTTAAGAAAAAAAAAGATTTGTGTAATTTAAAAAAAAAAATGTTATCATAATATGTTTTAAATTATTAGGATAACATTGGTTGAAAAACAGTAATAGAAAAGGTTTACCTATGGGTATGTATGGGTAAGGATAAAAAGAGTACTTTGTGTGTCTCTCAAATAAGAAATATTTTATTTTCAATAACTACTTTTCTTGTTGATATGATGGTTCAAAAATTGACACTCCTAAATAATTGTTATTTTTAATATTTTAAGTAATATTAAACGATATTAACTATTTTTTTAATTATGCCAAAAGTTATTATTTGCCTATTCTTAGATAAGAGATCAAGAAATAATATATGTAATTTAACAAAACTTAGAAAACGATAGCATAATTTTTTTCATAAGAATTACTAGATATCAGTTTAATTTAAAATTATAGAAGAACACATTTTTACATATGTCAATAAAACTCTTTCTTATTTATTTCTTTAACTAATACTCCTGAAATGTAAAAGATTTTAATAATTATACACTAATATTACGATAAAATAATGTCACAGTCATTGAATAACAAATTATCTTTTAATAATTTAAAAATAATTATTATAAAAGTAAACAAATTTACTCACATAAAATATATAATATGATTGAATATTATAATATCTATATATAATATTTCCTATTTATTTATTTAACTAATACTCCTAAAATGTAAAAGGTTTTAATAATTACACACTAGTATTACTATAAAATAATGGTACAATCATTCAATAACAAATTATCCTTTAATAATTTAAAAATGATTATTATAAAATTCAATAAATTTATTCACATAATGCATTATGTGATTGAATATTGTAATATTTATATATAATATTTCTAGAAATTAAAATATTTACAACTATAAATATAAACTATTTTTTATAAGCCCAACTATAAATATAAACTATGATTATTTTATTTAACCTCTCATTTATTTAAAGTGTGTTTGATTAAACATTTGAACCTATGTTCAACAAAAACACACATTTCAAGATAAGAAACAAAACTAACGTGAGAGTAGGTCTTATTCTAACGTTCTATTTCTCACTATAGGGAGACATGATTGTCCATAGTTGGCTAATGAATGGTGTTTGAGCCAGAAATGTTGAATATTTCATCTTTCATAAACTGAAACACTAGTGAAGTGCCCTTAGACATTACTAGAGCCCTAACTGTATTGACAACAACGCCACATGTTGTATGGTAATTGGCAATGGACAAAAGGAAATAGAATATGCATCGTTATGAGAGCCTTGAATTTTAAACAAACTGGGTATTGTAGTATCACTGTGCCTAGAGAATTTAATTTGGTGTGATTCCTTAAAAATGATCTATTGAGAAGGAGTAGGTGCACACCACAAAACGAAGACCGTTATGAGTGCCTTAAATTTTAAACAAACTGGGCATTATAGTATCACTGTACCTGAAGAATTTAATTTCGTGTGATTCCTTAAGAATGATCTATTGAGAAGGAGTGGGTGCACACCACGAAACAAGAGTGAACCGTACGATCAAATAATCTCCTTCTTGGAGGGAAAGGTGGATTCTGCAAGAGATGAAAATTCCAGGCAACCCCATACCCAACTTAGGTTCTTTCATAACAGTGACAAGACAAATTTCATCCTTAGTTGGGGATAGTACATATATGCCACTATCAAACTAGGCTCCCCTTGATGGCATTAAAAGAAATGAGGCATCATTAAAAACCTTATCACCATAAACATCAACAAGGTACTTGGTTGTAGCGTTTAGTTTGAGAAAATATTTTCTGTTTTTATTTTTTATTTTTATTTTTTTTAAATTGTTTTCATTTTCAAGTTTTCAGTATTAAGAAAATATATTTGTTTTTACTTGATATTTTCTATTTTTAAAATATTATATTGTTAAATTTAATCAATTTTAGCAAGAATATTATAAATTATTTATATATAGCTTAAAATATATTTATATATTATTTTTTATATAATTAAAATATTTTTATTAAGTTTTCACATAGTACTAACTTTGAAAATACAAAAAACAACTTTTTTCTGTTTTCTTTTTTCAGTTGTTTTTTGAAAATTAAATGTTATCAACGAAAACGTTTTCTAATTTGCAACCAAACATATTGTCACTAGTGTTTTTTGTTTTCTTTCATCCAATCCACAAACGAGTACCCCCACTGCGGATGAAAACCTCTAAACCAATACCATGCACAGGCAAGCATTTTTCGGGATAGTACAGATAGATCAGATGTTATATTCTGAAAGATGCAATTATTTCTCATATTCCAGATATTCCAAGTGAGTACTAACCAGGTAGCCTCCCAGAGAGGATATGTATTAGATGAACCATGCCAATAAAGGGGCTATCACTAGTGTGCAACAATGTTCTCAAGAAGCACAGTAAGGATTCCACATTGTTTGTGCCAAGATAGTCATATTTGAGATGAGAAAGCGCATGTGAAGAGAATATGGGAGGCCATTTCTGTGTGACTGTGGTAGAAGGGGCAACACACGTCCTCATCTTGGATAATTCCTTTGGCTTGCAAGTTGTTTCTTGTTGGTAGAGCAATCGCCAACCGAAGAACATAACCTTTGAAGGGGCCTTCATCTTCCAAAAATGATTGAATAGATTAGATAGAGTAGAAATGGATTGATGTACCTATAAAGCTACAAAAGTAGATGACACCTAATAAGCTCCTAAATGGTTTGGGCTCCAAGACCATGTATCGGGAGACCCTTTTTGTATATTGACACCTCTAATTCCCTTTCTAATTGTCTCAATAACATCTCTTCCCACACAAACAGCGCTCGCCTCCACTCCAAACCCCACACCCACCTACCATCAACCAAATTACCCGTTTCACTAACTTTTTCTTCCTTTTGTATGGAGTTTAGGAACAACTTATTGTATTTTTTCTGCAAACATTCGTCACCCAACCATATGTCATTCCAAAACTTCAAGGACTGGCCATCACCCACATTACATTGGACCATCTCATCGAACCATCTATGATTAGCCTTAGTGATGCACTCCCTTTATCTCCTCAACCAAGGTTCCTTCCTCTAAGAAGATGGAGGATGGAAAAGGTTAGGAATGGAAGGGAACTTGACGCCACTTCTCTAGGGAGAAGATAAGTCAAGAAAAATTTTACTAGGAGGCTTGCCACAAGGGAGAGGACCTTTGATAAAAGCTTAAAGGAAGAGAATCCTCAAGAGAGAGGTTTCTCAATGAAACTTTACTATAGAAGAATGCTCTTAAAGAGTCTCATATCAATTCCAAATTCAAGTGTGATGATTACAAGAGAGACTATGTGTATATATAGCCCAATGAGAAAGCTAGACACTCAAAACTAGACAATGTGGACTTTAGGCCTAATTAGGATTAAAGACACCTAATCTAAACCTAGGAGGGGTGCAAAAGCTAATCCAAAGGTGTGAGAAGGAAGCCCAACACGCTTTGGATAAGAGGCCCTTAACTAAGCTTACCTCATCTCACTAACTAATAACACTTCTTCTTCCTAATTACAAAGTAAATGGCCAAAATACATGGCCCAAAAGGAAATTAAGAGCTAAATAATATTTACAAAGGGGAATCTATGGACTATGGCCTAATATGTCTATCTCCATCATGAGTTGAGGTCTTGATGAGTCTTTTCGGGCCAAGTCTTCCTCTATCCTCCTAGCCATGACCCCAGTGTGAGAGCCCTTGGTAGGTAGGATTGTATCATCTCCTCCCCTATCAGAAGAATTTGTCCTTAAATCTGAAGGGTCATCCTCTTCCACGTCAGCACCTAAAAAAGGCGTAAGGTCACAAACATTAAAAGTGTTGCTAACTCCGTAATCCTCAGGAAGGTCTAACTTATATACATTATTATTTACCTTTACAAGGATTTGGAAGGGACCATCTCCTCGAGGGCTAAGTTTGAACTTCCTTTTAGAAGGAAAACGATCCTTTCTTAGGTGAAGTCAAACCCAATCGCCTTTTTCGAAGATGATTTCCTTCCTTCCATTGTTGCTAGATGAAGCATACCCCTTAGATTGGTTTTCAATATTGGTTTTGAACCTCTCATGTAATTTTTTAAAAAATTTAGCCCTAGTTTCCCCTTCTTTATGAAAAAGTCGGGTGTTAGAAAGTGGCAACAAATCCAAAGGAGTGAGAGGATTAAAACCATATACAACCTCAAAAGAGGAATGCTTAGTGGTTCGATGGACCACTCTGTTATATGCAAATTCAATGTGGGGGAGATATTCATCCTAAGACTTGTGGTTGCCTTTTAAGAGTGCCCTCAACATAGTGGATAGAGATTTATTCACCACCTTAGTTTGACCATCTGTTTGAGCATGACAAGTGGTTGAAAAGAGCAGCTTAGTTCCTAGTTGTGCCCAAAGAGTTTTCCAAAAATGGTCAAGGAACTTAGCATCCTTATCAAAGACTATAGTCGAGGGTATTCCGTGCAAGCAGGCAACCTCATGAAAGAAAATTCTTGCGATGTGACTCGCATCATCCACTTTGTGCCAAGGAATTAAATGGGCCATTTTGCCAAAGCGGTCCACTACCACAAAGATGGAGTCTACATCTCGTTGGGTTCTTGGGAGCCCAAGGACAAAGTCCATACTAATATCTACCCAAGGTGTAGAGGGAGTGGGTAAATGTGTGTAAAGTCCATGAGGCATTACTCGGGACCTAGCTTGTAAACTAGTTATGCATCTCAAACAATGTCTTTGGACATCCTTTTTCATATAGGGGCAAAATAATTTTTCTTTCAAAAGCATTAAGGTTTTATCAATTCCAAAATGCCCTATGAGCCCACCTTTATGACTCTTTTTTGTCAGCAATTTCCTAATTGATCCTCGGGGTACACAAAGTTTGCCTTCTTTGTACAAGTACCCCTCACATATGTAGAAACCATCTTTGGCTTTGGGAGATGAAGTAGCATAAATGGTTCCAAAGTCTTGGTAAGAAAGATACATTTCCTTTATGTCATCAAATCCCAAAATTTGAGTACTAAGGGTGGCAATGAGAGAATACCTCCTTGAAAGAGCATCGGCCACCACATTTGTTTTTCCCTTTTTATATTTGATGACATAAGGAAAAGTTTCAAGAAATTCAACCCATTTAGCATGCTTCTTGTTCAACTTTTCTTGCCCTTTTAAATACTTAAGTGACTCGCGGTCACTATGAATGACGAACTCCTTGGAAACAAGATAATGTTCCCAAGTTTGGAGGGCACGAATCAAGGCATAAAACTCCTTGTCGTAGATGGGGTAGTTGAGGTGGGCACCATTGAGTTTTTCACTAAAATAGCCAATTGGGTGCTCTCCTTATAACAACACAGCTCCGACACTCACTCCTGATGTATCACATTCTAGCTCGAAAGTTTTTTAAAAGTCAGGGAGAGCTAGAACCAGTGCATTAATGAGTTTATCTTTGAGAAATTGAAATACTTCTTCTTGTTTTTTACCCCACAAAAAAGGGACTTCCTGCTTCACCAAGTTATTGAGTGGTGAAGCTAGTGTGGAGAAATTAGGCACAAAGCGCCTATAAAATCCCGCGAGACCATGAAAACTTTTGATCTCAGTCACACTAGTAAGGGTGGATCACTCTTGGATGACCTTGATTTTTTGGGGGTCCACTTGGACCCATTGGGCACTAATGACAAAGCCCAAGAAAACTATGCTAGGAACACAAAAAGTGAATTTTTCTAAGTTTACAAAAAGTTTATTTATTTTAAGGACAGATAAAACTTCCCTAAGATGTCCTATATATTCATCTAAGGACCTACTATAAACTAAAATGTCATCAAAATAAACGACTACAAACCTACCAATACAATCCCTAAGTACATGATTCATGAGGCGCATGAAAGTGCTTGGAGTATTAGTGAGCCCAAAAGGCATTACCAACCATTCATAAAGACCGAATTTGGTCTTAAAAGCGGTTTTCCATTCATCTCCCTCTTTGATTCAAATTTGATGATAACCACTTCTAAGATCAATTTTTGAAAATATTTGAGCTCTATGCAATTCATCAAGCATATCATCTAGCCTAGGGATTGAGTGTCTATACTTAATGATGATGTTGTTGATGGCATGACAGTTTATACACATCCGCCATTTCCCATCCTGTTTAGGTACCAATAAAACAGGGACTGCACAAGGGCTAAGGCTCTTTTGAACCTAACCCTTCTCTAACAAGTCTTGAACTTGAGACTCCTTTTTAGTCTTAAAGGGGTTTGTCCTATATGCAGGCCTATTAGGTAGACTCGCGCCAGGAACAAGGTCAATTTGGTGTTCAATTTTCCTTAGAGGTGGTAATCCTTGTGGAACCTCTCGAGGGAAAAGATCATCAAATTCTTTTAAAAGGTTTTGAACCCCTTTTGGAAAAGACTCAATTTCTAGACTTGTGGCAGTGCCACAAGGTACCTCTTTACAAAGAAGGAGATAGAAAGGTTGATCAAGTAAGAGAGCTTCTTTAATGTCCAATATTATTGTAAAATGACTCTCTTTCCTAATAACCTCCTTGGAAGGGGTACCTCCTTTTGACTTTCCCTCTTTACCCTTTTCAAGCTTTAAGGGTGGGCACCTTTTTTTTTTTTTTTTTTTTGCTTTTGCTTTTGATTTTTTTTTCTCATCTCTTTTATGTTTCATGACGAATTGATCATCAGCCACTTCAGAAGGTGTTAAAGGAATCAACTTTATTTTCTTGCCCCTATGAGTGAGGATTATCTCATTAGAGTAGTCATGGTGAATGACTTGCTTGTCAAACTGCCAAGGCCTTCCTAACAAGATATGGCCGACCTTTATTGTAACTATATCACATAATATCTCATCTTGATACTTTCCAATAGAGAATGGAACCTTTACTTGTTGGTTTATAACCATTTATCTTTCCTCATTAAGCCATTGGAGTTTGTAAGGTTTAGGATGAGGAATTGGTTGCAAGGCTAGCTTCTCTACCAACCTTGAGCTACAACAATTGCAACAAGACCCATTATCCATAATGAGAGAACACGTTTTTTCTAAAACTTTACACCTTGTATGAAATATGTTCTCTCTTTGTGAGTGGTCAAGCTCAAGTGCTTGGCTTCCAAGAAGGCGCCTAACCATTAAAAGGTCTCCATCACAAGGGTTTTCAACAATGTCATGCTCATGATGCTCATGACCCCCTTCTTCCTCACTCTCACAAGAGGAGGAAGATGAGCTATTCTCACAAAAAATATCTTGACCACCCCTCATGATGTGGTCTCTCCCAAGACATTTAAAGCATTTAATACTACTAGTCCTATTGCTAGCACTAGCAGGGGGGTTTTCTCTATGATGCATGGGTTTATGTTCTTTATGCATGTGTTTAGATGGTTCCTCTTTGGGAAAGCTCTTGGAAAAGCTTCCCTTGCCTAGGTCCCTCTTTGCATAATTGTAGGATGGATATTCTCTTTTTGCACCACCTTTTCTTTTTAATTGATTTTCAAATTTTATGCAAAGTTGGACTAGGTCATCTAGATTATTATATGGCAATAGCTCAAATTTGTCTCTTATCTCAGAGCTCAAGCCACTTAAGAACCTAGCTTCGATGGTCCTTGGTTCCCCGGTGACGTCCGCTCTCATCATGAAAAGCTCCATGGTTTGTCTATACTCCTCAATACTTGAGTTATACTGCTTTAATCTTTGGAGTTTATCCAAGAGCTCTCTTTCATAATAAGAGGGGACGTGTCTCCACCTCATAGCCCCTTTGAGATCATTCCAATAATCCACATGAGGGTTACGAAGGTGACGCCTCTCATTGACCAAGGAGGTCCACCAATACATGGCATGCCCTTAGAAGCTAAAGGTTGCCAGCGGAACTTTTCTTTCTTTGCTAATGTTATAACAAGCAAAAAGTTACTCTACCTTCATTTCCCAATCAAGATAGACCTCCACATCCCTTTTGCCATGAAAATGAGGGAGATATACTTTTTGTTCCCTAGGAGAGTTTTGGGGTTGATTATGATGTTGATGCACTATCCTCACCCTAGGTCTTTCATAAACTTCATTTTCACTCATCTCAATTGCCATTGATGAGCTAGATTTATACCTTCTTCTTCTCTCCCTTTCTTCCCTCTCTCTTTCTCTTTCTCTCTCATTTTCTTCTCTTCTCCTTTATTCCCTTTATTCTCTTTCTTTTCCTTCTCTTTCCTTTTCTTCTCTTCTTTTCTCTTCTCTCTCTTCTCTTTCCTTTCTTTCCCTTTTTTTTCCTCGCTTCTCCTTTCTTCTCTTTCCTCTTGTTCCTTTCTCTCTTTTTCCTTTTCCTCACGCCTTCTTTCTTCCCCTATCTCTCTTTCTCTTTTCTCTTGTCTTTCTTCTACCTTTCATTCTCTAAAATCACTCACAAATTTATCTAAGTTGGTTAACTTAGGTGAACCTTCTTGATTGAAACTTTTATTAGATGTGTGTGAGCTCATGTTGAAAATATTTAGGGGAAGATCCTAAAGGCAACACTGTTTACTCTTTTGTTGTTTCCTCCCTAAGTGAATCACTTAAGAGTCTTTGGAACTCAAAAGATCTTCACACTAAGACGTAAAAGCAAGTAAAAAGAAAGTAAAACAAGGTAAGGATCTAAGCACGTGCACCTAAGGTGGAAGGATGAGGTACCAATTCCTCCCTCCACCTAAGCGAGAAACTACAAACTTATTACCATCAAAGAGGTGACCCTTATGGGCATCCAACACCTCAAATAAAATGGCCTTTAAACAAATACATCCAATTGAAAAAGCTAAAAAGACTCAAGTGTTGGGGTTGTTGAAGTCTTTGATCCAACTTTTAGTGTTTGCCTCTCAAATTTTTTGTGTTTCTCCTTGAATGATTTCTTCCTTAGCTTAGTTCAACTCTCCTAAAAAGTGCTACCCTTGTGGAAAGCTATTGTTTTGGCCTCCTTTTCCTTACAAAGTGGCGCACAAAGTAAGAGCAAGAGAGTGCAAAAGAAGAAAAAGCAAGAAAAGCTTAAAGAAAGAAAGCACACATCCAAATGGATAGAATATATTTTTTGACAAACTCAAAGATTTTAGAAACAAGACAATCAACAAGTAAAGACTACCAAGTAAAGGTTAGAACTCAAAAGGGAACTTAGAAAGGCACTAGAGTAGATTTTGGACAAAAAAAAAAAGACTCAAAAAAAATTTTCTATGGATTGCACAAAAAAATAAAGCAAGATGTCCGGACCTTTAAAGGAGATAATTCAAGCAAATTCTATGAAATTTAAACACTCCTTTTAGTGACTTAAACAAATTGAGGTGCACTAATTTTTTTTTTGGTACTCTTTTTACTTCTTTTTAGCACTTTTTACTAACTCTTTTTTTTTACTTATTTTACTCTTTTGATTTCTTTTCTTCTTCTTTCTTTCTTTCTTTTTTTATTTTTTTTTTTGCACCAGTAAAACAATTTTGAAGTGAAATATGATGGGTGTAGAGTCAATATACGCTTGAACTAAAGAAGTAAAAACAACCACCACAAGTTGATAGGAAAGGTGCAAACCAAAGAAATTAAAGTAACTAAACATGCAGTAGATTTTAGGTGTTTAGTAGAAAGCATTCAATGAGAGGTTTATGGGGTCTAGGCAAGCTTGATTGTTCATGTTTTTAAGCCCAAAACATGCGGCCAAATTGATCTCAAATTAGCCAAATTAACTCACTAAAGAGACTATCACAGTATTAAGCTACCAAAATGAATAGGAGATATTAAGAAGAAATTGAGCATTTTTTTTTCTTTTTGAAAGAAATTTCATAAAAACATGTTATGAACTAAAACATGTAGAACTTCTTATAAGACTTACTCAAGAGGAAAACTCCTCTTAGATGCTCAATTTCAAGAAGCAATCACACACTCTTTTATGGAAAAAAAAATGAAAAAGCTAAACAAGGAATTTAGATGACAATAAATGGACTAAACATGACAATCTAAAGACAAAACAAGGAAGAATAAAAACTGAAAAAAATCAAGTGCAAAAAAATAAACAAACTTTCACCAAACTCACAAGATGAAACACTCAACAAGAAAAAGAAGAAAAATTGGCAAGATAAACATAAAGTGTAATTTCCAAGAGTCTCGACCACCTTGGGTGGCCTTTTTCACTAAGATAGTGAAATCATTACAAATGCTCTCTTAGGAAGATCACAAGAGTTTGAACAAGAAAATAAATGTAAGAAAAGAAACCTAAAATATGACAAATGATTCAATGAAAAGGACAAAGATAATTGAACCAACAAGAATAAAATTGCAAGGAAATTAAATTGCAAGAATATAAAACTATAAAGTACTACTACAAGACATAAAAAGGAAATGAAAATGATAATAAGGAAAGCAAGAAATAATGTAACAAAAACTGTAGAAAAATAGAAGAAATTGATGCCTAAGAGAAAAAGAAAGAGGAATTAACCTTCATGAAGATGGCTCCTGATACTAAATTATGCACTCCCTTGATCTCTTCAACCAAGGTTCCTTCCTCTAAGAAGATGGAGGATGGAAAAGGTTAGGGATGGAGGGGAACTTGACGCCACTTCTCTAAGGAGAAGATAAGTCAAGAAAAATTTTACTAGGACGTTTGCCACAAGAGAGAGGACTCTTGATAAAAGCTTAAAGGAAGAGAATCCTTAAGAGAGAGGTTTCTCAATGACACTTTACTATAGAAGAATGCTCTTAAAGATTCTTATATCAATTCCAAATTCAAGTGTGATGATTACAAGAAAGCCTAGGTGTATATATAGTCCAATGAGAAAGCTAGACACTCAAAACTAGACAATGTAGGACTTTAGGGTTCCTTCCTGAAGATGGAATTAACCTTTCTGAAGATGGCTCCTGATACTAAATGATGCACTCCTTTGATCTCTTCAACCAAGGTTCCTTCCTCTAAGAAGATGGAGGATGGAAAAGGTTAGGGATGGAGGGGAACTTGACGCCACTTCTCTAAGGAGAAGATAAGTCAAGAAAAATTTTACTAGGAGGTTTGTCACAAGGGAGAGAACTCTTGATAAAAGCTTAAAGGAAGAGAATCCTTAAGAGAGAGGTTTCTCAATGACACTTTACTATAGAAGAATGCTCTTAAAGAGTCTTATATTAATTCCAAATTCAAGTGTGATGATTACAAGAAAGACTAGGTGTATATATAGTCCAATGAGAAAGCTAGGCACTCAAAACTAGACAATGTAGGACTTTAGGCCTAATTAGGATTAGAGACACCTAATCTAAACCTAGGAGTGGTGCAAAAGCTAATCCAAAGGTGTGGGAAGGAAGCCCAACATGCTTTGGACAAGAGACCCTTAACTAAGCTTACCTCCTCTTACTAACTAATAACACCTCTTCTTCCTAATTATAAAGTAAATGGCCGAAATACATGGCCCAAAAGGAAATTAAGAGCTAAATAATATTTACAAAGGGGAATCTATGGACTATGGCCTAACATGTCTATCTCCATCATGAGTTGAGGTCTTGATGAGTCTTTTCGGACCAAGTCTTCCTCTATCCTTCTAGTCATGACCCTAGTGAGAGGGTCCTTAGTAGGTAGGATTGCATCACTTGGCACCACAGATTTTCTTGAGATCCCATGACCATATTGACATGTTGTTATCTGTTTCTTGAAGAAGTCCCCTCCAACCATTATATTTGCAATTTAGGACTTTGTGTCATAGCTGAGGCTAATCTGACACTAGTAGCCATCTCCATTTTCCGAGTAAGGATTCATTGAAGGTGAAAACATCTCTGAACTCTAGACCTCCCCTTTCCTTTGGTTCACACATTTGCTTCCAACTAACCCAAGATAGTTTCTGATCCCTTGGTTGTGCACCCAAAGGAAATTTTATTGTAGACCGTTTATTATTTTTCCAATCTAGGATGGTACCTTAAAGAAAGACAAGTGGAATAGGGGCACTACGGATATGACAGCTTTGATAAGGCAAATTCTTCCAATGTACGATAGGTTCTTGTGCTTCCAACGTACGATAGGTTCTTGTGCTTCCAACTATCAAGTTTACTTTAAAGTTTCATAATCAAAGGTTTCTAAGTTGCCACTTTTCTCAAGTTTGCACTGATAGGTATAACAAGATAGGTAAATGGAACAGTTAGAATTTTGCTATTTAGTGTCATTGCATACCTCTCCACTTGCATAGTTGATAAGCCTAGGCCTCCACAGTTGCTTTTGAGATAATTGACTTTGAGACCCGAGCAAAGTTCAAACCATCTTATGATTGCCTTGATTGTCAAGACATTTTGTGGTGAGCCCTCCCCAAAGAATATTGTGTCATATGCATATTGTCGGATTTCCACTTAAACCTTCTCTTTTCCCACCTGATAGGGTTGATACAAACCCTTTGATAAAGCCCCCCTGACTAGTCCGTTTAGACCCTTGGCTACTATCGTAAATAGCAAGGGTGCAAGGGGGTCACCCTGCCTGAGACCCTTTGTGGGTTGGAATTCTACAGTCGGTAAGCCATTCACTAGGATGGATATTCTACTCGACACTAGGCTTGCCCTAATCTAGTTGATCCACATCTGAAAAAACCCAAGTCTTTATAGCATATAGAACAAGAAATCCCAAAAGACTGAGTTATATTCTTTTTCAAAGTCTACTTTGAAGAGGAATCAATTTCTTTTCTTCCTCCTTGCCTCGTCGAGGACTTCGTTGGCAATAGCAATTGTGTGCAGTAAATGCCTTCCAGGTAGAAAAACACTTTCACATTCGTCAATTAGTCTTGGAAGTATTTTCCCCAATCTAGCAGCCATAACTTTTGATATGATCTTGAAAAGGCAACCAACCAATGAGATAGGGCAGAACTCACCTAGATTTTAAGGGTTAGGCAACTTTGATATCAATGTGATAAATAAGGAATTGCACCCAGCAGGTAGCCTACCTTTGTTAACGAAGTCCCTGATAAATGCCATTATGTCCTCCTTCAGCACCCCTTAGAATTTTTTTATGAAGTTGAAATTGTAACTATCCGGTCCTGGGCTTTTGTCCCCCCCTCCCCTACAACACCAAACTACATCTTTTACTTCTACTTCATCAACTTGTGCACAAAGGACTTGATTGTCAGATTGTGAGATATTGGGGAAAAGAATTCCATCCAAGGTAGGTGTAGGCCATGAAGTCTTTGTGAACCTATTATCAAAGTATGATATGAGGTCCCTTTTTACTATGTTTGGATAATCTAACCACACATCATTGACCATGATCCTTTTTAGTGAATTTTCATGCCTTTTCCATTTTATTACCTTGTGAAAGTATTTTGAATTGCAGTCACCTTCTTTTGCCTATAGGAGTCTAGACTTTTGCTTTGCGAAAGAGATGTTGCATTTAGCCATTTCCCATAGTGCCTGTTGGGACTCTCTTCTATCCTTTTCTTCAGTTATGGATAATCCTATCTCTTCACTTTTCTTCTCAAGTTGGTTCAGATGTTGTTCTAGCTACAGTTGCCTTTGCTGGATGTTCCCAAATTGCTCCCTATTCCATACCTTAATAGTTTCTTTCAGCCCTTTCAACTTGTTCCTGACTATGAATGAGGCTTTGCCTTGTAGTTTCATTGACTCCTAAGCTTCAATTACCACTTTGCTAAAGTCTTTATATGACATCTAACAATCTAGCATTTTTAACGGCTTTGGGCCCCTGTTGATTTCTTTAAGTTTGAACATCAACGGGCAATGATCTGAGAAGCTTCTGTTCAGTATATATTGGGCCCCTCCCTACCATACTTGTCCCCAATGTTCTGATATTAGGAATCTATCTAGCCAACTCTTAACTGAGCCATTTGGTCTAAACCAAGTGAATCTTCTCCGAATTAGAGGAACATCATAAAATTGCATATTTCTTATGAATTGGTTGAACTCCTTAGTTTCCCTCTTGCCATAGTGTTCTACACTCAACCCTTGCCTTTCACTTTGTTGCCTCACACAATTGAAATCTCCACAAACACACCACAATTGAATACTACTATCTGTCTTTTCCCTAGTATTTCTTGTCATACTCTTCTTTTGGCATGCAAGTCACGTTGTAAGTAAACATTAACTAACACAATCGACTTATTGTTTTCAACCCAAGTGCCTTCAAGCATAACATAGCCATCTCCGACATTATATGAATCTAAATGAAAAATGTTTGAGGACCAGATACATACCAGACCCCCAACGTTGTTGACTGTAAGTACTGCCACCCAATTAAGTCTCAAGCCTCCCCAGATACATTGGCACACCTCTTGATTGATTGTTTCCTTCTTTGTTTCCAGCAAGCATACTATATCAATTTTCTCTTGCACAATCAGTTGTCTCACATGCCTCTACTTGAGAGCACCTCCTAAACCTCTATATTATAGGATAGTATCTTCATAGCACACCTTCTTCAACCCCGGTTTGGTTCACTTTTCCAGCTTCATGAATCTTCATTTGGTCACGTGATTGTAATTGTTCCAACCTCTAAATTGTAATTCCTCCAGGTTCATTAAGTTTTATCCCCAACTTTTTTTCACTCTCTAGGATTGGGGAAGGTTCCACGTTGTCGTGCTTTTTAAGAATAATGCGATTCCGGTTTCTAATATAATCATCACTGAGTTTATTGCTTGTTTGACTATGTTCCTTTGCTGGAGAAGGTGTCCTCTTATTGATGTCATTTGTTGCGGATCTTGAGCCTAGGGAGAATGAGGTCAGCCTTCTCAGCGGTCCTCTAGTTGCACCAACTAAATTAAGGCTTAGGCATCTATTTCTAGAATCTGATGTTGTATGCGCCGATGTTGATTGAAAACGAGTTGGAGAAACTGCCCCCTCTAATTGTGGAGATTCATTCATGCCTGGGACAAAACCTTTGTTGCTGGATTCTTGTGAATTGTTGTTGGGGTAGTTCATTTTGGTATCTACCTTAACGAAACCATCACTATTCGCAACTCCTTCATCACTTAGTGACTCTAGACCTGCACCTTGGCATTGGGCTTGTGGCCCTTGGCCTGTGATTGGATTGTTGCTTTTTCCCCACTCACACGTGCTATGCTGGCAAGACCCTCGTGGGTAATTTTATCTATTTGGTCTTGTTGGTGGCTGATTGACCCAAGTGGGTTTATTTTTAAAAAAAATTACCAATATGGGTCTCTTTTATAAAATATTACCAGCATGGGTCTGTTTTGGTAGTTGACTCGATCAAACCGCAACTCCGAATTGCGGTTTCGTTGCCACGTCAGCAACGTGATTACGTGGAAGCCAGCGTGGCAAAAACGAGTATGAAACCGCAAGTGAGAATTGCGGTTTGACTGGTCTTTGACCAGCACTGCCTTGTTGTCCAATGGGTAAAAAAACACAAAAAACGATGCCTATAAAACCACAAGTCAGAGTTGCGGTTTGACTGGGGTTTAACCGGCTCCCCATTTACCTGACAGTTGCAAAAAAAATACAAATTTCTACTCACATAAAACTGCAAGTTGCATCTGCAGTTTGAATTAAATATTATTTTTACGATAAACTGCGAAGCGTTTCAGGATTATACCATCTCCTGGTTTTCTTTTTAAACGTGATTTTTTTTGTCTATTTTTTTCTTAATTTCAGTTAATAAATTAGAGTTTACACTAATATTTAATAAATATATTCTGTTTACATATATGCAGAAAAAGTTCACTTACTCTTTATCTGCCTCCGTATTTTTTTTTTAAATGAAGATGAAGAATAATCTTACTCACTTTGGTAATGAGCTGATTCATTTGTTTTAACTTAACAAGCATAATTTCAAGTTTGACTATATGTAGTTACGTTAAAATACTTAAATGGAATGTGTCATAGTGGACCCTCAATAAAAATAATATTTAATTTTAACATAAACCGCAGTTCGCACTTGCGGTTTATCGTAAAAATAATATTTAATTCAAACCGCAGATGCAACTTGCGGTTTTATGTGAGTAGAAATTTGTATTTTTTTTGCAACTGTCGGGTAAAGGGGGGCCGGTTAAACCCCAGTCAAACCGCAACTCTGACTTGCGGTTTTACAGGCATCGTTTTCTGTGTTTTTTTACCCATTGGACAACAAGGCGGTGCTGGTCAAAGACCAGTCAAACCGCAATTCCCACTTGCGGTTTCATACTCGTTTTTGCCACGCTGGCTTCCACGTAATCACGTTGCTGACGTGGCAACGAAACCGCAATTCGGAGTTGTGGTTTGACCGAGTCAACTACCAAAACAGACCCATGCTGATAATATTTTATAAAAGAGACCCATATTGGTAATTTTTTTAAAAAATAAACCCACTTGGGTCAATCACCCCTTGTTGGTGGCATATTTCGGCTGTTGCAGTATTCTGTTGTGTCGCTGCATTGGCTGACCCTGCTCCATAAACAGAAAGTGGCCTCCCTTAGCAGCATTTGTTTTTGTGCACCATTTGGACTCTTCGGTTGACCTTACAGGTTGGATATTGTTCAGTGGACCATTAACCGATTCTTCTTCTATGTTCTTTCTGGTTTTTGCACTATGAAATTCAGCCATGGCGATTGCTTTGTCTTCCTCAAGTTCCTAGTCATGTTGTGACCCATCTAACTCTAGCAAGAGACCACTATCACTGGTGTATGAGTTTTTGTCAAAGACATTCTCATACCTCCAATGTTGACATTTGCAGGACATGTTAGATGTCAATGCCTATACCCCCATGAAGCCTTTGTCTCCCTCCGTAGCCCCCCAATCTCGTGCCCTCGTTCTCCTCTCACTCCAAGCTCTCTCTCATCTCTCAAAACATTAAATTTGTTTTGTAGGAAAGTAATGTATAGAAACATTGAAAACTTTTCATGAGTTGAACTTTAAACTCAAAGATGCATAAAAGACATGAAAAGTGTTATATAAAAAGCAACATAATCGATTATATTTTGTAGCATAACTTATTATTGATACACATATTACTCTTTTTTTTTTGTACAAAATTAGTTACAAAAATGTTAATCAATTATGGTTTTCCCCTCCTATTTTGTAACATTTGCCCACCTCACCCCACACATATATACAATAATGACACATTCACAACAATAATAAAAAGAAGAAAAAGAAGAGTAACTTAAGGGTCTAGTTGGAGTTTTTTACCAACAAAATAACAAAACTAAGAATTATTTAAAAAAACACAAGAAATTGAAAAAAAAAAGTGTAAATATCCAATTTTTTTTTTTTAAAAAAAATTCTAGAAAGCTATCAAAAGTAGTTTTTCAGAAATAGAAAACTAGAAAACGTAGTTTAATCTTTAATAATATCAAGTTTTCCTTCCCTTTCGTTGTGATCTTTCATACTTCTGCGACACCTTTCATTGTGAAACTATTACAAGAAAATAGAAAATTTTAGTGCATTTAGTTTGAAAAAATATTTTATATTTTTATTTTCTGAAAAGAAAATTTATTTTCAAATTTTCAACATTAAAAAAATATGTTCGTTTTTACTTTATATTTTCTATTTTAAAAAAATAATATTATAAAATGTAATAAATTTTAGTAAAAATATTATAAAATACTTATATATAATTTAAAATATATTTATATATAATTACAATACTATTATTAAGTTTTCACATAGTTTTAATGTTTGAAAATAATTTTATTCTGTTTTCTGTTTACACATTCACATAGTTAAAATATATTTATATATAATTACAATACTATTATTAAATATACAGGAACAAGAAATGCTCTATCTCTTGGTATCGGAGCCCTGTTCTTTCCAAGGACGGTTCTTTTATCATGTAAATCATAATTTTCTGATTGAAAATAGGTATCTGTCAAAGGTGTATAGTGTTTGCTAGGATACTTATGGTAGTTAAAGGGTAGTGATGGCCAATGGAGAGCCTTTGTAAGTCCCTAGTTTCCTACCTTGATGGGTTGAGAAACACGTGCAGATTGCGACACCAAAATCATATATATATTTTCATGATATAAAAAAAAGGAGTTTTTTTTACTTTCTGATAAGCCTTATGATCTTCTATATTCTTTAATATTTATTGTTTTACAGTATATTCCGTGGATATCTTATCTACTACTTCTGTTTTTCTGCTTCTGCTTCTGTTTATTTTTTGCTGCTTTCCTACTCTTTTACTTTCCGTACTCTTGTTTTCTCACTCTCGTACATACTATAAAATTTTGTTTACACATTTAAACAATTTTTTACAAATAAATGGCTAACATACAACCTTTTAAAGGAAAAGACTACAAATCAGCTCTTGCAGCTGTAGAATCTATAACAAAGTCCCCTCCAGTGAGATATACAAAACCTACTAATGATACAGATTTTGTTCACACAGTATTAATAGGAAAAAATAACACAATAATAGCTTTACTAGAAGAAGTTTCTACAAAATTATCTAATCTTATAGATTCAAACAAAAACGGAAATATATCCAATGATATAAATGATCTAGTTAATAAGGTTTCTAGACTATCTTTAGGAACAAATATACAAACTAGAACAGTATGTAAAAACACTCATAAATTTGTCAAAGTAATAGCAAAAACAGACATAGCTGAATCCAGTAATAGGAATCAGACTAAACAGGAGAATAATACCTCCAACAAAGACAAAATTGTTATTTAAAATATGAATTTAAGACCAAATAACAGTTCACAAACACAATTACAAGATGTTTCTATGGATAGTACACCCAATAGAAATCAAACAACAGAGAGGTTTCCAGGAACTTCTCGCAGATTAAGAGAACACCAGACTAGGAGACAAGATCTCATACAACACCCAGGAATCTTAGATAGATTTCTAAATAGAAGAAGAACTACTAATGTCAGGAGATTAGAAGACTTAGTAGATATACATCAAAATACAGAAATAGGATCCAACTCAAGGATAGATTCTTTGAAGCCTAGACAACTATACAATATAGGTTGGTTAAGTTCTGAAAGAACTAATCTTTACAGATATAGGAGGATAGAAAATTTTCACCTTCCTGATAACACTTATGAATAATCCCTTTAATATCTCAACAAACAGCTACACAACTCCTAAATCAACATGGGAGATATGTCCACATGGGATTAATTACTATAGGAGTCAGATCCCTAACTAGACATATGATTCGTGCGAGAGCTTTGATAGTTCTCCATTATACAAGATTTCAAAACAATGATTCTCAAAGTATTATTGGAATCCTAGAGGTTGACTTAAATCAGCCCATATCATTAATATATCTTGCTCCAAACTTTACACTCACCCTTCCAGACTTTGTTAATCACATTAGTCTAGAGGTACAAACTATAGGTTTTAGAACAAATTGGATAGAAGAAAACCTACACCTAGATATTACTTTCATAGGAAGAATAAGTAATTATATTTCTTCCATGTATAGAATTAACACTAGACCATTAGAGGAAGCAATAATCTCTATTGGTACACAATTTTTGCCAGCTTAGGCATTCACACGAAGAAATGAGGGCCATCTATGGCAAACTCATCTACAAAGGGATGAACGAAATCCAATCACAAATCCAAATTCTGCTATTATACACAATCGATCTAGAGACCTTAGTTTAAGCTTCACAAATTATAGAAATATTCCACTTATGGATTTAGAACAAAACAGACGGGATAGTACATCCATTATTCCTAATGATGATCATATTGGTATGATGAACATCATAGACAGTGATGATGAATAAGATGATGATATGACTAAAGAAGAATGGAATCATCATCAAGCAAATATAACCATATTTAGGCAAGGAACTCTAGACAACCAAGCCAACATAGCCATGTCTAGACAAGAAACTATAAACTTAGAATCTTGGGATAGGTTTCTAAACGACCCTAACTAGGAACTATGAGATAATTTTCCCCTTGAACACAATGAAGTTAGAAGATTTCAAGAAAATGAAGAAAATGATGAAATAAATAATATCGTTAATAGATTTTTATAAAAATTAAAAATTGAAGAAGAAACTGAAGAAAAATAATTTTCTTATCAATTTACAAAAAATTTATAGGATAAAGAAGAAGATATTGTATCAACAACATCTGAAAACACAAAAGTAGGACTAATAAATCAATATGAAGAATCTACTGCTACAAATTATAGGTTAGATCCTGCTGGTACAAAAAATTATTCTCAAGGATTCCTTCCCAAAGAAACTGTACAAAATATTATCCTTAGTAACAATAAATACATATCACATGGTAAAAGATTACCAGTTGAACCAAACTTTCAAATTCCAAACTTACTTCTAAACATAGGAGGTATAGATCCCCAACTCCTTCCAACATACATAGAACAATGGACAGTTGTTGTAATCCGAGATTATGGCATACATCATGAGAAAGATGTACTATCTTCTCAAGAAATGATCGCTAAATGAGAAACTTACCTAGGCGATATCGCTAGATCTAGATTGGAATCTTTTAAGAAAAATTTCCCTAATGATCTAAACACACTGGTTATTGAACTTGGTCCAAATATTTACAATTTTTGTTCCCTTATACAAAGATTGTTTACTTCACAATCATCCAATGATGGTAACACAATTAGACAACAAATTTATCTAGGACATCTCGAAAAATTGTCTATTGAATATTTTGGTAAAATAAAAGAATATTGTTAAGATTATCTCTTGTATGCATCCATAGTTGGTTGCTTTCATGATGTTAATATAGGAGACAAAATGTTTCTTAAACTTCCAGGAAAACTGGGACATAAAATTAGAGAAAGCTGGAAAAATTATGAGGTTACTCCCATGCTGAATAACCTCTCTATACGAATACAACACATTATGAAAATAATGGAAGACACTTGCTCCCATATAGCAATACAAAAACAGCTTAAACATTCTGATGCTGGGATATATAAACAACTATACACACCCCAACAATATGCACAAAATAGATTTAAAAACAGGAGAAATATATCTAGAAATAAACAAAGATATAATAATACACAAAAATTCTTAGGGCTAAGAACTCCAAGAAAAACATATACAATAAGGGCTTCTAATGCCAGAAAACCCACTTTAAATCCTAATAGACATGTTAGGAAATTTAGGGATAACAAAACTTACAAACAAACATTAAAATGTTTTGCTTGTAGTCAACCAGGACATTTTTCGAGAGATTGTCCAAACATCGCTAATCTTTACACAAAAGAGGTTGCTTTAATAAAATCATGTCATATGAATCTTCTTTCCATTGATGAAGAGGTTTCTACTGACTTTGAAATATTATCTGTTATTAGCATAACAGAATACACAGATGAAATAAACCCAGAAAAGGTTTACAAAAATTATGATTTAATAAATGAATTTACAAATAACGAATATAGTCATTTCTATCCCAATGATGACAATAATTTCCCAATGGGGGAAAAATATTAGACGATCTAGGATATTGTCTAATGAAAACTACAGACATAAATCTTTGTTCTCACAAAATACAGTTTTATTCAGGAACAGAATCAATTCCTTGCACATATTGTGAAAGGTATTTTCATATATCAAAAAGGGCACATTGCCCACTTTGTTATAAAAATTTATGTATTAAATGTGTAGAAAAACATTTAAATATACAGGAACAAGAAATACCCTCTTTTGAAAAGAAAGAAAATATGAATAAATTGTACAACAAAGATTTAACTGATATTAGAGTTTCAGTATTAGAGACTCGGATAAATCATATAGAAGAAAAAGTTATTTTTTTAGAAAAAATAATAAAAGAGAAAACTAAAATAGATCTCCCAGAGTCTAGTTACCTATCTGAACAAAATAATATGATGGGAACAATGGAATGTATCCCATTAGTTTGTAACAAACAACAACTAATAACTTTAAAAGTATTAGTTAAACTAACTTTTCCAAAAATAAACAACAAATCATCAACAAAAAAAACTATACAAGCATTATTAGATACAGAATGTTCGGAAACAGTTATATGTAAAACTATAACTCCACATCAAAACATAGTTAAAAGTAAACATATCCAAAAAATCAGAACAATGTCTGGCGAAATTATGATAAACGATGAAGAAGTTAACAATGTTATTCTTCAATTTAGTACAAATTGTGACCCTTTTGGTCATAAAATTTTCATAAAAACAATGAGGGTAGAAAATTTAGTTCCCTCAAAACAAAATATGATAATCGGCCTAGATTTTATTTTAGGTCAAAACAGGTCAGTTACAATAAACAAAGATTATGTTATGATAAGTGATAAAACACAAATGACACCAATAGTTAGTGGTGATTCATTAAAACAAGGTATTACCACTAATAATTGTAATTGTAAAAATTTAACATTTCCAGGTACATGCGACTGTACTACGGAATTTGCATACATATTAGACCAAACAAAAGAGGATTATTCTTTATCAAATATACTAGACAATATAGTTGAGGCTTTTTCCTCAATATAAATTACAAAATCTATAAAATTCGAAAATATTCAACAAATTCTTAATAGGTTGAATAAAACAAATATAATAGGAGAAGATCCTACAAAATTTTGGGACAGAGATCCCGTAACTTGTAAATTAGAGATTATTAATCCAGATTTAATTATTAAAACAAAAGACATTCAGTTTAATAATTGGGAATAAGAAGAATGTCAGAATCATATACAAAATTTATTAAAACTAAAGGTAATAGCACCTAGTGTTAGTCCACACAGAAGTCCAGCTTTTATAGTCAACAAATCTACTGAACAAAAACGAGGTAAATCAAGAATGGTCTACATTATAAAAGACTAAACGACAACACAGTAGAAGATGGTTATTCAATTCCATCTAAAGATGTTTTAATAAACCGAATTCAAGATGCCAAATGGTTTTCTAAATTCGACTTAAAAAGTGGATTTCATCAACTTAAAATGGATCCAGAATCAATAAAATGGACAGCCTTCTCTTGTTCTGAAGGTTTATTTGAATGGAAGGTTATGTTATTCGGTCTTAAAAATGCTCCTGCTGTTTTTCAGCAAAAAATGGATAATATCTTTAAAAATGATAAAACCTTTACATGTGTCTATATTGACGATATACTAGTATTTTCTAAAACAAAAGATGATCATTTTCATCATCTAAAACAAGTCATATAAATTGGAACATTACGGATTAATAGTTTCAAAATCAAAAATGGAAATTAGTAAAAATTTCATTGAATTTCTTGGGACAGAAATAGGTAATGGAACTATAAAACTCCAGCCTCATATTTCAAAGAAAATACAGGATTTTCCAGATAAAATGGAAGAAATAAAAACACTTAGCTCCTTTTTAGGACTTTTAAATTATGCAAGAAGTTTTATTCCTAATCTAGGAAAATACACATCTCCTTTATATAATAAAACCTCATTAAAAGGAGAAAGAAAATTTAATTTTGAAGATATAAAATTAGTTAAAAAATAAAACAAATGGTAACAAATTTACCAACTTTATAATTACCATTGGATTCAGATTACTTGATAATTGAATGTGATGAATGTGAACTTGGATGGGGAGTCATCCTTAAACGAAAGAAAAATAAACACATACCAAAGGCAGAAGAACAAATTTGCAGATATGCCTCTGGTAAATATACTACAAAACCAATAATTTACAAAACTAGCACAGATTATGAAGTAAATGCTATCATACACACAGTGGATGCATTTAAATTATTTTTTATAAATAAAGAAGAAATAACAATCAGGACAGATTGTGAAGTCATAGTTTCTTATGGTAAAAATCAAATTAATAATGATAAAAAGCCACATAAAAGATGGTTGTTTTTCAAAGATTATATAAATTTTTTAGGAAAAATTATTTATTTTGAACATATAAAAGGTTCTGATAATACTTGTGCTGATATACTTTCCAGGTACATCAAGTAAAGACTTGAACTTCTACAAAGACCTGTTAGGTCACTCATACAAACATCCATATGTTGGAGAATACAAAGAAAGGAGTCAGTGGCCCCAAACAAGTAAAGTCCCCTTATCAAGCGGACCAATTCACAAAATTTGGCAAACAAGAGTTGCCAATCCTTACAAATATTTTCCAATACCCTGGAAGAGACAATACAAATGTCAAATTAAATGTTTTAATTGAAAATATTTGGAATATTCCAAAATATACTACACAAAATGAACACCTAGTTACAAAGGTGAAACAAAGCATTATAAGTGCATTATACAACTTTTGTTGTCATGACAATAAAGGAGTAGCTTTGACATCTCCTGTCTCTCCTTCTGGGAAAGGTTTCACACATTTTTATTTGATAACAGGAAAAAACAAGGGTGTTTATACATCCTTCAGAGACCTCAATGAAGCTAAACAAGACCAGTTTTGGTCTACATATAAAGGTTTCTACTCAAAGGAAGAAGCTGAAATGACAATTCGACTAAAAACAATTGATAAGAAAAAATAAAGATTGGCTTATAATTAGAGCCTTATGCTCAAACACAAACATATGTTACTACTGCTTGCAGTATCTCACAACAAATAAATCCAAATATCCTTATGGGTAAATTTGGGATAATACAGGATTTTCTGTTTGAAGTCCATTCTAAAACAATAACATACGATGGTTTATTCATAAAAGTACAAACATACTTCAATAACATAAATCCTTGTTTTGGATCTTCTGAATATTGTAAAACTGTGGACAAAGACTGTACATGCCAATTGAAGTTCATAATAAGAAGAGCTCAAATAAATTTGGGTTCTTTCAAAGCACACTTATACAGGGATGTTTTGATAACTCCCATGTTACTATTAGAAGCAGGATGTCTCCATTCTTTGGTGATACCTCCTACAGATAGGTTTTCAGCTCTGTCCCCAACATTAAACTCCATCATAAACGACATTCAGGCAGAACACATGCAGCAGGTGGCTCTACAAATTACTACTTCTCCCAGAAGTATTCACAATCATGATAGCTCAGCCACTCATGTCATAAAATTATTTACTGAGATAAATCTGAGATTCATACTCTGACTTTATTAGAGCACGATCTACTTAAAGGATTGTCCTTAAATAAAGACAAAGCATACTGGTACAATCTATGGAAAACATATATTGAAGGATCCAACTGGAACTTCTTAAAACAAGATTCCGAGAATTTTATATTGTTAAAAGAAACCTCAAATACAAAATTGTATTAGAAGAAGATAATGGGTAATAAATTTCACCCATTCCCAATTGAAGCTAACATTTCCCTTGTCAAACATTTCGAAAAGGAAAGGTTATACTAAGAAATATATGAAGAAACTGGCTGTTATGACCAGAACACTCCTGGAATGTCATCCTTCCCATCAAACTGTGATGACACTGAAGATCAGAATCTTCCTGAACAAATGGAAGAAGAGATACAAGAACTGTCTACACTCGCTTGAGAAGAAGAGCAAATTAACAAATTTACCTGTGACAAAGTAATTTTACTTCTTTACCGAAGTAATAGACTGAAGGGTAAAATTTACCTACAAAGCAGGTTGTCAGTCATGGAGTAACCTACGCAGCAGGTTACCAGTCACTAGGTTACCTTCTCAGTCGGTTTTCGGTTACCAACTTTGTCTATAAAAGGATCATAAGTCTCTTATGCTGAGCAGGTCCGAAAAAAATTCTCTCTCTAACTCCCAAATACTCTCCTCCTTCTCTCTACACTTCTCCTCTCTCCTTTCTCTTGTAAAAACTTATTTTGTGCAATAATATTAGAAGTTTTCATCAACCTCTCCCCTCTCTTTCTCCCTTTTATAAGTATTTCTTTTAATTTTTCTGCGCTTAATATTTTAAGTATGGAGTAGTTTACTCTTAAGGTATCTTTGGATGCCTAAAGCAATAAATATTTAAAGATGCGATGATCATTTAAAGGCTTATCATATGTTAATTAATTTTACTTTTCATCAAGTTTATAAGCAGATGTCTAACCGGCTCTGCCAGATTCAGTAGCTTATAAACTTTTTTTTATCAATATTATACGAAGATGTCTAACCGGCTCTACCAGATTCAGTGTCATATAATGTTGATCTGTTAATATGAATATTTTCTTTAAGTTTTCCTCATTTTCTTTCTCACCTTCTTTCTCATCTTCTCTCTCTTTTTCTCTTTTTCTCTCTCTCTCTCTTGGTCAGTTTGAAAAATTTTCCTAAATTGTAACTAAATATATTTTATTATTGTTTTGTAAAAATGAAGAAAAAAAAACACCACAAACAAAACCCTCGAGGCATATTGAAAGGGGGGTGGAGAGATAAAAAATAAGTGCGAAAATGAAAGGCATATTAAACATTTTGTGGATCCAGCCCACAAGTTTAGTTACCAGGGAAAAAAGTGGGGTATATGATGACAATTTTGCCACCAAAATGTCATATATTTCCGACAATATCCCTTATCAAACAAAACAACCTACGAATCGCATGAAAAGCGGCATTGAGTGAGAGTGTTCCCTCTCCTCTGCTCAAACAATGTCTCAAACATTGCATCCCTTCCTCCCCAAAAATCTTGGTTAGTGTCTTTCTCTCTTATTCCCTCTTCTCTCTGCTTCAATATTATTCTCATTATTACATAATACAAAACAAAACCTAAGTATTTTTTGCCACGCTTTTAAGTGCTTCAGAATCCAAAACATGCTTTATCTGTTTAGCTTAAATTGCAAACTAAAACACTAGGGTTTTCAATAAAATTCGCAGGTTTATGAATTATGATTGAAAGCTTCTTACCCTGTGACCGTTTTCTTCTTTATCTGTTCTGTTTTTAGTTTTTTCTTAGCCCCATCACAAATATTGTTACTTGTGTTTCTTATCTATTAGCGTGGCTATTAAGGGCTTTTGAGGCTTCATCCTTTTGGGGAATGATATTTTGCGCTTCTGTTAATGATAGAATGTTGTTCTGTGCATTTCTATTATTTTGGCTAGCTCCTACTACCTGTGTGTTGAACAGTAATGTTGTTATAACCTACAACATGATTCCTCTTGGCAATTAAGTTGTCAATTATTGGTTACTGGAGTTTTCTCTTCGTTTAATGTACTAATAATATGTGTAGGTTTTCAGTTGTAGGTTAATGTCTATGCTTATGTTCATTGTTTAAAAACATAACTAGGAAGAACTACATATCAGTTGTTAATTATTGCCTCTTGATTAGTGTTTATGTTTTTAAACAATGAGTATAAACATTAACCAAGCAATGAATACTAGGAACCTCTTATTTACATATCAGTAATTGTCTGTAGATATAATATCGGTGCTTGTTTAAATGACGCGTGTGGCATTGTAGGTGGTAAGTCATACCAATTATTCACTTTCATTACTAATGGAAATGTTCTTTTACCCAGTATAGGCTTTTTTTCTTTGATTAGTTTTTTGGGTGTGGGTGTTTGAAAGAGCTTTTACGGATTTGTACTTATGAAAGTCCCAGTAGTCAGTAGCAGTCTAAAGCAGAGTAGAGTGGTCGTTGTTTGCTATGGGATTTTCATAGTGGTGCAATTTTCTCTTGTGGCCATTAAATTAATGGCTTTTTCACATGCTATAGGGATAGTAGTCATGGTACCTTGACATAGAAATGAAAAACCCATTTTTACTCCTGAAACATCGATTGTCTAGCTATTTTTTGAGTAAAGTTGTGATTTCTCTTCATTTTCTAATGCATTTCTTGCTTTAGAAAGATAATAGCCTTTGAAACCCGTCTTCCTTGACTATTCCATAAAAGATACCTCTCTAATTTGAACTCTGTTCCTTGATTTCCTTCACACACTACAAGACTATTTTTTCCCGTGGTTGGTTCTTTTGTCCTTTAAACTTCTCAGTTCACATTCTGCTAATTTTATCTAATTTATTATATTCTTTATCAATTAACTTCTCCATCATATTTCATTTTTTTACTTCATTTTTACTGCTCTTAGGCTGATGATGATTTTGTGTATGTAAACTATGACCTATTATTTATCATGATTTTTTTTTAAGTATCTATATGTAGTATATATAATTTTGTTTATCTTCTAAATTTAAATATTTAAAATAGCAGCCATCCCATTTCCTGCTAGTGTTTTCAGAGTTGGCTGCTACATGCAATTATCCGAGATTGATAATTATGGTGAAAATGTCTCATAAACCCATATGACTTTTAAGCTTATTTCAATAATTTTATTAGTTTAGTTTATCAAAATAAGCTCCTTTTATCTTATTTCATCAGTAAGTCTCATAGTCAAGTTTATATCACAAGCTATCAGTGCTAAGAACTTATGAATAAATGCATGATTAAGATGTTTACACAAACACATCCTTTGTTTATGCTATTTTTTCTTCGCAATGGTCCTCTTTCTACTGCAATGCATTTCGCAATTGTTGATAGTTTTTACTTTTTTAGTTATCGGCATCCATTTAATGAAAGTGAATAATCAAAGTGAAGTAATTAACTTGTTATAATGTTGGTTTTAATTGAAAATGGTGAGTGAGATTTATTTTGTTCATGACCCTTTAGAGGGGCACTCACCAAACTGAAAGTGTCTTTTCTTTTTATGGATGATTGAACCAATGTGGATCCACATGTTTTATTTGCAAGTTGCTTGTAGAATAGTGTTAAGCCAGACTGATTTTAGCGTGAATAGTTTGTTTAAGGCTGGCTTTTCCAGAGTTGGCTCCCTGTTGTTAGACTTGATTTCTATCTTAACTGAACTTTATCACGGGTTTACTTGGCAGGGCACCATGTTTTTTGTCACTTTCTTTAATCCTTCTTTTTTGTCCTCCTATTTTTATCTGTGGAATTAAATTATTTTAGTGGTATTGAAGGATGTGGAATAGCAGATGGCAAGTGTCTCCCATGTTCAGGTGTTTGTGGAAGAACTGCTGCTGTATATTCTTACTCTTCTCTAGGTAATCACAGAATTCATCCCCACGTCAAAATTAGAGGACTAAAATGTGGCTTTCGAGGTGCATCTTTTGTATGTTTAGCAAAGAGGAACCCTGATTTCTCAAGGCAGAACAAGCATGGGTCCTCCAGAAGCAGGAATAGGAGCAATGATGGGAGAGATAGCTTTGACAGCTTTGATGAAGATATGTTTTCTTTGAAAAATGGACCACCTGTGTCTCTTTCAAATTCAGGAAAATTCCAAGCTACTTCAGCCCCTGGTCCTAGAGAGAAGGAGATTGTTGAGCTATTTAGGAAGGTCCAGGCTCGGCTGCGTGAGAGAGCTGCTTCCAAAGAAGAAAAGAAAGTCGAAGCCTCCCGAGTGCAAAGTAAAGAGAACAGTACTGTGGATTCCCTGCTCAAACTACTGAAGAAACACTCGGTTGAGCAAGTAAAGAGAAGTGGTGGAGGAGGGAGAGGAAAAGATTCTAGTTCTGACCAGTTGCAAGAAAGTAACCAATATGATGGAGGAAGAAACACTAAAATTTCTGATTTGGGTAGTGTTCCAAAGGATGAGGGCAATGTATCCTCGGTCACTAGGCCTCGGTCAAATTTCCAAAGACGGTCTCCAGTTCCTCGAGTAAAATACCAGTCTGTCTCTAATAATGAGGATGGTATGAATGTATTGCCAGTAGGTAGTGAGGATAGGGAGAACAATCAGGATCAAATAGATTTGAAGCTTCATGATGAACCAGAGCCTGACTCTGAATCTGATATTGATTCAAAGGATGAACTTTTCTTTCCAAACATAGGGATGGCTGAATTGTCTGAGGATGAAGATTCTGAGCAAACATATAATGATGAGAGTGTGGAGGGGCAGTCCACAGCTCAAGATTTGAGTGCACTGAAGCTGTCTGAATTGAGGACACTAGCAAAGTCTCGTGGCCTCAAAGGATTCTCAAAAATGAAGAAGAGTGACCTGTTGGAGTTGCTAACCGCGAGCTGATTCTGAGGGAATGATATGCAAGACTAAAAAGGGACAAAATAACACATGGCATGATAAAATAGATTTTCTTTTTCCTGCTTTTGACTTGACATTCTATCTTATGTTTTTGTGTTCTTTTTTTGCCACACTGTAACTTAATTCTTCCAAGTACTTGAGGTCTAGAGTTTGTGGATCATTAGAGTATCTTTGCCTCAGAAAATTTTTAAATTTGTAGTTATATTACTGGGATGAGATCTTGTGCCTTTTGTTTATGATGTGATCCAAGTGAGTAGTGACCTACCGGCTAGTGAAACATTACATCATTGTCCTGGTATTTTGGTTATGTCTTCTCTATTCTTTTGTTGATGAGAATTTTGGTGGTCATTCCCTTGATGTACATCTCAAACGGTCTTAAAAAAAGAGATCAAGTTGGCCCAAAAAGTGTCTTGGCCCATGTTAGTTTAATTTTAATGATTTTGTTCACACTAGGCACATGGTTTGAGGAATTGGGCATGATTACCAAATACCAAAAGCTGAAGGCATCTACTTTGCTAACAATGTCTGTGATTGAGTAGAATCCATTCAAAAGAAATGAAATGGAATTAAGTAAAAATATTAAAATATAATGATAAAGGTGTGGATTCTATTAATTTTCTTTCATTTTGTCTTATGCTTTTACCAAAAAAGCTGTACATTACTGTTTGGAATGTGATGATTTCTAAGTGTGAGAAAAAAATAAAAGAAAAAATGTGATTTTTTTTTGTGCACAAAATATAAAGGAAGACGTATCTCTTTCTGTGTAAGAAAAAATAAAACAAAAAATGTGAGTTTTGTGCATTTTCTTGAGTAATTAATACGCTTTTCTTTTTTGTTTACACTTTTGTTTTCTCCACTCTAGATTTCATTGTTGGACTAGATCTTATTTCTTACCATTTTTAGCAAAAGAAAAACGATTTATTAACTACGATTGTTTAAATTGCTAGGTAGTTTATTATTGTGTTTTTTTATTAGTTTATTATTAACAAATTGTTAGTTTTTTATCTTGGAAGATATTTAAATTTGCAACATCGCCCTTTGTTTCTCTGTAGACTTTACTATTAAATTAATCTTATGTCACATTATAGATCTTGTTTACTGTACTTAAGATTTAGCTAATTGTAATTCTGTAGTTTTAGATTTGTTTAGTTTGAGTGCAGAGTAGTTTCCAATACACACACAAGTGTTCTAATCCTATCATAAAATGAGTGAAGAAAAATAATTACACTACAAAGCTTTTCATTGAAATTTTTTTGCTCGTTTTTCTCTATTGAGTTCTTTCAAACTCCTCTCTAAATTCAGAGAAAAGTTTAATTTATACCAAATTTAAGTAGGATGGGATCAAGTAAATCTGAATTAAATCGGGCAATTAGGTATAGTGGAAGTAACTCTCCCAATTAATCAAGGTTTGAATTTCTGTCAAAATTTAGTGTTAAAACAGCTTAATTAAGTTTTGTTTATAAAGTTAAAAAAATCATTTTTGATCCTTAAAATTTAAAATTTTTTTTATTCACTTTTAGTCTTTCTTCTTCAGTTGGTGTCGTTAAAAAATTGTAAACAGAGAGTATATTTTTGTACTCGTGAATCACTTTCTTTCTTAACCCTAACCCTCCAATCTTCTTCGATTTGACATTAGCACAACCAAATATACTGGAACTTATAAACGAACAACGTTAATACAAAAAATAAATTAATTTCAGGACTAAAAAAATATTTTTAAATTTTAAGGACAAAAGTAATTTTTGATAAAATTTTACGGACAAAAAACTTAATTAAACCTAAAATATATTTTAAAGAAGACTGTCTTTGAAAAACAAATATGTAAAAATAATAATATCATGATTAATCATGTATTAATATAGGAATAATAATATTATCACATTTTCCTGTTTCTGGTGAGGTAGCTATGGATTTTAATCAATAATATTGGGAAAATAAAATAAAATAAAATACATATTTTTTTTAAAAGAGTTTAATTAGTATATTTTATAATATAAAAAAGTTTTATATTGACATTTAATTACATATCTTTATTTATATGACTTTTAAAATATTAATTGATAAAAATTAACAAACTTACCGTAAATAAAAAATTATGATTAAATTACAGTGTAAAACTTGCTACACTAACAATGCATACTATTTAAATTTTTTTAAAATCTATATTTTTTTAGAAGAGAGAAAAAAATTAGGAAAAACCATGCTTCACTCTTATAATGAGAAAAGTATATAGAACGAATTTACAAGTATTAGTATATTAAAATTAAAATAACGAGAAATGTATCTTATGTGCATATGAGGTGTGGCGACACAATATCGAGTTAGATTCATCTTGAATTAAATATTGGGTGAGGATTTGAGACATTTAAAATATTTTTGTTTTAGGGAATATTATATTTTATATTTATATGGTGGGACTTGACATGAAGTACTCACGTCCAAATTTGGGAAAGGTACAGGGGTCAAATTTTAAATACCCTTTTAATAGAAGGGTTGTCTTAGAGAAGACTATTCTAAGTTCTAACTAATTAAATTAAAAATAAAAGAGTATTATACGAAAATTCAGAATTTTCAAAACTTAAAACGTCTTCACTCTTCTCGACAAGTCAACATGCTCAACATATTTCATTTTTAATAATAATAATAATGACTATATCTCAGGATTATTTCTTGATCTCTTGCTGAAATAAAGTAAACTGACCTAATCACTTGTTTTATATTAATAGATCCAGAACAAATTTGGGAATAGGCACCATTCAGTAGTTTAAAGCAATTACTGTGTATTTTTATGAAAAAATATTTTTAAAATAACTAATTATGTGATTATGTCAAATTCTTTATAGCATCTCCAAGGAGTTTAAGATATTATTTTGGTTATTTTAAAAAATATTTAATAATTTTTGTGTTGTTTACCATATTATATTAACTTTAAGATATTTATAAATAATTTTTTTTCAATGATTAAAAAATTTTAAAAATATATTTTTATATTTTTAATTAATTAAGTTTGTAATAAAATTATTAATATAATTAGTTTGTTTCTACAAAATAAAATTTTAATTTTAAAACATCATATCTTATAAAATATATTTGTCTTATTTTTTAAAAGATCCAATTTGTTATATGTGTAGATATTTTTTGTAAGCCAAGTAAAAATATTATTAATAAAGAGATAGAATAGAATAAGACAAATATTAATATATATATATATATATATAATAAAAAGATTGAATTAATTCTTATAATCTTAAATAGGGTCAATGTATTTGATACATAAACTTTTTTAAATTTATGGTTTTGATACGTAAAATTTTTATTGACTGGTCAATGTATACAAATATTTTTTCTGTCCAACATTTTAGTCTTTCTGTTTATTTTAGCCATTATGTGATGATGTTACAAAAAAATTTAATTAATAAATAAGAGTAAATTATGTTTTTTGTATATAAACATTTTCAAATTTATGATTTTAGTATACAAATTTTTTATTGATTCATCAAAATATATAAACATTTTTTTCTATCTAACATTTTAGTTTTTCTATTTATTTTTGCTGTTATGTGATGACATGTCACTCCATTTATTGTTATTTTATTAATTACATTTTTTGACGATTTTTATTATATTTTGTGGTAGTTTTTTATTGTCTCAAATTAAAAAGAAAATATTATTCATTTTCTTTCCTATACTTCCCATTTTCACTACCTCTACTTACTTCACTACCTCGTTCTTACATGTCCCCTCACCTTCATCCCATGTAAAGCTTATTCCCTCTTTCCATTGCTTAATGCCCTTTCCCTCATCTTGCCTATTGCCCCCTCTCTTTGTGTCTCCCCTACCTCTATTTCATAATATTTTTTAGACAACAAATGAAATTACATTTCTCAATTTAAATTTTTATTTCATAATATTTTTCAAATTTTTCTTTCATAGTATTTTTTAAAACACAATGTTATATTTTTAATTAACTTCAAGACATATTTTTTTTTGAAAATTCTTACGAAATATATATTTTTTTCTCAAATATTTTCAAACAAAAAATATTTGTATACCTTGACCGGTTAACAAAAAGTTTGTGTACCAAAATCATGATTTTAAAAAAATTCATGTACTAAAAATATATTTTACTATAAAATAATAATAATTAGAGTAACATGTCACTACTTAATGAATAAAATAAATAAAAGTACTAAAATGTTAAAAAAATATTTATATACCTTAACTAATCAACAATAAATTTAAAAAGTGCATGTATCAAAAAACATAATTTACCCTCTTAAATATTCAACCTAAACATTCAATATATACAACTCTTTACATGAGATCACTTAAGCATAAGCCTCACTTGTCTATCCCTTTAATTAGTTAGCTACGGTTTTAAGGAGAATTACTTGATTTTGTTTGCCATACATGACATGACCAAACAACTCTTTACAAATTACAATGTCGGCAGCATCTTTGTTTATTTATTTTTTATTTTATTTTTAGGAGACAACAAGTAGTCCAAGTTAAGTACAACACCAAAAGTAGACTCAATCTCAGGACAAGATCCCAAAAGTGGTCGAGTTGGATGTTTTATAGTGTAAAAAAGCTGAACTTGTTTGTCAAGTAACTAAAGCAACAGTGCAATGAAATAATTGTTTATTTACTTTCAAAATTTTAATTAATTAAATAATATATTTATATTATGATATAAACATCAAATGCATGAATCGATTCATACAAAGTTATTTCAATTTAATTACTGATTTTAAGTTTAAGCCATGAATACATATTTATATTAAAATATTTAAAAATTCTATAATGTAAATGATTCTATTCTATTTGAATAAGATTGATTCTTATAAAATATACACACAAACTTATATCAAAATTATGACGGTGTATACTTGTAAGTTTAATACACACAATATTTTTCTTTAAAAAAATAATTGATCTTCGAAATTGTAATGACCATCCACATTTTAATTCCTAATTTTATAGAACTGTCATTTTCAATTCACTTTAGTAACAGTAAAAGAAACAATCCTTTTTTTAACATAAGATAAAAAAAGAAATAAAACAGCACCATAAGAGTATGAAAGAGTTGTATGAACAACACTAAGAGTTTCATATAATATCATTGTTTAAATATCTTTTATAAGAGTATGAACAAAACTAGATAATATACACATTAATTGGCTTTCTTTAAACGTGTTCAATTATGCAATTTAAATATCTTTTGAGTTATTAGAATCATGAAAATCACATTATTGTAAATATGACATACAAGTTATCTATTGCCTAAAAAAAATCCAAAATAACATACTATCTTGCAATATATCCAATTTTACATCCAATTGAAGGTCTTTTAAAATAGTCAAAAGTTCCACCTACAAAACTCAAAGAGGATCTCCCTGAGAGTTACATGTGACATATAGTATCATTTTACAACGTTACAAGGTTAAAACAGTGGAATAACATCATACCATGCATGGATTTATTAATTTATTATAAATTGTTTAATATAGAACTAAAACTAATAAATATTTGAAAGAAAATGATAATTTTATAAAATAATCTTATTATTAATATTACATAAAGTTAAAGTGATATTTATCAGGAACATTACTAAAAAATAGTTAATATTATATTTAAAATGTTTTTTAAATATAAGATTATTTTAGGATGGATAGAATAATTTAATGTTTTTGGTAAAATAGGGTGCGATGAACATGTCCATTTCATTGATATGATGACTTGTTATAGGCCCAAAATGATTATCCAAGTCTGAAACAGAGTACCATAATTATAGTGTGGACTGGAGCCCATTATTCAACTCCAACTTTCCTTTCTTTTTCTTTGGAAACAGCAGCACGTGCATGCTTTTGCTTGCTTCCAATTACCGTTTCCGTCAGAAATTAAAAAAAGAAAAAAGTGGGAATATTTACAATTTCACATGTTGGATCACCCCAAACCAAAAAGTTGTGGATTTTGTGACTAATGTGTGCTTTTCTCTATCCAAATTTAATCTATCACATGGTCAAAAGGATAAGGGGGGAAACAAAACCTTTTTTATGATCTACAACACAAACCATGACGTATACGGCAAATAAGCAAGCCAATACATTAATGTTAAAGATCTTAGTCACCATAATCATGGATTCATGGTTGACCTCTGACTTTTGAGGGTGAATCACTCCAATTATAATTTTTAATTTTTTATTTATGTTACTCTTAGAATATTAATAAAGTAAAATTAACTAATTTACTCATATTGTAATTGAATGAATAATAATATAAAACTTTTTATACTTACATATATTAATTAGGCAATATCATAACAATGAAAATGAACATGTTGTGTTCCTTCTATCAATCAAGTCAAGAAAATATTGGGCATTTGTTTTTTTAATTGCAGTTTTGCATTCCAAGTTTGACAAATATGCTATGAATGGTTACGAGTGCTTCTAGTACTACACAAAAAACCTGAAGTTAACTTCAAACAACACATGAAATGAATGGTTACGAGTGCTTCTAGTACTACACAAAAAACCTGAAGTTAACTTCAAACAACACATGAAATGAGATCTGAAAAGTACCAATAGACAAATGTGAAAGGTAATATAGATTGTTATTGTGTTCATGGAACTAAAGAAATTTGTGTGTATTTATTTAGGGAGGAGAATTTTGAGTTACGTAAAGTCATGTATCAAATACATTATCATAATTGGCCTTAGTTATGTACAGATGACATATTTTTCTCTTACTCTTTATTAACTTGGTGTATAAACCCTACAATGATGAGTGAATTGGAAAACCTTATGTTGAGGTAGTTTTTTGGGCTGACTAAAAGATATTATTGTAAAAATGTTGTTTATTGGGTTATTATATTCTTTTTGGTTTGTAATCATACAAATGTTAATGGTTATTTAATTTTTCATATTAATATCAAGTATTAATCAATTATCTAGTTACCTCCTAACCTGTAACTATGTTATGGGTATTTCTTATACTCTTAGTTTCTTTACCTATAAAAAAAAAATAGGATTAGATTAAACATTTCTTCAATGGAACTAAATTTGTCAGCTTCTCACCAAGAAAACAAAACCGAATTTATGAGAGTTTTTAGCTATTGAGGAAGTAGGTTGAGACTTTTTTGTGCAACTTTATGAGAATGATACAGGCATACAGCTATAAACAACAAAGATAAAGAACTACTATGAATGGTAATTATTATTGGACAAATGATTATTAAACAATATGTGCCTAAGGAATAAACCTTTAGAGATGCAGTTCTTACAATGTCGAATGTGAAGTTTTACACTTAACAAAAAATATTTTTAAAATCAATTCCGGAATCCTCTATTCTAAATTCTTGTATCAATTTTTATTCCAACTAATTAATAAATATCATGTTATTTATTAAATTATATCAAAGTTTTAAATATAATTTTTGTGTAACTTCTTGAATTATTCCAATAAATTCTTAATTAGCTCTATTCTTAAATTAATAAGTTATTTTACTTTATATTTTAAATTATTTTATTATACTTAATAATATAAAAAAATTAATATTTATGACTTGGGTTCGCCTCACCTTTGACCTGATGGGCCAAAATGGGTAAACAAAACAAAAATTCCACCTTGTCTCGTTTAACTTCAAACTTGTGGACTAACTTTAAAGTTCACAACTCGCATGGTTCGTAAGGTCTTTTGAGCTTGTTTAGATATGTGGACTTTTAAGGCTTGATTCACATAAACTCGTGGAGGGTTTAACAGGTTAACTTTTTAATACAAAAATTATAGGTTTACATAAGTTTTTTGTCTCTAATGTTTCACTAAAAATAATTTTTAGTCCTTAAAATTTAAAAAAAAATAATCTTTGATTCACTTTTAGTCTTTCTTCTCTAGCTAATGTGGTAAGAAAATTGTTAACAGAGAGCATGTTTTTTTACTTGTGAATCGTTCTACTCCTGAACCTTGATCCTCTTAATCTTCAATTTTACATCGAACACAATCAAATACATCAAAATTTATAAACAGACAACGTAAATACAAAAAATAAATTAATTTTAGAGACTAAAAAAATATTTTTAAATTTTAATGATCAAAAGTTATTTTTTGTGAAACTTTAAAGACAAAAAATTTATTTAAGCCAAAATTATATTAATTATAAAAAATGGAGTATGATAAATAAAAAGGAAAACAAACTCAATACTTGTGATAATATTTAAAAATTGAGATTTTATTTTTTAGTGCATTTATATTTTGTTTGTGTGATTTAAATTTGAACTATTTCATTTTATATTTAAGATTTAACTATTAAGTAATAAATAATTTTATTTTGCTTAATTTTTATTTATAACTCATTATATGGTGACTCTCTATATATATATATATATTAAAATATTTATAATAATTTAAATTGAGACAAATTTATTTTAAAATAATATTTTTTTATGTTTTTATGTTGTTGATGCGCGGGTTTTGGAGGTGGGTGTGAGCTCAAATATAATGAGTTCGTTTAAAATGTGGGTTTTGCGGACTGAATTTTATAAGTTATGAGATTTGCACTTGCGAGTTTTGTGAGTGAAATTATTTGTATATACCTATCTCTACTTAAGTACCTACTAAGCCAAACCCATTTTTTTACTCATGGTTAAAGTATTTTAAATAACACTTTAAATTATATTAAAATCTTTAAAAAGTGTTTTAATTAGTGCTTTTAGGAACTTGAAAAAACATACAAAAATATTAAGAAATAAAGACAAATCAACAATTTTATAATGACTCAACGCAAAATTCACTAATATATTAAGAATGAAAAATATATTTAAGTCTTAAAATAATTTGTGATACAATTACAATGGTAATTAACTTTTTTTCTAGACTTAAATAATTTTTTATAAAAATAAAATAATTTTAATTCTGTGTCTAAAATTTATTTATATTTTACATTTGATACCTGAAACAATTTTATTTTTGAAAAAAATATCTATCATGAAAATAACATGGATTGCTAACTCAATGATTTAAAGTGACCGTAAACTTAATAATGCAACACTTCTATTAGTTATGTCATCCATTAACAAAAGACACTTGACAAATACTAATTTGAAACTTTAAAAAATATTTAGTACTAAAATAAAAAATTAAAAATTTAGATACTAAAAATAAAAACATGTAATTTTACAGGTAAAAAAATATTTAAACATTAATATATATATATATATATATATATATATATATATATATATTCTTAACAGCTCAATTTAGAAACAAGCTTGCTTTTTAGAAGCATTTTTGACAATATACATTCACTGAAAAAGTAATGAAATAGAAGAAGTAAGACACTCTTTTAAGTTATTCTTATTCTCTGAACAGAGTTGCACACTAAGTTGTTAGAAACCACCTTATACCAATATTTAAGCTATCAGGACAAAAAAAATTAATGTAATATTTTTAAGCTATTCTCTTGTAAGTGGAAAATGGCTTGAATCATTTTTTTACTTTTTTAATTTAAAACTTAAATTATTCATGTATAGATTTTTTTTTTTAAACTATATTATTAGTGCAAAACATCTACTAAAAGAAATCCTATTCAATAATACTCAATTTGTGTTACTATGAAAAAATTGGAAGCCAATTGTTCCAAATAATTTGTTCTTCTAGGAGGTCTAATGAAAAATTTTCATACACATGTACATTCTTTTAATAAAAATATATTATTCATTATTAGTTAAAATTTATAAAAAAAATATAAAAATATAATAAAATTATTAAATAAAAATAATATATTAAAAAATATATTGCTATCATTTTCTCTAATTATTTTTATTATTAAGCATCTCGTATCTGAGATGGATAAAATTTGATAAAACAAACATTCTACACAAGGAACGATATAGTTTTTAATTTGTAGGTGAAGTCTATCATGCAATGTATGGCACAAGGTCTCTTTAGGTTAATTTACTTAAAAATACTTCTAGGAGAATAAATATAAATAAAAATTAAAAAAAAAAACTTTCGTATAAATAATTTTTTAAAAGATATATTTTTTTAAAAAAATAATTTTAACTAATATATATAAAAGTTATCATATATATAAATTTTTAAAAGCAAAGAAACTTTTAAAAAAAATAACTTATAACAAATTTTCATATCATTTAAAAATAAATTATAAAAAATTATTCTTTTTTTTTTTTGTATTTTTTCTCTTAGAATTGCTTATGGCAAAGATCATCCGAACTTATGATTTTTAAGTCTTCGAGATTGTTGCAGAAAAAGTAAAGTTGTCATGGTTTTTATATTTTTTATTGATTTGATTTTGTTTTTTTAATTTTTAAAAAAATTAAAAAATAATTTTGAAGAATTATTTTTTATTAGAAGAGAAAAAAAATTGTTTGGTAAGTGTAGTTTGAAAACTGTTTTAACATGTGAAATAAAAAAAATTGTCTTATTTATTAAAGTTTCATCGATAAAAAACTAAAAACAACCTATTATTTTTGTTTTTTGAGTTTTTAAAATAAAAATAAAAAACTGAAAAATAAAACTATTTACTATTTTTTTTTGTTTTAAAAAACTAAAAAATCAAAACTATCTTTAAAAATTGTTTTGAGAAAACATCAATAAACAAAAAAAAATAGTTTTAAACATTAAAAATACTGAAAACAGTTTTTAAAACTCTTATTAAATAAACATTATGTCTTCTGGTTGGATAAAGTTGTCTTCTTTTTTTTCTAAAGAAAAAAGACAAAATTTATCAATAATAATTCTATACAAGTCACAAGAAATAATACTGTAGAAATTAGAGATATATAAGCTTTTAGAAAGTAAAGATGGATTAGAACAAACTTTCTACGAATAGCAGACAGATAATACCACCACAAACACCATTAGAAAAAGGGATCTTATAATTGAAATTTATCTTCCATATTAAAAATTTGTCTTAATTATATAATGGGATCAGAGACATTTTTCGCATACCATAGCTAAGAAAGTGGTTAGCATTTGCCTATCAATTCAATTTATCCTTTAGCAGAAATTGGCTTCTAGCATGAACAGTCTTGAGAATCATTTTTAAGTTACTGAGAGTACAATGACACCCTCTTTAACTCTTCCTTATTTGTGGAGAAAAAGATGAACCTGTCAAAAATGTCACAAAATATTGTAGACTCATATGTTTGCCACAAATGTCACAGTTAAGTGAGGAAGTTTCTCAAATACATAGGTACATTATTAATGAAGTACTACATCGTAAATTTAATAATAGGATATGTAAAAGAAAAAAAGAAAAAAAAAATCACTTTAGAGGAAACTGTTGGTACCATTTTATTTTTGAAAGAACAAACTGTTGGTACCATACAACCATTTAATAGCCCACAAAGATTGCTTCAAGGACATGTCTGGTTTAGTTGTTAATTTACTCAATGCTAAAATGAAGTTGAATATAAAAGAAAAATAACTCATTTTACCATGTTCTTACTGCTATCACATGGTTCCACTAGAAGAAAAGTTACCAATATTCTTGAGCTAGCTATTTTGGTTGTATTATAGTCTAATACAGTACCCAAATAGAGTTGTTATTTGTCTCCATCACCATATATACATGAAAAAGGTTGGTTATTGTAAGGGCTTTATTTTATTTTATTTTAGTTTTTTATGGATTTTTAGTTTCCTTTTGTGCAATCTTAAAGTGATCTTTTAACCATTTGTTTTATATGTCTGTGGATGAGAAAATTTATTCCTTCCATTTGTCAATGTCAAGGGACAGTGCTAACGGATAATGAGATTTATTGAACAACAACATATTACAGATGAAAGTTAATTAATTTAGTTGACCAAAGTAGATAATTATAAAAAAGCCGAAACTTTGTCAATCATTTGATTGTAGTTGGTGTATTAATTAGGTAGTCCACAATAGTATACTAAAAACAAAGACATTCATTTAATTCTAGCTTGGAATCTTAACCTTAGTTTTAGAATATTCGGAACAAATAATGATTTCAGAATTTCACTTGTCAATACCAATTAGATGAAGGTTAATCTTATAGTGGCATTTAACCGTAATTCTAGCTTATAAAAAAAAACTGTAATGCTATATTCTATATATAGTTGTTGTATTTAGATGACAAAATTATCTGTAACTAGGTACTGAACCCATTTCGATTTTGATAGTATTAATTCTGTTGAATATTATCAACTTTTAACTAAAAGCTTGTTGAAAAGGAAAACTTTGACTAACAGATATGATAATGTTTTTTATTTCTTCTTTTTTCTAGAGAAAAGTTACAACAATGTGGCAGTACCGCAGTATTAAATTTTAGTTTTAAAATTTTAAAAGCAATAATAATTTTAACAATATCCAACTTTTACAGAGAACATAAAAGAACTATATTTTTTTTAAAATGTCTATATAACAGAACAAAGTAACATGCATGGGAAAGATTGAGTTATTTTACAAAGATATTTGTTAGTAATTTAGTATGTTTTATCTATTCACCTTTTATATAATAAAATGGAGTCCTTATTAAAAAAAAACTTCTTATTCTATTTTGTTTTTTTCTTATAAAATGTAATTTTGATATTATTTATTTATTTTTTATTTATTTACCTTTAATTTTATGTTAATTTTTTCTTGCAAATTTTAGTTACGTGCTTGAACAAGTTATTTTTTAAATTTAATTTTCTTATTAAAAATTATTTATTAATATATTTAAATTAATTTGACATATTTTTAAACTTATATTCTCATAGTTTGTCGAAATTTAAAAATACTTATGCATTAGACGAAATACTATGTACTGTTGAAGAAAACATCCACATATTTTTTTTTCTTAAAAATTTGAAAATAATACACTACCAATATAAAAAATGTGTATGCTTTTATATTTTTCTTATAACCGTGTATGATTTTACATTAATAATTTTATATTATCATTTAATTATAATTTACTATATATTTATAGCAAAAATTCACCATTTGATTACTATAAATTATAAACTTATATGAATGACATTCAGAACAATTTTACATGTCAGTAAATAAACATTTTCTCATCATTTTATCTTGCACGTCCCTCGCTATGAAATGTGGATATAAAATGTATTTTATAACTTAGTGAAACGAATAACTTTTTCTTTTTCTAGAAAAAGAAATTTATTTTTTCACCTCAAACAACTATTTCTCTTACCTTTTTCAACGCAACTGTCCAAAGATGTGAGACAGAGCGTATCATATAGTGCAAGTACTCGAGATTTGCCTCAATTTCCACTTTTGTTTAATGAAAAAAAATACGTGTGCCAAAAAGATGGATTTTGTTTGGACAGAAAATTCAAAAATGGAACTTGTAGTCCACTTATCCTTCCTCTTCAAAAGCCTAAGGAAAAATGAAATAATAAAAATCCCGCATTCAATAAATAATAGAGTTTAATTGATATACATGTTCAGAGTAAAAATTTTTATACTAACATACGATCATAACTTTACTAATTAGTATTTTAAAAGTAACATAAATAAAAAATTATATAATTGAACGTCAGTGTAAAATATAATAAAATAAGTTTAATTGATGTACACTAACTGTGTAAAGAATTTTACACTAACATCCTATCATATCCATTAATTTATGGTAAGTTTGTTAACTTTACTAATTAATACTTTAAAAATCATATAAATTAAGAAATATAATTAAACATCAGCGTATAAATATTTTATACTGTCAGTGTATACTAATTAAACTCTAATAAAATATAACAAGAAAAATGAATTATCACCCGATATTAGTAAAGGGAAATAATAATAATATTTTGTTTGTTAGATAAAATTTATTTAAGTTTGTTATTTATTATTACTAGACATGTTTTTCAGGAAAAAAATAGTTTTTTATAGGTAAATGAGTTGTTGATGGGTTAATTTTGTTAGTGGTAGAATTCGAACTTACAAGCTCTAACTCTTCTTCTCCCATTTCTCTCTTTACTACATGATTAACAACTTTTAACGAAAAAAATAAAGAATTTAATTGGTATAACATCCAATCATAATTTTTATGTGACTTTTAATTTATCATAAATGAAGGATGGTGAATGATTGAATCTCAGTGTAAGAATCTTTACATTAAATGTGTATATGTATTACTCTAATAAAAATTATTACTAAACATGTATCTTATTTTTTATTTGGTATATTCTTTTATGAGATTTTCACAATAGTGAGCCTCATATAAATTTTAATTAATAAAACATAGTAAAAAGAAAATGATGGGAAATTTCTTACTAATACTTGGATAAATTAATCAATTATCATCGTGCATATTTGAGTTGGCATATTCACAAATAAGAATATTTCTTTTTATATAAAAGGTCTTTACCTTATAGTGTCATCAAATTTTACGACAGAAGAGATTAAAAAATAAAACCTCTAATCTGTAAGATTACATCCCAAATCTTGTTTATCTCATTACTGTTGAATAGTATTAATTAAATTTTGCCACGAAACACAACAATTTTGCAACCGTATTCGTATGGCACATTAAGGACCCACCACATTAACCCATTTTTATGTTATTTTTTTTAAAATTATTTTCCTAAAATATTTTTTTGCCTTGTTGTTTGTTGTTGTTGTTGGACCCTCTCCTTTCTCCCAGGCTTTTTTCAGACAGCTTTGTTGGGCGAAAAATGCAGGGACGAATGAATGAATGAATGAATGGAGGAAGATGATGGCTTTCAGCGACAACCATTGAAATTCTTAAATCACATGTTTTTTGGAACCTTCCATTCCATTCCTTATGGTTTCAGGTTGATCAGGATCTGTTTTACCTGTCCCATTTGAGTCTCAGAACCATGCATATAGGTACGGATGAATATGCAATGATCCAAAGCTTCTGTTTTTCATTACAAAAATGTAATTTTTAATTTATTTCTTTCTTTGTATGGATTGCTGAGGTGCCCTTTTTTGTTTTTGATTTGTTGGTGGATCGAATTAGTTATTCTATCACCTATACTGAAAATCCGAGCTTTGGCTAGCTTCTTGGGTTTCTGTGGATTAATGGGGGTGTTGTGAATTTGGAAATGTTTGATGAGTTCTCCTTAACAAGTTGGTAACTTTCGCTATATTGTTGTTTGAGCTGTTTGTTAGTGATTTTATTGGGTTGGTTGATGGAAAGGTACATGCTTTTCCATTTGGGTGTCGGTGGAAAATCTGGGTAGAAGTTGTCAAAAAGAGAGGGTGATTTGGAATTTTTTATTTGTGTGGTTCCCGGAAGAGGAGGAATTCTCTTTAAGCTTTATAGTTGAGTTAGGGTCTTTTAAGTGGACGTTGATGTCTTCGCATGATTAATTTACTGGAATTTTTGAACCAAAAATTCTTTCCCCTTTAGTGGACTTTGACTTGCCTTGAATGCACCATTTTCATCGAGAATAGGACTATGTTGCTATTTCCACAATTGTAAGGTGGCATTCAAACTTTGTTTGGTCAATAATTATCTGTTTGTAATTTTTCACTCGACCCTTATGTGGATTCCATCTTCCTATTGTTTTTTGTTGCTGTTTGATTCATCAAATTTTATGTCATTTTGGTTTAAATACATACATACACATATGTAGTAGAATCATTAGTCCTCGTGTGTGTTTTTTGCTTGAAGAGAAGCTTTTTTTACTACAGTGGAATATTTATCAACATTGAAGTCTGCAACGCACTTGAGTCCTGTTTAATTGTTTTAAATGAATATATTGGACTAAATAGGGACTATCTTATACATTTAAGTAATTTCCCAGAATATCTTATAATGTTTCGATTAAAAATCTTTTCTAATTCTAGTGGTAAAGTCAAGAGATGGGGGAGGAAGAGGTCGTAGGTTCGAATCTTTCCATTAACTAAAATTAACACATTAATAACTAATATTTGGTCTATTAAAAAAAATAAACTCTTTTCTAATTTGTGTAATATTAGTTTAAAGTATGGTTTCACTTGAGCAGGTCAGACACATAGAACTTCTGTGAAATGTCTGATTAACAGCATTTCTCGATTCATTCATCTGGTTTCCTGCCAAACAATGAAACCTATGCCCTTTCAGAAGATCTGTAATAATATGGTTGCAGTGTTAAAGCGTTTGAAACCAGTGCTTGATGATGTTATGGATTACCAAATCCCTTCAGAGGTAAATCTATGTAAAGAATGTGAGGTATTGGATATGCGGGTTGATGAAGCTAGAGATTTTGTTGAAAAATGGAGTCCAAAGACAAGCAAGATTCACAGTGTAAGACTCCCTTGTATTCTTTTATAGTCAAACCTATACTGTTGACCAACAACTGTATTTCCAACTTGCTTAATAAGATCATTGGTGTCTTTGTTTCCATTTGAAAATTGAAAGAGACAATGAACCAGCAATACAGGCAATACCTCCCCCATTTGTCTTCAGTGGGCAAGGTTAATTGCAACTGCTTAATTGTTTTGTTGGGATCATTTTATTTTCAGGTTCTACAAGGTGGGACATTGTTGATCAAGTTACAGAGCAGTTCACTAGATATCTGCCACATGATAGTTAGATCCTTACAGTCACCTCCATCTGCATTAGTTTTGGCTAATCTCCAGGTATGTGCAAAGTTGGAAGTTACCTCTGTATCTCTTTTTCCTTATCATATTACACCCTCCCAAAAACAAAACTAGGAAAAAACTAAAACAAAATCCTGTATTTAGGAGGAAAAATCATTGTCGATTTTCCAGTGCCTTGTTGATCTATTTAAGTATGAAGCTAATTTTTGGCAACTTTTCAGCACTATATCCAGGAACTTCAGTGTTTCAAGAAGGAAATGGCAATGGTCTATATAGAAGAAGCACTGAGAAACCAAAGAGATAATAATGAACCTTGTGCTGAGCATCTCAGGGAAATTATTGAGTTACTTAAATTGACATCGAATCAGGAGCTCTTAAAAGAAAGCATTGCTGTGGAAAAGGAAAGGTTGAATGCTGAAGTCAATAAAATGATAGGGGACTTGGAAGAAATTAATGAAATTGTGAATCTTGTTCGTAATTTGCGTGATTATGTGATGAAAACTGAGTGTCCTGTTGTCAAGAGTGGTCTCTCAATCCCCCCATACTTCCGCTGTCCTTTATCGTTGGAACTCATGTTGGATCCTGTTATTGTGGCTTCAGGTCAAACGTATGAGAGGCAATCCATCCAAAAGTGGCTTGATCATGGGCTGACTGTTTGTCCCAAAACTCGTCAGAGACTCATCCATAAAAATCTTATTCCCAATTATACTGTCAAAGCTATGATAGCAACTTGGTGTGAGGAAAATAATGTCAAACTTTCTGGTAACTTTGAGCATGATAAATCTGCCTGTATCACATCCTCCTCGGACCATTTATTGCCTCAAGATTTAACTCATGACTGTTATGGTGGGTCTTTAGGTAGTAGCAATTCCATTTCAAGATCATCTCTTCAAACTGAAAATGCATTTGAAAAGCAAAAGACCTATAACTCTTTCAGATTATGTGGAGAATATAATGGATGCCAAAGTGAAGCAACTGAAAAGTGTGAGCAACAGTCTCCATATACTCACAGCAGAAGTGAATCATGTTCAAGTTCAATTTCTAGTACTGATTGTACACATGGAGTTTCAAAAGAGGTGTCAGGGATATCCAATAAGCATCAAAATGTGACGGTGTTGTCTGGAGAAATTTCAAAGGTGTGTCCTCCTGGTAACAAACAATCAGAGATATCTCCTTGGTTATCTGGAAAGCAATTTCAAAACCCTGGATCAAATGTGGGAGTGTTGGAGAATGGAAATAATACTCATACTAATACTACTACTAATAATAGTCATTCAAGATTTGATTCCAGTCCTGTTTTCAACTCTGGAGCAGATGAATTGACCACCTCATCCCATGTCATTAGATTGATTGAGGATCTTCATAGCCAATCAATTGAAATGCAAACTACTGCTGCAGAAGAATTGAGGCTCCTTACAAAGCATAACAAGGAAAACCGTATCATTGTAGGGCAGTGTGGGGCTGTCACTCCTTTGCTTTCCCTGCTATATTCAGACATGAAGGTAACACAAGAACATGCTGTTACAGCTCTACTGAATTTATCAATTAACGAAGACAACAAGGCATTGATCATGGAAGCAGGGGCCATAGAACCACTTATCCATGTTTTGAAGACCGGAAATGATAGTGCGAAGGAGAATTCTGCAGCAACCCTATTCAGCCTCTCAATAATTGAGAACAATAAGGCAAAAATTGGCCGTTCTGGAGCAGTTAAAGCTTTGGTGGATCTTCTGGCCTCAGGAACTCTTAGAGGAAAAAAGGATGCTGCTACTGCTTTATTTAACCTGTCAATATTTCATGAGAATAAAGCTCGTATAGTTCAAGCTGGAGCGGTGAAGTTTCTTGTTCGGTTAATGGACCATGCTGGTGGAATGGTTGACAAGGCTGTTGCTCTTCTGTCAAACCTGTCAACAATTCCAGAGGGTCGAATAGAAATTGCAAGGGAAAGGGGCATCCCCTTACTAGTTGAAATTATTGAGTCAGGTTCACAGAGGGGAAAGGAAAATGCTGCCTCCATACTCTTGCAACTATGCCTTCATAGTACTAAGTTCTGTAATCTGGTTTTGCAAGAAGGAGCTGTCCCTCCCCTATGTGCATTGTCAGTATCTGGTACACCAAGAGCAAAGGAAAAGGTGTGGGGCTTATTATTATCCTTATTGGTGGTTAACATTTTTATTGTCTGTGTATATCTATCAGTCAATTTGCTGCATTTAGCTGAATTATTGTGCTTATTATGGTAACTTTGTTGATGCCTTGGGATCAATCATAATTCCACACTCATTTTGTTGAAACTAAGGGATACAATCTTGTTTTCTAAAATTTTCTGAGTTCAATTTTTTATACACTAGTGTAAAGATTTTACATGGTCAACCAATAAGATCTCATTCTAGTTATGATTATTAAGGTAGTCATTTATAAGAACAAATTCATTATACATGACAATATCTGATTTGACGACATTATATCAGTTCATTCTCCATCCTAAACCCTTCCATCCAAAATAATATTTTTGTTTTTATCTAAACATGGAAAATTTCTATTCTAGCAACTTACTATAATTGAGAAATTTGGTGGTTATGACATACATTGTCTGATGAACATAATCTGAAAGTGTAACAAAAAAAGCTAACATGTACATGTTGATGCAGGCACAACAGCTTCTTAGCCATTTTCGAAATCAGCGGGAAGTAGCTGCTACTGGGAAGGCAAAATCATGAAAATGGGCAATTTTGGCTATTCCATTGCCCCTTTATCTTGCCTAAGTAACACGAGATAGCTACTGTCTAGGCCTATAGGACTTTTGTTTCATTGCATTCTTTTGATATTTACATGTATCATTTGCCAAGCTGTCTTTGTTATCTGATTTCAGTGGCTTGTCATTGCTTATTCTCAAGTTCAAAATGGGAATGAGACACTATATCCATGCTGCCTCGTTTCTTCCCTTGTTGTCTGGGGCATTAGTATTTTTCAACTTTTGTTTTGTATGGACTTATAATTTTCTTTCTTACTTTGGTGGCTGTTTTTGGGAGGAGATTTAGGCTACTTTCTCAAGCTTTAGTTTGGCAAGATGTAAACGACAATGCTATTCTACTAGACCATAGCTTATGTGGTACCAAGTCAGTGTTGTATATATTTGTAAATATACTATAGATTTTTGTGATCAACTATAAATTATTGTACCTTAAAAAATGTTCTTTGAGATGCTTTTTTGTTATATGTTCAACCGTATCGCCTTTGTAATCTACGGTTTCATTTTGACCTCATGTAATATCTGAGCATAGTTCATAGGTCATTTTTTAAATAGTTGTGGAATTGTACCTTTTTCTTTAGAAAGAGTCTGTGATGCTTTTCTAATTTGAGTAATATTGATTTTTTTTAACCAATTAAATTATAGAGTTTATTCAAGTTATTTTTTAATAAATTAAAATAAGTTTTATTTATTTATTTGTTTATTTTAAAGACTTATTTATAAAACTTATTTTAAATAATTTTATAAAATTATTTTATTATAAATTTTAGGCATATTTACTTATTTATAAATAAATAAATAAAATTTATTTTAATTTATTAAAAAGTAAATTAGATAAAATCTATAATTTGATTGATTAAAAAAAGAAAAATATCACTAACTTTCAAATTAGGAAAGATATCATTGAAATTTCCTTTTCTTTAATCTATATTGCAGAGTGTGACAAAATCATTGACAACCACTAGAGCTAGGTTTGACTATTCAAGGGTTGAATTGATGAAATTAAGTTATGGAAGATTTTCGATCAATTTGAACCAAAATAATCCATTTTTAATTGAATTGGTTTGGTTAGAGATACCCAATTATTATAAAAAAGTTATATTTTTTAAATTTTTTATATCCACTTATTGTTTATTTTATACAAGTTTTTTTTTAAATTTAAACTAACTGAATATAACAATATTATTTATTCTTTAATAACTAATTATTTAATAATTACTTTTATTTCCACTTCATACATCATTATTTTTTTTTACCTAAACATGATTAAATAGTTGTCGTAGCTATGATCAAATTGAGATAGTTTGAAATAAAAAAGATAAAATTAGAAGAAAAAAATTACATATTAAGTTTAAATTGTATTAATATAAAAAATTGTTAATCAGATTATCATGTTTTGGATTGAAAATAAAAATTATGAAAAAAAATTAGTTTAGGTTGATTTGGTTTTGAAATAAAAGAAATCAATAAACTAAATTAATATAAATGAAATTGAATAGTTTTTTGTGAAAGGAAAAGACTTTTTTTTTTTTAAGAAAAGGCAAATTTATTTAGCATTAATAACTCATCCCATGTTACAAGGAGTGACATGACAATGATTACACATTACAGTAATATCATAGAACTATCCTTAGAAATACAACTATCCTTAGAAATACAAATACTCTCATTACCAGGACAAAGTCAAATGCTATAATTAAACAGAAGGCTCCACTAACTTAATAAGACAATATATTGACTGTACAAACCAATCATGAAAAGAGAAAGACGGGTTTTTATAACACTCATGCACTCACAGCTACTACCTTTGACTTGGCAAACTTGTTCAACATTAAAAGACAACCCTGAACTAATAAAGAATTCTTGCCCATTAACATAGGTATTATTAGTGTTTGTCTTCAATTAAATTTAAAATTTTATTTTCAAAATAAGTAAAATAAAATATTATTAAATATTTGTATGTATTACCAAAATAAAACTTTAAAAATGATTAAAAATAATAAATTTAATTAGTATGCACTCATACTATAAAACAGTTTTACACCTCTTCATTTATATTACTTTTAAAATATTAATGCATAAAGTCAATAAACTTATTATAAATAAAAAGTCATGATTAATAGTCAGTATAAAATTTGTTACTATGTATACTAATTAAACTCAAAAACAATATTAATAATATTATTTATCATATGTTATATAAGTTTTTTAAATTTAAAATTTGTGGCAAATCGAGTCTGATATCAAATCACCGACAGGATGCTACTGAGCTCCGACATATGCCTATGTTATCCATGATTCTTTTCCAAATTTAGAACTTCACCCATCACCCATTTCTCCTTTATCACCACCCATTTATCCAAAAAAACAAAATATAGTTCTCACCACAGCACTCACAACATAGACATTTTCCTTTCACACCCCTCCCCCACATCTCCCCTCCACCTGCACATACACAAATTTGACTTGTAGATAACTTAATTCACAAGTTAAACAATGAATAAAATTACATAATTACATATCATATGATCCACGGTTATATAATTGTAGATTTTATGATATGCAATATATTGTACATAACTATAAATAATGTGATCCACAATAGTAAAATGTGCAAAAAAATAAATAAAATTATATTAGAGGGTGGTCCATGCTGCACACCAAATGGGCAACATATAGAGGAGAGAAGTGTAACATCCTTAATTTTTTAAAATAAAAACTATTTTTCAAAATAAATTAATAAATAATTGTTATATATATGTATAATAATTTAGCTACTTAGTAAATAATAATATTAAGTTGTTATCTGATTTAAATAAAGAAACTATTAAAACAAAAATTATTTGTGCAACGGAGATAAATCTATAAAATTATTTATTTCTTTTAGTTTGACTTGGGTAATTTTGAGGAAGAAATTCTTAAAAGTGAAGAGAAATGTAACATCCTCAATTTTTTAAAATAGAAATTATCTGATAAAATAAATTAATAAGTAATTATTATCTAGATGTATAATGATCTAGCTACTTAGTAAATAATAATATTAAGTTTTTATGTTATTTAAATAAAAAACTATTAAAATAAAGATTTATTTAAATTTAAATGAAAAGAAAGAATTAGTATGAGTGTTAAAAAAAAAGAGAAAATATAATATAATTTATATTCAAACTAAAAAATTAATAATTTATTATTGCGAGATGATTATTATAGTTTAGATAAAATATTTGTTATATTTTAATTGATGATCCTTAATAATGATAGGAAATTTATCATATTTATATTTGAATTTGTGATCCCTAATAATGATATAAATATTTATCTTATTTCATCTAAATATATCTATAATATGAAATTTAGATAAGATGGTGCTATATTTTATTTAGTTTTATATATTATATTCAAGATAATAAAAGAAAAATAAAGATAAAATAAATATATTAAATTTCCTTGGGTAAAATAAAAGAAAAAAAGGATAATAATTAGATGAGAATTAATCAAATAATTAAAAAATTAAACTCTTATAAATCTTAAATGAAAATAAATTGATCTAAGATGATATTACTTTTAAAATAAAAGTCAAAATTAGGAAAGATTTGATCTCACGTTAAATTTGAAAACTAATCTTTTATTAAAAGGAAATGAGAGAGAGAGGGAAATTAATCTTAAGCTAGGGTTAAGAAGTTGCTTTGAGAGAATTATAATTTATAAACTAGATGGTTGTTCAAGGATGAGAAAGATGAGAGAAGAATAAACTAAGATTAGAGAGTTTTGTTTCAAGAGGTGAGTAAAATAACATTTTTCTAAGTCTGTCCTGGTATGTTTTATAAACAGGAGATTAACCATTTTGAAAACTTTTAGGTTTCCATTTAATATGAATGTGAAAATTGTGGTTTATTTTATAAATTTATATTGATTGTGTTGTAGCAATTGTTTGAGATACCGTCATCTATAATGTGGATGAATATGAGATACCTCATTTAATAGGAGTAAGAGGTTTTAAATACCTCCATTTGAGATGATGAAGAGTTTCGGATACCTCTATAATAGCCTGGAGGATGAGTTCATATACCTTTTACGAATTCTTTGAAAATCTGGTTCTTAGCACGGTAGAGTATGAGTAAGAGATCATGAGTATCACTATGTTGTGTTGTGAATTTATATGTTTACATTTAATGTTAATTATGTGCATGAATTATTATTAAAATATTTAGAATCGAATTATATTTTTTATTAGCATGAACCTTTTTATTTTAATTGCGGACACCATGATTGGATTTTTTCAGATTTCACACTGGCCGAGAACAAAAATATTTGTAAACTTCTTTTAAAGCTTGCTTTATTAGCTGGGATTGTAGTTATTTTAGAATAAATGTTTTTGTAATTATTTTTGTTTTTTATTGTATTTTTTAAAAAGACCTAAATTTGAGAATTATATTTGGTTTCTTAGGTAATGATTCATGTATTTACTTACCTTATTTTAATAAAAAAATTATTATTTTTTATAATTCTTTACTATTTTATTATGGGTTATTACTGTAGCATCCTTTTACAGCAATAACTCTTAATAAAAATGTCAAAGAATTATAAAAAAAAAACAACAAATTTTGAATTAAAAGGTCTAAACTATTTTTGTAATATTAAAATAACATGATTAAATATATGAATTCTTACCTAATAAACAAAGCATAATCCTCAAATTTGGGCCCTTCTAAAATGAATTATATGAAAATAACCACAAAGATATTTATTCTAAAATAACTACAAACTAATGCTAAAGAGAAAATTTTATTAATAAGAAATTAAGTCTTCAAGCCTGTTTCGTTTCCAAAACTTTTTCATTGGGATCTGAAAACAACATTCTTAATGAGATAATAATCTCAATGAATAAAAAAAATTGTAAAAGACATTAGCAAATTGTGTTGTTCTCAGCCAGTACGGAATCCAGAAAAATCCAAGCATGGAACACACAATTAAAATAAAAATGTTCATGTTCTTAAACAATATAATTTCATTCTAAATGATCTCTAATAATAATTCATGCATGATAAGAAAACTATTATCTAGTTAAGATTAAATGTAAATACATAAATTCATAACACAACACATTAGTGATCACTTCCTCACATTCTACAATTTCCATAACTAGATTTTCAATAGATTCATAAAAGGTCTGTGAGTTCATACTTCATACAGTGACATCTTATTATCTTTCCCACGCTATTAAGATGTATCTTGCATCCTTTCCTCATCTCAGATGGAGGTATTAAAACCTCTTACTCATATTAAATGGAGATATCTCATATTCATCCCATCTTATATAAAGGTATCTCAAATAATTACTACAACACAATCGATATAAATTTATAAAATAAACCATAATTTGCACATTCATATTAAATGGGAACGTAAAAGTTTTCAAAAAGGTTAATCACATGTTTATAAAACATACCATGACAAATTAAGAAAAAGATAGTTTTACTCATATCTTGAAGCAAAATTCTATAATCTTAGTTTATTATTCTCTCCTCTTTCTCAACCTTAGTCAACTTGTCTATAATTTTTAAAATGAACACTTAATACTATGTATAATGGCTTAAGATTAATTTCCCTGTCTCTATCTTTTCTTTCTTATAAAAGATTAGTTTTCAAATTTAAAGTGAGATAAAATATTTCCTAATCTTATTTGACTTTTATTTTAAAAATAATATTATCTTAAATCAATTTATTTTCACTTGAGATCCCTAACAAAATCTTTTAACTATTTGATAATAAACTTATTAACATTTTAGTTTGAATATAAATTTTGTTATTTTTTTTAACTCTCATACTATTTTTTTATTTTCTTTTAAATTCAAATGAATATTTATTTAATAGTTTCTTTATTTAAAGAAGATAACAACTTAATATTATTATATACTATGTAGTTAGATCGTTATACATCTAGATAATCATTATTATTAATTTATTTTGTAAGATAATTTTTATTTTAAAAGTTTGAGATGTTACAAGAAAAGAGAAAGACATGGGCTTTTTTGGAAATTTTATATATGGGGAAGCAAATACTAAAATGGGTGCATAAAGAAAATCCCATATATGCGTCACGTATCGGGCCTCATTATTAAAGTAAAACAACATCGGGGCTTGTGGACCTTTTTCACTATTGAAATCAGGTTTGCTATTTACACCTTTCATCATACTAAGTAATATTCTTCCCAGTTTTTTCATATAAATTTATCAATTGCTTTTTTTGTTTTTTCTCTCTTCAAGTAATCTTGTTCGCTCGAACTCCTTTGTTTTCTTTTGTAGATGTTATTCCACTATTTTATTTTGCATTCTCTCTTTTGAAAAGGTATTGTTTTTTTTTTTTTTCTATTTCGTTGTTCGTGAAGCCATCTTTGCTCTTCTAAAAAAAATAAATTCTTTGCAACCTCTCTTTCGAAAATATAATTCTTTTTTGTTTCAATTATTCTATTCGTCAAACACCCTTTATTCTATCAGAAGCATTTATTTTTAAAAAATTGGAATCCTTTCTTTTCACATTACGAGTTATACACGCCCGCTAGATTAGACAATAATGCTTATGAAGAAGAAAAATAAAATTTGTAAAGAAATAAAACTAATGGCAATTAGCCTCGTAGAACAACTTTTGCAACCATTCGTATCTAATTATTAAGTTATTCAGATTTTAAAAGCCAAAAAATTTGCATTTATATCTTATTTTACTTTTTTTCTCTTCTAATTTGCATTTAAGATGACCTGATAAATAATAAAAAAAAAATCAGTTTTGAGTTGTTCATAATTGATGATTTTTCACATATGCGAGAAACTTTATTAGTCTTTTATAAAACTAACTCTTCTTCTTCTTGTGGTTACCTAGAAATTTAATAAGAAAATAAAAATAAAAATATTTTTAAAAATGAAAATAATAATCATATTATACAATTAACAGATAATATAATTATTAAAAAATACCACTATTTTTTTTTTGTGAAAAAAATACAACTATTTAACATACACGCCAAAATCAAGCAAATTAACAATTTTATCTTAAACTACCCAAATGTACACTAAATTAACAATCCACCAATATAATTATTTAAATGTTTAAACAAAGTTACATGTAAGTACATTTGATATTTAGTTAATACAGAGGCAAAATGATACCTTAAATGTTCACTGAAAGTAACTGTTTAAAATATTAAAAAATAATATATAAATAAATTTTATCATTGGTTCAAATTTTTAAATTCTAAATCTTTAAATTGAATTGATTAATATCAAGTATCAATAAGTTCAGTTATAATCTAAAGAAAAAAATTTAAATCAATTTAATGTATTTTATTTGTATGGTTGGATCTATATAAACTAATAAACATCCCCTACTTGTAAGTTAGTCTTAAAAAAAGAAAATCCTTACTTCTTTTTTTGAGAGAGAAAAAAACACCCTACTTGTCTCTTCTTTTATTTGCTTTTACGCTGTAACGGCACCATGATTTCACTTTCGTGGTATTCAATTCAAGTCATTCAATGCATTTTTTTTTTAAACGCAAAGAATTTATTCATCAAGAAGAAAAAAAATGTTTCTCAGATTACATACATCTCGTTATCCGATTGGTACGAAACCTAACATTGACATCATTATCTAATATTCAATAAACACATTCTCGGATTAACATGTCAATGTCAATCCGATACCACACACCCCCTATTAAAACCAAAGGAATATGCTAACTATTTCCACGTAATTGCTTTTATATATATCATAATATCGAGTGAATCTACCTGTATGTTATAAAAAACAATCTGGTTTCTAGCTATCTAAATTCCCCAACACCCAGCTAACCAGAAAACATACCTACACCTCTTCTTTCGCTTTCCAACTACCCATGCAGATGATGAAAGAAAAAGTTGTTTCATATCCCCCGGGATTGGTCCTTGAACTCCCAACCAACTGATCATTTTGTTCCACACCGATTGAGCCTTGCTGCACAAGACGAAAATGTGACTTGCACTGTCAATAGTGTTTCTGCAAAACACACACCGAGTATCCGCTGTTAGAATATCTACTCCTCTTTTCAGTAGATTATCGATGGTCGGTAGTCTATCTAACAATATCCTCCATGACAAAGCAATTACCTTAGATGGTAGTTTATCCTTCCACATTCTTCTCAATTCTTTCGGCTCCACCTCAATTAAATTTGTTGAAATCTGTTGTGTACGTAGAACCGTATATGCCTCTGCCACTGAAAATCCTCCATCCCTACTTGACCTCCATCCCCAGGCATCCGGTATTTGGTCCAAAAAAACCACTGGATGCAACAAACTTTCTAGCTGGCTCAGCTGATCTTGTTCCCATACAAAGAGCTCCCTTCTCCAAAGCCATTTCCACCCTCCTGACTGTAATAAGGATTCCTTTTTCTCATTTATGGTAATGCACTTATCTACCGATATTTCATACAACCTGGGGAACATTACACTTAACGGTCCATCTCTTATCCAATAATACTCCTAAAATAAAGTGTCATTTCCATTGCCTACTTTTTTTTTTTACATTGTTCCGGAACCAGTCTGGTATCATCGCTTTGTGACCATCAATAGCCCATAAGTCCCTCCACCACTGAGAAGTTCGAGAGAAACTAGTAGGTCTATTATTGAATTTATGTGACTGACCATATCTACATTCCAACAAACTCCCCCATATTGCATTTTCCTCTATTAATATCCTCCATCTCCACTTTGCAAGTCGACTCAAATTAAATTTCCACAAGCATTTTACCCCTAGACCCCCTTCTTCCTTAGGCCTACATACATTTTCCCAACTGACCCACGCAATCTTGGTTTCTTGATCTTTTCTCCTCCACAGAAAGGATCGTTGTAATCCCGTAATAACTTTTAGAACTTTCTTGGGAACCTTGTAAAAGGAGAAAAGATACAATGGAATGCTTGACAAAACTGAATTAATCATCACTAACCTTCCTGCAAAGGACAATTGTTTTGCCTTCCATCCTGACAGTCTCCTCTGAAATTGTTCAATAATTGGTGACCACATTTCTGCCCTCCTTGGATTAGCCCCCACTGGTACCCCCAGAAATTTGAATGGCGGAGAAGATACCTCACAGTTCAAGAGATTATTCGCAGCAGTCATGAATGAATCATCGACATTTAATCCAAAAAATTTACTTTTACTATAGTTCACCTGTAAACCGGATGTCATCTCAAAACCACGTAGAATTACCTTCAAGTACCATACTGATTGTAAATCAGCTTCCCCCACCATAATAACATCATCTGCATATTACAATATTTAAAACTTTACATCGTCTCCAATATTGAGTCCTTTGAACTTCCCTTTCCCCACTGCAAACCTGAAAAGTCCAGCCAAAGCTTCCGCTACCACTAAAAACAACAAGGGGGAAAGTGGATTTCCCTGCTTCAGACCCTTACCTGGACTAAATTCGTCAGTTAGGCTCCCATTTACTAGAATTGACATATGGCTATTCCTGACAATGTTGTTCATCCACTTTCTCCATCTTTTCCCAAACCCCATCCTATCCAACATATAATCCAAAAAGTTCCAATTTACCGAATCATAAGCCTTTTGAAAATCCACCTTAAGCAGAAAACATGATTTCTTTTTCCGTTTTGCCCAATCCACTATCTCATTTGCTACTACTACCCCATCCAGAATTGATCTTTTTTCGTTAAGAATTGATCAAATCCACTTGCCCAATTCTGTCCATTCAAAAGATCAATTCTGTCCACTATCTTTATTTCCCCCAAGATACTCTTCATTCTTAACGACAGCAGTTTAGACACAATCTTTTGAATGCTCGAGATTAAAGATATTGGTCTAAAATGAACTAACATGTCTGGCTTTGCCACCTTGGGTATCAAGGTCAGAAAGGATGATGACACTCCTCTTGGTAATGAAGCTGACTGATAAAATTCTTGTACTGCCTTCACCACATCCTCCCCTATGATTTCCCAACAAGATTTATAAAAATTGAAACCAAATCCGTCAGGACCCAGACTTTTCCCTCCTTCACATGCCCACACCGCTTCTTTTATCTCATCCGCTTCAAAAGGCTTTTCCAGCATTTATCTCTGATACCCATTCAGTTGATTAAAGTGTACCCCATCCATATTTGGTTTCCCTTCTGCTTCCTCAGTAAAGAACTCTGAGAAGTGGTTTAGTACATGATCCTTGATCTGCTGAGCTTCCTCCAACCAACCTGCCTCTGATTTGACTGCCAATAATGAGTTTGTGTAGCATCTCTCCTTGAAGCATTTGTGGAAGTACTTAGTGTTACTATCTCCATTTAAAGCCCATTTTATCCTAGATTTCTGTAGCATGGACTGTTCCATTCTCCTTGCCTTTCCCAATACTCTAACAAAATATCCTGTCTTTGCTGATTACTTCCACTCGCCCCTTCACATAACTGCTGGTCCACTATCTCCAGTTCTACTACCTTCTCTGCCAGAAACTTTTCATCTTTTCCCCACTTTTCTTCTTTCCACTTTTTAATCTTCAGCTTCAAACCTTTTAATTTACTTGCTAGCTGATACATTTTCCAACCCTGACCCTGCTCTGATAACTAAAACTGAGTCACCAATTCCATAAAATCTGGCTCCTGCAACCAATGATCAAAAAACTTGAAGGGTTTAGGACCCCAATTCTGTTTATTAACTTCTGTTAAGATCCAGTTATGATCTAAGAACTCTCTTGTTCCCACCCTTTGAGCTATAACTCTTCATTCCTCCATCAAATCCGGGGAAAACAAAAACCGATCCAGCCTGCTAGATGATTCTCCGTTCGGGGCTATCCACGTTACTCCTTTCCTGATAACCGGAATATCCAGAAGACCCATTGTCTGGACAAAGAACCTAAAATCCGACATCTCAGCTCTAGAATGGTAATTGGACCTCCCTTTGAACTCATGCCTGTTCGTTACTGCATTAAAATCTCCCCCAATTACCCAGTTTAGCCCCGGAAATCCCCGCTTTGTCATAATCATATCTTCCCAGACTTTCCTTTTCCCTTCTAACAAACATGGGGCGTATACGTTGACCACACAATTTACTTCATTGGGATTCTTTCCTCTGAATCCAATTCTGAGAAAGCCCTGACCTTGAATAACCCAAACGACCTCCAACATATGATCCTTCCAGATTGTTAGACAGCCCCCAGTAAACCCTGTTGATGGAAGAATTCTCCAATCACACCCTGCCAACCCCCATACCTCTTTAATTTCCCAATCGCTCACCTTACTACACTTTGTCTCTTGTAATAAGCAGATATCAATATCTTTATCTATTAGCATTCTCCTGAGTCTTCTTCATCTGGCCCGATCCCGAAACCCCCTCACGTTTAATGAGAAAATCTTCATTTAGCTTTCCTGAATTATCCTCCTGTCCCTTTTTCCCTTCGCCACCTTATCCCTCGTTTCCATCTCACTTAATTCCTGAATATACACTTCATCAGGTTGGTTCCCAGTGATTCCGATTTCCTTCATTGCCTTCCATATTTCACCCATTCCATCCTCCTTCCTTCCATTCCTATTTTGGACCATCTCTAGTTCATTCTTTTGTCTACTCCTCATTAATTCACTCCCATCTATGCTTTTCCTTCTCACTTGTTTCCATACGGCTACCTCCCTCCTTTGCCCATCCCTTCCTCCAGACACCTCTTCTCCCCCAATCAATATCTATTTCTTGTAGTCATATGATTTTGTAGAAATAGAATCATTATTCCCATATTCCTTATTCACACAAATATTCCCATTCCTATTTGCACCCCTACCATTTCCAGAAGATAAAAAGCTAGCTTTACTTTGTCCATTCATCTCGCGGGCCCAGTCCAATACCTCATTCTGGGCCCGAATTCCTTCAATTAGAGACTCATTACCCCGCGGAATAAGACCCTCAGCCCGGCCCAATAATTCAACGGTTGTTTCCCGCTCCTTCAACTCCCGAGGCCACTGAACCCGCTGCTGTTCTGACGCCACGTCTTTGTCCTGTCCCATCGTGTAGTGACTGACGTATCTTGAGCCGCGTGCTGCAGAGTTTCCGTGTTGAAAACTGGTTCTCCTCTTCTTTCCCCGCCATTTGCGCTTTGTGTATCATTTCCTCCCTTCGTCTCCGAACACCACTCCTCTTTGTCTTCCCCAGCTAACCAAACTCCACCAGACCTTTTCTCATCTGCACTCTGCTGCGTATCCGCCGCATACGCCATACCATCCCGCAAAATCTGGGATCTTGTCGCATTTTTAATCTTTTCCCCTTCCTGCCTCAGTTGACTGTCTCGCTCACTAGCTTTTCTGCTACATCTGTTCCCTAAGCCTATCTGCATCATCCGTACCTCTGAATCCTTGTCTCCATGTATGCCATCGGCCATGGTATCGCCGTCTTGCTGGACTACCGAGCCGCCGCACCGTGCGCTTCCAGCCTTACCCTGTTCGCTTTCCTTCCATTTCTCTTTCCGAATCATCTCCTCTTTCAACTTTGCCAGCCTTTTTTCCGCCTCTACCGATTCGTCGAAATCATCGTCCCTCTAACAAGAGCTCATTTCCGAGCCGTAAGTAGAATTGTTGTTTTGTCTTTCTTTTGATTCTTGCACATCTTCCCCTTCCTTCACTCTGATATGAAAAATCCGGTCATCAATAGTCACTCAGATAACCGTATCTATCGGCTTGAAATCCTTCCTAAATATCACCAACTGAGCTATATCATACCTTTCTTTCCTTAAAGTAGCTTCTTCCACATATAGCAACTCTCCAAAAGGTGCGACTAGGTTATAGAAGAAGTTTTCCCCCCAGACATGTAAAGGGATATCAAAACAGTTCACCTTAACCCTCCTTTCTGTGTCTACCGATCCCGATTCCCACTTCTGTATCCCGGTAAATCATTGGTCGAACCAAAAGTTTTTTTCTTTTATGATGTCTTCGAGTATCTCCCCCTGTTCCAGCTCCAGTAGTACCTTATTTGCCCCCATTGGAATTGCTCGTACTGTGTATATTCCATGTGTCATAAGGAAAGTTGAGTCCTGAACGCATTCCCTTTACTTCGTACTTCTCCCATATATGCCCTTTGTAGCCGAGTAATCTCCTCCACTGGTGCTTTGTACACCATATGCAATTCCGCTGTTTCCGTTGTTCCTACCTGCTGCCGTCCTATTTTGTACTTAAATCCCCCGGGCACTTGGAGTACCGATGCATATGATTTGTTCTTGCTTTCTTTCTGTTGCATCATTTGCACCGCCTCTGTGTGCTGAACTTTTTGAATTTGTTTCGTCTTCCACCCATTATTCCCCCTCTGACTGTGCTCAGCCCGTTGTTCATACCGTGGAAGATTGACCCAAAGTTTTTTGTTTCCAATGAAAATATTATCCAATCTTACCGCCAGCATTTTCGCATCCTGTACTTCCTTAAATCTGGCGAAACCAAACCTCTGCCTTCTCCTGTTCCTTTTATTTGGGATAACCACGTCGTGAATTATGGCATATCTCCCAAACATTTCCCAAATATCTTTCGCCATATACTCTTCAGGAAAGTGAGTGAAATAAACAGATGTGAGTCGCCCCATTTCTTCCCCCGCCTCACTACCATCTCGTTTTCCTCCCTTTCGATTCCCCTGTCTATCGTCCTTTCTTCTCATGACCTCCGTCCAACCTTCCTCCATCAGCTTGGTTATTGAAGTGGATGATACAAAGAGGATAATTGTAGTCAACTCAATCCATGATCCTAGTGTCAGCAAAAAACTATTCAAGTCATTCAATACATATTAATCGAATATGAAATTGATTATAGATACACATAATGGATTGTTATTATCAATTATGTTATACCTTTAATTATGTATCAATTATGTTATACATTTAATTATGTATCAATTATGAACCTAATTAATTATTATGTATCAATTATGTCTACATTTAATTGATAATACATATATGTTTAGACATGATTGATTGTATGTTTAATAAAGTAGATTGTAAAATGTAATTATGACACTTGAAAAACAATCTTATAATCTAATAAGTTTATATTAGTTAACAAACTAAGTCCTTAAAAAAAGACTTAAGTTTGAATTTCACATAAAACAATTTTTGGAAAAGAGATAAGATTTATATGATTAAATTCCGAGTTGAATAATTGTAATATTGTTAATAAAAAAAATTCATATAAGATAAAATCATATTTTCAACGCTTAAATAATTTATTTTAAAATAATATCTTTGTTTTGATTTTTTAAGAGTCTTTGAATTTGGTCATTTAAAATTTTTTGTTTGGTTTAGTCCCTATTATAAAAAATATTTTTTGTTCTAGTTCTTATTTTTAAGTAATATATTAATTAGAAAATTTTTTATACTATAATTTACTCCATCGTTAGAAAATATGAAAAGAGTAGTTATTTATAATTTTATAAGGCAAATTGTATTTTAAATATCTTGTATATTTAAAATAATTTATGATATTAAATAGATTTATAAGTGATTAAAAATATAATTTTAAAAAAAAATTACTACGCTATCACATTAGTGTTCTTGACTATGCAACAAGTCACTGGAATATTAAAATAAAAAAAATGATTTAAAAATCTAAATAAAAAAATTAAATGGCTAAAATTAAAAAATACTATTTTTTTATCTTAACTCATTTTTGTGTGGATTTCACAATTTAAATATTTATTTTATTTTTTACTTTAATGAAATAGATTGATCTCATAATATTTATTTTGAAATATTAGATTAAGAGAAGAGATAATAAAAAATTATTTTTTAAATCATGAATTAATCTTGTTTTTTGACCTAGAAGAGATAATAATATTTAAATTGTAATTATTTTTAATTTTTGAAACCAAATAATGACTTTATTTATTTGATTTTGTTAAAACGGTGATGATATTGACAATGACTCTCTTGCTCTCTTGCTTTACATGACATAACATAACGATGAGAAAAAGAGAATAATGAAAAGAAGGATCCCACTTTTGAGTGGTGCAAGGCCCACGTGCACACTCGTTGCCAATGTCTGCTATCTGCTCCAGTGACAAGACCTCTCTGCTCCCACTACCCTTCTTCATTAAATGCATCCTCATCGTCCACGTGGCACTCTCCCAAACCTCCAATTTTCTATAAATTAATCAAATGATTTTATAACATATTTTTAATTAAAAATAATTTTATACTCTTTGTATTTTACTCTTCACCTTCTTTATCCATAAGAAAAAGAGATGAGATATATTATGCCCAATTTGCAAATTTCATTGTCTTTTTTATAATGGAGTTTGATAGGTGAGTTATGAAACCTGAGATTTCGAGTAATATTTTATATAATTTTTTTTGTTTGAAGAAAATATCTATTAAAATAAAAATAATAAATTATTATTAATATCAATAAATTTAACATTGCTAAATATTCAAGAGTTATATTATTCCATAAACTAAACAAAACTAATCATTAATAAGAGTAGGCAAGATGATGAAACCATCATCAATCGATCATAATATAATAAAATTTTGTTATTTATTAGTGATAAAGTTTAAGTTTGGAGAGTAAAAGGTTGAGGGTTAAGAGTAGAATAGGAATAAAGGTAAAATAGGTATTTTGAAAAATGGATATCAAAGAAAGGTATTACCTTTATTAATAGACAATTATGTATGTTAAATATCAATATTTTAAAGTAATTTTTTACTTAAAGTTATAATGTTGGTCTAATAATAAAATATATCTTTGAAAAAGAAGAGGTTATGAGTTGAAGTCTCACTTATAATAAATTAGTTTATTTTTTCAATTTTAAAATAAATATAAGAGTAAAATAAATATTTTAAAAATAAATATTAAAAAAATTCTTTTATTAATAATATAAATTAACAACAATGATCTTTTGGTTGTAACTTTCTACCATTACTTCAAGAAATAGTCCAAAGGGCATTATCATATGAGACGTGGGGATGGAGAAATTGCACCAAGAAGGATTCAGATGCACCTGGTCCTTGATGATCCCAATCATGGTCAGATCAAAATTGGCATAAAGAGTCTGAACATTACCTTACATGCATTCAGAGTATGCTAGTTTAATAATTTAATGGAGACAAAGTTGAGAAGAAAATCTTAATTTTAAATAAATTTAATTGGTATATATAATTAATGTAAATGATTTTTATACTAATATTTAATTATAATTTTTTATTTATGCAATTTTTAAAGTAGTAATAAGGACAACAATTTCACCATAAATAAAAGATTATAATTGAATGTTAAATAAAAATTTTTACATTAATAATGTATACCAATTAAACTCTTTCTAAATAAAAACATTATAAAAATAACTATATTAAGTAAACATTCAAATCATCAATCTACTTCTTCTACGTAGACCTATGAATATGATGAAACCATTACCATGATTAGAAATTTATAACTGTTTTTGTTCGGACACGTAGCTCCATTGGATTCATATAATGGAGAATTTAGCGCTATAAAAGGTGGTAGTCAATTTCATAGGATTCTCTTTTTTTATCAAATTTACTAGGTCTTCGTTTTACTATGATTACCTTTAAAAAAAACACAGAAAACATATAGGGCCAGGGGTTCCCTTAATAGAACATAGGATAGAAGTTTCTTACATTCCAAACAAATATTAAAATAATGAAACAATATTTAATTTAGGACATTAAACCTCTAAGTTATATTTTGGTGAGGATCAAGGACATTAAGGAGAAGTCAATGGTGGTTTGTTGACTTAAGTTAAAATAGTTGGAAAAACTATGAAAACCCAGATTGCTAATTAACGTATGCTCCAGGTGGTTTGTGGTTTCCAATTTTAAAATGAGTATGAGTTTAATGAGTAGGTATATTATTATTAAATTTCAATCTTTTATTTATGATAAGTTGGTTAACTTTATTAATTAATATTTTTAAAAGTTATATAAATAACCAATTGTAATGTAACGTTAGTGTAAAACTTTAAATTCTTTTAAAATTTATAAAAATAAAAACTATAATTTTAATTTTAAGTTTTTAAATTTTTAAAAAAACTTACATAAATTTTGTTTTTTGTATTAGCATTATCGGTTTATAAGTTGTAGTGCATTTGACTGCGCTATATGTGAAATTAAAGATTGATGAGATTAATATTGAGGAAAAGAGTGATTCACGAGTACAAAAACATATTGTCACCAATTTTCTAATGACATTAACTGACAAGAAGGATTCAAAGTGAATCAAAAAATATTTTTAAATTTTAAGGACTAAAAACGATTTTTTGTGAAACTTTAATTAAGGACAAAAAACTTATTTAAGCTTTTAAAAAGAACATTATTTTGGTTTTCAAATTTAAAAAGAAGTGATTCACTTACTCAAAGAGTAAGTATAAAAGACTTATTCTTCATTATATTTCTTCATTTAATGGAAATCTAATAGTATTAGATTTTAAGAAAATGAAGAGATATGATAAAGAATAAGTCTTTTATACATACTATTTGACTAAGTGGATCCCCTCTCAGTTTAAAATATTATTTTCAAATCTTAATAGTACTATAATTTATCCACTTGGAGATTGAAAATGGATGATTAATGACTGATAGTTGGAGGTGACAGTTGATAACTGCTGATAGAAGGTACGTGTCATGGATTCATTCAGGAAAATTTATTACTCTTCACCTCCTTTATCTCACTCATTCCTAAAGGTAAAATCACGTTTCGAAAAGTTTATCGCGAATTGTACTCAATGTCTTTTCAATAAGAACAGACTAAAACCCACTCAAAAACCTTATATGCTTTTTAGAAGACAGAAAATTATAAGATACGTCAGGTTATTTAATAAGATTTTATATTTTTTAATATTTTTTATGTATTTTATTAAGATATGATGTTTTTTTATTGGTAAAAACAGAAAATGAGTTTTTTTAATATATTTTATTAAATAATATATATTTTTTATTGGTAGAAAAAAAAATAAGACACAAATTAGAAAATGAAGATTTCAATTCCATATATATATATAAAATAAACTTTTAATACTTAAGTGGATTTATTAATTTATTGTCTCTATTATGCTCATCACTTTAAATTGTTATTGTTAACACAAAAATTATCAACCAATAAACATAAAACTGTTTTAGCACATAATAAAGTTAACAGAATATATAAATATATATATATATATATATATATATATATATATATATATATATAAAAGATTTTTTTTTATTGACAATATTGTAATCATTCAGTTAAAATTTAGTTATATTTAAAATTTTTTATCCGTTTTCTGGATTCAAACTCAAATTCATTATTTGAAATGCAATTTCTTACAAATACATGACTTGCAAGTTTCAAGTTCATAATATATATAGATTTGTAGTTATAATAATCACGTAAATCATGATGATATACTAAAATCTAGGGTTGCCGTAAACTGATAATGATTTGTAACTAGTCTTGTCAATAAAGCAGAGGAAAACACAATGTAAACAAAGTTTACAATCATAATAAATCAAATTAACCTTCTTCTATTCAGATTTAGTATTTCCTTATTTACTATTTTTATGGTTACTATGTCTTTTATTTACCTTTGGCAATTTAGATTCAATCATTTACAGTATGTTTCTTTACGATACAATCTCATATATAGGAGTACTTTAGCATAGAAACTCTAAATATACAACTAATAAAAATCTCTTTGCAGTTGATAAGAAACATAATCCAACTCAATATTTATAGAAAAACAAATACAAAGAAAAAGATCGACCAAAATAATTTTTTTATAATTTTTTATTTTGTAAAATGTAAATTTTTTTACAAATTATTTTTTCAAATTATTTTTTTAAAAAGTTTCACATCTTTTATAAAAACTATATAAGAGAACTTTTACATATTAACTAAAATTAGCTAATAGAAATTCTTACATATTAGAAAAAAACTTATAAAGAATTTTTTTTTTTTTACTTTTTCTTTATATATTTCCCCCCAAAATTATTACTTCTAAGAAAATTTGCATAAGCATGTTCCAAATAGAAGTGCGCAATTTTAACTGATACAAATCAAATAGATATCTTCAATATATAAGATGATCTAAAATTAACTAACTCGTATATAGTTATTATAATAAATATTAAACTTAGTTTAAAATTATGTAAAACTAGTTATATTTACTGTTAGTACTGAAATGATTAAGGTTATAACTAATGTAAAATTGGTTAAAATTATCTATATTTATATTTTATTACAATAACAGTTAAAGTTATTATCATTTAAAAGATAATTTGGTTTTAATTTCACGTATAAAATTAGTAAATACTTAATTTTGAACATGATTTATTATTAAAATTTAGATATTTAAGTATTTAGTATTTCCAAAAGAAGTAGAAAAAAATTAGCCCCACGTCTATTGGCTTTTTTATTACGAGCAAAGATATAAAGGGTGAGTTTGTTTAAATTTTTATGAAAAAAATATTTATTTAAATTAAATAATTATTTTTGTAACTTTTTAGATGTTTGGTTATGGTTTTTTTAAAAAAAAAACGTGAGAAAAAAAATTTTAAACTAACTTATTTTGATAAGCTATATGGAGTAATTTTTTAAAATAAATTGACGTAAAAACTGTTTTAATGATAAGAAATTGGAATATGATATATTAAAAAAATATTGTCATAATTTTATCTACATATAAAGTTTTTTATTTTAAAAAAATAAATTATGAATAAATTATTTCTTTTAAAATAACTTATTTTCAACTTAAATAAACTCACTCAAAACGTCATCAATAATTCAATTTTTTTTAATAAATTTCAATCAATAAGAAATAATATATTTAAAAGTATTAGATAATGTACATTGCTAACATTTTTCTTCCTTTGAAAAAAATGATAAGAATAAATTTAAGTAAGAAAAACTGCATTTACACATAATTTTTAAAAAAACATAACTGGAAAAAATAAAAAACACAAGAAAGAAAATTTTAAATGAGTAAAATAGTAGTTGATGTAAAAACAATATTATAAAAGTATTGTACAAAAAAGTAAATTTCACAAACCACCTTGATCTTTGAAAAATTACACCAAATATTTCCCACAAGTCATTGACACTAAAAGTGGTGATATTATATTTTAATTTTTGAATTATCGTTAATATTCTTCTATATATTAATTTTATTATATTTTTTATATAATGTTAATAATTATGTGTATTAAATATAATATATTTATTAAATCTGATAATGTAATGATAATATACGTATATTAAAATTTTGACTTATCGAAAAAAAAGTATATTAAAACCATGAAATTTGAACTGAATATATATAAATATATTGTTATTAAAAAAATAATTATAAAATATTAATATGTAATTTTTTACATTCTATTAAAAAATTTATGTCCTTATTGTTATAAATATACTTCCAAATAGAAAATTTTTAAGATATTTTTAATAAAAAATTAATTGATAAATTAATATATAATAATAATAATAATAATAATAATAATAATAATAATAACTTGTATCTTAATTTCTATTCAAATAATATAATTTTTCAAAATTATAATTTATGTTTTTGATTGTGTAAAATTAAAGTACAAAATTATAATTACAAGTTGACTTATAATATAATTTCAATGGGAGCGGAGATTACATAATTATGTTAAGGAATCGTTTAATTAATTTTCTTATGTAACTTTTATATGTATATTATATATATATATATATATATATATGAATATGTTGATATTTTCTCATATAGTATATAGTAATATCATATATATTTTAAACATATATAGCTTTTTATTTAATTTATGTAATTAAAAATTATTAAATAAAAAATAATTATAATAAAATTTAATATGTGTGTATATATATATATATGTATATACATAAATTGTGTTCTTATTATTTATTAAAAATTAACTAAAAAAATATGTTTTACTATAGAAAAATTTAATTGTAAATAATAACAATAATATAATGATATTGATATATAATTTATGCTTTAATAAAATAAATTTTACTTAAAGTTATAAATTTGATATTTTGGATTGTAAAAAAAATAAAAATTGAAGAACATAATTATAATTATAACTTGAATTTCATTTTAATAAGAGTGGTGATAACTCAAGTAATGAGATTATATTTAATTAATTTTATTAACATAGTATTCATATAAAATGGAATGCTAAAAGAGTGGTGATAACTCAAGTAATGAGATTATATTTAATTAATTTTATTAACATAGTATTTATATAAAATGGAATGCTAAATCCCCTAAGTATACTGATTAAGAAATTATAAGAATATGTAAGACTCACAAAATTACACTGATCTATATGGTAAATTGTATTCACATATGAATTCTAATAATAATTTTCTCCCTTTAGTTCCTTAATAATTAGTGTCCTAAGAATATTACGTAACAGATCCTTATATAAATAAATTGTATATATGATTCTATAATGGTGATTAATTGGGTAAATTTTATTTATTTTTATTAAGAGAAAATATTATATAGATAATGGAGAATATATATAGTTTTACATCATCATTCAATTATATATAATCAGTTATAAGTTTATTAATTTTTATAATAACTATCTTACAAATTATATCAACAGTTATTTGTGATAGAATAATGTGTAAGACAATTTTATATTCTCTTATTTTATTAAATTAATTATTTATAAATTTATTTAATTAATTATTAATACATATAATAGTTAATTTATTGAATAAATTACATTCACCACCTATAATTTTTTACGAATTGCTTTCGACAACCCTTAACTAACGGTGTGGTCATTAATAGTGTTAAAAAAGGAAAATAAAGTAAAGTTAAATAATAGTACAGATCGAATATGTATAGTTTCTTAAAATTTAAGTGTAATTTGTGTTATTTAATCTATAAAAAAATGTGGTGTAAATTAATAATATATCTTAGTTTAGTGAACAGAAACAGTTACATGTGTCTGTACGGGTTTCCTTGTGGGGAAGGTTTGGTAAACATGCCTTAAAGTATGCCAAAATGATACTGGTTGATCATATTCAGATATGAAAGACATATTAACTTTTTTGGTTTGTCTGTACTATTTAGTTACATATACCACATATGGATTTAACAGGGATAATATATATGTAGTAGCATGAATTCTTCATATGATGGGTGGAAATCCTACCTAGCTATATATGTCATCACATCACAGATGAGAAATATATACAGTTAAGGGCTACAGTGTTATTTTGGGTAAATAGGGATACATTTATTATGTAGCAACGACACACCCTAATGTTCACATTAATTTGATCTTGTGTCAAATTTATGAAGAAACGAATAACGATGAATAAAATTTGTATTGTAGTGGGGCTACAGTTTTGGATGACAAGCCTAGACACAAAATTATGATGGAATTGAAGCAGCTAGCTAGCATGGAAAACGAAATCAGTGAGAAAAGTATTCGAATCCAATAGTATTCACATGTCTTTTTGACACATGCATATTGATATTATTAATTAGATATACGGTAACGCTTGCTTGTAGCATATGCATTGTGTAGCGGCAAATGCAATTCAGAATTCACGTCTTGTGTTTGTTTGCTTTTGGAAAGGTGTTTTCTTTTCTTGAGTTCAGAGAAAAAAGAGTTGAATTTAGTGCTGCAATAATTGTGTTTGGATCTGCAAAATACTGTTGGTAACGTGGGAGGAGTTCAGAGTTGGACAGGGTGCAGTGGCTAGTCCCTTGGGTTGGAGAAACTCTCTTTCATTAATCAGAAATAGCAGTCACTAGCTTAAATCACGCAGTTATGGGGAAGGTAAACTATTCGCAGCTTTACTGTCCCTTTTGGCTTCTATTGCCCGATCTGTTTCTCTCATACCAGTACCACTATCAGTAAGTAAAGTAAGTAAGTGAGTGTTAATTTGTGTCTGCATGTCCTATCACCTACAACCACCACTCTATTATCAATCATTGTAAATATAATTACTATAACATATTTAACATCTTTTGGTAAATATAACTATATTATGCCGGTAATATGTATATTTATATGAAGTTAATTGGCATAAGATTTCAATAATATTTAATTATAATTTTTTATTTATATAACTTTTAAAATAATAATAAATAAAGTCAATAAATTTATCTTATGAAAAAGTATGATTAAATATTAATATAAAAATCTTTACCCTCACCGTGTGTATCAATTAAACTTTTTATATATACCATATTTTAGAATCTTAATTTGGTAATAATCTCCAATGAGTCATGTGTGGATTCTGGTGTTCAATTTAATTCTCCATGCAGAAGATTATGTAATGTGTGCAACCACTAACTTATCCACACCTATGACTTTGTTCTTTTTTTTTTTTTTAAAGCAAAGAAAACATCCCATATAAAAAGACCGTATAAAAAAAAGATACCACAGCAAACTTATATCAATAACATTCTAAACAACCAAATCATAATTCAATTCAAGTAATAGCAACAAAAACATAAATATATGGCCTACACATTGGCACATTAAAAAAGATGTCTAATTAAGTCTGCTTGATCATTTATTACCCACAACCCAACAATTCCTGTCATGTAGAAAAGGAAATAGGCTCTCTTTAAAGACTTCGCGTGTTAAGGTACTATTTTCACTGTGATTAACCGTGAAAGGTGTGCCTCTGACGAGTCAAATTTCTTCACTTGCGATATCTATATACTGCTAATAAGACATGATAGCATATAATACAGTACTCAATAAATTTGCTTATGCACAAATTCTGATACATATATGTTCAGAATGTTTCTCGAGCTATAGAGAACATTGGACTAGACAGTGGAAAATTGGAAATAGTAACATCAGGCCAAATAGCAACATATGTTTATGCTTTTAATATATATATATATATATATCAATAACCCTAAGGAAATTAATTAAACACCGTTACATTATATATATTGCAGTCTCGATCTTACCGAACATATTGGAATGACATAACCAAAATTAATATTCAAACACACTGTATCTTGTTTTCAATAATTCGAGGCAGTTTGGTTGAAATGTTCCATCTCAGAACATCACGCATCACGTTTGTATGGTATGAATTCTGTTCAAGTACGTTCTCGTACGTTTAACATAAATGACCAAACAAGGCTTGAAACATCCTTCAACTTACCTCTATTTCCACGTTAAAAAGTTTAAACTTGAACTGTAGAAAAAACAGATTAAAGTAAATTAGGATGCAAACATGGGTACCGATTCAATTGTACGATTATTTAATTTATGGCAGTTCCTCTTCCCCATTAAGCTCTTACACGCAAGATGAACTTTAAACAGTGACAAATCCCATCTCATGGTAAAATAGAAATCTTAATTTCAGCATTAATTTTGGGCCTTCATTACCTTAAACTTTTTTTTTTTTTATTTGACGTAATGACAGAGTTTTATTAAACTATAGCTAGACTATATGAGATAACAAATTACTAGTCAATCGGAAAGATTCGTTAGATTTAGTGGTTCATTTGTTGCTTGAATTCATTGGTCCATCTATAAATTTCTGTCGGGGAACAATTAAAACAATGAGAAATCATTTCAGCCCAAATTAATGAGACGAAAATGTAGATGTAGCTAATTGTTGTACAAATACATATAATATAATAAAAGTATGATAATGTATTTATAGACATTTTTTGTTTTTTATTTAATTTAGGAATTTAAGTTTGATCTAATATGAGTGTTAGTGTTTTTATTTTCATACTTCTAGTCCAATAAAAATTATTTTGGATTTAATTTTAAAATTTTATTACAAAATTAATAATTTTATCATATATTATAATTCATAATTAAATAATAATATAATAATGTTTAAATATCAATTCATTTTAATTAAATTTTAAACAATAATAATGATAAAAAAATACTTGCACATGCAAAACCCGACCTGAAGAACAAAATAATATCGGTTAAAAAAAGAATTGGTAATTGGTAAACATAAGTCTCTTAGTTAACATTTAGAAAGGGAAAAAGGCAATGGTTTTATTAGAAAAGATACCATGCTTTTGGTATATGTCATTCTTGTGATTCAAATTCTCTTTTACTATAAAAAATAATTCATTTTATATACAGGATGCATTTAATAAAATAATCAATTTATATTTTTTAGTGTGTTTGGATAAATTTTTCTACTTAAAAATATGCTTTTTTTTTTACTTATTTGAAAAAGTAAATCTTATTTTCTTATTAAAAAAAATATGATAAGAAAAAATGAGATTGTAAAAAACATGTGTGGAAGAAGTGATATCACAATCTAACACTTTTGTTGACTATCAAAATCAAATCACCATGCTCCTGCGTATATTTTCTTATGAACTCAATGAAAATGAACTGAATCAAAACTTTAGAAGATATTATCATAATTACCCTTAAATATCTTATCTATATGGATTTATTTTATTTTAAAAAAATATGAAACACTATGCAGAAGATAAGAATATCTTTTAATGGTAAAAATTTAAGAGATCTCTTAAAAAACTGTTTAATTAGTATACACTCAATGTTCATTAACAATTCTTCATTTATATGACTATGACTTTTAAAATATTAATTAGTAAATTAATAATCTTACCATAAATGAAGGGTTTTGATTGAATGACAGTATAAAATTTTTTACACTGATATCACACAGTCATTTTTCTCGTTAAAAATATTAAATAATTTTTTGTGCTCCATATGTTGTCATGTTAACTTTAAAATACTTGTGCATAATTTTGCTCTAAAAAGATTAAAAATTTTAAGAAACTCACATTTTTATATATTTTTTATTTTCAATTAATTGAGTTTGAAATAAAATAACTAATATAATTAATTTTTTATTATTAAAAAAAAAAGAATTTTTAATTCTAATAAATTTTATTGTACAAAAGATATTCATCGTATTTTTAAAAAACATATATTACCGAGTAGATCACTCTCAAATAAATAAGTTTTTAAGATATGGTGCCTTGGATTTAAGCAACTTATAAGAAACCCCATATGGAAATTACTTGACAAATATAAAAAGGGAAATGACTTGACAAATATAAAGATAGAGTACAACTTAATATTATATACACAAAAATACAATTTATCCCTCAAGAGATACCTACTTAAGATGAGTAAATCATATCTATTTAAGATGATATCGAGTTTACAATATTGGCAAGCACTCTCACCTATTTTTTGAAAAACGAAACTCAAGAGTGTGAGACATAATGTTTTACTGATTGCTTTAAGACACAAAAGATAGGTTGGACTATTGTATAAAATGTCACTTTCATTTATCAATTATAACCATATTGTCATAGGGTTTATAATAAATCCTTTATACATAAGATGAACCTATACCTTTTACTCATCAATATTAATTGTTAGCCATTTTCTCATTCTCACAGTCATTACACAAGTTGGTTTCTATATATTATTAGCTAGATTTTGAAAACCAAACCAAATCTGTCGGTTTGACCGAAAAACTAGTCTGATAACTAGTTTGGTTAATACAAAGAATTGGTTAGACAAAACATCGATTTTAAAATCGGTGAAAAGTTATGGTTGAACTAGTTCAACCATTTTTTTTTAATTTTTGGATTTTTCTAAATGCACTCCTCGTTTTCCTAAATCAACCCTTTTTAATTTAAATATTAATGAAAATAGATATTAACTTAGCAATATAAAAATTTATTTAAAAAAATTACTTTTTTATTTTACAATTACATTCTTAATATAATTTTTTTCTTTTATAATCTCAATTATTATAGTATATTAATAATTAAAAAAATTATTTTATTAAAATCAGTTCAACCATTAGTTTAATAACAGTTGAACTAATGAACTATGAACCAATACTTTTGCTAATTCAATCACTGATGCGGTCTTAAAAACATAGATTATTAGAGTAGAATCTCATACTTATTCATCATCTATACTATTATATGAGAAAAACACTTACACATTACCAATATAAAAGAGTTTTACACTGGCAGTTAATCACAACTCTTTATGTATACTAAGTTTGTTGACTTCACCAATTAATACTTTAATAGTCATTTAAACGAAGGGTTGTGATTAACCGCTAGTGTAAAACTCTTTTACATTGACAGTATATAGGAGTTAAACTCTTATTATATTAATCTAAGTTAACATTCTTATTCTTTTCTTTCCCTTGAAGTGTAGGGTCATTTACTAAGGCTACTAATGTCCTAGGATGTCTCTAATGTTTAGAGACATAATTTTATACTCATTTAATAACATTCATTATCACTTCTATTATTGCCCCAATTAAAGATTATATAGTATTACTCTAATTAAACACAACTCAACTCACTTATGTTGATAATCACTTAAATAAGTTATGATGATAATTTAACATACATGCAACATATTAAAATTATGGATAACATTATTTAGACAAGTGCAACATGGCGATCAAAATACTTGTAAAAGAAGCTTGAAAGTATATGTAGTTAACCAACCCTCATGATCTGACACTAACATGTAATCAAAAGAGACCCATCCTTACAACAATACTCCAACCTAAGGGATCAACATGAGCCACATATAGATTTCAAGTTGGACAAACCCCCAGGTCTTATGGTATCCTTGGAAAACTCAACATCAACTAAAAAAAAACTTTATACATGTTCATGAGGCATGGTCTTACATGTTAGTTTTAACATGGAGGATCTACTTCACATATAAGCTAGGACGTAATAATTATCTACAAATTCTAGTTGACCTTAAAAACTAGTTGAATTTTTTACTATTCTATAAATTATGAAAACAAATAGATGTATAATTGATTCCTTACAAATCAACCTTTTCTCATCAAAATGATCATATTTTGAGTTTTAGACATTTTTTTTAGTGAAACAAATGTCTATGCCGTTAGCTAACATTTAGGGTTAAATTTCTCATGAAGAGACCTAAGTCTATTTATTTCATTATTAGGATCTGATTTTCACATTAAGCTAACATCCAAGATTACTTGTTTACATCTATATACTGAATATGTGTGGTTTAAAATATAATATTAAGCCACATATATGCCTTGAGTTTAGAAACTCTTAAATATGTGACGACAATATGGCAACAGGACTGGAAGAAGATAAATATAATATTTTCATCTTCATTCCTGCTTTCGAAACTCATTTGATCCCCATCTTCTTCCTAATACCTAATGGATATGAGATTTATGTCTCATCTCTATTCTTGGGTATCAGATATACCGATACCTGTCTTATACTCTCAAAAAAATTATAACAATTTTTCTATAAAAATAATATAATGATATTAATTCCTAATAAACACAAAATTTGTAATATGTGAATTAAATGTCAAACCCTTTTTGTTTTTGGAAGCTGAATGTCAAACCTTTCTTAACATTCAAAAATTGTAAGTTATGAAGGAAAATAGAATCTAAGGGGTCATTTGGTTCGAGTTATAAGCTGATGATAATTTAGTGAGATGGGGGAGGGAGACGTCATGGATTTGAATATCTCCACTAACATATTAATATCTAACATTTGCTTATAAAAAAAGTCATTTGGTTTGAAAATTAGGTCTAATAAATTAAGGGTATTTGGAATATTTTAGCCATGGGGTGGGTATGTATGTATATCCCGTAACAAATCGGGTATTCTTTGTACTTATATCCATGTCTGGTTAAATCGGAAATTTTTCATCAATTTCGAGACAAATCAAAGAATTATCCACAAATACAAATTTATTTGCCACTCCTATGTGACACTTTTACGTTTGATGCTAAGCCCACTTTATGGTTTAGGTACCCCAAAACTTGTTTCCTCTTTCTTATATAGGGGAAGAGAGGTAAGCATATTATTTTGTCCAATGTGAATTATAGGTGTTTTCATTATCAAATAAATTACCTACTTTAGGATCAAATTTCTCAAAAATAGAAGTCAATTTTGGTTTCTAAAGTGTTAAGATAAATTGTAATTTTTTCAACAATATTATTATAAAGTAAAAATTGATTAAGATATAACATGAGACATCAACATAAAGCTAACCACTAGAGTTAGACATTTTTTAAACATTCTAATTATAATTAAGAACCTTATTTATTAACACTAATTATAATATCATAATATAATATAAAGTTTGGGATGTTACGAATACAAATATCATAATCGTTGTATCTACAAATGAAAATTCTCTATCCCAATTTGATGTCTTATCTCAACCAATCAATAAAGGTCATGTCATTTAATAAATTTTTTTTGCATCTAAAGTGTTAGGTAACAACAATTTGGGATAGACGGCTTTCATCTTGCATCTACACAAGGGATGAAAATCATCAGTCTCAAATTTGTGTCTCACTTTTTGTCTCAATCAATTAACAAACGTCATGTCAACTAATGAGTTACATAAGATATGAAAAATTTATAAAAAAAATTCATTAAATGAGGTGATGTTTTTTTATTAATAAAAAACAAAAAATAAGACACGAATTTGATTCAAAGAATTTCCATCATGTCCAAACAAAAGATTAACCTTAAATAAGGTAAAAATATGTATAGATGTACACACCATGCATTCTTCAAGCACACTATAACACTTATAGTCTTATACTATATATTAGAAATGTAACTTATATATTAATTATTATTTCGCAAGATTACTGTCTAAACAAATATGAATTATTGATCGTGTAACATGTTACAATTAACGAAATAAATATCTAAACATATATCATATACACAAAACAATGCCACACATTCATATTGTATGTTCGTAGATACCAATCTATAAGGAAGATATGCTAACGGGAAACAATATTGATGAATTGAAGCAACTTGGCATTTGTATGCTTTCAAGACTTCTACTAATTGTTATGAGACATATTTAAATTAAATAAACTAAACATCTTAGTTTTACCTGAAAATATTCTAAACACAGTATAAATTTTTTATCTATAAATATCTACTAAGTTGTAAATTTTTAATCCACAATAAATTTTATGTTTGCAGTTATTGATATCTTATATATTTAAGACTTTAAGCAATTGCATTATTTTCAATTTTCTGTAGTATATATATAATATTTGTGTGGTTTAGTTGTTAACAAGGTATTCTCTATATAAGACGAATACGATGTCGCAAAAATAGTTTATTTTCAGTGTGGGATTTGGTGGCAAGGGATAAATCAGCGTCATCAACCACTGCATACAGTATTATGAAGGGTTATTTATTTCTACTCATAATTTTAAAAATATTTTTTATTTATTTTCGTGGTTTTTTTTATACAAGGATTTTAAGGAAAATCTAATATCATCTGCATGTTCAATCAGAACTCAAATGGAAATTTGTCGACCGAAATATTGGGTATTTCAATCCAGGAGTGCAAACAAGTAAGTAAAGCCATGGTTATCTCATGCGCAAAAGAAAGAGAAACATCACTAGTTTAACATGGAAAACCATGAGGCTGGTCTAGGATTGGAGTGGAAAGAAATAAAGATAGAGATAAAAAAAAAATGGTAATTAATTAAGTTATGTGTGATCCATAAAAAAAGGTAATGTGTGATAAAAAAGAAAGATATATAAAATTAAAATATGAAATGAAAAAGACATAAAGTACTATATAAATAACATATTATATTATTTTAAAGTAATTCAATTCACACAACACAATATATTCACACTCGTTCCACACACGGGTTGGTTCAATACATATAATTAGATGCTTTGATCATTTTGTCAGAAGGATACTTCTAATTGAGAATTAAATATTATATTTTTTTTTTATCTTTAATTAATTCCTATAAAAATGCTTTGAAAATCTTTATAATTTTTTTTAAAATTTTTTTTCATAGAAATATGGATCTGAATATATAACAAAAATAGATATAGTAACAATAGTAATAATTGTTTAACTTCACATGAGGAATATACTAGAAGAGTTTTTGTTTAACTACTTTACTTACATTACCTTTTTACAGACATTGGGTTTTATTAATTCAACTATTAATTAAATGAAAGAAACTGTTATTTTATATTATTTTATTTTTAGAAAATTTAACAAATTATAACATATTTCTTTTTTTTTACGAAACATATTTCTTAAAATATACTTAGCAGGAGTTTAATATAAGGAACTTTTTTCTGATCCATAATTATGATTTCTAGTAACATATTTCAATAATATTTAAAATCTATTTGATTGGTTAAAAATATTTGCTGACATGTAATATGTGTAAGTTATTTGAGTTGGTTTAGTGACAGGAATTTAGATAGTTTATATGAAATTTTAGGTTAAATTCATTGTTTATAGGTGAAATGTTAATTGTTAATGTGTTAGATTTTATTAGTGAAAAGATTCATGGCTAGTATTATGTATAAAATTTGTGGATTATGATAGGGGTTGATATTTTGTTAACTATGTGCGTTTAAATAGAGAATTTCATAATTGTAAAGAATTTAAAATATTTTTTATTGAAATGTTTGTATTTTTTAAATGATTTGATTGGATGAGGTAATTTAAATTTATTAAATTGTAATTTTTTTTTGTTTTGACAAAGTATTTTAATTTTCACTTAATAAAAAGTTATTTAATTTAAAACAATATTTAATAATTTAAAAATGTCAATCAATGATACTTTTCGGTAAAAGTTTTTTTCTATATCGATGTTTGTCAAAGTTTTCTCAATTAAGTTCAATCAATATTTTTTCGGTAACGTTAAGTAAAGTTTTTTTCATTGATATTAATGAAAGTTATTTTTAAGTTATTTTTTAATTGACATTGGTCATGTATATTTCTTTAACAATGCTAGCAAAAATATTTTATCAATTATATATTAGAGTTATGTATATCTAACACAACTCTCATAACAAGGTGGGATATACATCTCCCACAATATTTTGTAGTATTTCATAATGTTATGGGTGACTTATCGAAGATTTGTATACCTCACACAAAACTCCTACAATAAGGTGAGATTATCCACAAGAGTGTGTATCTAAATGTAGTCATCAATGTACTTTCTACAATGGTATAAGCCACAATTCTGTATCCAATGCTTAGGAGCTTCGCATATTATACTAAGTTTCAAAGCATCTCCTACAGGTATGTGGAATAAGACACAATATTGTTGTTGGGAATAAGACACTAAAGGAGAGAAGAAAGAAATAAACAACACTAAGAAGTATTTGTTTTGGTGCATTTGTAAACCTTACCTAAGCTTGCTTATATAGCAAAGTGAAGAACATCATCTCACAATACTAAGCAATGTGGGACTAAAAATCAAACTACAAAACTTAATCAAACTACAAAACTAACAATTCTCCCACTTGGAGTTTGATTATCACTTATTGTAGTTGCGTTCATCATATCTGCAAAGCCTCAACTTCTCTGTTGTGACAACCTCTTTGTCAATATATCTGCTGGGTTCTTACTTCCTAGTATCTTCTTCAACATTAGTACTTCATTCTCAAGTAGAGATCTGATGAAGTGATAACGGAGATCAATGTGCTTCATTCTGGAGTGAAATGTTGAATTCTTAGCCAGATGTATTGCACTCTGACTATCACTGTGCAAAACACTCTTTTCTTGGATGAATCCCAACTTTGTTAACAATCCTTGAAGCTATATCAATTCTTTGCTAGCTTCTATTACTGCTACATACTCAGACTCTGTAGTGGATAGAGAAACGATCTTTTGTATCTGTGACATCCAACTAACAGTTGTAGTTCCAACAGTAAATATGTAGCCAGTGGTACTTCTTCGATGATCAATTTCTCCAGCAAAGTCTGTATCTACGTAGCCTTGTACTTTTAATTCACCTTTATTGGTCCCTTTTGCTTATCTCCAGCAAGGTTCCCTTCTGCTTATCTCCAGCAAGGTTTCCTTTTGCTTATCTCATATGATTTGCATTCCTAGGATCTTTTTTGCTGGTCCTAAATCTTTCATGGCAAGCTCCCACTTGCTCGCATCTGTGGTTTGACATGCTTCTGAATAGTCTTTTGGTTCTCCTCCATCTGTTAACAACATGTAGTTCATGTATCTCCTGTTAGGCATAGGAACTCGAGAAGACCTCCTCAATTCAGGAGTTGAAGTAAATTGTTGCTCTCTGCCTGATTCAATTACTTCCTCTGATTGAGAACTCTCAACTAGTGGAGTTTCTACAGCATCATCCACTTCTACATAAGTTGGCTCACTCGGTTTTGAGTTGCTGACACTTGTATTATGCTTATCCTTGTACATGACTGCTTCGTTGAAGATCACATCGCTACTGCGGATCATCTTTTTGTTTTCATTATCCCACAGACGGTAGCCAAACCCATCTTCACTATAACTGATGAAAGTGCACCTTTTTTAGTTGGGATCAAGTTTGTTCCTTCCTTGATCACTAATGTGCGCATAAGTTGTACACCAAAAAACTCTAAGATGTAAGAGTTTTACTTCTTTTCCGCTCCATACTTCTTCGGGTATTTTATGCTCCAATGGTACTGATGGACCTCTGTTGATCAAGTAAGCTGCTGTATTGACTGCTTATGCCTAGAATTGCTTGAGTAGGCCTGACTGCACATGCATGCTTCTAGCTCTTTCAATCAACGTTCGATTCATACGCTCTGCTACACCATTGTGTTGAGGCGCACCTGGCACGGTTCTCTCCATTCTGATTCCGTGCTCATAGCAAAACTTCTTGAATCTGGTGTCTACATATTCACCACCATTGTCGGATCTGAGCTTTTTAATCTTCAATCCTGTCTCATTTTCTACCATAGCTTTCCAAATCTTGAAAGCTTCAAATACTTTAGACTTGTGTTTCAGAAAGTAAACTAATACCTTTCTGGAGTGATCATCAATAAAAATTACGAAGTATTGCTTCCCACTAATGGAAGGGATAATCATTGGTCCCCAAACATCAGAGTGGATGAGCTCAAGTCTCTCTTTCTTTTGGGTTTTTCTACTTGTCTGAAAGCTGACTCTCTTCTGCTTTCCAAGTATACAGTCTTCACACATGTCAATTCTACTGACTGAAGACCTGGTAATCCTTTTGAGTGCATGACCTTCATCCCTTTCTCACTCACATACCCAAGTCTTTGGTGCCATAGATTGGGACTTTCATTTGTTGCAACTGCAATTAAATGACATGCTCTTGCTATCTTGTAAAGAGTACCACTCCTTTTGCTCTTACTGTGATGTAGCGTGAACAGATGCTCCAGAGTCTAATACCCAAGACTCCTCTTTATCTTCAAGAGAGCATATCAACACCTCATCTTTTCTTGAGGTGGAGGCAATGTTTGTTTCGCCCTTTGCTTCTTGACTCTTTTATGCACTCCTGCACTGGTTTTTGTAGTGCTCGATTTTCCCACAATTCCAACACTCGATCGTCTTCAAGTTTTGGGAACTACGATGGTTTCTGGACTTGGATCGTCTCTCCTTTGATTTGCCGCATCCTTTTTCTTTGGTTGAACTTCTTCCTCTTGACTCTGTATGTAATACTGAAGAGGTTGATGGTTCACCCGACTCTCTCCGCCGGATCTCTTCACTGGAAACCAAATTTTGAACATCATCAAATCTTAACTTATTGTTTCCCGATGAGCTACTCACAGCCGTGACGTAGCATTCCAAATTTTTGGCAGGGAAGACAAAAGTATTAAAATCCGTACTTTCTCATCGAACTCAATCTCAACTGAACTCAACTGGGTTGTAACAGTGTTTAGTTCATTGAGATGATGTGTTACCGAAGCACCTTAAGACATCCGCAGATTGAACAATCGCCTCATCAAGTGAACTTTGTTTGAGGCTGATGGTTTCTCGTACATGTTGGAAAGAGCCTTCATGAGACCTGCTATCGTCCTTTCTTTTGCAATGTTGAAAGCAACAATACGGGATAACGTCAGTCTAATGGCTCCAAGGGCTTGTCTATCAAGGAGACTCCAATCTTCCTCCTTCATACCCTCTAGCTTCTTTCTTGTATGTGGTTGATACATATTCTTCGGATACAGATAATCTTTTATTTGTATTTTCCAAAAGGCAAAGTCCCCACTAGTTCTCTAGACTGAGATTCCTAAGAACAAGAGAAAAAATCTTTTCTGATGTGGAAGATCAGACACAGCTGTAGCCACAAAACATACTAAGAAAATTTACTCTAACCAAATCTTTTCTGATGCGAAAGATCAGACACTGCTGCAATCACAGAGCATACTAAGAAATGGACTCTGATACCACTTGTTGGGAAGAAGGCACCAAAGGAGAGAAGAGAGAAATAAACAACACTAAGAAATATTTGTTTTGGTGCATTTGTAAACCTTACATAAGTTTGCTTATATAGCAAAGTGAAGAACACCATCTTACAATACTAAGCAATGTGGGACTAAAAATCAAACTATAAAACTTAATCAACTACAAACTAACAATTGTGGCTAGTATACTAGAGCTCAATATACCTCCCATGCAACTCCTACAACATGGTGGGCATGACTACAAGAACGTGAATCTAAATTTGTTCATTAACAAATCTACCATAATACTATGGAGTAAGACAAAGTATTGTAGTTGATGTTATGGAGTTCCAAAACTAGATTCTATTGAGTTGTAATTTGTTTAATTAATTTCCTATGTTACAAAAAAAAGAAAATAGTTTTCTTAGAAAATGATAAAAAAACACTTTTCTAATTAGTTATAAGTTTAACAGATCTAAAAATTATTTTTTTTTTCAGTTAAAACCTTAATTGATGGTAAAAGAATTTTTCTGATCTATTAAAAATTTAACCGATTGGAGAGATTCCTATATTCATTCTTCTTTTTTTTATGGGGTAGGATATGGTAATTAGAGGAAGGGATTTTGGTGGGTCTCCTATGTTCTGTACCTATTTGACCCATCAGCTTTTGTTTTGTTTATTGGGTATGACCTATATCAGTTAGGAGGTTTTCAGTTTTTGGTATTACTTAACTTTTCTCCCATGCCTAGAAACGGAGACTTTTGACTAAAGTGCATTTGTCTAGTTAAATTATATGGGTTCTCATACCCTATTTCACTTAATTGGTTTAATTTTATTTTTTTTTATGAGGATTTCATTACATCATTTGGCACAATTTTTTCAATCTTATTTTCGCTTTAAGTATTTATATTTCATGGAGAAAATAATTATCTATATAATTTAGCGGGAATTGTTTAAATATATTTTAGAATATTTTCACTACTATTTAAAATATAAACATAGCTTATAACTATAAATATATATTATATTAAAATAAAAAAATTAAGGAAAAAAACAAACTCTTAAATAACTAATCCAAAATTAAGGAAAAAAACAAACTCTTAAATAACTAAAAATTAAGATAATTGCTCGTATATACTCATATAATTAAGTTAAGCATGAGCCAATTACCGAGACAAATATGAATGTACTAATAATGCTTTTTCTGGTCTTGAGAATTTAGTTAATGCAAAACCTAATGGCACTTATAGTTTCTTTTGATTTTTGCAAAGTTTAAGAATCTTGTAAAAGTTGTTCTTTAGGTATTTTTGTTTCTTTTGGATAAGTAAATAATAGATTAAAGTAGAGGATTTTAGTGGTGCATCAATGGATAAGGGTCGTGGTTTTGGGATAGCAATTTTTGGCAACTAAAAGACGCTAGAAATAATTTAATAATTAATAAATGTGTAATTATGTAATTTCTAACTATATGAAATCATCCATCGTTTGTCATGTCACATTTTTTTAATGGTGATTGACGACAGAGAGAAAAGTTAAAATGGTTACAAATTTTAGCGACTAAATTTGAAGAAAAAGACTTACACGGATCAAGGATAAAATTTCGCAAACTTACACAGGAAGCAAATGCATAATTAAACCTACTTGTTAATACTAATTAATTTATCAACTTTGTTAATTAGAATATTATGTTTACATATGTTAAAATTTTTGCTACTAATTAAGTGAATCCAAAAGGCTGTAATATTACCAAAGATTAAAAAGCGCAAACTTACAGGAAACAAAACATGATTAAACCTACTTTTTAATATTAATTAATTTATCGATTGTTAATTAGAATATTATGTGAGCATGTCCAAAAAATGTAATATTTAAATAAGTTTAGAGTTTAATGTTATATAGATAAATATCAAGATATGGGAATGTGATTTCCTCTAATTATTACTATGAAGTTTGTTTTTCTTTACTATAACTTGTAACTATATATATAGCTAGTTTTCATGCACAGATGGATGAAACTTTAATTTATCAAAATCACATGTAATAATTGTTCTTGAAAGAACATATATTCACTAGAAACTAGAAAATGGCTATTCACCCAATTAAAATACAAAAAAGCACTTAATATGTTGCTCTAGCAATGCAAAGTGGAAACTAGCTAGGATTGTTAGAATAATCATTTGAGAATCAAACACTAATAAAACAATAAAGAAGCTGTCCTCGTAAAACATAGTACGATGTTAACAGCATTCACCTACCGCTTAATAAACAAATCAATGATGACACAACAAAGCTAATACTTTAATCCTATAGTCCTTATTTTACTTATTTACCATATATTTTAAGGAAAATAATATATACTAAAATATGATTAGAGGAAAGAATAGATCCTCTATGTCTCGAAATAATCATAGCGTCTTACATATATACCCCACTAGAATCACACAAAAGGAAAATATTATAAAGGTTGCCTAATCTTTCTAGCATCAATCCTATGTCCTATTGGGCATAATTAACGTAGATTGGCCAAATTGAGGTACAATAGGTGCCTCTTCGTGAACACAGAGATTGCCAAAATTTCTTTTTAATGCCAAAAAATAATCAGAAAACAAAAAAGGAGGAAGGAGAATGACCCAAACTATAGTTTTATTAGACAGACAAGTTTGTCCGCTCGATGAATAGATTGAGAATATATTTTCTATACATTGAGGATCTGTCAATGTACTTTCTCTCTAGCCATCACTTTAATTTTTTCCCTTCAACCGTTGCTAACCTTTATGTATTATTCTTTTACCGACAAGTTTGCCTAATTAAGCTTGGTATTTGATTCGTGGATGTAATAGTTTCCGTCCTTGGTTGCTTCTAATTAAGGTTAAAATTTAATTTAGCACACCTAAGTGTTGTTCATTCATCAACAGTACATGTTTGTTCATTTGCAGCTGGAGGGTACAGACTTTCCAATGTAATTATTGACATGTTATGATGAAGAAAATTTTTTTGATTAATTGAAAGTCTTTGTAAGCTGGTGAGATTAAATTGGATCATGTGTATAGGTCACAAATAATAATAGAGCTTAGTCATACAGGAATTAATTACATTGTCTGCCATTAATTTCTTTTTTTCGACATTTCCCTTCACTTGAAATGACAGCACTACTGCATACATATTATATATATATATATATATATATATATATATATATATATATATATATATAAAATTATATTTATAAAAAAAAAACAAATATCATCAATCAAATTGACCAAGGTAACGGTCAGCAGTTATTAGCTATGGTCTTGATGGGAAAAATCCCAAAAAACCTTGTCAGTGATCTGAAGCCCCCACAGCTGATATGATCAAGCTTCAAGGACTAACATCATTCTTCTCCACACAATACAAGGAGACAATAAAGCAGTAAAAAGTGTCATCTTGAAAGAAAAAAAAAAGGGAGTAACTGAGGAAAAAAATTACTAATTAAATCTGTCTATACGAAACCATATTAATGAGCATCATCAATATGAGACACATATAGAAGACGAAAATAATGTGATAGTCATGAAGATGTACGGAAGTGACTCACTACCTATTATCCATACACCTTCAAACAATCAATTACTTGGGGCATAGAGCGGCCATAATTGAAGGAAGCATTATTCAAAGGAGAAAATCAAGAAGAAAGATCAAAAGGTGGGAAGTGAGAATGAATGATATATGAGAGAGATGTATATATAATTAATCTGCAAGTTTAATTAAGCTTGGCATATATGATATATAGAAAGTACATACATACATAAAGAAAACTATGAATAATGCGTTGCTTTTGGTTCCTCACAGATGATCTCGTTGTATATTCATTCATTCATTCATTTCATTCACTCGCACTACCACTTTTTAGGTACCCCCACTAGCAGTCTACTCCCAGTACCACACTGTCTTGTTTAAAAGCAGGTTCGGTTCATGATATATCCCACATCTTTAACCTTTTTCTTGTTCCTGCCATAGCAAACAGGATATAAAACTAGAAGCAGCAGTCTACATGGACTGCTACTACAAATCTTTCAGCTGAAAAATCATGAAAACCCTAATTAAATTAAATATACTACTTCTTAAAATAGAGATCATAAACAAACAATGACCGAAAAAGCGTTGAGAAGAGACCCAGATGGGTGGAATTTTTCCCATGGAATAATGAGAAGAGAATAGCTGAATGGCCATTGAGAATCTCATCTCATTGAGTTGCACCTGGGGGAGGGAGGTGGTGGTGGAGATGATGAGGTAGAGGCAATGATTGTTGTTGTTGTGGTGGTGGTGGCTGTGGTGGTTGTGGTGGACGCTTTCGTTTCTTCTTCTCATAACTGATTCCTCTTGCTTTGGACTGAAGCTCACGAACCTCACGAAGGTAGAGCCTCACAGCTCTCGCCCCAAAAGGGTTGGTTTCAGGTTTTCCTCCGTTTTCCTCAAAAGCTGCCCTCAAACGACCTATGAGGGCATCAAGGCTACCCCAAGCTTGTCTTAGAGGACATGGACATGGTGCTGGAGGGTTTGGATGACCATAAAAGGGACAGATCGGAGTGTGCACTTTGGTCTTGCCAAATTGGTCCAAGTACCTACACATCACAATAGCAATTCAACAAGAAAAAAGAAGAGAGAGATTAAGAACAAGGTGCATGATGACAAGGTCTTTTTTTTTCTTCATTTTTTGATACCCAAGAATTTTTGGATCAAACTTTTGGTTATATATTTAAGAAATAAGATCATATTTGAGAGATGGTGATAAGAGATAAGGTTAACTGTTAATAGGTGTGTGTAGGATGGAATGATATTGTATAAGATATGTAGTACCTGAGAAATTCAAGGACGTGTGCACCGCTGCACCGAGAGAGGGAGAGAGGGGGTCGGTGATTCTTGAGGTACTGGCCAAAGGTGTTCCAGTCACGGCGCTTTTGGTTCTCATAGCGGCTGCTGGTGGTGGAGGAAGCAGAAGGGGAATTGGAGCTACCAACTAAGCTGTTGCCGGTGGTGTTGAGTTTTGTTGTCGTGGTGGAGATGTCAGAGTTACATGACTCCATAAATTCTTGAATTGAATCCATGGAGAGAATCTGGCAAAGAACTTGACCCTTTGGCTTTGCAGATCCAAGCTTGTTTTTGTCTCTTTGCCACCAGGGTTCTTGTTCTAGCCTTCTAGGGTTCCCAAGACAGTGACCAGAGTGAGTGAGTGAGTGAAGGGAGTGAGAGTGAGGGATAAGTGGATGGATGGATGGAGATTTGTTGAGTTAAAGGATTACTATACTTATAATTTGGGAAACAGTGGAGGAGCAAAGCTATTCTCTAAAAAATATTCTTTTTTAATGTCTTTGCATTTTAGAGGTTTGTGTTAAGGAATACAACTACCTTGAAAGAAAATGAAAAGGAAAGAGGGAAGGAAAGAAACTCTGAATCATGATTGATATTACAGATTTCTAATTTTTTTGGAAGGAAGAGAAAGAAAGAGAGAGAGTGAAGAATTGAACCTCCAAGTGGTGAAGTGAAGCAAAGGAAGATTTTTCTTATTTTATGTTTGAGGATGTGATAAGATTGATGGGAGTGTGACTGGACTGTTCCTCTTTACTATTTGCAGTTGCAGTTTTTATATATTGAGCAATACTAAGGGTACCAGGGGAAATGTTAGATTTTTTTAGCAGTATTTGAATTGAGAGAGTGGCAAGGATTTGGGTTTTGTTTTTCCTTAAAAGGGTGGTGCAAATTCAGAATATTAATGGACACATTAATATTCCTCTTTGAGATGGAAGTAGATATACAGAGAAAAGGGATATATGAGTGCTAGGGCTTTTGAAAAAAATAGGAGAGTGTAGTACTAAAAATTGAGGTAATAACATGATTCTGTTTCTCCGTTCAACTTTGAATGACAGTTCCTTGCTATTTGACCGGAATACCCCTATTAATTTCTCTCTCTTTTCGCCTTTCCACTGCTAAAGAACACAAAACTTTAATTTCTTAGGCTGTTGTGTCTCCTTCTTTCCAATTCAGTATAAGGAAATCAAATTATCACCTACGTGCAAGAATTTTCCTTTTTAAAACACTCAACAATTTCTCTGCATATGAAAATTTTCAGTTGCACCCTGCTGTGTTGTGATCCAAATTTTAGACTATAATATAAATTTTATGTAAATTTGCTTCGGCTTAATACTGTTAATGTCACTAGTTTTCTATTGTCGAAAAATACAGTTTGATAAAATAGTATTTTAATACACTAATTTTTTAAGTGTTAAAATATAATTTTTACACTAATTTTAAGGTGACATATAGAAAAAAATGAAGATTTTAAAAATACCGACTATGAAAAATATAATGATAGATGTTGAAATAAAAAAAAATCATCAATGGTACTGAAGATTCAAAACAAGCCATCTACAGTGAAAATTGAAAATACAAGTTATAAAGTTCAAAATTGGACTAGTTAAAGCTTTTTTGTCTATAAATATTAACATTATTGATTATTCTATATTATTTTTATAGATTAAATATTAATGATTAATATGTTAATTATTGTTAGTAAAAAAATTTAAACTCATAACCAAATAATAACATTATTCTTTATAACAAAAGCTAAAAGTTAACGCCCTTCAAGTATTCTAAATTCTCAAAGTTTCATGCACAATTAGTTTTAACAATTGATATTTAACCAATTTATCTATCATCGTTTCACTTTCATCAAAAGGTAAAAGTTCTCCAAAATAAAATACCTATCATTTTGCTTTACCTATAAAATTATGTTTGTCGAAAAAAAAAAACACAAAAATTCACTATCAACAAATACCATATGTGTAAATACAGTATGGCAAGTAAATCATTGCAAAGCCAAATTACAAAAAGGAAAATAATACTCCTTCCAATATTGAAAAGAAAAGAATAAAATATATTTTATTTCATTAAGATTGTATTATAAATTACTCATTTTTTATGTTTAAAACATCAAGTTTAAAAATAACTAATTAAAAACTATTTTTAAATAAATTAATAAAATTTAATATTGTGCAGTAAAAAAGTAAAATTAAATGTTAACTAAATTTTTTTAATTAATGTGATAGTTTTTTCTTACATTTAAGAAAGAGAAAATGCATAACTTTCTAGCTTAACTTTTCGTTATATGTCATTATTTTTCTAAATAAAATAAATTATATATCCATAATTAGCAGCGTATTCCATGCATCTTGAAATTTTCGATAAAATAAATAGTGTTTTCTTAATTTAAGCTTTTTCTCTTTCAATTTTTTTTCATTTTTATTTATTAATTTAAGAAAAAAGTTAAAATGTTTGTGTCTTGAGTAAGTAGTTACTGAGATTTAAACTTCCGACACATATGACTCTATTTAAGGTGCTAAAATTATTTTAATTCCTTGGTATATATTATGACATTATATTTATGTAAAATGTTACATTGAAGTTAAAAACCAATTTATACATAGGATACAGATAAAATGACATTAGTAATAAAAAAAACATTTATACATATTCCGTGGTATATTGCATTTAATTATAACTTTTTATATATAGAAAGTTTATTAACTTTACTAATTAATAATTTAAAAATTTTGTAAATGAAAAGTTGTGATTAAGTGCTTATTTGACAATACTTTTATAAAAATATTTTCAGTATTTTATTATTTAAAAACTAAAAAACTCGTTTGGTCACTATTTTTTAAAAACAGTTATGATTTTTTAGTTTTTAAAAAACTAAAAAACAAGAACAACTAAAAAGTAGTTTTTTTTTAGTTTTCTATTTTTGTTTTGAAAACTCAAAATACAATCAGAATATATTGTTTTCTACTTCTCATTAATGAAATTTTAATAAATATACACAGGTTTTTCCATTTTACAACTTTAAAATGGTTTTCAAATAACACTTACCAAACAAGTTTTTTATTCTTTTTTCCATGATAACAGTTTTTGAAAACTATTATTAAGAACACTTTTCAAAAATTAAAAAACAAAATCAAACCAATAAGTCATGTTAGTATAAAATTCCTCTACACTCGTAGGTGTTAAACTCTTGGTAATTTACTATTATATTGAAGTTTATATAACATAAATCATATCTATAAAGCGCATTTTTTATCAATAAAATAATAAATAATTTATTAAGGGCGCATTTTAAAAGATTAGCATTGAAAACTGAAAACTAATTGTAAAATATTTAATAAAATTAGCTAAAGCCTAAAATTTATAAAATGATCAATAAGAACATAATTAATTATTAGATCAATAATAGGTATTTAAAATAATTCTAATATATTTTTTCTTAAAAACTAATTTATATATAGGATACAGATAAAATGATATTAGTAATTGAGAAAAACATTTATACACATTTAGTGTAAAAAAGTTTACACTATATTTAATCACGAAATTTTATATATAGGAAGTTTATTGACTTTATCAATTAATAATTTAAAAATTGTATAAATAAAAAATTATGATTAAATGTCAATATAAAATGCTTCTGCACTGCATAGGTATTAAACTCTTGCTAATTTACTATTAGATTGAAGTTTATATAACATAAGTCATATCTATAAAGTGTATTTTTTATCAATAAAATAATAAATAATTTATTAAGGGTGTGCTTAAAAAACTAGCGGTTAAAGCTGAAAACTAGTTGTAAAGAGTTTAATAAATTAGCTAAAGCCTAAAAGTTATAAAATAATAAATAAAGAACATCATTAATTATTAGATCAATAATGAGGTATTTAAAATAATTCTAATATATTTTAATAATATATTTTTTTAAATATAAATTGATTGTATTAAATTACTATAATTACATATTTAAATTATAAAATTCTATAATTATATATTTATATTATAAATTACTATAATTATATATATTAAATTATAAATTTCTATAATTATATACTTAAATTATAAATTTCTATAATTACTGTTGGACAAGTGACCTCAATTTACTTAAGAGGGGTGGGGGTGAATTAAGTAGATCAAAATTTTAAACTTAGTTTTCTTTCTTTTTTATTTTATATTAGAATATTTAAAAATGAAAGTGAAGTATTTGAAAATACAAATAGAATAAATAGATAGGAGTATAGGGAAGAGAAATATACAAACTCTTTTTATACTGGTTCGGCCAATCCACTTGCCTACGTCCAGTCCTCAAGTAACCCCACTTGAGCTTTTACTATCTTTGTAAATCACTTTACAAATGAATGAATCGTCAATCACCTTGGGAGTCCTCTCCCTATGTTTGAGATTCATTTTCTTATTCAAGAAGTCTCTCTTGAATACAATCAGTAAGAGTAATCGGAAGAACAAGAAGAATGAGAATCTCTCTTAAAGAGAGCAAATTATACAACTTGAAGATCCTATAAGAATTCTTTTGGAATTTGCAAGTGTTTGGGCAAGAGTTTGTTTTCTGTAAAAGATTGGAAAAATTCATTATGTGAAACAGAAGAAAAGTCACTAATTTATAGTGTCAAAACCAAAAGGATGTGTTCTTGTTTCGTAAGAGTTACTGGTAATTGATTACATATACTGGTAATCGATTACACTATTAAAAAATTGTGTCTTTTTCACAAAAGGTTGTGACTTTTTAAATTGTTTGTGATAACAGCTTTTTTGGTAATCGATTACATAAAAATGGTAATTGATTACATGATTAAAAAATTGTGCCGTTGTCACTTTTGAATTCAGAATTTGAATAACAAGCCTCTGGTAATCCATTACATAACCTGGTAATCGATTACCAGTTCATAATTTTGAATTGATAAAAAACATATCTTGTCAAATTAAGTTTATGCAAATTCTTAGAGGTTCTTTTACAAAAACTGAGTTAATTTAATTTTCTAGCTTTATATCTTGAATCTCTATCAATGTTGTTTTGTTCTTTTTGCTTTCTTGCTTTTGTATGAACATTCTTTATCACTTTTGACATCATCAAAACCCGTAACATCTTAGCATTTACATTCTCCCATTTTTTATGATGACAACCATCTTTAAGGGAAGGAAAGACAGTGAAATATATATTTATCGATCACTCCCCCTTAATTTAATGTTTATTAACTTGATAAATATTGTATTGTTTGTAAACAATTTTCTTAAAATAAAGCAAGAAATCATTTTAGTTGTCAAAAGCAATAATATCCTAATTTAATTTCCTTGCCTTACATGTGTCTCCCCTTTTGGCAACATAAAAAATAATGAAAGGTAGGAAGAAAAGAAAGAAACAATGTAAAGACTAAACAGTTAATGTAAGTGAATTTTAAGCAAGGATTAATGTTTAAAATTAGCAAGGATTAAAGACTAATAATTTACCAGTATGTGTAAAGATGTCTGGTAATCGATTACGTGATTATGTAATCGATTACATGCATCTAACCTTTAGGAGTCCAAATCAGTTAAATTCATGATGCCTAATTCTCTTTGAATTGTAAAGAAACTATCTTTGGGTAAAGGTTTAGTAAAGATGTCGGCTAATTGATTTTTGGTGTCTACAAATTCTAGAATACAATCTCCTTTTTGAACATGATCTCAAAGAAAGTGATGACATATTTTAATGTGTTTTGTTCGATAGTGTAAAATTGGATTTTTTGAGAGATTTATTGCACTGGTGTTATCGCAACGAATAGGTATTTGTTCTAGTCTTAGTCCATAGTCAGAGAATGGTTGCTTCATCCAAAGAATTTGAGCGCAATAGCTTCCAGCAGCGATATATTCTACTTTGGCTATAGATAGAGCAACACTATTTTGCTTTTTACTATGCCATGAAACTAGAGCAGAACCTACGAAGTGACAAGTGCCACTAGTGCTTTTTCTATCTGTTTTGCATCAAGTAAAATCGGAGTCAGAATATCTTACTAAGTTTTTGGATGTATTTTTAGGATTCCATAACCCTAAGTTAGGAGTTCCTAGTAAATATCGCATTATTCTTTTAACAGTACTAAGATGGGATTCTTTCGGATTTGCTTGATATCTAGCACATAGACACACATTAAACATGATATCAGGCCTACTTGCTGAAAGATAAAGAAGGGATCCAATCATACCTCGATATCGTTTGATATCTACTGATTTACCGTTTTCATCTTTGTCCAAGTAGTACACAGTGTTCATTGGTGTAGCCATTTGCTTAGCATTTTCCATTCCCAATCTTTTCAGTAGTTCTTTGCAATACTTGCTTTGGTTGATGAATATTCCATTTCTAGTTTGTTTGATTTGTAAGCCAAGAAAGAAATTTAACTCCCCCATCATGGAGATTTCAAATTCACTTTGCATATCCTCAGAGAATTCTTTGCATAAGGAGTCATTAGTGGCACCAAAGATGATATCATCAACATAGATTTGCACTAAAAGAATATAATGCATTTTTCGTTTAATAAACAGTATGGTGTCAACTTTTGCTCTTGTAAACCCTTTTTCCAAGAGAAATGTACTTAATCTTTCATACCAATCCCTAGGAGCTTGTTTTAAACCATAAAGAGCCTTTTTTAATTTATAAACATGATTAGGAAATTCTGGATTCTCAAATCCTGGAGGTTGATCAACATATACTTCCTCTTGAATCAATCCATTTAAAAAGGCACTTTTGACATCCATTTGATATAGTTTGAAGTCCATTATAGAGGCAAATGCAAGTAACATTCTAATGGCTTCTAACCTTGCTACTGGAGCATAAGTTTCTTCATAATCTATTCTTTCTTCTTGATTATATCCTTTGGCCACTAATCTTGCCTTGTTTCTTATGACTATTCTGTGTTCATCTAATTTATTTCTAAATACCCATTTAGTTCCAATTGTTTGATAGTCCTTAGGTTTAGCAACTAGTTCCCATACTTGGCTTCTTTTAAACTGATTTAATTCTTCTTGCATAGCAATGATCCAATTTTCATCAATTAAGGCTTCATTTATGTTTTTAGGTTCAATTATAGGTACAAAAGCCATGTTATTGCATACATCTTTAAGATAGTGTCTAGTAATTACCCCTTTTAAAATATCTCTGATGATGTTATCAAGAGGATGGTTCTTTAAGGTTCTCCACTCCTTTGGAATATCCAAACTGGTTTGATTTGTTTGATGTATGGAATCTGTACTGCTTTATTCTTTCTTACTTTTATGACCTTCTTCATGAATGTGTGTGTCTTGTAGAGTTTCTATTATATCATCAAGCATATCCTTTCTTGACAAAAAATTGTTAGTTTCATCAAAAGCAACATGTATTGATTTTTTCAATCAACATAGTTCTTTTGTTATATATTCTATAAGTTTTACTATTTCAGGAATACCTAAGAAATATTCCTTCATCTAATTTAGCATCCAATTTTCCTAAGTTATCTTTTCCATTATTTAATACGAAGCATTTACATCCAAAGATGTAAAGATAGGAAATATTTGGTTTTCTTCCATTGTAAAGTTCATAAGGTGTTTTCTTTAAAATAGGTCTTATAAGTGTTCTATTCATTGTATAACATGCAGTACTGATGGCTTCAGCCCAAAAATATTTTGGAATTTTTATGTCATGAAACATGGTTCTTGCTAATTCTTCTAATGATCTATTTTTCCTCTCTACTACTCTATTTTGTTGAGGAGTTCTAGGTGCAGAAAAATTGATCAATTCCATTTTCATCACAGAATAATTCAAAGTTTTTATTTTCAAATTCTCTTCCGTGGTCACTTCTAATTGAAGTAATTTTGAGTTCCTTTTTATTTTGAACAATTTTAGCAAATTTCTTAAATGCATGAAAGACATCATTTTTATGAGCAATGAATAATGTCCAAGTGAATCTAGAGTAATCATCTATGATTACAAGGGCATAATAACTACCTCCAAAACTCATAGTTCTTGAAGGACCAAAAATATCCATGTTTAATAGTTGTAAGGGTCTACAGGTTGAGATAATATTTTTAGACTTAAACGAAGTTCTTACTTGTGTTCCTTTTTGACATGCATCACAAAGTTTATCTTTTTCAAATTTGATTTTGGGTAATCCTATTACTAAATCTTTTGAAATTAGTTTATTCATATGTTCCATATTTATATGAGCAATTCTTCTATGCCACAACCAAGATTCATCTTCTTTACTTATGAGACATTGAGTATGATTTGTAGTTTTATCTAGATTTATCATATATACATTGTTAATCCTTTTTCCTTCATAAGTAATTTTCTTATCATTTTTACTTTCAATAACACATTTATGTGAATCAAAGAATACTAGGAAACCTTTGTCACATAATTGACTTACGCTAAGTAAGTTGTGTTTAAGTCCACCAACAAGCAAAACATTATCTATTGAGGTAGAGAGATTCGTACCGATTTTTTCGACCCCTAGAATTTTACCTTTGTTGTTGTCTCCATAAGTTACATGTCCATTGTTCTTGGGATTCAAGATGAGAAACTTGAAGTATCTCCCATCATATGTTTTGAGCAACCACTATCAATGTACCAATTTTTCTTCAAAGATTCCTTCAAACACAAAATAGATTACATGACTTTGGTACCCAAATTTTCTTGGGTCCTTGTGTGTTAGTTTTAATTGAGGATCCTTTTGGAACCCATATCATATTGCTATTTTTATTATTGTTTTTCCTAAAATGGCATGTTGATGCACGTGTCCTTTCTTGCAACAATAAAAGCATATAAAAAATGGAAAACTAGTTGCTTGAGTGGATACAAAGAAATTTTTATACATTTTCTGTTGTTTTAAAGGATTATATCCTATTCCTGCTGATGCATTATCCCCAAGCAAGGGCCCTATCACTAGGGCCATGGCTAGAAGAATAGAATAAGACATGGCTAGAGTAGAAGGAGGAAGATCTCACCTCCATATGACCATCAAGTTATGCAAGCCATGACTTATTTACTTGTAATTTTTATTTTAGGAACCTAGGATTTTATTTTGGACATGTATTAGTCCATTTAATTTTCTAGGAGGTATCTTAGTAATAAGAAGGGGTAAGATTAGCTTTTGGGCCTTTATTTAGGAAATATGGGGGTAGTTTGATAACTACACCCTCTTTTGCTAAATAAAACCCAAAACTAATAAAGGAGTAATCTTGGCCCTTGGATGAGGTAGCTTGGGCACCAATTCTCATCTAAAGGAGGGTATTGATTGGACTTTGGGCTTCAATCCTCCTCCCTTGGATGACTCCTTTTAATCCTAGCCCTTCATTTCCTTCATGACTTGTCCAAGAGGTTAGCTCCCTCTATAAAAAGGTGCTCCTTCACACTCTTGTATTTTTTACACTGGATTGAATGGAAAAACCTTGAGTTGGCCAAAATTCTCTTAGTGTCCACCCTTCTCTCTTTGAGAATTCCTTAGGTTTTTATCAAGGGTTCCATCCCTTGTGGCAAACTTTCCCTCTTAGGCTTATCTTACCTTAAGTGGCGCCTAAAACCACCTCACTTCTTACCTCTCCACAAACCATTTCACCAAAGAAGAAAACCTCTAGAAAAAGATCAAGGGAGGCATGCATCACCTGCTTTATCAAAGACAAATCTTTGTTTTCCTAATAAAATATCTAAATTATTCTTGCCCGAAGTGAATTTAACAAGTGTGATTTTTAGATTAATAACTTTATCTTTATATTTACTGCATGATGGACATGAATGGGGTTTATTTTCTATATTGCTTTTAATTGGTTGTTTTGAATTTAATTCTAGTGTGTTAACTTCAAATCTAAGATTCTCTAGTTTTTAAAATTTCTGCTTCTAAGTTAGAAATTGTTTTCTTGGAAGATGAGACTAGTTTTTCAAGTTTTAATGATTCTTTATGCAGATCATTAAATGCTTCTTGAAGTTCATCAAATGAAAAGAAAGTTTCAAGATTAGAGGAGGTTACCTCTTATTCGCTATCATAGTCTCTGGCCATGAGACCAAGATTCACAATTTCATTGTCGGAGTCATTTGATGAATCAGTGTCATTTTCCTCCCAAGTGATATATGCCTTCTTTCCTTTCTTTTCCTTGAAGGTTGTTTTATTAAATTTCTCTAATTTTTCTTTGTAGATAGGACAGTCTAGTCTTAGATGTCCTGGTTGGTTGCATTCATAATATTTTTGGGTGGAAGTTGAGTTTTCCCCTTTCTTCCTTGTATTGAATGTTGTTTTCTTTCGATTTCCTTTAGAAACTTGTTAAACCTTTTCACAAAAAGACTAAAGTCTTCATCATCATCTAAATCATCATTTGAATCTTCTTTGTCTTTTTCTTCATGGGTGGATGAGGAGGCTTTAAGTGCAACGTTTTTCTTCTTTTTGTCATTTTCTTCATGTTGATCGAGTCTTATCAATTCCAGTTCATGTTCTTGAAGTTTTCCAAATAATGTGGCAAGAGACATTGTCGAGAGATCTTTGGATTTTGTAATTGCTGTTACTTTTGGTTGCCACTGCCTGCTTAAACATCTCAGAACCTTATTGATAACATCTTCATTTGGAAAAACTTTTCCTAGAGATGCAAGATGATTAACTATATGTGTGAATCTTTTTTGCATGTCCTGTATATTTTCATTTTGATTCATTCTAAAAAGTTCATATTCATGAGTGAGAGAGTTTATTGTAGATATTTTGACATCACTAGTACCTTCATCTGTTACTTCTAATATATCTCACAATTCTTTTGCAGTCTTACAATTTGACACCTTAAAAGATTCATCAATTCCTAGTGCAGAAGTCATTATATTTTTGGCTTTTAAATTATATTGAACTTTTCTTCTATCATCTTCATTCCATTGTTTTCTAGGTTTTTCTACAATTTTATTTTCTACTTGCATTGTAGGGATGAATGCACCAAATTCAATTGCATCCCATATATTTAAATTTATTGCCTCTATAAAAATTTGCATTCGGGTCTTCCAATAATGGTAGCCCTCTCCATTAAAGATAGGAGGCCTATTTATCGAGTTGCCCTCAGAAAAGAGAAAATTTAAGGCCATTTGATTCTTAAGGCTTTTAAACCTTATTCAAGATTACCTGTTCTGATACCACTTGTTAGACAAGTGGCCTCAGTTTACATAAGAGGGGGTGGATTAAGTAGATCAAAATTTTAAACTTAGATTTCTTTCACTTTGATTTTATATTAGAATATTTAAAAATGAAAGTGAAGTATTTGAAAATGCAAACAGAATAAATAGATAGGAGTATAGGGAAGAGAAATATGCAAGCTGTTTTTATACTGGTTCGGTCAATCCACTTGCCTACATGCAGTTCTCAAGTAACCCCACTAGAGCTTTTACTATCTTTGTAAATCACTTTACAAATGAATGAATCCTCAATCACCTTGGGAGCCCTCTCCCTGTGTTTGAGATTCCTTTTCCTATTCAAGAAGTCTCTCTTGAACACAATCAGTGACTAATCGGAAGAACAAGAAGAATGAGAATATCTCTTAAAGAGCAAATTATACAACTTGAAGATCCTATAAGAATTCTTTTGGAATTTGCAAGTGTTTGGGCAAAAGTTTGTTTTCTGTCAAAGATTGGAAAAATTCATTATGTGAAACAGAAGAAAAGTCACTTATTTATAGTGTCAAAATCAAAGGGATGTGTTCTTTCATGAAAGATTGTGACTTTTCAAACTCTTCGTAACATATTAAAAAATTATGTCTTCTCACGAAAGGTTGTGACTTTTCAAATTGTTTGTGATAACAACTTTTCTGGTAATAAATTACATAAAAATGGTAATCAATTACATGATTCAAAAATTGTGTCGTTGTCACTTTTGAATTCAGAATTTGAATAACAAGCCTCTTGTAATCGATTACATAACCTGGTAATCGATTACCAGTTCATAATTTTGAACTGATAAAAAACATATCTTGTCAAATTAAGTTTATGAAAATTCTTAGAGATTCTTTTACAAAAACTGAGTTAATTTAATTTTCTAGCTTTATATCTTGAATCTCTGTCAATGTTGTTTTGTTCCTTTTGCTTTCTTACTTTTGTATGAACATTCTTTGTCGCTTTTGGCATCATCAAAACCTGTAACATCTTACCATTTACAATTAAATATTTAAATTTAAAATTATATATTTAAATTATAATTTCTATGATTATATATTTAAATTATAAATTATTATAATTATATATTTAAATAATAATGAAGGAGAAGCTAAAAAGTATAGGTTATGACATGTGACGAGAGAAAATGAGTGAAAAACAATAATTAATTAAAGAAGGGTAAAATTGTAAAAGAAAATTACATAACTAAAAATAGGAAAATTTAAAAAAAACTAGTTGGAATAACTTTTAGAGCATCTGAAATGGGAGGTTCTTAAATGAGATGGTTAAGATTAAAATCATTTTAATGTGAATCTCACAAGTTGGAGGGCTTAAAGATTGAGTTTGATTGGTTTGATTTTTATTTTTTTTTTGTTTTTAAAAAGAGTTTTGAAAAATCACTTCCAAGAATTGTTTTTTGGAAGAAGATGAAAAATAATTTGTTTGATAAGTGTTGTTTGAAAATATAAAAATAAAAATAAAACTTATTTATGTTTATAAAAATGTTATTAATAAAAAACAAAAGATAATTTATTCTCACTATATTTTGAGTTTTTAAAACAAAAATATAAAACTAAAAAACAAAACTATTTATGATTGTTTTCCTTTTTATTTTTTAAAATCTAAAAAACCAAAATTGTTTATGAAAATTATTTTAAGAAAACACTAATTAAACAAATTAATTTTTTTTAAAATACTAAAAATAGTTTTATAAAACTATTACTTAACAAGTACTGAGCATCTCTTTAAATTTTAAGTAACCTAAAATAATAGTATTTTAATGTCAAGCACTCTGTTTAAAAACCTGCCATGACATTATGATTTTCCTAGTTACCTAAAAAAACTACTACTTTTATATTTTTCAAATAAAACTCAAATCATTCTAAAGAAATAAGACATTAAGATTATAGATATATAGTGTATAATCTATTATTTTTTAGTCAGTGTGAAACTTTCCATTAACCTTATTCTCAACCATAACATTTACTTTCACTCTTTATTTCTCCATTATATCAGTCACCTTACCCTTATATTTCTTTCATATTTCTTTCATGTGATCTTCCTATCCCTTTCGTACTATGGACGTATTTAAGTTGATGCAAGTTTAATTATTCAGAAAAATAACATTGGCTTCAGTGCTCCATCTGCGTGTAATTCCAATATTTTACTATCTCAAACACTTTCCTTCTAAACGTGTTCCTTGTTCATTATTTAGGTGTGGCTTTGCAATTAATTAATTGAAAACTAAAATTTTGAGACTTCTTTTTGGCAACTAATGAAAATAAGACTTTTAATTCATATACATGTGCATCTTTCGGATACAAGATTTTATGTAGCAACCGTATTAAAACATTAATGTAGTTCACCTAAAAAGGAAAAAGGAGAAAAAGAGAAATGACATTAAAATGTAGTTACTTGACCATGATTTTAATTTTCCTACATTCAAGTGGGGCAATTGAATGATTCGTTATTTGATAGGGAAATTTTGTCTCTGATTATTTTTTTAATTCTTGCTTGGCTGTCCATGGAAATTTTCGAACTATGCTCTTTGACTGTTTTTGCCTTTTAACTATTTTTTTATTCTTAAACTACAATAAATTCTAATCTAAAGTGTTATATTGGTTACTCTTTCTCTAAATACTTTCAGTCATAACAGTACCCAGATTATTTTATAGCCATATATTCTAATCCATCAAATAAAAAATGTAAAATTAGCAAACAAGCAAAAAGACATTGTTTCAAATTCATATGTGGAGACATCTCAAAGTGCCTTGAATATTTTTCAGGACTCAAGAAAGAAATAAACATATAAAAAAAAGCTTTAATTGCTGGGTGGACCATTCTAGCTAGTTGATCTAAGCATATGAGAGTATCACATTTTTAATGTCTTAATTTCAAAGTAAATGTAACTTTCAAGCACACTTGACAATGCATGAAATGCCTTTCACATCATACAAAAATAATCAATTCCGTCTTTGTTGTTCAGTACTTCTTTGAAATTTTTAAGCCCACACGCAATGAAATTTCACTGTTATGACTTGGCTTGTGATTGTAAGTTTTTTTAATATATAAGTTTTATAGTTCATTGGATAGTTAGATTTCTTTATGCATATATATATATAGTTTGAGTTAAATTAGCATATACAGAAAGTATAAAAGAGTTTTACACTAACGTTTAATCATACATTTTAATTTATATGATTTTTAAAATATTAATTAATAAAATTATGTAAATTATCATAAATAAATGATTGTGGTTGAATCTTTTACACTAATAATATATACTAATTAAACTCATATACTTTATGGATGATATAAATCATGTGAACCATTTTAATTACTTTATACAATTTATTTGACCACTTTCTAATTGTGTTTGATTAAAATAAAATTATTGATCACAAAATTAAAAAAAAAATCACTTATAGAATTTCTTAGTTAGAATTTAAAATTATCTAAGGTATTAGAATGTCTTTTTTACTGCAAGGTTTAAGAATGCTTTTATTAAATAGCATGTATCTGTTATTATTCATATTTGGAAACAAAAAGTTTCACTCTCTTAACTTAGATGGGTATATGGTTATTATTTTGGGTTAGCATAATAATTAAAAAATAATTGAAAGGATCTGAAATGGTTATTTTAAGTATTATACAAGTTTGACTCTTTTTATGTTATTTTTATAAGATCACTCTATTTATTATGACTATACCAACAAGTTATTTATTCAAATACTGACACACATAACTTTCTTTATTTCCACAACAACAATTCTTATACAATAAAGCATGAAATTTTTTATATTTTGTTTCAGTTTCTCCATGGAAATATGTTATTTTTTATGCATTAGATTTTTGCATATTTAGATAGAAAAATGTCTTATTATGGTGTGCGTTAATGAATATTAGCTTTAGTAATAGTTTGATTTAAAGCATAAAGCCTTGAACTTTGTGCCTCAAGACTTGGCGAAGTGTTAAAAACTTGACCCTTTGTGCCTCAAGACCGTGAACATCCAACCCAAAAAATTGTCGAGTGTTAAAAATGGGTTAAGAACCCAAATACATTTAGATTTGGTTATGAAATTTCAATTTAAAAGCTTTGGCGAAGACAATGCTTAAAACATATTATTTAACCTTAATACATCAAGATTAACTTAATCAAAGTGACTGAAATTCTTTAGCAATGAAAAAGTTTAGATTAAAAGTAGGTAATTGGAACTAATTTTGAAGCCTTAATTAAAAATTAGGTTATCCAAGAAGAAATTGTAATTTCAGTCATTTTAAATCTAAATAATATTTAAAATTATTAATTTTAATTAAAATAAATTATTAGGGTAGGATTTGAAGAGAAAACAATTTTTCAACTTAACATAGGTTTATTAAAAGTATAGTCAAAATGAGAAAAAAAATTAGAAAATTGAAATCTACATATTAATCTTACAAAATTTAAAAAGCATGATGTTTCGCAACTTTAATATATCTTGGAATTTTGGTAAAACAAATGTGCCAAAAATACCTGATACATATCTTACAATAGATTTTTGAAATTTAAAAATAATATTAGTTCATTTTTTGTAGTTGTTTCTTTTAAGCTGCTTAAGTTTAAGATATTGTATTTTTAAAAAATTATTCTTTGACCCCAATTTACATTAAAATGTGACCTTTTTAAAATAAGAGACTACTATGTTTTGCAATATTTTTTTTAGCATTTGTTGTATTGTGTTAACGATTTTATTTAAAAAAAAAATTGTATGAAATGTGAGTTTTATTTAATCATTAGAATAAAATTATGCATGACTATTTTAAAGTTGACATGACATTATAGGTCCAAAAATTGTTTTATATTTTCTAAGATACCAAAGTGTGGGACTTTTAGTTGGAGTATTTTTTAAGAAAATTATTTTAAAAATATAAGGGAAATTAAATTGAAATACATGTTCAAATACATAATTTTTAAAGAAAACTAAAGGAAAATGAAAAAGACAACATAGAAAACTATTAAAAGTAGGTTTCTAGATTTGAAAAACTAAAAAACATATGTTTCTTTAGTATCTTTTACTTTGACTTTTGCCACATATTGTCGTCGTTGCCACTTTTGATACTCATCTTGTGTCTTTCATCATGATCTTTACTACTTCTTCACCTTACTGCCACAACCTCCTTCATTGTGACTAATTTGCAGATGCCACTACCTTTTTTTATTGGGAAATAGAAATTTTTTAAATTTTGATATATCTAAACACAATTTTTGAAATCCTACTTTTATAAGAAATGAAAAATTTAAAAATTTGGTTGAAAATTATTTAAAAAGCAAAAAAATAGAAAATTCAACTAAAATTTTTACTATTAGAGATGCTTTTTGAATAAAAACTATTAACTAATTCAATATAAACTATTAAATCATATAAATTATGACCTTTTACAAATAATACATCCTTATATATTAATTATTTAGTTATATTTATGAAAAAATCTTCAAGTGAAAACTTTAATCAAGTCTTTCTTAAATTTTTATAATAAACATTATTGTCAAATAGACGAAAGAGGTAAAATATCTGTGAGAAAGGTCATAAGAACTGTAATAACAATGGTAAAAATACAATTTAAATATTAATCCTTATAAAGTGCTGCATGGATGTACTTGTGTTATGTAGCTTGTATCTAGGAATTTTTGAACCACTTATCAAATATCTCTTTTCTCTTGCTAAATTATTAAAATTCTGAAAATACCCTTATTTAATTTTCTGATCAAAGAATCTGAAACTCATTATTTATATATTTTAAATCGGTTAATAAGAATGTAAAAAAATTATTCAATATCTGAATAAGTGATCTATAATTCATTAATTATATATTTCGGATTAACTGATCAATTAATTTAAAATTTTAAAAAAATTATTTTATTTTCAAATAAACTAATCTATAACATAAAAAAAAATTATGTTATTTAGATGAACTGATCCGATGTATGTGTTTTGAGCAAGGACAAGGCCAAGGCCGTAGGATCCGATGAAGCAGTATGCCCCTCACTTATTGAGGACGAAATCAACCTACAATTGATGGGCATCTCACTTGGGGTTTCAAAAAGTGACGGATTAGGGTACAGGGAAAATATGTTCTCTTCAAATTTTTTTTATAATGGTATATATTAAGGTATTATATGATAAAATATAATTAATAAAAAATATTAATTTTAGATTGTTGGTTCGAAAGTAAATAATAATTATAAATTTCATTTTTTTAAGATTTTATTTATTAATAGGTTATAAGTGTGGAAAGTAAATAGAAAAAGAAATTAAATTTAGGTTTTATTTTGATTAATCAATTAATTAAAAAATAATTGATTGTATTGATGGTATTGTTTAAAGAAGTTAATTGTACTGACAAAGTTTAGTGGAATTAATAGATGTGAGATATGTTACTTGGAGAATAATTACTCTAGAATTTAAGTTGTTAGGAAATTAAAGTTAGAAAATCAGAATAGTTAAATATAGTTTCAGTTTTTTTTTTCTTTGTTTTTCTCCCTCTCTCTTTTTCTTTCCCTTCTCTTCCTCACCTTTCTCTGGTCTCTTTTCTCTCCAAATTTTCCTGTCTTTGCATGTGACCGTTTGAGGTGTGGTAGAATCTAACGAAATATCTTCTATTGTTCTTGATTCTAAATGTTCGTAATTATAGGTAAGTTTGATCTTAATTTTTTGAACTTTTTTCCGTTTATTTTTATCTTGATTGTCCTCTTTAAAAGGGAATTCTTTTAAATTTTCAAATTCTTAGGTTCCTGTTTGGTTTTGGGATTTTTTTAGTTTGTGAGTGATTCCTATGATTGATTTTCCTTGGTTTTGCAAATTCAGCTCATATGGAAGAAATAGGTAAGGGAAGTCAAATATTTGATTTTACTTTAGAAAATTATGATTAGAGGGTTGTGAAGTTAACTAATTTTGAATGATTTTGCTTTTGATTTTGATTGAGTATTTTATGAAATTAGATGTTATGTGTAATTGAGATTAAACATATCTTTGGAAGTGTTGTTCTTGAAATTATTGTTGAATGTATTGATTGTTCTTTGTAAATGTTGAGAGATTGATATTCTAGTGTTAATTTTGGTGATAGAGGAATTGTGTTATGATGGATGATGATTGTGATGAATGTTATTGAGATATTATGTTGGATTCGTTGGATGTGGGTAGTTACAGTTGAGTAACTTAGCCTTGAATGATATATTTATGTGAGGTACATTGATGTTATGTATACAACTAAGGTCAATGTAATCTAGAATATTAGATATGCTAGAGGCTATTCATGTGATTTACATTGTGATTCTGATACTAGATATGCAAGAAGGTACTTGTAGGGATATACCTAGACAACAACTATTTTATCATAATGGGTCAGGTAGACATCAAACAATAGTTAGAGCTTGTCAAATGAGTATGCTTAAGCTTAAATTGGTGGTCATATGCATAATTATCAAAATCACGAGTTATTCGTAAAATCGTACGAGTTTATGAGTTTACAAGCCCCTAACGAGTTAAATCGCATGAAAAATTGGAAGAGTGGTAAACTTGGTAAAATTGGAATAAACTCATAAAATCGGAGTAAACTTGGTAAAATAAGAATAAACTCATGAACAAATTTCTTAGGTGATGTTTTTCTATGTTGACTTTAATTTTGAGTGTTTTGAATATAATTTATTCTTATGTCTAAAAAGATTTTGAAATTTCAGTAATTCGACTTTAATTTTTACTTATTTGGAGTAATTTAGATTTATTATGTGGATTTGAACTTATTATGTATTGAAAACTTTCAATTTTTATGTGATTTATAGTCATATTTTTAATGAAGTAAACTCTTACAATTTTACGAGTCGAGTTTACTACACTGTCACGAGTTGACATAAACTCTCAATTTTGATAACCTTTAGGCTACCTTGGTATCAAAACTCAATGAGTTGTCATAATATATTATTGTATGAATTACTTATATTCAGAGAGAATATAAGTGCGCTTTATTTATTGATATTATTGTTATTCCTTTTAATGAATTTCATGTCATTAGACTTACCTTTGTATTGTATGTCTATTCTATATGATTGTGATGATCATGTCTTGCACAGGAGCATATGCAGTAGGGTGAATGGAAGGCATGCTCAACCGGATTGAAGATGGTTATTTATCAAGGATCTCACTGTCTCTTTTGGGATTTTAGAAAGGATGTAAATAATCAATGTGTAGTTTATATGTATACCAACTTGTAAAATCTAGTATTTTGAGTGTATAAACATGTATGTATGAGATATAACTATAATATATGTGAATATGCATGTAGTAGATAGAGATGGTTAATGTTTAAATGTTGTTGATATGTAAATGCTTGTTTTGGGGATTAGAAAGACACAGTTATGCAACTGAGGTTCTGTTACTTACAGAATCTCACTTGGCGATAGGTCTCGTCCAGTGAAAAGTTGCTTTTGTTAGTGAATTTATTAGCTTCGCACTCAACGAGTAGTCTCATCCAACTCAAACTTTTCTCTGTGGAAAATTTATTGGCTTTATGCCCAACAAGATGTCTTGCCCAACACAGTTTTCTCTATCAAGAATTTCATGAGTTTTTTTCCCAACGACGTATCTCATTGAAAGAGGTTCCTTTACTAGAACATTTTAACCTAGGTATCTCGTTAAGAGAACTTTGTCATTGGGCGAGATACTCTGGTTCCTCGTTGGACAACCTTTTTTGCCTAACGTGAGTGTGTAAAGTATGTTTTGAGATTATTATTCAAAATTTTAATATTCTAAGATTTAATTATATTGTAAATAGTTATATTGATGAGTATTAGTATAGAAAATTTTATTATTTATTTGGGATGTTACATTTTTCTTAAGAATTGATTATTTGATTTTGTGCAGGTGGAATGAAATTCTTAAACAATCTTCCAGATGAAGTCAATATAGATGAGGATGAGCTAAGCATAGAAACGGGGGTGACAAAGACAAATATAATATTCCATCCTTATTCCTGCTTTTGAAATGTATGCCTATCCCTATTCCCATACTCAATGGGTACGAGATTTACGTATCATCTGCATCCCCATCAGGTATCAGGTATACATGCACTTGTACCATACATACAAAAAATTTATAATAAATTTTAATAAAAATTAATTTTTTTAATATAATGATATTAACTCAAAAATTATCTAATAAACATAAAATTTGTAATTTGTGAATTAAATATCAAAGCTTTCTCTTTTGTTTTTTATGACAAATATCAAACTCTAAGTGTTAAACCTTTCTTGTGAAGAAAACATGATTCTAAGAAATCATTTGGTTTGAAAATTAGGTCTAACAAATCAAGGGTAAGAGTTTGAGATATTTTAGTCATTAAAAATAAGGGTGGGTGCGAGGATGAAGCGAATATGTATATCTCCATTCTCCACTTAACAAATCAAGTATTTCTCATACTTGGGTGCCTGTGTCTTGTCAAAGTAGGATTCCCTGTCAACTTCGGGATGTGTTCAAGGATCACCCATGGTTACAAACTTATTTGTAATCTCTAGATTGGACAAATACACATGCCCCAAGAATAAGTTATTGCAAATGTTACTAATTTTAATGATAATTTTTCACTACAAATGTGTAACTTATGTCAATTCCTTAAGTTTAATTTAATTTAATTATGAAAATTTGAATTTTATTTACTTATTATTGCAGGCTTTTTAACCCCAAATCAATTATTAAAGTGGGAGAGAAGTAACATTTCAAAATGATTTCGTAATTGTCATATTAAAGTCAAGTATATATAATGATCAAAGACGAAGTAAGACTTTTTGATTTGGGTTTAGTGAAGTGATAAATATAAACTATACAGTGACAAGAGAATGAATACAACAATTAATTAAACATTAACAAAATTTAACATAATATTAACACACATGTGCAACACTAACATAGTTCTCCATCCCATATAGCACATGCAACATGATTATCAAATGATCTAAGTCGTAAGATACCCTCCGATTATCTTGAAAAACTAACTAACATATATGTATTAAAAATAATTAAGATTATTACATAATATTAATAAATAAAATCCATATATAAAATTATTAAACATAAATTTAATGTATTGTTTTATAAAAATAAATTATGTATTGGTGGGTCTTTTGAAGTTGAAACATTTTAAATACTCACAATAAAAAAATGTATTGTTATAATAATAATGGTGTCAAATAGGATTGTCTTTCATAAAAATAAAACTAATTTAATACTGTGTTATTTATATATAAAAAATTTGATATTATTATATAAATATCAATTAAAAAAATTAGTATATGTTTTAAATATAAAATATTTTATAATAAATATATTATATAATCAAATTTAAATTAAATTTTCAGTATACAAATTTTAATTCGCGTATATGAAATAATTAAAGAAAAAATATTATTTTGTAGCGATGGTACCGTAAAATATATTATTTTATAATAATAATTTATACATTTTTGAGTCTTTTAACATGAACTATATTAACTATTTGCCGAAAATAAATTTATAATCTATAATGATGTGGAGTAAGATAGTTTCTTGTGAAATTAGAATGAATTAAGTTTATGAAAGATAATATATTATATAATTCTTAATCGAAAAAAATAGTTTATTTTTTAAAATATAAAGCAAATTTTTTAATAAATATATTATTTAATTATATTTAAATTAATTTTAATATAAAAATTTCTATAAAATTATGAAACATAAAATTAATATATTATTTATAATAAAAAATTATAAATTGTTGAATCTCTTAAGCAAATTCTTCTAACACTTACTATATTTCTTTTACCATCTGCTTGACATTAAAATTTCTAAAATATTTTTATAAATTTTTGGAACAACTCATCCATATCATTAAAAAGTTACACACCTACACTGTAGGCTTAAAATATATACGGATATCTTGACACTTAAAATTTTTTTATACCTACACATCACTTGGTTTGTAGATTTAAAAAATTAGCATTACGGTCGGAGAAAATTTTTATAGTTACAGACAAAGTGGTTTGTAGTATAAATTTTTTTAAAATATAAGATTTTAAAATATTATAAACAATTATATTATTAACATATAAAATTTTAAAAATATAAAATATTATAATTTTTTTAATAATTATAATAAAAAATTTTAAAATAGAAAATTAATAAATAAAAAATTACTTACGGACCAAGTGGTCCCCATTATAAAATTTTTAAAATATAAAATTTTAATAAAAATTTAAAATATTATATTATAAATAAATTATATTATTAGAATATAAAATTTTAAAAATATAAAAGATTATAAACAAATTTTAATATTTACAATAAAAAGGGAGAGGAAAAAAGAAGATGCGAGGTGCGGCATATAAAACAAAAGATATTAAAATTAGGTTAAAAGAAGTTAAGAGTAGTTTCAACCCTTTTGTTTCTTAAATGCTAGATGGTAATGGAAATTATAGAGATGGTAAAAGAATTTCCCATCTTTCAGATGCAACTACATGAAATGCACACCTAGCCATAAAAAATAAACAAGAAAAAAGGGTTTGTAATAGCAAAATATGACTACAACAAACATAAATTTGGGTGAGCAAGATAAACAAATATTTAACCCATTTAACATTTAATAACTGAGAATCTCAATTAGCATTTTTCACAATTACTAGTCGCAACACCTATTTTTATATTTTTTTTAAATTCTTATTTTATTTCTAAACCTAATTTCTATTTTATCATTAATTTCTTTTGACAATAATTTACCAAAAATAAAATGAGAAATAAAATAATATATATATATATATATAAAGTTTTTTTTATTAACAATATGTGTGATTCCAAATTATAGTAGTGTTAATTCATGTTCTGTTAATAATTTTATTGACAGCACAGTAGACTTTTCTACTGGCCCAATTCACTATCACACCTGAGTCACTTACACCACACACACGTGACACGCATCTCACTCTTCCGACAGTCTCACTGAACGCTCTCTCTAACCGTCTCACTCTACTCTGACCTTCACCCACCTCCGTCTCACCGTCACAGCACCGCGCCGCACTTCACACCGCTCCACCGCACTCTCACGTGTCGCTCTCCGTCAGGTCTTCTTCTTCTCCCACTCTCCTCCCCTGGCCACCGTACACCCGCTTTCGTTAGTTACTTGTTTCCTAATTTTTAGGTTTGCTAATTGCTAGTATTTAGGACCATAATGTTATATTAGTTGTGAAAACTGTGTGGAAATCCCGTATGGGGGTGGATGTGGACGAGACGCAGAATGAAAACATGCATCGCCGGTTTTTTCACAGAGCTGTGGAAAATTGCATAATGCTGTGGGAGATGTGCTGAAGGATAAAATATGATTATGATTGTCTGATGTTATTATTTGTTATATTTTAGATATTTATTTAATAGGTTTATGAGTATTGATGTTTAATTCTTATTATAGATGTCGAAAGATGTTTAATCCGTATTATAGATGTGGAGTTATATGTGTTGTTATTTAATTTTTGTTATGATTGTGAAATGAATTTATGTCAATGAATTGATGAGTACTGAATGTTATCTGATTGTTATCCTTTTTTTTTTTGTACTGATTATTACCCATATGTTGAAGGTTTGCTTGTGCAGGGTGATTATTGTAGTTTATTTTCCCACAATTAAATTTGAATAATAAAAAATGTCGACAATAAACAAGGATGAAATCGTCCACCAATCAAACAGTTTAGGAATCAAAGTAATCGAAGCAAAAAAAAAGAGGAATAAGAGGACTTTCAGAAGCTTCTAGTTCCTGACGTACAGAGTCTTCCTCTTACTCCTCCTTCCGCTGTTGAAACGAAATTCAAAATTTACTTCGCCCTAGGTAATCCTTTTCACACTCACATGACATTTTTTCTACTAAACCCTAAACCTCATTCTTATTCTGTTAATTAAGATGAGAATCATGATTAATTAATTAATTTGATGTGCAGATTTTATGAAGCCAGCTCACGATCAGTATTTTTCCTGACACGCCAATGGGTATACTATTCATTCTTTTGAGGTTTTACTTCAAATTAAATGGTATTGGTAATTTTTATTATTATTCTCTGTACCTGTTGTTACCTTAAAGATTGTGCGTGATTGGGTTGGTTCCTTCCCATATTTCTTTCAAGGATGAAGATGGAGTCACAACCGTTGATTTCAATGTTGGAAAGTCTGATCGCAGTGGGATTAAAGTCACTGGAAAACGGAAGAAGGTACTTTTCTTAATTTTCATACTCTCCCGTTGTCTCTAGAAAGACATATATATCTGATAATTAATAAAGCTAATCATCCCTGATTTCTTTTGTTTTTTGGGTGAACAATTAGAACACGCGTACATATTACTTGTATTGGCTTTTGGCTTTATTGTTGTGAAATGGACCTGGTGGTTAGTCATTGTACTATGTTTTTAAACTGGATTGAGTTTGAAACATTTATCTTCTGATATGAGGTGTTTTCATGAAACTGCAGAGCTTGCCATTGTCTGTTTCTTGCAAATTGCAATATCTGCTGGTGATCATGTGTCATAAAGACACTGTTTCATGATTTTTTTTTTATTGTCAAATGTTTTACTTTATGAAAAATAACTTCTTCACCTGCTTTTATTAATTATTATAATGGGATGTGTTTTCGTGCAGAATGCTCAACACTTTGAGTCCAACACATCTTCGTGTAATCTACCAAAAATGATACTTATATTGTGAGGTAAATTCTCTATTATAATTCATCCATATGATTTAAAGTTTATTTGTGTGAATATCTATGTTTGTGTTCTTAACCAACTCATCTTCTAGGGTGCCCTTTAAACTCTCTGATAATCTAACATGAATTTTCTTGTAGATGTTGTGTCAAAGGCTCCCTTTTGGAAGTGAATCAACAATTAATCAAGCAGCCAGAACTGCTTAATGTTTCGGTAAGAATAACCATGTTCATAAGATCTTATCCAGCTTTGATTTTTCATGCTAGATAAACCTTTCTAATAAAAGGTGGTAAAGATTAAATATTATTTCCTTATTTATGATTAGATAGTAATTGAAGATTTATTCCTTATTATCTATTATTATATTTATCTTTAGTTATTATTAGAGAGATCCTATGTAATCAATACTAATCTTATTTTTTCATATGGACTCATTATAAATAAAGGCATTGGTTGGTCATCCAACACACACATGGACATGCATTTACAACAGTAGTAGTTATTTTGCATATTACAATGGAGAATTATAGACATGTTTGCCTCTTTCATATTAAATTTTACAATGACGCCAACCTGTATTTGATTTGCTAACCTTCTTCACAATCATATCTGTCTATTGTTATTCTTTCCAAGTGAGTCCATCCAATAGGTTCGTAGTGGTTGCTTAAACAGGGAATATTTAATTTGTTATTGAAGGAGGCCTTGTGTGGCAACAGTACTTGATATATGGGGAGACTGCGGAGTCGTACATTTGGTGGTCAATGGGTAGGTGCTGTAGGCTAATGGCTAGTAAAATCAAGAGTAAGAATACAGGTCATAAAGCAGGAGAAAGAGATGTTGAGAGCCTGTGTTTGTGGTCGTATCATTAAAAAATTCATGTTGTGGTACATAAGATAGTAGAAAAATGCATGCAAGGTACTTGAAATAGAAACAGTATTTGGTAGATATGCACCTCATGGATGTGCACCTATGAAGGTAATACCATTACCATCTCAAATCTATTCAAGAACCTAATCACCTATGAATGAAAGGAGCTAATCTATAACTTTAATTTGGCAGATGCTTCTGTATCAAACAATATATTTTTTGTCGTTTTGAAAAGGTTAAATTAATTGGCAGGTCCCCTCCCTGAACTATTTGCAAAATTTTATTTAGGTCTCAGGGAGCCACTTGATTACAAACTTTTCAGTTTGGAGTACTGATTCAAACTTTTCAAATAGTTTGGACTTCGGAGAGCTAATGATTAATTTAACCTATTGAAATTATCTGTCTCATGCTGTTAATGTTCTCTCATGAAGTAAATGGGAAATTCTTGAATTAAATGTGGTAGGAATTATAATATATAGGTGTATGAATCCACGTTTATGAAATATCCTGGGTATTACAAATAGTTGGTTACTGCATTTCAAGTTTAACAGCTGAAGTGATGTTATCTGCTGTGGTTGCCCTGGTATATTGTTAGCATAGATGTCCATTGCTTGGTGTAAATGTGTTAGACCCCTGGTTTGTACTAGACGAAGGGAAGTTGGGAATAGTAGTAGGTCACTGGGTCCACACCTGGTAGTTAAAAATATAGTTAAGAGCTAGTTAATGACTAACGAAAATCTGTTAGATGGGAAACTGTTACTAGATTGTGATGGGACTCTATATAAAGGGAGCTGTGGTAACTAGAGTTGTGAGCAGGTTGGGAATAGGATGCAAAGTTCAGGTATCTTGAATACCTCGGTGTAGAGACTACAAAGAGGAGAGAAAAGGGTTGAGGGTTCCTTATATCATTCTTGTCACTGATTTATTATTTCTTTGATACTGATCAGGACTTGTCTCCATAATGAAAATCTTTTTGTTCATCTTCATTTTTTGCCAGATCTATCAAAATGATTGTTGCTACTACGAGTTTGCTGTAATTTTATCTTCATCCCAATGCCTTGCATTTACGCTGTGAACTATTCTCTAATGCTTTTTCTATCTGATTTTTTTTCCCTTCCTTCATGAATTTCTTGTCATCAACCCTTCAGGCTCACAGAGAAGGATACATTGCTATTATCATGCCGAAACCTGCTGATTGGCTCAAGATCCAGGCTTCCCTTGTTAGCCTTCAGGAGTACAAGAAATTGAGGGAAATCAGTTGAATCTAGAAGAAGAATTGTGCCATAGGAAAGTGATTACCCCACATGATGCTCTGTTTAGTGGGTTCCCAGATGCTACAAGCTGGATAAAAAATGAGAAATTTTTGGGTGTGCAGCAGATGGTGAGAAACCTTCTATATTCATGCTTGCAAAGTGGTCGAATGATTAGATAAATCTCTTTACTCCCCTTAGCAACCTAGAACATCATGATATTGTATCTACTCCATTCTTTAGGTTTCTCTTTTCTTTTTTTCATTATTATTTTATTTCTTCCTTTGAACGATTTAAGTTAATAAAAAATAATAATGATGTTATGACTTTTGGCCACTTTCCTATATTTTTTTTTTTCAAAAAGATAATTACTAGCCAGAGGTGAGTGTTACAAGTTAAGAGATGAAATTCACCAATTATAGAGAGTATGAGAACCAAAACTACGTGTTTTTAATTCACTAATTCGGTTCTCTCTGATGGGTAACTCCAGGTAGCTGTAATTTTTGGTGAATGAGAGAATTTGAACGGTGTTGCTTCAGCAACCATGACAACGCTCAAAGAAACTTGCACACAAATTTGTGGTCCAATTATTGGAAAAAAATTATGGGAAATTACACTCGACGACCCTCCCAATGTTGACCCTATACAAAACCTCTGAAATTACTGTCAATATTACAGAGGCATAGAGACATCCCTAATTCTGTAATGAGCACTCTCTGTTAAATAAAAACAGAGCATACTCTGCACATATATAATTGATTGAATTTTTGGAAATAAATGCCCTTCTCTTAGGGTAGTCTTATTTAAGAAAAAATAAAGTTTTCGTTTTAGACCTTTCAAAACTAAAATATTTAATATTAATATTTTTATTATTTTTGTAAGTCAATTTTTTTATTATTTATCTTACTGAAAATAATTAATTATTAGTTTTATTAATAAAAATATATCTTAATTAGTTATAGCAAAGGTTCATCTTTTAATTATATTAATTTTTATCCAAATTAATTTAATAAAATGTTATTATTAATTTAAAAGGTTTTACTTTATTCTTTAAAAAATTAAAGAAAAAGGTTTTGCTTTATAATTTGTTTTAGGTTTAAGAATATGTTGAGTTGACCCTGCCTTCTCTCCTCTTCATCTTTAGTTAAACTAAATCCTAATGACTTCCATGATCTCCTCTAATGTTTTACCACCATCTTCATCACCGCCACCAACATTAGCACATTGAAGCTTTTTGTGACGTTGTCGATGCCTTCTCATAAATAAATTCATCTTCATTTCCAAATGTGAGGATAGAGCTAAGATGGTTCCCCTTCGTGATGTGATATTTGATGATCACGTGCCTAAAGGATCTTTTCTAAGATCACTTGGAAGAGAAATGGATTTATGGAGAGGAAAGGAATGGGGTGAGGCGCCACAAATATTAGGTTTGATAAGCCAAAGGGGAGAGGCCACAAGGGAGGGGTCCCTTGATAACTCTTAGAAGCTCTCACAAAGGAGAAGGGGGGACACTCAAAGGTAAGAACCTCACAACCAATATGGTCTCTAAATTCCTAAGACATCTCCTAAAATAAAAAATGGACTAAATACATGTCCCAAATTAAATTTCTAATGCTCCTCAAAATTAAAATAAAGGAAAATTACATTTTATTAACTAAAGTCCCTAGCCTAATATCTTGACTCTTTACAGGAGGTGAAATCTTCCTTTGTCAGAAGGGATAGGTCTTCTTCAATCCTTTTAGCCATGACCCTAGTAATAGGTCCTTGACTAGGCATGATCACATCACCTCACACCTGTGATGAAGGTATGAAAATTCTTGTTTACTTCAATGCAATCTCACTCACCACCATCAGCGACTAACTCAAGGATCAATTGTTGCGGACACTCATAGGAATAGTGTCGCCTAGCAAAGACTCTAATAACAAAGATCTTCCGAATATAAAATCAAACTACTATCATGGCAAAGAAGTCAAATAAAGGCAAGAAGAATTCATTTGAATATCCATTTTTTTATTTGTTGTATTTATTTTATTTTATCCATCACATGAAATTTGATTGATTTCTTTGTTGTTTTTCTCCTAAATTCATAAGTTGGTTTGAAAATTTTAAAATTTAAAGGTAAAAAGTAATGTCTTTTTTATTTTGGTTAAGTTCAATTTTTTTTAATGGTAATTCCTCTTCACAGTGAGTTTGTGAGCTCTTTTACGAAAGTAGTATAGTTTTAAAAAATAATCACCTGAATAATGTAGTGTCAGAAATAATTACCAAAATGATGTTATTTGAAAGTTTGATTGGGGAGGCACCAACTAGGAAAGTCTATCCCAGCTTCATTACGACACCCATTGCACGACATCCAGATATGTGCCAACTAGAGGGATATCCTAATATGGGATGCGCCATCTCCTTAGGCCTATCAATTGGCCTGCATAGTTTTCTTTGAACTTTAAACACTTTTCTAACGAGTAGTGAACATTTGAAAAAAACAATACCGATGAAAGAGAACTAGTCCATTGTGCAACTCCTATATTTCAAGTCAAGAGGCTCCACGATGTTTGCCATCTGAATCTACATCTTGTTGGTGTAGCCATTGCATGTGTCCTATGTTGTCGTTCATGGAATTCACACATTCGAAACTCATGTAGCTGAAATTGTCCTCCTGGGTAACAAGGATGATGAAGTACCAGTCCCCATCCATGCCATTTATTAAATATTAAAGGTGGGTATATAGACCTAGGTTCACAGACCGATCTACAAATTGCAAACCCATGCGGGTTTTGCACCCTTTATTTTAAAGAATCATAAATCTAGAGAAAATTTGAGTACACTCCACAAAATTTGTGAACTTCATGGACTGAGTATGCAGTTTATGGGCTTGGCCTATAGCCTATTTAAAAAGATAAATTTATCATTAAGACAATTAGTTTGTATTAATATTGTGACTTTTTTTTATAGTAATTCGTGATATTTTACACTTTTAGTATTGAAAATATTTAATGTTTTAGATTATTACAAATGATGATATAATTTTTAATAGATATATTATAACTTGGTTAAAAAAATATTAGAAAATTTTTAAATTATTTAAAAAAAATTGTGTGTGAGCATGCGGAATGGTCCATTAAGTCCATGACTTTCCGACCAAACACAAAATCTTAAAACGGTCCGTTTATTTTGACAAACTAAACTTATTTGACTCTTTTTAAAATCTGGTTCATTTACCCACTCCTATTGAATGCCCTCACGGGTTGAATGCTAAGTGCGTCTGGGTTCTTTTCGGTGAGCTTCGTCATATGCTTCCCAACTAAGTCACTAGATTTCCCGTCATCTGATCATTGAAAGACATGCGGATGAAGATGGAGTCAAGTTAGGTCTTGCAGATCTTCATGAGAAATAACTTGTTGTCATGATCGTAGGATATGTGAGACTTGAAATTGGAAGTGACCAAAAATTCCAACGGATGGACCTAAGGAGATGGTGCATCCCCCATAGGGATATCCCTCCGTAGTTGGTGCATCTTTGGACATTTGCCATGTGTCGTTTAATAGATGTCAAAATGAAGTTGGGATAGGTCAGTAGAATCGGCGCCTCCCACGTCATGTGCATGCAGCATAGACCTAAATAGTTGGCACCTCACCCGTTAACAGATCAAAGTCAAAAAACTCCATTTTGATAAATACTTTTGATATTATACCATTTTGTAATTATTTTTAAAAGAGTACATTTTTTATGTAAAAAAGCGAAAGTTTGAGCGTCGTAAAGGTTGAATGAATATTGTGGCTTTTAGAATCATCAATGTGCGAATTTGAATATTGTGAATTAGTTTGAATATTGTAGCTTAAAAGTAAGGAATATTACTATATTAACATTTCTTACCATGTTCAATTATTTTACACATTATAAAAAATAAATTATATTATATAATTGTTTTTAAATTGCTTCTTGTTAAAAACCTCACGAAGATAATGTGAAATTTCATGGAGAACATGAGTCATTTATAATCTTTAATCTGATTAGATTTTGATAAAATTAATAGGGACAGAATAGAAAAATAAATAAACAAATAAATTAAAGGGGTGTGAGTGATAAGGATATTTTTGTCTCTTTATTAAAAAATTAACATCGTTAGAAAAAAGACTTTGGTGTAATATATATATAAAATAAAATACAAGTGTAATAAGTATAAATGCAATTTGCTAAAAAACAAATACTTTAGTGCTGCTATAAAAAAAAACAAACTAAAAGCTTGGTAGGGTAATTAATAAATGAGTTTAATTAATATCTACAGTTAATGTAAAAGAGTTTTACACTAATGTTTAATTACAACTTTTCATTTATATGACTTTTAAAATATTAATTAATAAATTTATTATAAAAAAAAATTGTTATTGAATGACAGTATAAAACTTTTTACATAATTTAATGTATACTAGTCAAACTCCTAATAAATAGTTAAATGATATAATTTACGAAACTTGAACAATAAGATAGTAATTTTAAAAAAATAAAGTTCAATAGTAAAATTTATAAACTTTGAAAGTTCAATAATATATATATATATATATATATATATATATATATATTATTAAGTCATCGGATATTTGACAGAAACTTAATAATTAAAAAATTAAATAATAAGATAGTAAAATATGCAAAACAATAAAATGTAGAGAATAAAATATATAATCAAACCTATAATTAATGAGGTTGGAGAACCATGGACATCAGGAACTTTCCTTCAGTAAGACCTAGCTAGGTAGCCCTGGTACCTTATGACCCATAGCTTTTATCAAGTTGAAACAAATATAATGGCCATTGATCACAGAAACATTCATCTTCCTTAAACCGTCAATAGAGTGCCTCAGGCAACAAGTATTCCAACTACTCTCTAATTATTCTCCAAGAATTATGCAATACCTTTTCTCTATTTTAAGCAATATTCGAGTACATATACAGATGCCTTCAGTACTCCACAAACTGATAAATTTAATCTGTTTTTGTTATGGGTGATTTTTTTAAATCAGATTAATCAAATGAACTGAAATGAAATTCAAAAATATTTTTGTGATGTCCTCCCAGCTACCTCAATTTAATATTCGATCATGCATGAACGAAAAATTGATATTCTTACTGGGTTTGGTAAAATTGTAATCTCTTATATCTTGGGTACTAGTGAGCACTAGAGGTTTCGTGAGGATAGACAGGTACCTGCAAAAGAGATTTTGATGCTCAAGTTAATGTCATAGTAAGAAAGAATGAGAGAAAGTGAACAGAATTGGATAGCTTTAAGTGGAGTTTGACTATCCTTTTATACTTCTTTTAACATATGATTTGTCTTAGGGTTACCTTTTTTAAGAAAATGCACCTCCAGGCTTTAGGTCTATTCCGAGGTGTAGGTGGTGTCAAGATGGACATTGGATGTCAAGATGTGATGTTGAGCTGTGTTTGGGGTTGCGGTCCCAGGATGAGATCGGGTGAGTGACACGACTCACAACGACATTTGGAGAATGACAACATCAACAATATCAATATGAATATGCGAAGGCTAAAACATGAATGAACATCTTTTGTTTAGTTTTTTTTTTTAAAGAGGAAGAGATGTATTAGAAAAAGGCTATACAAGAGGTATAAGTATTATAATAGAATAGTACAACAATATCAATGAATATGGTGAAGGCTAAAACATGAATGAACTTCTCCTGTTTAGTTTTTTTTTTAAAGAGGAAGAGATGTATTATAATAGAATAGTACAACAGCATATGATTACATGAGTTAAGAAGATAATATATTCAATCCCAAACAGCAAAGCTACTACAAAAACATAAGGAATAGACTATTACATAACACTTATTGTATGATATTAAGGCGTAATAGAGATTGTTTTTGTCACTTATTTAGAAAAAAGACAATTCTATTAACACCAAGAACTATATTGTAAAGAATCACATATCTCTAAAAAAAAAAATTAATTTCCTTTAAAAATTATCTCATTTCTATGTCTCTAAAGGTAGCACTCTACTATTGATAATTGCTAACCATATTACAATTCAATAACTACTGTTATTTTTCGAGAATTTGAATTGATACCTATTACTTTTTAAAATGTCACTTACCTTTCATAAAAGAATTAAAATAACTTTATTTCCCCTCTTCTACGGAGATCGTTCTTCGTAGAAGAAAAAGAGTTGCTTCTCTGGAGAAGAAAAAAAAATTTTGACATGGCATTTCAAATGTATTGAGGAATTAATACAATGTCTGACTAAGAAAATAAACTTAAAGCAACTTTCATAATTTGATTCATTTTGTTCTTGAAATCTTTCAAAGTAATGAGATGAAACGTTTATGCTCACACTTTCATGTTACCAGCCAGACTAACACATGAGACCTTTGCTCTTGACCAACACTAGTAATAGCCAAAAAGTACATTTGAAATGCCATGTAAAATTCCATGGGAAAGATGAATAAGTGGAGGAGAGACATTGTATTAATTCTACAATATATTTGAAATGTTATGTCAAAATTGTTTCTTTGGAGCCCTTTTTCATAGAAGAAAAAAAAATTGCTTCTTTGAAGAGGCCTCTCAAAAGAAGCAATTTATTTTCTTCTATAAAGACGAGTTTCAGTAGAAGAGGAGAAATAAGAATATTTTGATTCTTTTATAAAAGATAGGTGACATTTCAAAAAGTGGCACAATTCAATTTAAATTCTCCTCTTTTTTTTCGATTTCAGGCCCATATGTCCATCTAAAAGCCCACTAGCCCAGCGTGATAATACAACTTGCACACATAACCAATTGTAACAACCTTGCCTAAGTTTATAGGCAAATTAACATGCGAAAAGGTGCTACACAGAGGACACAGTCTCTATTAAAATCGTTGTATTATATTACTTTTAAACAAGTTCTCCTTTGTTGTCATTTCCCTATATTCTCCAACCCAATACTTGTACCTTTGATGATACCTTAGTCTTCCAAAGTGAGTGTACTAAGTTTGTGGAAATTTTCGGAGTTTGACAATTCAATGTGCTATAAGCATCTTGAATGACTATCCCAAATTATCATACTACCTCTAGTAGGTGAGTAGGCACAGGACAAGTTGGGTTTGACAGTTTCCATCTCAAAAAATCTGGATTGAGATATAGAAATTAAAATTTTAATTAAATATATAATTTAAATTTATTATATAATTATTAAAATTATAATAAAATAAACAACAAAATTAATAGTCATATATTCATATTTATACTACTACAAATATGTTTATAAAAGAAATACTAGTACTGATACCTAATTCAGAGAATTATAATATCTATACCTAATTGAAACGAGTAATACCTGTTATTAAATTGAAGTAATACTCATCTATAAGTAAGAATATTATTCTATTGTTGCCATCTCTAAGAATCTAAATCTCCACTCATCTACTCCTTTGTTTTGTAGTTTCTTCGTTTGAACTATCATGAATAATTTACTTGACCAAATTTATTTCTTTTACAATTAGTGGTGGAGCTAGACCCAAAAGTTTGGTTGTGTCAAAATAAATTTAATTTGTATATTTATTATATAAATTTCAAATATAATTTCAATTTTTTTATTTAAAATAGAAAACATAAGTATAGTATAAATAAATACAAGTATTTTAAATATTAAAATATAAAAATTTATTAGTTTACACTTATTTATAACTATAAAATTTTTAGAATACACCTAATATATGTATTGTTAATATTATTTTAGTTAAGTGTCTCATAAAAATTGTCAAAAGAAAGGAGTTATAAAGTTGATGTAGTAGTAAAGTGGAGAGATGGGAAGGAAGAACTCGTGAGTTCGACCACTAACAAAAATTAACATATTAACAACTAACATATAACTTATAACAAGAATTGTCAAAAAAACGTACATTCTTTAAACAAGTGTTCACTTACCCTTTCATCTTTTAAAAATTCTTAATCTAGTATTTTTCTTAACATAATCTGGTAATTAGGTAAATTTTTAGTTGAAGCAAAGACAAAAGGGTTCTGTGATCGAAAAGAAAAGAAAACTCAACTATTCTTGGTGCATGGGTCACCATTGATTGAATTATTTAATGTCCATTTCCTAGTGGGGGACCAATAATTGGGCCTTATCCGAGAACCTTTTCGTCTTTCTTCCGTCCCGAGAACAATCTAAAGATTTTATTAATATGGGCTTTAAATTTTGGGTTTTAGATTCAAACATGGATTCTGACAAAAAGAGGTGTTTTGGGTTTTATGTAATCTTCACATACACCAAAATGTTTTTTATTTTTTGTTACATCCTAAAATCATATTGGATAAAATATGTGTTTTTTTCTTTCAAAGTTTCAAAACTATGATTTTAGTGTTTAATTTTCCCCCAATTTTTCTCCTTTTAATTTAAAGTATGTTAATTTTTTTTAAATTTAAATTATTTTATTTTTCTGTAAAGCGTTATTTAAATAACTTGAACGATAAAAAGTGGTGTGTTAAAAAAGTAAAGGATAAAGGGACTAACATCATATTTCAACAATTTTAGACGAACCAAAATCATATTTTACCAGATGGTATAGGTCTGTGTTGCTTTTCGTCTACTAACAAATAAAATTTTCAATTAGCTAAGGAAATAAAAATAGAATATAACTTGATGTCTTCACAAGTAATAATTAGAAGAAAACAATAAATATTAGATAGGGACTAACAATTTTGATAGATCCTGCCATGTGCCCCATAATTAATGTTAACTAAGCGTATTGTTTGGGATATTTTGTAATGAAAATTTTAGGAGTTTCTTATTTTGACGTGTGAAAAGATTGATTAGCCAATGCATTGATTAGGTGGCATATTACTTGACTATAGTAATAGAAATATATTAGACTATTTTGCTGAGTGACTAATTATTTTTTTTTACAATAATAAAATAAATTTTATATATACAAAGACTATGAATGGATTAGTACGTAGAGTGAGGTAAGAGAAGGTGTGGTATCTAATAATAAAATATAAGTGCAGAATCATCTTAGAAAGAGGTGTTTTGTGAATAAAAGAGTATGGGTAAAGGGAAAAGCATTAAAGTAAAAGAGCTACGTGATTGAGAGAGACAGAAAGAGGGTGTGAAAGAATAAGGATGATTGAAGGGAATAGGACTTTGCATGTATGATGCAGGTTACCAACTTGCCAAGAAACTTAAGTAGGGTTTTTTTTTTTTAAAAAAAAACACTTGTAGACTGTGAATAAAAAATTTTACATTAATACTTAATCATAATTTATTATATATAAAAAATTTGTTGTGATTAAATGTTAGTGTAAAATTATAAATAATAATTGTTTTTTTTCAACTGTACTACGTGAGGTTCTACTTTTTAGTGGGCCATATAGTTGGGCTTCAGGGAAAAACAGGCTTCACCATATCCACTTTTGTTTGATTCTCTGCTTTTTTACAGGGACAAGTAACCAAAGGTCAAGCCCCAAAGTTTAAGGAACACATGCTGTCACACCCATAGAAGAAGGTAACACAATTGGGTATCAGTTCCTTTTTGAAAAATAGCAAAGTTACTCATAAATCATTTTGGCATACTAGTGCTCAAACCTATCTTCTCAATATAGCTTTTTCTATGGTCAAAGTGATATTAACCGGACTCAAACATGAATCACTTAATTAAAACACATAATCCGTCAACACTTGTTTAAGAACTCAATTATATTTATCAATGTTTGTCAAAATTTGCTTCCTCAACATACTTTTTTGTTAAATACTCATAGAAAAAAGTTAACAATGATAATTATCTTTATATAATGGGGTAAATTGTATGATTGTGTTCCATAAATGAAGAACTCAATTATATTCATCAATGTTTGTCAAAATTTGCTTCCTCAACATAATTTTTTTGTTAAATACTCAGATAGAAAAAATTAACAATGATAATGATTTTTATATTATCACATATTTATAAAAAATGAATTAGCATTATCATATTATATAAGCATTAATAAATAATATTTTATAATAAAATTTATGTATGAGAAAATTTGCATAATAAAAAATATATTTTATTAATTAGAACCTACAATAGATTTTTAAAAAAAGTCATAACTTAACGTTTTATTAGAACTTATGCGACATTTGATAATATTGTTTTTTTATAAAATATTTTGTTAAATATTTTTAAATATATACTTAATTTAAATAATTTTTGAAAAAATATATTTAACAAAAATATTTTAAAAAATTAAAATAATTTTATAGGATTTCAAAGTCTAAATAAATATTAAAATACTCACATAAAATACTATGATGTCCATGAGACATTTTTTATCAAGTTAGATTATCTTCTGTAATGATACTTGTAATATTTGTTATAAAATAAATTAAAATTAATTTAATTTATAATATTATTTAGTAGTTAATTTAAATTATTTAGTCATAAAATATTTTGTTTAATGAATTTTCATATATGTATTAAAAAATAATTAATATTATTATATCATTATTAATAAATAAAATCCATGTATATAAAATAATTAAATATAAATTTAATGTACTGTTTTATAATGATAAATATGTATTGCCTGGTCTTTGAAATCCAACCATTTTAGATACTCAATATAAAAACTTTATTATTGATAAATGATAATGGTGTTGAGTAGATGGTCTTCCATGAAAATAAAACTAATTTAATATTTTTTTATTTATGTATAAAAAATGATATCTTATATAAATATTAATTAAATAAATTAGTATAATTTTTTAAATATAAATATTTTGCAATAAATATATTATCTAATTAAACTTAAATTAGATTTTCATCATAAAAATTTTAATTTACGTATGTGAAATTATATATTAAATATAAAACAATATATTATTTGGTAATCATGGTACCATAAAAATATCATTCTGTAATAATTATTTATACATTTTTTAGTTTTTAATATGAGTTTAATTAATATGTATTATTAGTATAAAAATTTTATACTAAATATCAATATAAAACTATCATATCATGCTAATTAAACTCTTTTAATATATATTATTTGCGTAAAATAACTTTATTGTTTATCATGATATTTAATAAGATAGTATCTTAAAACTAAAACTAATTAAGTTTATGCCATTATTTATCATATATTCAACTATTTATATAAGAAAGTTAATATTATTGTATAATTATTAACGAACAAAAATTTAGTCTATTTTTTAGTTTAAAAATTTCTATGAAATTCTGAAACATAAAAATAATATTTGATAATAATAAATTATAAATTGTTAAATCTTTAAAATGCGGCTAAGTTAAATGTTGGCAGAAAAAAATTATAAATTATAAATTATTCTGGTTCTGATTCCAGTTCTCTGTACATTATGCTAGTAATACAGCATGTATAATCCTTACAATATTGAGAAAATTTAAAGGAGCTTTAGAAATGAAGAAACTTGAAATTTAAAAATGTTAGTTTAACTCACATACAATGCCGTGATTATATGAAGAAACCGATGTTACATTTAAGCTGAGATAAGCACAATACTGTGGAGTATGAAACATGGCTGTGATCCGGATGCTTCAGCCTTTTCTCGTACTGCCACCTCAGTCACAGACCGGTGGCGAAAACCACAACCATGTGGCGCGCATGTCCATAGTTTTGTGTTAACATATAAAGTTATGCGGTGACATATGCAAGACCTAGTAGGGGTGTTTATTGGATTGATTGACTTGATGACTCAATCTAACCTAAAGTGATTAAGTTGAGTTCTTTTTTAGATTAGGTAAAACCCAACCCAACTTGTAGGGGATTTATCACGTAATTTGTGTTAATCATATCTGACACAAAGATGAAAAATTATTGATGGAGTCTATGGATAACATGACAATCTAAGATTATGTAATAAATTTTCTTTAGTTAGAACTTATTAGAACATCAGGTATGATGAGATCTTAAGTGGGGTGTAACATTAAAACTATTAACTCTAAGGATTTCCTAATTCAAAAAATCATCAAAGTTAGTTAATTAGTTACATGAGAATGGTGTTGCATAGATAAACTTACAATGTAGTTCTTTACAGAATGGACTATATACAAATCCTTGATTTTGTATAATGAGATGTGATTACTCTTTTTTTTTTTTTTTGTGACATTTTCTATCACCTTATATTGTAATGCGTTAAAAGAAATCTCCTTGTAGTTTTTGCTTTTATCAATGTAAGTTTTTTGTAACTCATATATCTTTTATTTCTTATATATATATATATATAAATATGTTAAATATATTTTGGATATAAAATATATTAACAAATCTAAATTAAAAATGATTTTGGTTTAAATCCTTAAAACACTTTAGATAAAATTTTAAATTATTTAAAAATTTCTTTAGAAATAAATTAAATATCATTTTAACTATGCAAACTAAAATAAAAATTTTATTAAAAACTCAACCCAAAACAAAATTTTTATAATTTTATAAGGATTGAACACAAAATTTATTAAGATATTAGCAACGGAAAACACATTTAAATAATAAATTAAATATATATTATTCTGCTGGTAAAAAATATAAAACGATTTAATGTCATTCATTTTCCTCCTTCACTAGTTAGTAATAACATATATGGATATCATGGATTCATGATCTGTCATCTTCAAATCCAGAAGAATCTATATGCACACAGGAAACATGCATGTTTAAATGATAATGAAAGTTAGTATATATTGATCTAATATTTCATGAAGTCAGGAGTTCAAATTTTGTTGTTGATGTAGGATGTGTTTGGGGAAAGAAATTGAGAACTTGTTTATAGCTTTAATCACATCATGTGTGACTCACCATTAAACTTTGTAATTTAAGAAATTTACGTTCAAAACAGCCGTTTGAGATAATTGAGACTATTATCCTTTTCGCACTAACTAAGATCAAGTGAAATCAATGAGTGTATGTTTACTAGAGTAGAAAGCAAATAGATAAAAATAAAAATAGATAAAAATTTAGTACTTGATCCTTTTAGTTTGATTTTTTAGCTTTTGAAAAGAGTTGTGAAAAATAAATAATAAAAATTATATTAAAAAAATATTTAGTAATTAAATATTATGTGAAACTATTTTAAAGATATGAAAATAGAAAATTTTATCTATATTTATGAAAATGTCATTCATGAAAAAAAAAAAACCTCTTCTTTATATATGTTTCAAGTTTTTAAAACAAAAATATTCTTCACGTGTTTTGATTTTTTAAACAAAAATATAAAAATAAAAATAAATTACCTTATTGCTTTTTAGTTTTTAATTAAAAATTATAAACTTAAAACTGTTTTTAAAATTTATTTTAAAAGGGTAAACTTTATAATTTTATAAAACTCTGGTAAAACAAGCCCTTAGTGTTTATCTCATCACATTTTCATGGAACCAAAACAGAGACTGAGAGTTTAATCCAAATCTTGGTGGGTTTCTGAAATCGAAGAAACTTTTTATTAAAAATTAAACAGTTGTAACTCTTAATTTTAAAAATTGTTTACATTATGCCTCTTAATTTTGAAACTATAATGTGTTTCTAATTTTTAAAATAAAAAATATTAATTTCATGATTTAAATGTGATTTCATAATAAAATATATTTGTAATTAATTTTTAAATAAAAAATTAAAAAGAAAAAGAAAAAGAAAAAGTAATATGTTTAAACATGCATGTCGATTCTTAATGATTTTACATACATGTTACTGTGTGTTAGTTATTTGTCGGCGAACCTGAACACTGAACTGACACAGAAATATACTATTGCTACACCTAATGCCTACACGAGTAAAGTGATTCTTTCATTTTCCAACACGGATTGGATTTTACTTTAATTAATTAATTAATAGATTTGCTTTTTTTTGTGTGCCTGAAATTAAAAATATATTTTCATTCCTACTATTCCAAAAACAAGAAAAAATGATTGAAGTGAATTTGTCTTTCTTAACATAAAATAATTTTCTATAGTGCTGGGAATAAAAAATCCTGTAATAAACATGTTTTTGCTATTTTCTATTGCCACTATGATTATTTTACCAACATCTTCATTATTGATACACACTGGTGCTTCATCCTCATATCATATCTGGTTTTCAGTTGATAAAGACTCTCGACAAAACAGGATACATAAATAATTGAGAAAGGCGATGATTGAGGAACGGGAATTGATGCGTTTTTAGATCAAGAGAACACGATTATTGCTTACATTGCATCAATATCTTCTCATCAATTGCAATCTATTTACAGAAAATGAACTAGTTATATGTATTATACAAGTAGTTTTCAATTCGAATAAAAATTATAAGTGAGAACATTTGAGATAAATGTTCAGAAGATATACGTAAATAGTTCATGAAGAATAATATTCTTAAAATTTGTGTTAATTGATAGAAAATATTTAATATTTTGTTAAAAAAGAGCACACTAAGCAGATTAAATCACTCTCATATATAATATAATATTCCTCATTTTGTTAAGGGTTTGTTTTTTGGTAAGGTATAATAATATATTTGAGAACAATATATAAATTAAGGTGGATTTAAAGATCTTGCCATTTAGAATTTGTACAGAACAAAGATAAATTTTAACATAAAAATTAAGTGATTAATTTAAAAGTATAAGTGGCTGAAATTTAAGCAAAAAATAATATAAAAAGAAAAATAAAGAATAAAGTTAACAAAAATAAAATATAAAATACTTTTAAATCAAGGGATTTTTTTTTTAAAAAAAAAGGTATGAATGGGATATCTTATTCTCAAGAAGAATTTTATGTTGAGAATTTAAAAATGTTAGACAAAAGTGTTAAATGAAAATAATAATGGTATGTTTGGTTTAGAGATGAAAGTAAAACAAAAAACAAAAAAAAAAGAAAAAGAAAAAAACAGATAAAGAAAAAAGAAAATAATTTGATACATTATTTTATTGAAAAGAAGATGAAAGAAAAGAAAATTAAATAACACAAATGTCTTGCATACGGTAAATGATGGAATGGATGAACTAAATAAATTTTTGTTTGATTTATTTAAATGATATGAAAGATATTGAAGTGATTAAAATGGAATTAAGTTTTAAAATTTTTAAGATAGTAAATTTAAAACTAATATATTAAAAATTAATATTTGCTTATGAAAAATGGAATTAAGTTTTCAAATTTTTTAAAATAATATTTTAACCTTATTTTATTGTTATATATATATATATATGCATTTGATTGACTAAATAATGATAATATAGGAAATAAAAATTTGTATTTTACTTTGTTCATTATATTATTCCAAACAATGGATTGATGTTTTTAATTCATTTAATTTAATTTCATTCATTTCTATTATTATATTCTGCTCCATTCTGTTTTCTTTTCTATCTTTAATTCAAATATAGACTTAATATAAAAATTACAATAATACTTTTAAAATTTAGTGTAATTATAAATAAATTGACTTTATATCACCAAACGAATATTAGTGCAAAGTTTAAGAAATGTGACGATTTTTTAATTTATTCTAACATATAAGAGTATATTAGTATAATATTTTTAAATCAAAGAGAGATTAGAGATTAGTGTAGAAGAATAAAAAATAAGGAAATCTTATATAATTTGATAAAAGTAAACAGTGTTATTATAATTGACTCTATTCTAAATAAAAGAAAGTTATTGAAGATAATAATATTCTTTGTCATTCAATTATAAAACTCACATCCCACATTTGCCATGAAAGTATGAATTCCATACATATATTTATTTAAACTTTAAATAATATTAATATTATATTTAATAAATATAACATATTTATTAAATTTAATAATTATAGTAAATATATAACAGGTAGTCTAATAAATATATAACTACTTAAAAAAGCATTAATTATTTTTTTATTTAAAATAGTTTTGTTTTAGTATTTTTAACATGCGTCTTTTTTTTTTTAAAATAAGAAGATCAGGAAGTGGAACTTAATTATATATATATATATATATATATATATATATTAATATTCTAATAAGACATAGATTAATTTAATGAGGGTTGAAATTAAATTATGCTAAATGAATAAAAAAAGTCATTGATAGAAATGAAATTATCTACTAATAATGTGTAGTTTTAGAGAGATATATTGCTTTACATGAAAGAGACTGCTATATAGCATATATCTACAAGCTAGGTAAGAAAGATACAATATTATATCTACTTAATGTCTCTTAAAATACATGAATAGATGGAAGATTCCCGTGCTGAAATCAAAATTGGTGTTTCATGAATCAACAATTAAAAAATCCGCCCACCCCCACCACACACAAAATCCCACTCATATAATTTAAAAATATAAATTTAAAAAAAAGTAAACAGGAAATTACAGGTACAGTCGTTCTTCAGGAAACTAACAGCTCGCAGCTGTTCAACCGCTTCTCTAAGAGATAAGAGATGCACCGCTGACTGGATTCAGGACACAACCATCGTCCGAACCATCTACTACCAAGTCCATGGGAGCCTTTGGTTGGAACCCATAACAAACTTAAAAAGCACTTTTGTCAGTCAACAAATGCGTGCTCCGGTTGTAGCTGTGTTGAATAGACATAACTCTACTCTTCTTTTATTTTCTTATACTAATATAAGTTTAAAAATATTACATTAAAATCCTTATATATTTAAAAATATTACATTAACACTCATCTCAAACTTTATATTAATACATACCTTCTTAGAAGGTGTTGATGAGAGTTTTAATGAACTATTCTACTTTTAACAAGTGCATCAATCATATTGTAGTACAAAACTTATTGGATCAAATAGTCTCCATAGGAAATTAACAACTACAAATAATATTAAATAATTCTTTATAAAACAAACTTATTTACAAGGAGATAAAACTTAGATTTACATTAGTAATAATTATATCTTAGTGTTTTTGAGAATTAATTGATAAAAATAGTTAGAAGCATAGATTACTATTATATTATCTATAACCACTAATAAAATCTAGTATTCTTTTTATCACTTCCTAAAATGGCTAGTAATTTCTCTATCCTAATTCCTTAGTATAGAGAACTAAATTATTTAAATCTTTCCCTAATATAGATTTCAATAATTGCAGAACAATTATTGATTCATGCATATAAATCCTACCTTATTCATACATGTAAGATATATGATGAATTTTGTAGTTCTTAAATTTCATGAAAGTTTTCAAAACTACATAAATCAAACAAACAACCCCATGAGTTGATAAGACACAACAAATATTAAGCATAAGAAAATTTCAAAAGAGATAAAAGAAATTTAGATATACTGAAAGAGAATTATAGAGTAGTATCCAATATCAGCTTCTGACAACACTCCTAGCTATGCCCACATAAGTGGTTATTACAAAGAACAAAAAAGAACAGAAAGGAAAAGAAGAAATATGTACAAAGTCAGATGTCACCCTTCTGAACCATTCTTCCTTTTTTATAGACTCAGCCAGGTGTATTTTGCTGAGTGAAATCTCTTCGTTTTAAGCAAATTTCTCTTCGAATGCCTCTGCTTCGCTTAGCGAAGCGTGCTCTCTTAGCGAGTAGCCTTTTGTGGCCTTAGTTTTGCTAAGTGAGTTATGCTCGCTTAGCGGTCTCTCTATTATTCTTGTTTCCTTTTTGTTCCTTCGCTTAGCGACCAGGTCTCGCTGAGCGAATTTGATCAGTTGTTACTTCATTTCTCCTTTTTCGCTTAACAACCCGGGTTAATGATCTGTCAGTTCTTTTGCTATTCTATATAACTTGTAATTCAATTTCAACAGTGCTAAAAATGATGTTTGTTAATTCAAAAACATAATATTTAAGGCATCCCGTCATTGCTTTTAAATATGTACACAAAAGTAAGGAAAAACATCTTAATTTTCATAGAAAGAGAGATAGTTATAAAATTTTTCTTGGGGTTATTTAGCTAAAATTTCACTACTATCAGGTGTGAAAGTAATGATTAAAAAAGTAAAAGTATCCACTTAATTACATTAAACTTTAGAAATATTGTTGTAATTTATATACTCATAAAAAATTTATTATATATGTGTTTATATATGAAGTTAAAAATAAAAGGTTTCATGAGAAAATAAAAAATTTAATATATATATTTAAATACAAAAATATTCAATATTTATTTTTTTTAAAATAATTTAAATTACTTAATGTAATATATTTAATATTCTATCATATTTCGTCCTCAAATATATGATAAAAGAGTTTGAATGTTATACCGTAAAATAATTTTATAATACTATTCCATATAAATCACTATACATTACTTTTAAGATATAGAGATGGAGAAGTTAGAGAGCCTGTGTCAGTCCAATTTCAGCCCTAAGTAGCCATGACAACATCATCATTGTGAAGAGGTTATTCATTCAATGAGGTATAAGAAAGGGGCGAAAGGATGGATGGTCATTAAAGTCAATTTGGAAAAGACTTATAACAGACTAAACTGGGAATTCATCAGAGATACCCTAATTAATATTGGGTTCCTACTATCTTCATTAATGTGTGTGACATTGCATCTCTTATCCAACTATGCTAATGATGTGGAATGGTGAAGTCTTGGATGCAAATATTTGGGGATACCACTCCACCACAATCGTGTGTCTAAGCAGTTATAACAATTCATTATTGACAAAATACAAAATAGATTGAGTAGCTAGAAAAAACATACTTTATCATTTGCAAACAGATTTACACTTGTCAAATCTATTGTTCAAGCACTAACAAATTATGCTATGCAAACTAACCTGTTGCCTGTGTCTGTGTGTGGTATAATTGATAAAAAATACAGAGACTTTGTCTGGGAAGACTTTGAATTGTCCAAAAAAACTCACCAGCTCAGCCGGGATAATCTCTCCAAACCGAAGCAAGCAGGTGACCTAGGAATGCGTAAAGCTAGTCATGCAAACCTAGCCCTTACCACTAAGCTAGGGTGGAAGCTCATTAGGAAATCAAATTTGTGGGTACAACTTGTTCGTTCCAACAACAAATGTGGCAGGGATCCTAAGTCAACCATTAACTCTTTATGTCCAGGGACAAATAATTGGAAAGACATTACAACAAATTGGTGGAATGTCATGTGAAACACTAGCTGGAAGATTGGAAATGGTAAGGGTACTGAATTCTAAAGGGACTATTGGGTGCCTGGGAGAGGTCCTCTGATTAAAAGAGGTGTATTGATTTTAATGCAATCCATGTAGCAAATAAAGTTTGTTTTTTTGTAAGTAGTAATGGATCTTGGGATGTTTACAAATTGGCACAACTTCTTCCAACCGATGTTACACATGAATTATGCCAAATAGAGCTACATATAGGGGATATGATGGACGACTACCCGTTATGGGCGCGGGAGGCGAATGGGATGTTTTCTACCAAAACAGCTTATGAAAGCATCTTAACACCCAACAACACACAATGTTAGCCAACCTTCTCGACAGTTTGAAAATGGAATGGCCTTGAGTCTACTCGAATATTTTTTGTGGAAATTGACATGCACTATTCTCCCCATAAATGATATGCATTACAACCGGCACATGGATGACTCCCCCACTTTGTAGTCAACAGAGGGAAACTATGATGCATGTCTTACGAGACTGCCTGCATACCATCAATATCTAGAGAACCATGGGAGCAGGAGATATTCCACAATTCTTTTCTCAGGAGAACTTTGAAGTTTGACTCTTATCAAATTCAAAGTCAATGGCAAGACAAAACAGTTCCAGATGATCTCAAACTTTTGGCATTATTTTGGATAGGGTGTGGTGGAAGCAAAATCATGAAGGATATGGGGATACACTGATGCACATGTTATTTTCTCTACTAAAGCCCTCATAAATGATCTTGATAGTATCCAAAATATGCGATCAATTATGAAGGATATGGGGACACACTATATGGACATAGACTATAGACATACTTAGAGACCACCACGACAGGGCACCATAAAGATCAATTGCTATGCAACAGTTCTTTCAATTCACATGAAAACCACAATTGGAGGAGTAATGTGTAACAACCAAGGAAACTTCATTCTTGGATTCCACCAAAAGATTTCCATTTTGTGATGTTGATAAGGTTGAGCTAATGATCATTCTTCAAGCGCTAATAGTGGCATATGATCATGAGCTCCGAAATATAAAGATTGAATAAGATTCTCTTAACATGGTCAATTTACTAGACAAAGGTTGCGTAGTTGATAATGAATTATGTCCTATGGTGAAACACATCTACAGGAGAAGTAGAAAGACTCATCATTACAAAATTTAATTACGCCCACAAAAGGTGAATATGCTAGTGAATGACTTTATAAAGCTAGATTTAAAAACAGTCAAGATACTATTATTTTTAATTCTGTCCCAAAGCAACTAACTATTATTTATCAAAATGACTTCAGTCATAGGATGATTTTTTATTAATTAATTTTGGGTGGAATTTCTGTTCATTCCCTTCATAAAAAAAATAATTTAAGATATAGTTATAAAAGTTGATAAATTTACTAAAAATAACATGTTATAATTAGATAGTATTATAAAATATTTTTCCACTGAAATAATTTTTTCTCATAAAGAAATTTTAAAAAAAAAAAGTGTCAATGTCTTTAACATAATTAAGTAAAAACTAATCTTAAAATCTATGAACGTATCATGCATGTTGGTGAGGACACAATTATTCAAGTTGATTAATGTATTCTTTTGTCAACTTTGTTGGCTAAGTATCAAAATATATATAGTGAGTGTGCCCAGTTCATTTTCCGGCAACAAGTGTATGATTGGATTTAGTTTAAGTTTCTAATAGTGTACGTGTTTTAGAGGTGGTGTGGCCGAAGTGAAATGATAGAAGAGGTTAAAATATCATGTAAGGAAATAATATCATCATGTTTGAGAATTTACACAAAAGTGGCGCTTTTTAATTTTCACGATATTAAATTAATTATTTTAAAGTATAAAATGTACGGAATAATAATGTTTTGACTTAATTACAATATTTTAAAAATTTTCAATTGGAACTCACACTAGATAAAATGTTAACTACCACGGAGCAACGCTAACGTTACCTCAATAATAATTAATTATTACAATTAAATGATTAATTATGTTGAACCTTATGTTTCGTTGTACAAATAAATTATCATGTAAATAAATAATATTATTTTGAACCAAAGATATGTTTCGTTGTATAGTTAGATATGTTTTCTTTTTTAAATAATTTATTATTATAAGTAAATAATTAATTATTATATAAATAATTAATTATCATGTAAGTAAATTTCTAAAATTTCTTAATTAACACATAAATATATTATTTGAGGTGGAGTACCTTTGAATTAATAATTGTGATTTGCTCTTGTAATTTTTACGTTTTGTAGAAATTTTTTTAATCATATCTTGTGATTTGAAAGAAATCTTCAATTGTTGAATAAATTTTTTTGTCTTTAAAAGAAAAAGAGTCAATTTTAATATTGAGTTTATCATAGTTAGTCTTTTATTCAATTTAAATATCAATTAAAAAATTTTAAAAATTTAATGTCATAATTAATATCCTAAATTAAAAATTGAGGGTTAGAATGTATGAAATTGCAAAAATTAGAAATTAGAATATGCAATAAACCTAATTAATGATTGTAAAAGAAAAAGGAAAGAGATGGTTAAAGTAAACCTTTCGTAAGTATAGATAAAAAAAAAAAAACTTTTAAAATTTAATATACTAGACAAAATAACATTTCACCTTATTTTTTTAAAGAGAAATTTTATAAGCTAAGCCATTAACTTAGTGTTTATTAATTACTAGATTTATATAATTAGTCTTAATCAATATATTTCCACAGTTTAAAATAAGTTCATGCAAATTAGAAACCTTGCATTAATTGTTTATCCTTAATTGGATGTAAATAAATTAAACTATTAATGAATTATTTGAATTCAACCTAGATATATTTCTAGTAGAAATCTTTTTTATGAGTTGCTTAAGACACTCTTCAAAAAACTGTCACTGATCTGACAATTTGAGTTTATTGAAAGCAAGATGAATGTGATTTTTTATAAGATACAGTTTTTTAAAATTAAAATTTATTTTTCCAGCAACCATCAATTAATTATATTGATGATTTTATTTCAAAGTTAATTAATTAAAAATAAAAAATATATATAAAACTTTTCAATCATTAGAACAAAAATGTTAATAATCTATCTTAAAGTTGTGATGATATTATCAATACTAAAAAAATTATTTAATATATTTTAAAATATCTAAAAGTGGGTATCTTAAAATTTAATATTAGACATGTAGTTATATTTTTAACCAAGCTATCAACTTGTTAAATGATTAATTAAATCATATTTTAAATTAAATATCTACACTCGAATTTAAAATAGTTTGATTATTTAAATAAAGAAGTTTAAACTTTACCAACTAAGTATTATCTAGATTTAAAATTCTCAAGATTGTTAAACTGTATATGTTACATAAGTTTAGAAAGGAGATAAAATCTTGCAATATGTCAACGATTATCATACAAAAATTTTATATATGTCTTAAGGGTGTGTAATTTGTACACTAAAATATAGACTAATTGGAATATTTTTTTTATAAATGAGAATGAAATTGTATATATTTTATTTTGATTATTATTTATTGGTTATTCTCTATTTATATAAAGTACATATCTATTTTGAACAAAGAAATCTAATTAACTCCTGTTAAAGAAAATATAAGTTTTAACTATTCAAAATATTTTCATAAATAACTAAAATTTTAAGTTCTTTATCCAAATAATATATTTTATTAAAAATAATTTAAAAATTTATAAATGAAATAATTCTTTCTTAAAATTCTTCATCCGAAGAGAAGGTTAAGTAGTTATTATTGACTTATTGTAATTAAATAAACTAACTATGGACACATTATTGAATGTTGTACACTTATTTTATACTATTAGCGAAAGATAATTTTTTCTCTTTATTATATATAATGTTTGGGACACAATATATTATCAATTTTTGTAATAGATATCTAATAATTTTATTTTTTTTACATTGAGCACCTAATAAAAAATTGCCTTTACTGTTAGACTGTGAACGTTAAGCGTAAAAAACTGTTAATAATTAATTTATAAATTAATTTTACATTTTCTATCTGTTTAAAGACAGCCTGAATCAATTAAAAAAAATGTCACCCATGCATTTTTCAGGTTTCCAACCTGCACATACCAAATCAAGAATTAAGAATCCAAGACCAAAAATCAAATTGTGAACATAAATAATAAAAGTACAGCATTATATGATATAAAAAACATAACATTAAGCAAATCAATACACATGCATATTCCCAATCTTCAACCTATCATCGATAATCTAAACAAAATGAAAGGTTTGGAATATTAGGAAAATATTTCACTTTGATAAAAAATCCAAAGTCAAAATGTGGGTGGAGGGACTTGGGATTTCGTTACATCTGAGTTAAGCCCCATTAAATCACCTTACTGGCACATGTAGAAAATTTGTTTAGTGGAAAAAAATAATTTATAATATTTTCACACAAGAAAAAATATTATAAATTTTTACAAAATACAAGTTCATGGAGAAAAGCTAAGACATCTAAGCATTTATAAAATACATAAGTTCACGACAAAAAAAAATCTAAAATGTCTAAATATAATTCTGATAAATTATAATTCTCTTATGTGCATTTTCTTAATCAATTTGGAAACATATAGTGGATGAACTTTCCTTTGTTAGAATTATTTTTATTGCAATCAAACATTATTTAACCACTTATCTTATATATATTAGACATTTGAGTTTTTAGATTTTTAGAAAAATAAAAATAGTATAATTAAACTAGAAGAATATATAAAGTGCTAAAAATAATAATACCGATTTATTCTCTCTTTTATCTCTTCTAACTTTGTTATCTTTATTAATAAAAAAAAAACTTATGGGGATAATACCTATATTTATGGGACAAAAAATAATTTATTGTATATGTTTAATTAAACAAAAACAAAAAACTGTGTGAGGTGTCCCACACCTGCATCCACCTTTGGTTGTGGAGGGACGTGGAATATTAGACAGGTTGGGGGATATGCTAATTTTTTTGTTAAATAAAATAATTTTAATACTTTTATATTAATTTGTTAATTTTATTTTCAATCTTTTCTTTTAATTTCGTAATATGATTATCATATTATTATTATTATTATTATTTAGTCAATAAATATTATATGACTGGAATAGTATAAAATTATTTTATAATGTAAATGTGTAGTTCTTTTATGAGTATGTTATAACAAAATAGGAGAATAAGAACGTGTAAAAAAATATGACCATATAATATAACAAATAATTTAGAAAAAAGGGAATAATCAGTAAGTAAATATTGGACAGAAATGATATATTATATATAAATTAATAAATGGTACATATATATTAAATGATGACTAACTCCCTCTACAAATGGTAAATGTATATAATAAAATGTGCCCCCACCCAAATAAAGAATACTAATAGGAAAAGCCTAATGAACAACACTGATAGCAATTGAACAGAAGAAGCCCGAAGCATGGAACAACCAATCCCAATCCAAGCACGTGACTTGCCCCCTAAAGCCAAACACCATCATCAAATCACACATCAACAATTTCCGTAACTTGCAATATAATTAAGATGCACAATATATATGTATGTATATGTACACATTTCACTTTTTTGTTTTCATAACAAGATCACACTATTATTATCAACCTCGAATCTCATTCCGTCCAAGTTGGATGCCACGCCATCATGGAAGCTACTTTGTTCGATGTCCATGTCCCATAGGAACCCATACCCATTATCATCACATTTGGGACTCATTTGAGTAACGGTACTAGAGTTGTTGGTGTTTGTTTCCCTAGAAAATTGAAGGAGACTCATCAAGGAGTTGTTGTTGTTGTTGTTTTGGCTTTGGTTTATTGGAATATTATGATGATGATGATGATGGGTTGCCATTGAGGATGAGAAAGGGGCGAGTTGGTTATACCCAATTGATGTGGTTTGGTTTGTTGGAGATGACGAAGCCAAAGTTAGGGATGGAACTGTGCCCTCGTACATCACTTGTGGGTTGAGTTTGGCACTGTTGTCTGCTTTGCCTTTGTGAAACACTCTACACAAAACCCAGTCCTCCTGCAATCATCAACACATTTTTTTACCTAATTAGTTACCATAAATAAACCACAACCCACAATACACGCTTAAAGAACCTTTACCTCACACCAAATTTACGCGCCAAATACATATCCATCCATCTATTAACGAATATATTCTACTCTATCCAATTCTAAGTTCACATAAAGATTCTATTGCTGAGCCAATCGCACCCACCTAGCTCCAACGTTCACACCTTGTTTCTACATTGTAAGTCTTCAACTTTGTTTATTTAATTACCCATAAGCTTGTTATTAATTCAACTTGAAGATTTTTATTTATCACCTCTTGTTAAAGAGAAAAACAACCCATAAATAAACAAATAACTTAAATTTGTAACATTGGTCCTTTTTTTATAAAAATAACTATAGAAGAATATTAGTTAAATCATCTATATATTAAAATTTTGAGAAATGAGTTCTTTTAATTAAGGTTTGTATGATCTCTTACGTGGGAACTTGCACCTACCCACCTTGCCCTAACCTCGTTCACTTTAATATAAGACTATGATTTTAAATTTACTAATGTAAATGCGTGTAAACTGAAAGATAACATTAATTAACATTCATTGCACGTTTGAAAAATGGGGCAAAGATAGGAGAAGTGAAAATCACACCTTAGGGGGCATATGTGGCGTCTCTAAACGAAACTCGTGCATGATCCAACCCGTTTTGATGCCATTTGGAGCTCGGTTCCTGTAGAACACCAACGTCTTCCTCATCCCTACAACCTCACGCGTGGCTGGGTCAAACACCGTACGATCCTTCCCTGTTGCTTTCCAATAGCCAGATGTCGTGGCGCGATTGGTCCGAAAACCGGTTGCATATTTTCGGTCACGAAAGCTGAAGAAGTACCATTCGTTTGCATTAAGCTTGGCCACCTCTACAGTACGCATGCATGAACACATGTTAAGTTAGTTTTTGGTAGCAAATGGACAAAGCATGACTAAGGTAGGTACATATAATAAGAATCAAAATGCATAGGTTCATAAATAATTTATATATGCACACTAACACTATCATTAATTGTGTATAATTAATTATCTCTCCAACAAATATAATTATTAATTATCATCATAATATTAGGTCTTGTGTGTAATCACCATCACATGTCAGCTAATTCATCAACCACATGCAATTTTCAATTTCCCAATCCAATCAGATAAATATTACCTAAACCCTTATAGTTTTTCGAATGATGTGTTTACCGAGTACAAGTAATTGCGTAGCCTGTGTGGTTTCTCACTCTTCTTTTTACCCTACGTTAATTTGTGGACTAGGTGACTTACGCAAAAAAGAACACACACCATTCATTTACAATTAAAAGGTGGTCTTCTTTCCTTTTAATTTATTCAGTGAACATATATATATTATGTATTATTGATCATGCCACTTATTTCATTTTACAATTATCAATTTACATGCATAATTCAGAATCTTAACTAGAGACAAAATCACTTGAATAGTAAATAATCATGTCCAAGAAAACTGAAGTATGAGAGATGTGAACTTAATGTTTAAGAATATTCTTAAATCAATTAGTTTGTTAAAAACCTAATAAATAATTGGTATTATATATATATATATATATATATATATATATATATATATATGAATCAAAACAATAAGTCTATGCAAGAAGAAATTCAATGAGTAATACTTTCTTACTTCAGAAAACATAGCATTTCCGCAGAGAACCAAACACAGGAACACACAATATGTAGTTATATATAGATAGAACCACTCATCTCTAATTTTTGTTCTTTTTTCTTCTGTCGATGGTAAATAACACGTGGTTGATAAATAATATGATCCCTCTTGTTTTAAGTATTACTAGAAAAGAAGATAGGAAATTAGGGAAACATAAAATAAAGAGCTAATTTGGATATATTACAACCAATTACTGTTTATTCAAGATATATAGGATAAGTTTTAATTATTGCAATGCAAAAAATAGTACTAATTAGTTATATTGTTCATTTATAAATAATTAAGGCCCCGAAGGACAAATGATGAGCAAAAAGCCACGACATTTTTATATGAACAATATTCTTGTGGTGCATGTGCATTTATGTATTTATAGTCATACATGCATGGAGCAGTGAGCAACCGTTTGGTGTTAAGGGTTTTCGGTACTGGTGGTGTAACTAAGAATGCAATAGAGACGATATTTTCACATGAGAAGGACCTTCATGTATGTATAAATATAGCCCATGCATGGAAATCACATTTGTTTTGAAACCAAAAACAGATTGCACGACATAATCCAGCTAGGGACAAAAGAATAAAGTATTGTGCATATACTTTTCAACACAGGTATATCCACCACCTCTTTTGTAAAAAAGACTAAAAAAAAAAGGATAATAAAAAATTAATCCCATGAAGAAAGTACTGAGAAATGAAACTACAGTAATTTGCTTTGTGTACTATACTGTAAAAAAATTAATATTTATTGCACTTACTGTAGAACAATTTAATTAACCACATAAATAGAATGCTGGGAGAAATTGCTTTGACTTGAAAGAAAATGGTAGAAATGGTAAGGGAATAAATATGATTGAAGAAAAAAGAATATAGAATCTGCACAGAAGGCAGACAAAAGTCTTCATCTCGATCTTCATATAGATATATTTGCAATAAAAAATGAATATGTTTGTGACGCGCTTACAGCAAAAACCAACTATATACAAACTTCAAAAGGACAAAAGCAATTATAAAGGCTCATGTAGTCATATGTGTGTCAAAAAGAAGATGATTAATTTCACACTCGTATATACAGTTCATAGGTAATTGATGTGATGATAAAATAATAATAGAGATAAAATTAGAATATGAAAATAGAGTTAATTTATTTAAATGCACAAATCAAGTTGTACTATATTTTATTATTTATATATTTATACTAATCCCATAAACAACATAAATGATTTTATTTATTAGCAGAGACAAATATTGATCAAGTTGTCGCTACCTTAATCATTGAAGAACTGAATAAACTATTACCCGTATAACATAACTGGAACACCCCTTCCCCCAACTCTTATCACTTCAATTTTGTTGTACGTATTCTCTGATTTGCCTCTTCTCAAGGCAAAGATCCACTATATACCAGACATGCTTATAATTATATGTTGTTTGAGTCAGTGCTAAAGCTAGTAGACACAATGACACACCATGTTGTTTATGAGCAACGAGGATTGAGCTATAGGCTCTTGTTTGTGAATGTGAAGTAACCATTGTCATGATGATTCTACTAATATAATCACAAAACTCATAGAAGAGACTAACTAGAACAAAACAATAATTTCTCAAAAACCACATAATTAAATTAACAAGATATATCGAGAAAGGGTGATAATTAAGTATGTATATATACCAGGGAGTTGCCATGGCTCGCAAGTGTGCAAATCAATTTCCATCAAGGTACCCTTTAGAACTTCCTCATTTGTGATCTTTTTGTAGAGGTAATGAAGGACCAACTCCTCATCACTAGGATAGAACCGAAACCCAGGGGGCAGTGAAGCACCAATGTCTCTAAGACCCATTAATTTGTTCTTTTGAAGGAAATAATAAAGGCAGAACAAAGGTGTGTAATGACTAGAGAGAGAGAGAGAGAGGGAAATATAATTGAGATTTTATTTTTTGAAATTTTAGATGGATGGAGGTTTGTGGATATATATGGTAGAGAAATGTGGAAAAACAAAATAATTGAAGCTTAAATTGAGAAGGTTACTCGCTCTGGATATTTGAAATATTAAGGTATTATGGCAGAAAGATTGGTATCGCGTATATATATAGTTAGGATGATAAGAGACTTTGCCATATAAAATTTCTTTACCACAATATTCAGGCAGAGGGACATGCTCGGGTAAGTGGTGAGAAATATAGTAAGAAGTTTCAAGAAATACCAAAGTTACAAGAAAGCATCTAATAACTAATAAGAGTGGAATGATTGATTTATTTTCTCAACATATACGGGAAAAATAAAAAGAAAAAGTCCATATGTAAAATTATTAGAGAAATCATCCAAAATACCCCTTTTATTTGCATTATTAATTAACCTTTAATTTTTATTTTTTTTCCCATTTATATATCTTCCGCAAGAAGAAAACGTGTTTTATCACTTTTACGTACTTTTATGAAAATAAATCAATAGATTTACTTTCTTTTATGTATAATATTTAATCAACTTAAAATTTATCGTAAAATTTACATACCCTCATGTATAATTATTTTTTATTACGAGAATAATTTTTTGCAAACCATATTATTGTATCTATCTAATGACATGGATACTCATTTTCATTTACTTTTCCCTAATGACGTTTGTTGTTCAACTTTCGTTGTATCTCGTTAAAAAAGTTTCGGCCTGAAATGTCAAGCAAAGAGACCTCATTGGTAGTAAGTCCAACACTTTTCCTGATTTGTTTATTTTTAATTGGATAACTAATGTTGTATTAGATTTGTTTAATTAGAGTGCATTGAACCAAGGAAATTACTTGTGGATCATCCCAAAATCACGTTTTTCGTTTTTTTCTTTCCAATATGTTTGCGGGACACTCTTTTTGCAGGTAGAATCTTTCTCCATGGCGCATTTAAAAAAATCTGCACCACTTCACAAAGGACAAGTGCGGCTATATATATCTATTTTGTTTTATTATTGATAGGTTAGCAAACTCTAAAAAGCTCCAACTTAGTGTCAGTTAATCACTATGAATATTTGAGCAGCAGCCATACATAGAGAGTATAATAATTAATATGTTGATGGTTGGAATTAATGAATGAAAGTGAGTATGAATGAAGATTCAATTGACAACACTTGGAGCATTTGATAACCTCTTGAAAAAAGGTGAACATAGACAGCTACAAGGAAATTAAAACACAGCAAATAATTCATGTACAGATAGCTGGAATTAGAATTTAATGCCAATCATGAACTTGGAAGTCCCATATATGTTCCATTTTGGATCACAGAATAACAGTTTGGAACGGTGTGTGCGTGCTGTGGGGCACCATATTTGTCCTTCACGTGGGCTCCGCTGAGGACCTAATTATAAAGCCATGTTTCATTCTAGTTTATCTGGATTTTTATTTCTAATATGTGACTTTTTTTGTTTTGTTGTTTCTGAGTGATGGGGTATGCTATGCTAGCATGAGGGAGCAATAATAATATAGATGTGGACAAAAATGGTATTTGTCACAGCATGTATCATGTATATAAATTATGATAATGAAGGGAGTATATATGGTAGATGATGACCCCTCTGGGGTCCCTCACCCTCTTTTCTTCAACTATTTGATCATACATATACTTAAATGTAAACATATCTTCAATTATTTCATCATACATACAATTACTAATAAATAAATTTTAAATTAAGGAGGAAAAAATAATAGAGTTAGCTCTCACAAGCACTGTATTTATGAATCTGACAAAAGGAGAAAAAAACATAGTATGATCATATACGTATTAATTAAAACCACGGAGAATATAACAGGCATGATATACCAGGATTACTTGTAAAATTGGTCACTTTTCAATTATTTTTTTTTCTTTTTATATTCAGATGATATATATGGATCTTTTTTGCCATTGCAAGAAATGGAAACTGAGTGTGAGTGGTCCCTCAAAGGTGAAGTTTTAATGGGGACAATATTGAGACGGTTATTGAAAGGGAAACTAAGCCCCCATTAATCGTGCAATATATATATATATATATATATGATCCTGTCGGAGAAACAGTTCCTGATGTAATGTTAGATTAATCACCCGGATAAATTAATATACATTTTAATATATATCATTAATTAACAAGCTAGAGAAATTAATTAATGTAGAAATATCTAAGAGTACGTAAGAAGAACACATTAAATATTTGTAAATTAATCAGTCAAGATATATAATGGACAGAGCAAGAAGTGTTACGCAAAGTGAGGGGGGATCTTAACATAGATAAGTTGTTAACGATAAATGTTATTTTCTTTGAGACCTAAATCAACGGGGTGTGGAGCATGCGCTGGAGGACACATGTGAGACCACCATAACATATTGAACATACACGTCATTAATAGGGCTTGACGTACAACATTATTCTAAAATTAAATTATGACTATCCTCTACCCAAGGAGAAGATTATATACAAATGATTGTGAAGGTTAGGGTTTTTGTCTAAGGATGGAACTTTGTTAGGTGAAGGAGAGGAAGTTCCATGTTGGAGAATGAGTGACGGCTTCATATTCCTCTCCTCTCTTTGAGGGGCAATAATTTTCTTCCCTGCTTCTTTCCAAGGTGTGTCTTTTAAGTCTTTTCTTTTTCCTAATTACTTTATATACAAACACAAACTAGTACTATATGATTGGAATCTAGAATATATATGCATACCCTCTAATTTAATTCAACTCTCACTAAAATAAATGCCATTGTTTTATCCGATAAGCATGATTTGCAGAAAAATAATATAATTATTACGACCCAAATTAATTTGAAGGCGGGCCTCGGTTATTATCATATTATTAATCAGTGTCTCAAGCTTTTTTATCAGTCAATCAACAGTGACCAACCAATTGTATCCATGTCAACATAAAGCTACGCGCTTACCCTTGTGGCATTCTCCGACTAATTTCATTGGCCTAACTATTTTATTTCATGTTGGGTATATATATATATATATATATATATATATATATATATATATATATATATATATATATATATATATATAATCACAATTTTATATTAATAAAATTAACAAACTTATTATATATATAAATAAGTTATTATTAATGTTTAATGTAAAACTTTTAATAGTAATAATGTGTAAGTGTTTTTATCATTCATATATATATATATATATTTTTATTGTCACTTCTGGGGGAGCCCACAAACATTACTGTATTTGGCTTTCTATTGAACCTAATTTTAACATTTGAAGAACTGATCGATTTCAATGATTATCCTATGTCATGACAAGAAATTAAATCTTTTTACTGTTCCATGCTAGTTAGTTTATTATTTTATTAAAATACGTTAGTACTAAATTAATTAATTAACAAACTAGTGCTATTTATGGCATCATTATGATAATCTGCTCTATAAATCCTTCTGTTCATCTTGAGCACATTATAATATAATTTGTTTTAGCAAATTAATTCTATCATGTCTCCACAATCAAAAGGATACCCATAACTTTCATGAGTAGAAATAAATAAATTATAAATACATATATTTGTAATACTAACTTTATAAATAACAAGAAACTGGTAAGAATTATTTATTTGGTTGCTAAATGATCCGGAAGTTATTATTAATTGTTACCCATTCCATATTTTTCATGTTTAATATTGAATACGAAAATAATGAAATAAACTTCAATTTTGCAATTATAAACTTAAAATATCATCAGAATTATATTCAAACTTATTTATGATGTCGCTTTGAGAGTATATTAAAATAATTATTTTTATATTTTTCCAAATTAAAATAGTAAGATATTGATACTCACTTAATATTCAAGGTAATAAATAAAAAGATATCGGTGCCCTCTTGATATTTAAGTGCGGGTGTCTCGTGTTATTATTGATATTTGGAGTCTTTACTTATTGATCTATGTTAAACTGAATGTTTTTTTTATCACAAGAATCCTAAATATTGTGAGAGAATTTATAAAAAGATTTATAATAATCTGCACATTATATTTATTCAATTAAACTAGACTTTTTAACGTTAATATATATATATATATATATATATATATATATATATATATATATATATATATATATATATATATAGATTGATTGATTGAGAGACGGAGGATACAACTAAAAATAAATAAATAGAATTTAATTTTTATTGATTAGTGTCACCCAATTTATTGGATTAGAAGTTAAATAGATTGTTCTTCCACATGTAAACAAAACAAAGCGCTAACCCTATGAGTAAATAAAATTTAATTTAAATACACTAATTATCTGTTATTATTTAATCACATATTTTTCAACTATTAATTTTTATAACAACTCTCTTAAAACTCATTCCAATTATATTTTAAATTGGTTCATAGTGTAAAAATTATTGTTTCCAAAAAAGTACATGCATTAGAATTAAATTCAAACCTTATGTACTTATACTTAAAACTTTTTAGATTTTTTTCTATTTATACTACTTTCTTTTTATGAACAAAAATTTGTTAAGAAGACAACATAAGAATTAATTACTAAACCAAACATAAAAGATTAAGATAAAATAGGATTGTTAAATAAAAATAAGCTGAAATTAAGATCATTAATACTCCAACACTACATGAATTTGAAATTTTGTTTATTTAATATTTTGTATAGAGGAAAGTTATTACATAGTCCTCAATATCACCTAATTTATAGTTTTAATTAATGAGTATGTAATATATAATTAATTTATTTTATAAATTATATTAATTAAATAATTATATGTTACGCTTAAGTTTTAGGAACATGGACAGAAATCATCTAATAATTTCTTCCGTTAGAGAGATTTCTCCCCACTTTCCGTGGCAAGTGCCTCCTGCATCAGAAATTTCCCAGATTAACCACTTTTAGCTGAAATAGGATAAGTTATTTGACACTGGAAAAAGAACGTTATTAAGATTTAAGATAACGTTTTCTCGACAACTTTAACATAAATATGGGCATCTTTTGCACTTCGATTCCACAGGGCACTTTTAGAAAGATGAGAGTATCTATGTATCAATATCTATTCACTTTATATTACGCGCTTTTTTGAAAATTTTGCTGTTTTCTTGATTAGATCGTGAATTCATAACTGGCCATTACTTTTACCCAACATTATCATCATCAAAGTAACTTGCTTTCTTTTAAAAGAATCAACCCAAAATAGTTTAGTTTCGTACTTGGGATTCAACAAAGTAATTTCTCTCTCATGTGTAACATTTCTTCCTTTTACGTTGTTGTTGTTCTTTGGGTGATTTATATTGTGTGTACTTCCATAAAAGGTCCTTTGTTTATTAACCATGTTATTTCTCCACAAGCAAAACCATGTATGAAAAGTAAAAAAAAAAAAAAAAAAAGCTTTAAAAGTGCAAGGTGACGTCTATATATTTACCCAAAATAGAAAAGATGAATTAACATTCCTTTTGTCAAATTGATAACCCCCACTAAAAATTTTCCACATATTATGTGGTAAATAATAAGAAACAAAGTTGGATCAACTTTAATTAATTATATGTACGTATCTAATTAACTACTTTAAGAAGTACCATTATCTATGAAAAGAACCGGCAAGATTTAGAATCTTATATAGCTATAGCTCTTTGTCAAAAGCTATTGTATTTGTAGCATGCCTTTTTATTAGTTTTGCAACATTGTAAGGAAAACCACCATCAAAAGGAATTTACAACGAGCACCAAAAAACCGATTATTTGTGAATGAGATCAATGGCTCTCTTAAATGGATAAACGATTCGTCAGACCCACGATTTAGAACTTTATGTCATTTTCAATTTTAATATATTGGTACCGTTGATTTGAAAATGAGAATTGAGAAAAAAAATAAATTAAATAAAATTATAACGAAACAACGTCCAAAGATTCTTCTGATAACTTGAAAATGCAGGAAACTGATTTCTACAAGTATAAGCATCATCAGTCACGTTCACAGACCCCGAATGTGATTGGGTATCATTAAGAAATAACAAGCGGATTATATTAAATAATGAAACTTGGTACAATCATTTATTAAATATGTTAGATTAAGTTAAACTCAACCCCGTCTTAATTAATTAAAAGGTTAAACTATAGTCTCTTCCATTGATTAAAATTTATTTAAAATAAAACCATGAGTAAGATTTATTAAATAAAAAATGAGATGTAGATATTTTTATCATAAAAAAAATGTTACTAAATTTTTGTGTGCAAAATATAATACTATAATCATGTAGTGCTAGTACATTTAATCAAACAGGCTAGCTATCTAGTTTGACAACTCCACGTACCACACTATAGCCGCCTATAGGATATATATGGATCAGAATATATATATATATATATATATATATATATATAGTCTATTGTTTTTAATTAAGCTCAATTTTCGAAATTACATATCCTAATAGAATTTGTGAACAAAATAGATGAGTGCCAACCCCCACATTGCAAACTGTAAAACAAGGGGGGGGGGGGGGGGGGGGGGGGGGGTGGGGAAGATCGCAAACAGTTTAATTGTACGTGATCATATAATATTGCATGGAATGATGGAAATATTGTTAGTGTGAATAAACGAATTGTAGATAATTTTACTTAATACGTCAAAAATAATTTCTATTTAATTTTTTCAGAAGTGAAATAAACTAAAAGAAAATTTTGGCAATCATATGATATATCTCCCTTTCTATAATCATATATGTGACTTAATTTTGTAATTGGTGAAAGAGGGGAAATGAAAAATATATGCAGAAAAATGAAAGAGAGATATGTTGAGGTGACAAGTGGCATGGATTGGGTACGTATGGAAGCATATATAGGGTAGATTCGTGAACCCAAATCCAATAGAAATTAGAAAGATGAGAATTTGATGATATAAAATGCATGAAAATTGGAAAGGTGGTGGAGTATAGTTCACCAGTTGAATAATAATGAGTAGTAGCACTCCTAATTATTATGGAGCAGTTCCGTTCCGTGGCAGCTTACTCATTTTTGCGGCGCCATTAATTAAGAGGAAGAGTTGTATTTCTGAATAAGTAATAATGGAAATTGAGGGAGTACCTATACAGTACTCTTTGCCCTTTATCATACATGTCCATAACAGGTGATTATTAAGTTGGGTGATTTGATGGTAATTCAACTTAAATTAATTCGGTGAAATTTTGGTTAAATAATAGGTTTAATGAGTTGAATCTAAAATCAACTCACAATAATAATATTATATTATTATTATTTTAAATTAAAAAAATATTTTTAATAATTTAATTTATAATTCCTGAGTCGAAACTATCACACACTAAGACAAACACTCTGCATTGCAAGAACACACTCTTATTCTACCTAGCTAATATTTATTGGTAGATAAAAAACTAATAACGAGCTCTTAGAAGATAGTTTAAATTCTTATAAAAATTTATTCTTTACGTTATAAGAGTTAATATTTTATTTTTATTTTTATGCTACAATAATAATGTATTTTATTCTTTTAAAAAAATATCCTAAAAATATATAAAAAAATTCTAAACATAAATTTATTTTTTAATTATTTTTTTTAAAATGATGACCCAATTAACTTAACTCAACTCATTGATGAGAAAAAAACAAAAACCTAACTCAATCCAATGAGTTGTAGTTAAGTTAAGTCTTAAGTTTGTCTAAACTCAATTCAAGACGCAGACATTCTTAAATACATGACAATCAAATCCCACTCTATGCATAACTATCACATTAAGAAACTCTGAATTATTTAACACTGACGTCTTATTACTAGCAACTTTCACCACCTACCTAATTATTAATTGTGACTTATATATAATTATACATTAATAAACTTATTCCTTTTTTAATCTTTGAATAGTGAATTTGGAAAAACTCTATAAGACAATAATAAATCATGTATATTATTAAAAAATTATATTTTCTCATTATCTTATGAATAAAATTAAATATATTTAATACTTAAAAATATAAAACATATTTATTATATAGGGATTTGATGATTCACACTCGTTTTTTATAAGAAATAAATTTGTAGTTATTACTAAATTACCTTTTCTAGAATATAAATGGGTATAAATTGATAAACTCTAATAATTTGCTACCTTATTTAATGCATAGGAATAAATGTTAATTAAGAGGAATAAATTAGCAAACCTTAATCATTTGATATCTTTATTTAATTTGTACCTATTATTAACTTCCTTTTCCTAGAATAAGTTGGCAAGATTTTAGTTGTATTTTAAAAAATTTGTAAGTATAATTGTTTTGGTAAGCTATAATTATAATTTATTAATCTCCTCATTCTGAAAGAAGAAGCAATTGTATGTTACTAATCCCCTATTTAATATGTGGGAACGAATTTTAGGTAGAAATAATGTATAAGAGAATTTAGAGTATATTTACTGGTTCATCTCTCACAGCTTGTTTAAGTGGATCTCTTACTTTACCTATCAATAATTTTTATTTTATTTAATTTAAAAAATTTTCTCTCTAATAGTATATCCTTAAAAAAATTGTTTAAGTTACATAAGTCTTATATTTGACATGATTTTTGCTATAAACTGAAATATCAACAAAATATATATATATATATATATATAATTATATTAGTGTAACTTTTATTTATAATATATGTATTATACTATTTAATAACTTTTAATTAAATATTTTTTATTTTAAAATCTATTATTGGATTGAAATCTTATTTAAAAAGTATAATATCTACAAAAACTTTACACTAATATAAAATGATTTTATACCAGCTCATTCACATACAAAAATTAACATATGAATCATGTGAATACTTATTGAGTTTAATTGGTATACACGGTCAGGGTGAATATTTTTACACTGACATTCAATCACAATCCTTCATTTATAAATTTGTTGATTTTACTCATTACTACTTTAAAAGTTACATAAATAAAAAGTCATGATTGAATATTAGTATAAAAATCTTTTACAATAATAGTGTATACCAATTAAACTCTTAATTATTCACTGCTTGTTTCATTTTTATAAAATTTTACATAAATAGTTAAGGTGATATATATCAATATAATTGAATAATCTAATAGATAAAATTTACATTTTATATAAATTTATTGATAGTATAATAGCCAGTGTAAGTTACATCAGTATAAAAGATTAATGTTTACATATGTTATAACTATACTTATATATTTCCTACTAACTCTAAAAAAAATGAGTAAACAGTACTCAAACCTATGACCTATCAAATGTGGGGTTTTATCTTATTCTACCGAACCAATCCTTAGAATAGCGTGATTATTAACACAATATATATTAGATACATGTATCATATCATCATTAAATGGTAACAAGCAAAGGTCTAAAACTTATGGGAACAAATCAATAGAAAAGAATTCAACAAGCCATCAGCATTTAGTTAATGGAACTATAATAGGTTCCTTTAAGCAATATCTTAAATTTAAACTTTTTTAGGGAAAAGAAATGATTGAAAAGAAGATACCATTAAAAGTGCCAAATCTAATTTCCTATTATACATATTAACTATAAAATCAGATTTATAAGTTTTAATTAGTTAAATCATACATAAAATCGAATTAAATTTGGGAGAATTGGAGTAAAGTGATAGAATTAGTAGTATAATTGGTGTAAACTTGTAACTAGATTCATGAATAAATTTTTTGAATAGTGTTTTCATGTATCACTCTAATTTTAAGTGTTTTTGTGTCTTAAAAGAGTTTTGAAATTTTGAATATTTCAACTAGTTTGTATTTATTTGAAATAATTTGAACTTATTTTGTAAATTTAAATTTATTATGTATTAAAAATTTTTTATTTTTATATTATTTTTAATTATATTTTTAACCAAGTAAAATATGTACAATTCTATGATGTTACGTAAAGTTTTGATTTTGATTTTGAAGACTAAAAGTAAATTTTATTGTGTCAATGAAATTAAAAGTAAATATTTTAATTTTTTAATCTAAGATTTTTAGAAATATTAGTTTAAAATCTTTTAACTTATTTTTCTCTCAATAAATATAAACTAATTATTATAGTCCAATTAATTCCTTTTATTTTTATTTTGAAATATATATATATATATATATATATATATATATATATATATACATTTAGTTTCTTCAATTTATACAACTTTATTTCCCGTCCTCTAAATTATAAATTGCTCTTTTTAATTCTTATAATTAAAAAAAAATAATCATGCTAATCCCTCTTCTTAAGCTGTCTTTTCAAATACCCTAAAAAAAAAAAAATAATACCCTCAAAATGAATCACCAAACTTGTGTGGATCAACTGACATGAAGTTATTTCAATTTAACTGGTAGTTTTGAGTTCAAACATTAAACATACAATTGCATTAAATATTTAGAAGAAGAGTTTGTTGGGATAAGGTTGTCTCTAATAAAAGATACCTATAATTGAAAAAAGTCAAAATAAATATTTTGAAAAGTACATGTGATTAGATAGAAGTCCTTAATAGCATTAGAATAAGAGATCAAAATATTTTTTAATTACATAACATTAAAAAATGATTTTAAATTTTGGTGACAAAAAAATAAAGTTACTCTAAAATTAAGAAACTTAATTAAAACATTATTAATCCTTTATTTTTCTTTTGAATAGTGTTTTTTTAAATTCTTCCTAAATAAAAGTTATCCTATGATGTGAAAACCTGTGTGAATTTATATGTAAATTCATTTTTATAGATCTATTAAAAAACAAAAAATAAATATTTAATGATATTAAGGTAATAACTAACGAGTGGTTAATTTTGGCGATATACACCTGATTTTTTTTTAATAAGATTTGATGTTTGATTCTTTTGTATATATAAAATAAAAATCTTAAAAGAATTAGAGATTGGTTTGATTTTGTTTTTTAGTTTTTGAAAAGAATTTTTAAAATTAGTTTTCAAAAATTGTTTTCTGAATGAAGAGAAAAAAAAAACTTGTTTAGTAAGTGTTATTTGAAAACTGTTTTGAATAAGTGAGAATGAAAAAATTAACATATTTACTGAAATTTTATTAATGAAAAACAAAAGACATATTATTATTGTATTTTGAATTTTCAAAATAAAAATAAAAAACTAAAAAGTCAAACGATTTATAGATATTTTTATTTCTTAGATTCTAAAAACTAAAAAACAAGAACTATTTCTGAAAATAATAGCTGGACAAGTTTTTCAATTTTTAAATATTAAAATATTGAAAACAATTTTATAAAATTGTTAAAATATATTTAATTACACCTTCTCACAAATATTTTGACTCAAATAAAATAAATTTTATTTTTTAAGGGATAAAATTACTTCTATTAAAAAATGCATTAACAATAAAAAATGTTTAATTTCACGGAAAAAGGAAAAAAAAAAAAGTGTAACCCCATTCTACCCTGTTTTCTCTTATCTTTCTACATATACCTTTTTATTTGAAGACATAAAAAAGTTTAATGATTAATATTAAGTAAAGGAATTATCAAGAAGATCACTAATATAATAATATTAAATTATTTGTTTGTAATATGCATGTATTGCTTTTGCATTATTTGGTTGGTGAGGCCGAACCCACTCAAAGTCCCTTGAAACTCTATTTTTGTTTGTGTCTAGCTGTGACTACAACATGGACAATGATTTGAAAGCAAAATTTAAGCTATATATTTCTCCATGCATGGTTACTTTTTCAAAACGTGTGTACTATTTTCCTAGGTAGCTATCTTTATTAATAGTTTACTAACTTCCGTTTAAAGTATATATTTGCAGAGTGTTTCAAATGAGTTTCTGTTTTTCATCAATCATGGGGTGTTGCTAATTTTAATATACTTCGTATATAATTAAGTGTTACTTTAATTTTCTTTAAAACGAATGCAGATTTTTCACCATTATTAATAACCATTACACGGCTTTATTAATGCTTCTAATAATCACTATATAAAAACGAGAAAAAAGTCTTTAAGAATTATTGTTGAGAATTTATTACACACTTCGATTTAATTAATTTTACATCCAAGGTCAACGACTAAAGTAAAGAATTACATTTTTATTTTTTATATAAAATACATGGATTTAAATATTTTTTTAGTAGACGTAAAATTGCATGTTTTAATTTTTAATATTTAAATTTTCAATTATTTTAATTGTGTATTTAACATTTGTTAAATTTCAAAAGGTATCCATAAGTAATTAAATTTTCAATTGCATGTTTTAATTTTTAATATTTAATTTTGTATTTAACATTTGTATTTCACGTTATCAAATCTATATCACGTCATCAAATCTCAATCATATAAAATTATTGAGTTAGTTTCTATGTTATTTTTATGACAGATTTTTTTTTTTCAAAAATAAAAACTTTAGGTATCAAATTTAAAGTATAAATAAATGTTAGGTACTAAAGCTAAAATTATTTTTTTATAGTACAAAAAATTATTTTAATATAAAAAAATTAATTATTATTATCATTGCATCACACATTTTTTAGACATAAATATGCTTTCCATTTCTAATATGACAGAGAATTTTACGTTGATTCCTTAAAATATTTTGCTTTGTCTTGAGTACTTAACAATTTTTTTATTTTAATTCAGATTTCTAAAAAAACATTATCTAAAAGGGTAATTATACATATACACCTCTTTATTTATACACCTTATCAACACCTCTTATTTCTTTCTATCTCTCTCATTCTATATCTATATATTCTCTCTTTTTTCTTTCTCTCACTAGGTGTGTAATAGCATATAAGGTGTATATGTATCATTTTCCTATCTAAAATAATTTTTAAAAATATTTTAAAATAATTTAAAACACTATCTAAATCACTTTAAGATCTAAAACAAAAATTTTATATGAATTCAATGCAAAATTCTTTAGTATATTAAGAACATGAAACATATTTAAGTCTTTTTTAATGAATAAACACACAAAGTTGTCATATGATAGAAGTGACTAATAGGTCTTTGAAAAAAATTTTTTAGCATGTTAGTATTTAATTTTTTTTAACGTTATGCACATTAACTAGTAAAATGCTTTAGATAATTCTTTTTAACTTTTTAAACATGTGATCTAAAGTGCTTTAAGGAACAATTGGTATAACAACATACTTATTAAGGACTAATTTGCTATAAAATTTTATTTTGGATTTAACGGCTAGTGTCTCTAAATTTTAGGAATTACACTTTGGTTTACTCTTTTTTTTATATAAGTTTAATTTATTCCATTAAAAAATTAAAGGGATCCCATTTATTTTATTAATATTTAAAAATTAATGATTTAAATAGTCATCATTTCATTATCTTACAAAATTTCTTTAACAACTTCATTATTAACATTTTATTCACTACCAACTAAACTAAATCTGGGAAATGAGTTTGGATTCTCTTTATTTAAAAAGAAAGTTCATTAACCAAAGTCTTCACTTAAAAAGTTGACTTATTGCCTACTTTAGATACATAAGCATAAATAGACAGTCTTTCTACTTCCCTAACTCGTATAGGATTATTCTTTATAAACTGAACTTGTTTTTCATTTAACACAAAATATTCCATAATTCCTTTTTTAAAATCTGTCAAGGATGTGAACTTCATTCTAAGTTTTCACTTAAATAGTTACACATTTTCTTCCTAAACAAGTGTTTTGCTACACTGAACTGATTCTTATTATCATAATCCATATTACTAAGTAGTTCTTCACTTGATTAGTCATATTCAAGTTTATATATATCTAGAAGATTGGTTTGAATAGAACTCTCCCCACTTGTAGGTTTAGGTATATTAACATCATTCTTTCTTTTCTTCTTCCCTAAAGAGTCTTGGCTCCCACATTAATTGGGATGGTAAAATTCCAATCAAATTTGTCATATGCACCAAAATCCAAATTGAAATCATTAGCTTCTAATTCAATATGTAAATTCAATATGTAAATCATTATGCTCCTTATAAACATCAGTTGTTTGACTATTCTATGTTGCTCCACCTTAAGCATTATTTTCCACATTGAGATCATTGTTGTGTTCCTTTGTTCGTTATTGATGGTATTCAATTCAACAGTCACACCTTCATAAAACATGCTCCCTCCTTCATTTACAATTAATTTAGAAACATCATGTATGACATATATTTGAACTTCACACTTATCCAATTGCAAGGTCTCTAGTGAGGCAAATCCAAATTGCTCCCAAAGATACTTTTTCAAGAAGAGGTCAAGTTCATCATGAGCAACCAATTAAGGTGAAGGAAAATAAAAAATGCATGAAGGAGAATGGAGATGAGAGACACTACTCCTTGAAAAAGATAAGTCTTGAGTCAAAAACTTGTCACAAGGGAGGATTCTTGATAAAAGCTCTTGATTAGTCATACTCTTGTAGAGTAGCTCGATACCTTTTAGGAGGCACTCAAATGAGACGCTCTTAAATTCATATATCATCAAAAGTTGGTGAGTGATAAAGTATTTATAGAGTAGTCTAGTCTAGGTTAGATTAACTAGACCATGGTTAGGTAACTTAAGTTAAGTTAACTCAACCATGGTTCCACCATGCAAAGTGATGCATAAAATATAACCGCTTAAGGACAAGTGTACCCTACGCAATATTAACAGTGAACCTAAGTTCGGATGTTGTACCCAAAGTACTAGATTTAGTTCTCAAATAATTCAATTCAGAAAATAAAATAGTAATGTAAGTTTATGGTTCAGACTCACAGTAGATTTTAAACAGGAGGAAAGTAATAAGTTTGGATGTCAACAGATTAAGGCCTACGGCTGTGATTTCCACTACAGTATCCTTACCCCTTATTTATAAAGCAATATCATTCTTTGGTTTTCATTTATTACCGATAAAGTACAAATTATTTTGGTGTATTTGGTCATTCACACTACATTATAACCTTAATTTGTTATCCAGTTTAGCCGTGCAAGATTTTAAATTAAGATTGGTTTCTTTTTAAGCAATTAGAGGTTTGTCCAATAAATTTAGTTAATTCTATCGGGGAAACAACCTACTTGCTTCCCATATCAGTTATTTTAATATCAATGGTCATAGATATTCAAATAATTAAGATGTAATACATAAAATAGAGAAATAACTTAATCACTGAATAACAGTGAATGATAATGCAAAGTGCAAGGAGAAATCGTAAAGAATTTACATCATAACCCTAGAAAAGGGGTTTAGCCAGACATGAGTAATGAAAAGCAAAACATCCCGAGAATTACATAATGCATCAGTAATAAAAGAAAGGATACTTATATGGAGCACTGTGAATTGACTCAATCCAAAGCTCCCTTCATGTTCCTTGCCTCTAGGTCATAAATCTAACTCTTTGTCCAAAACCAAAGTGAGTCCCCTTTTGTTTCTCATCTTCACGAGTGTGCTGGTAAGAGCCCACTTGTGCTTGTTTTGACATCTTTCTTAAAATTTAAGTATCATGATTATGCTTCTTCTAGCTCTTCAATAATTGCTTTATAAAGGTCCAATTTTGCCTATTTTCCTTCCCGTTTGTTAAGTACCTGTCTAAAGTGAATAAATACTAAAAAATGAGTTATGCAAATAAATATGCAATTCTTTCCTTACATATAGGTTAAACATGAAAAAATACGAGTAAAAAATTGATTTATCACAAAGCACAGTTCATCCAACCTATCTAAAAAGTAATCCAAATACATTAGACATGCTTAAAGTGTGACTAAGAGTGTACTAAAAATAAGAAATGAAAATATGAACCTCTCATCCCCTAAACATGTCTAGATTCATTTAACCATGTGTAAAGTGTTAATAGGGGTGCACTAGCAAAAAAGGGTAGAAAAGTAGTCATGTTTTGTATGTAACATGGGATGTGGCTCTTAGAGAAAGGTGATGTAGCATAAGCCTCATATCCTTGATCTACTTCCTTAAAGAGGTTGTGTAGGATGAAATGGAAGATGGAAGATGGAAGATGGAAGAAGAAGAAAATGAAGGTTGCAATGTGCCACTCACAAGGATATAAGCAAGGATGTTTGCCATAAGAAAAGGACCCTTGATGGAAGCTAGAAGGGAGCTCTTCAAGAGATGAAGAAGCTCAGCCAAAAGGAGAAGAAATTACTCAATCAATGCTCTCAATTTACTAAAATGATCAAAGATACAAACAAGTGTGAGAGGTCCTAATTTATAGAGTTGGGGAGTGGGTTGAGTAGACTAAACTATGGTTAGAAATAACCCAAGGTTAGCTCACTCTAAAAGAGTCAAACTTACCATGGTTTATCTCATGCTACATTTCCCCCAACTACTCATGATTGTGCTCTCTATGGGCCTAGTTTCTAAGGGGTGTGATCTAGCAAGAGGAGGTGAAGTTAGTAGTCATGCTAGCTTTGTGTGTGACTAGGGGTGTGAATCTAAAATTAGGGGTGTGATGGAAGCAATGCACAAAACACCACTTTTGGTAGATCTTATTGCACCTCACACACTCAACATGTTGTGGTTGTTGTTGTTGTTGGCATTGTTGTTGTTGCTATTGTTGTTTTTATTAAGAGAAATGAGTTATATGCTGACAATCTACAAACTTTTATATCATTATCTAATCACAATCTACCATATATGATAAATTTGTATAATTTAATAATAATTACCAAAAAAAATCATTCAAATAGTTATTTCTAATTGGTTTATAGTATAAATCTCCAAATGAAAGATCGATTCTTAACCAAGAATTATTAAGATTCCCTTTTTAAGTGAAACATGTGGGGTAACATATGAGGTTAATTTGTATCATAATAAGTTCACAATTGAAGTAAAAGATGGATAAAGTTCTTAAAAGTGTTACTAAAGTGTGAAATCCACAATAAATAACTTAAGAACCATTAGATAAGTTTGACACTGTGACACCAACACAATAAATTAATTAAGTAGAAATTAGCGGTGAGATTTTAAATTTTACCTTTTTTTTTCTCATTCGCAATAAAAAAATGAATAAATTAAATTAATTAGGCTAAATTGTAATTTTACCTCTATTTTTACAATTGAGGGTTTTAATATCTCTATTGTTTTTTTTGCGATTTTAGTCCTCTTATTTTTTTAAACTATTAGTTTTATTCCATCTATTTTAATATTGCAATTTTAGTCTTCTATTTTAAAAATTTTTCAATTTTAGTTCCTCATTTTTAAAAAAAAAATCATTTTAGTAAACACTGTGGGAATAAAATTTATAAATTTTAAATTTAAAGAGATAAAAATAAAAAATTAAAATTAAAAAAAATAGAGAGACCAAAATAGTCAATAGAAAGATCAAAATTACAGCCAATTAATTAAAACTTAGGTATAATTGATAAAAAAAAATGTAATTAGTGCCATCATGATTTTAATAGCAACACATAAATAGGAATAAGAATATTTTTAAAATATGATAATTAAAATAGAATAGAAAGAGTAATTAAGTGAAGAGTAAGAAAATGAATTTCAATTATTTTAAAGATAATTTGTTAAATAATATAATTATTAATTAAAAAATTCAAGTTACAAAATAAATTTATGTTTTGTATAGAAAAAGTGAGGAGTGAAGATAAAAGAAGTTGGATACTCAGAAATAGGAGAGGACAAATAATCAATAAAAAATAATAAATTTGAATGAGTTTATATAGAAGGAAATAAGAAAGAAATAGAAGAGAGGAAGAAGATTCAGTTTCCTTTTCACTTGTTTGGTTTGATAGAAACAATATAGAGAAAGAAAATGAATTTTTGCTTGGAAAAACATATTTATCCTTACATATATTTGTGAGTTAGATAGAGACAAAATAACAAGGTTAGAATGGTAATTTAGGTGAGTTTCATAATTTGAATTTTTCTTTCTCTTTTGTCTCCGTATCAAAGGGTAGATTTTATTCTATTGGTCCTACATAAAAGTTTTTTCTCTTTTCTTCTCTAAAAAAAATAATTTTTTTTCTATATCTCTCTTCTCATTTTTCATCAAAAGTATTGGAATCTTTTATGAAAGGAATCTACTTACTCCAAGAATAAGTTTAAGAGATTTATTCTCAATTCTCACCATCTATTTTTTTATAATCTAATGATTGTTATAAGTAATTAATTTTAACCATTAAATTTAAGAAAAATAAAAAATTAAAATTAAAAGTAAGTCTGTTAAACTTGTTCTTGGAGTTATTGGATCTCCTTCTATAGTTTATATATATATATACTTAACTTTCATTAGTTAAAGGTTTTTTAAATGGTAACTTAAAGTAAAATCGTAAGAAGTTTAATCTAAAATAAATAATATCTTACTAACGTGGAGTTGTGTTTATGATGAAATAAAATATATAGATGAAGTTAATATAATAACATCCTCTTGTATATACAAAAATATTATTGTTGTTATTTTATTTGGATGAATGAATTTAGAATTTTACGATAGAAGCCTCAATAATTGAGACATAGAAAGGAAACGGGTAGCTATCAAAGTGATAACTCGAAATCGTGGTCCTAAAGTTAGGAATTACTACATAAAGTTTAATTAAACAGATTTGAGATGGACATGTCATGCAATTTAGCTCTAGCAGAATACATATATAATACATACACATTCAGAGCCAATGAGTTATTAAGAAGGATCATATGTTTTAACTCTTCGAGAGTACAATTAATACCCTAGAAATGCAATCATTACATGTATGAGAATTTAGATTATCAATCAGTTGGAAAAAGAATTTAGATTACACAGGAACCATATTTAATTTTGTCATCAGTTATAATCAATCTTCAATCAGAGATTCTCAAATTATTGGCTTGCCATTTCCATTATTGTTTTACAAATAGTTGTACAATGTTAATTTGAAACTCAATCTTGAATGATAAGCATCACTGAATAATTCAAAGGATGTAGTGATATATAATACAGAACATCAAAGGATAATGTGTCATATGTGTGGTCTCCAAATAATGTGGTTAAAAGACGTGTCTTCATTGTTTGTCCATATATAATGATAATTCTACGTATTGATGTTTCTAATTTGTAATTAAGGTTAATTCAAATCATCCTTTTTTTTCTAATTTTTAATAGAGATCATATTGTAACTTTGTTTAAACAAAAATATCATGTCATTATTAATTAATTTATTTTGTAAAGATGTCATTTTCTTAATTCTTTTATGCAGATCACAATTTTTTTTATATAAAAAACAATCTTACTCGAGCTAAATATGGTTGTTATAATAAATAATGTTTATTTTTATTTTAAATATTTAACAAAAATTGATAAGTCCATCCACACAGTGGTAATTTTTATTAATTAAAGAGATTGGAAAATAGTAATTCTTTTTTGTAATTCATGCTTTTTAAGTAATAAAGAAATTTCAGTGTATTATCAATTGAAAATTCTAGCAATGTCTAAAAGTTTGAATTTTGTAGTAGGAAAAAAATTAATTTTCGCTTGTTGTTGTTTTCGAATTATTAAATTAAATCTAGATGTAGATTAACTTATACATAAGTAAGTATTTTTTAGATTGGTTTCAAAAATAGATGTAAAATTTCAAAATATATATATATATTGTTATAAAAAACTGGAGCTAATTTACTAACTTTTACAAGTTTATTTACAAATTACCTTGTGTGTCAACTCTTTTTATAGTAAAACTTTATGTGAATTCGGTAAAATCTATGTAAACTTTATAAACTCTTTATCTTTACTATCAAATCAACAAATCAAAAAATTAAACCAATAATAATCATTTTAGATTTTCAGATTTTTTTTATACATATTTATGGTTCAACATATGATTATTTAATGTGTTGTTCCTTAATCAAAAAACACTTGTCTGTAAAAATATCAAACTCTCATTTTTCAATGATATCAAACTTTTGATGGAAATGTTCTACCAGATTTCACGAGTTATTATTTAATAATGGTGTATTACTAAAGTTAATTATTTAAGTATTATAAAATTTATTATTTACTATTTTAATGTATTATGTTGATAATTAGTATGTTATTTATAAATATTTATTATTATTTTTATATAAAATAAACTCTTACAAGTTTATGAGTAAAGTTTTTAAATCTACCTATAATCTCAAGTGTAACTACCTTTTAATAAATATAGATATCGAAAACTAATGTAAAGTTATTAACTTATTAAAATTGAGCATACATCTACATCACATACATGCAATATCAAAACACTAATTTAAAACTAGCTAAAAATAGAGCAAATATATGATAGAAAAACTTCATTTCATTATTTATATAAAAGTTATGCATATCATGTGTGTATCAAAAAGACAGTACAACCCTTTTACTATGACTAAACTAAATATATACGATTTTCTTACCACAAAAATTAAAATTAATTAAAACAATGTGTTCAGAGGGATTAAAAGTTTAAAACAATTTAACCAACTACCTTAAGGAATCTTCCTTCTACAAACAACAAGTAAACTTTCCTTTTATGGTTACATGATCCAAATATGAGTAATATATTTAACTACTTCTTGACTTTTGGACTTTTTCTTTAGTTTGAGATTGTGAAGTATTTTTATCACTTTGTTATCGTTGGATATTATTTGGCGGTGATTCCTTGATATAGGATTGAGTAACTTCCAAAAGGGAAGACCTACGGAAAAAAAAAAAGTGTCAGTACGTGAGTGACCCTGTTGTTAGATAAAAGGTGAAAAAATAGTAAATTTCTCTCTTCAAAAGGAAAACTAAGAAAAAAAATATTTTAAGAGGAGAGACAAGTTCTGGAAAAAAAATTCAGGTTACAAAATATAATAAAAGGTTCAGAAGTTTGCTCCTTGGAAGTTATTAGGATCACTGCAAGTTTAATTTTATTTATGATTTTATTTAAGATGTCACTCCACTGATATAGAATTTTTATGAATATTTTTATTTAGATTGTTTTTTGAATGTTTGATTCTTTTGTTTCTAAATAATTGAGTGTGGTAAGATGAGTGAATCTTTTTTGCGGTTAACTGAAGTGTTTGAGTTTAAACCTAATTAAGCTTTTATGAGAAGTTTCTTGTGAAAATATGCTTTGAGTGAGTTATTTTTTTATTTGGGTTCCTTCTTTATTTGACATTAATTGTTTTAGAGTTAGATAATTACCTGAGAAAACCAAATGTTTAAGTGTAGGGAGTTTCATAAACTTCAAATTAGTTGTTTTCTTAGGATATATTGGGTTGAGTTTTATGTTTTTTGTTATGTTTTAATTTCTAAATTATTTAAGTTTGTGTTTTATTGTAGACTAAGGTTTTTATATTTAAATGAACTCAAAATGAGCAAATTTGTATGCTTTTGAAAATAAGTATGGACATGCTTATTTTAGCATGGTCATGTTTAGCCCATATTGCAAGGCATATGGACCTGGAAAAAAAAAACATAATTGCACTTGAATTATATAAAAAACAAAAATTAGGTTTTCTAAGAGACTTCTTCTTTCTTGGGATTTCTTTCTTTTTAATTTTAGATTTTGTTTCCATGTTAGTATCCAATGATTTAACCCCTGGCTTAGGAGTAGGCTCAAGGAGAGGAGTAAATTGAGTAAAGGTTACTCATAAAGGACATTGTCTATGAGAACCTTTTACTATTATTTATCTTTTATATAATTATTTTAGATTATGATGTACCTTTGCATATAATTCCATGTTTGATTTTTAATTATTGTTGTATGTTCTTTCTTTTAAGATTATATCACTTTACTATTTTAATAGTGTATTAGGTATATGATTAAACTTCTTATGTGTAAGTTAATGCATATGGATTAGGGTGTGACATATCCCTGATTGGTTAATAGTCATATTGTAAAGTGATAGAGTTAAGATTCGTTGTATAACAAAACTAAATTCCCTAGCTTCCAACGTGAGTGTATGATCAAATTCTCAACTTTCTTACTCTTAACCTTGACTAATGTTAGATTTCTATATGACCAAATAGGGATATCTATTAGGAAGGTTTACTGGTCTTATTTGATCATGGGGATTGGTTATTTTAGAAAACATAGTTGGTAATTTCTTAATTAAATGAAATTGAACATGAAGGTAGTAATTACATAAGGAGACATGACCCTGACATTCCAAATTCAATATCATGTTCTGACTCATTATTTTCTTTTCTTTATTTTAATTTCTTTCTTTCTTTTTATGTAATTCAAACACTATCTGGTTTTAAACTCCCTAAGAAAACATCAACCTTTTATTATTAAATGACATTTGATTTGAGAAAATGTTTTCTGATTTCATTTTCTGAAAACAATTTTCATTTCCAAATTTTCAACATTCAAAAAATGTTTGCTTTCACTTATATTTTCTATTTTTAAAAAATAATATTGTTAAATTTAATCAATTTTAGTAAAAATATATAAAGTATGTATATGTATAATTTAAGATACATTTATATATAGTTTTTGTAATTTAAGTTTTCATATGGTGTTAACTTTTGAAAATACTAAAAAATAAATTTTTTTCTGTTTTCTATTTTCAATTGTTTTTTGAAAATGTTTTCAAAATTGTAACAAAATATATTTTTATTATTGTTTTTTTCTAAAAATAAAAATAGAAAACGCACAAAACAAACACACCTTTTACTTTCATATTCTAATCCCATGGACACTATATCTAAATCTAAGTTTCATTATTATTATTATTGTGTAAAGTACCCTTGTCTTGTAGATATATTTTGTATGTTTTATATTATATAATTTCAATGTTTCATGGGTTAAGTATAATCATTCTAACATAAACAATTCATGTTCATTTTTCATAAGAACAAAAATTCACTATTTTTACTCATTTTTTGCATCATTTAAATATAAAAATCTTAACGTACAATAAAGCACAAATTTAAATAATGCTGACAATAAAACATAATAAAAAACAATCAATTTAATATATCTTAAGAAAACAACTAATTTAGGGTTTATCAATGATTGCACATTCTTAAACAGAAAAAAAAATATTTATATATAATAAGTTATTGAATTTATCAATTAATACTTCAAAAGTCACACAAATAATAAACTATGATTAAATGTTAATTTAAAATATTTTTATATTATATATATTTGTACATAGTTATTAAACTGCTTAATTAAATATATTGTTGGCAATATAGCAACAGCACTTGCACTATATAACGTAAATTAATATCTTCATTAATTGTGATAAAATAATTAAAAGATAATTGCAGTCACGGGATCTTTTAGATTTCTGTTGGCTTTTGTAACGTTTCTTGTGAGTGTTATTCCATTAAGGGGGACAAATCCAAAATAATAATACTTTATTAAGTATGACAACTCTTATATATAATTGCTTAATTACAACATAACAAATCCTTTTTTTTGTTTTTAGAGGGGCATAAGCTTATAGAACAAAACTATATAACAGGACAATAGAACAGTACTATTATCCTCTTCCATTATTTTCTCTCTTTTCCATTAATCTCTTACGTCATTGTAAGAGGATTCTTTAAAACCTAGAAGAAAATTTAAGTTATTTTAACACAGAACAATGACAGCAAAAGGTAGACCCCACCACACCCTTTCTATTTTAAGGCTTAATTTAATTCTTTATTTAGTTGTTTTTCCTTACATATTTTAATTTTAGAAATCAATTATAATCTATACAAAACCTAATATCTTAACAACCAATTTCATATTGATTAAGAAAACTAATTAAATTTATTTAATTTTAATAATTTCAATAAAGAATAAGATTTTTTAAAATATCGTGAATTAAAAAAATTATTGAAAATAGAATCTTAATTAATTAAGATATATTTTTAGGATGATATAAGGATAAAATAGAAATTTGTTTATATTAATTTGAGTAAAAAAAATTATTGCTTATACTTAAGTGTGGAAGAAGCATAAATTATAATTAACAATCAACTAAAATATCATTTGTTACTAAGTAGCAAAATCTAATCATCAACAACATTCTGATGTGAAACCATTCACAAATCTTCACTTTCTCTAAAATTAACAAACCATGAAACTCTAGTTCTTCAATGTTTATTTCACTGTAAAACTCAAACGTTAATTATTAAAAAATTAGAGCAAAGAAACCTGATATAATGGATAAATAGCAATGCAATGGCAAAATTTGAAAAGCATTGGGAATGCCGGAAGGGTACCTTTCTGAACAAGAGATACCTTATTTTTTGTCCGACCTTAATTGGTTGGAGTTGAAGTTAACTTATTTTTATTATATTTTTTATTTTTATATTATTTTTTAAAATTTCAAAGTATTATACTGACATTACTTTTATATTAAAAAATATCACATTTATTAATAAACCCCTTAAATAGAGACAGATACCGCCATTAACACCTTGGCTTCCTTGAATTTATTTTTCTTTTAAATTTTACTTTAAGATCTTATTAAAAAAAGTAAAGTAATAGTTAAAAAATACAGAATAATTATGTAATTAAATGAAACTTTATGGAATAATACTAAAATATACTCACGAAAAAAAAACAAAATAAAATTATGATTTCACTTTATTGAGATTTAATATGAAATAGAATAAAAAAATTATCTGTTATATATGAAAAAATAAAAGGAAAATATTTTATTGAATAAAATACACTTTTTTTTTTTTGCAATTCATCAGTGTGTCTAGTAAAGAGTTTTTCCCTTGCTTCAACAATTTTTAAGCTTTCACAAAAAAAACTATTTTTAAATTATTTCATCTGTTTATCAAAGAGTGTACATGTTTAGAAATAAAAGTTTAAATTAAAAAATAAAAAATAATCTATTTCTCACCATCTTTTGATCCTACTATGAGGTTACATTCAAAGAAATTATTTCTATTTTTTTAGTTACAGCTAGATCTCAACTAAAATTAAACTTGCAAAATGAAATGTCACTTTTTTAGATGATAATATGTATCTTGTCTGTTATATTTAACAAAAACTAGTGTCTCATTTCCTCTTTTCCTATAAAACCACGAGAATGTTATCTATCTGTTCTGCATCAGAATGTTGCTCTAATTTTTTGCATCAGAATGCAAACGATTCAAAAGGCATTTTGATTATTAGGCTTACTACCTTGGGTATGTAGTTGGTTAGAAATACATAAGTGTTTAAAGATGAACCTCTTCGTGTGGAAAAGATCTGACAAGAGTCTTTACAAAAGTCCTGGATATATTCTAAAGAATATTGTAAAAAGTTATTAGTATCCTTTTATAAATAGTTAATACCACTGAATTACTGTTTTACTACATTTAACAAGGGTAAAATTTGTATTTATCATGATTTTGTATTTGATGTTATCTCTCAAGGTTTAGGAATTTTAGGTATACCATTTCTCATACGTTGTACTTTGCATATCTTGTCACGATTGACTAAAAATTTTATCTTAAAAAAAAACTCTAATTTATATTTAAAATCGTTTATATAACAAAATCTAATGGGACTTTTTTTTCTATTGATACAAAGATAACTTTAGTCAATCTCCATTTGGAACTTTAATTAGCCAATTAATTTGAAAGTTGGGCCAGAAGCCGATCTTTAGGGGAAAATTAAATTAAGATCTACCTTTTTCCATATAAATAATTAAGTAAATAACCATTCATCTTCTTTATCCATTAAGAAGGTATATTCAACCGTGAATTGAAATTGAATAGTGAAAATGAGTATACATAATTAATTTTTTTTATTAATAATATCGTAATAATTTAACTTGAATTTTGTCACATGCTCCTCTTTATAAGTATATTCTATGAAGATCGAATTCAGCTCCTCTTTTACAAACTCTTAACCTTTCTTGTTAACTGAATCACACTCATTGGACAGTATAGTCAATTTTTAAGTGTATATATTAAATTCTTATATTAAAAGAAAATCATTTTCTTTAATTCATTCTTCTTTTACATCTTGTTTAATAATTTATCTTAAAAACGTTTAAAACAAAAAGAAGGCGCAGACATTGAATAGTGTACGTGATTTTGTGGTGTTTATTTTTGTGTATAGACCAAACCTTAGATTGTCTTGTCTTCCCCTACGCAAAATCAAACCACAAGAGTTTGCACGTTTTCATAACCACATTAAGGAAGGCACTATATCCTAACACAAATAACTTGTCCATTGATTATGAAGCAAATAAATAATATCAATACATGCGTGTCGTTGTTTATATATATTTATAGAATAAAGATTTTATATTGTCTCTCATTGTTTGTTAATAACTTAATATCACGCAATGGTCCAAACTGGCTGCATATACTAACTTTCACGTAACGTTATGTCTCAACAACTTCTCCAAATATTGGAATGTTCCTTCGAATCAGTAATGGGTCCAAGCTTAATTTGAACCATTTATTTAGTTAATTATCTTTGTTAATTGCTTCTTTCAATTTATCTCATTGATCAACTCCTCTACCAGAAACATAAGTTATGCTAACAAATTAACGACTAAGGAGTATATGAATGCATCCAAATATAGAGAATGTGGGAACATAACTAGCATTCATTAATTATATAAGAAGCACAGTTGTTTTTTTTTTTATTTGTAAGAATCAAAAGTCATTATGGAGAATAATTTATATACACCTTGTTTAATCATAAACTACTCCTTAACATATAAACACAGATTTTAGCTTTCTTTATACGTATAAACTATAAGAGCCAAAAATCATATTGTTTATAAATATGATTTTTCCATGTAACTTCACACTTTTTATTAAACTAAATTTACATATTATATTTAAGTTTTAACTATGTATTTGTATTTAAAAATATGAATTTTTATTTTTTTATATTTTTATTTTTAATTCTTGTAATTTTTTTCTGTTTTACTTTTACTTTCTATAAACTATTTTTTAACCCATATAATTTTTTAATTTTAATTTCTGTATTTTTTCTTATTTTTAATCTTTTTAAATTCAAATTTTGTAGTTCTAGTCTCTTTAACACCTTTTGTAACAGAAGTACATAGTAGGAACTAAATATAAAAATTTTAAGGACTAAAATTTAAAAAAAAAAACAAATTTGAGGTCATATTTTATTTTTTTAAAAAAAAAACTAATATAGATGAGTAAAAGGGTCATCACTCTAGTAGTTTTTAAACTTTAACCATTTTCACATTTAAGTTATTCTTTATTTTAGAAATATTCTTCCATATATTTTTTTAAAAAAATACACAAAGGAATTTCTTATCATTTATGTACTGTTAAATTTATTTTTTTATCAGATATTTCTTCTTCTTTTTTTGTTGGAAGACAGATTTTTTTTTTTAATTCACTTCAGCTACGATAAAAATAAAATTGTAATTTTCTTAAATAACAAAAACAATAACGTTTGTACTTTGTACCAAGTCTGGTTTCCTCGATCGAGAAAAAGGACATGACGTCGCATCAGAGCCTTGGAAAATAAAACGCTAACGTTTTTTGTTTTTTGTTTTTTGTTTTTTTTTTTGTAAGGAAGCCGAATTTGGCACTTTCTTTCAATAATACGATATCAATAGAAAAGATGATAATTATAGGTACAAAGACATATCAACAACCATTTCTTTGAATTGTTATAGCTTTTGTATACATGACACTATAGTTAAAACTTTATAGACCTTATACTCCCTTTGCTTTTTAGATTTGATTCATCACTGAATAATTACTTAAGAAAAATATAATTGAAAATTATTGAATTTTTGTAGTGAAAGGGTCTAGTTGAATTGAATAGAAACGAAATGCTATCAAAACTTTTTATACATTTAGATACACAGTTTTCATTAATAGTTGTCTTTCTTATTCAATAAATTTTAATCATGATATTGAGTGTTAAAAGAATTGTGTTAGAAAATGTACTACTAATTCTCCTCTTGAATAGATTCTAAGTAACATTATAGTTCTCAAAAACATGTATTTGATTTCTACATATAAAAACAATATATTTTCCCGTTACAAATGTTAATCTAAAATCTCCTTAATATAATTATGTAGATAGAGAAATAATTGATGAAGATATTAATTCTTGATTGATTAGAAAGATTTGGTTTTTGGTAGAAATTCATACTCCAAACAAGCTGTGGCAAATGTTGCATTCATCCCATTTTGCTTTGTTTCGTCTTTAGTATACCAAAACAAGTGGGATAAATTAATCCATCATAGTGATGAGTTGGAAAATTTGGTATGTGCTACTCTTACGTTGATGGGTTGACCCACTAAATTTTATAAAAATATTTTTTTTATTTTGTGTTTTTTTAAAAAAATAATATAAAACTTTATTTTAAATAACAACACACTTGTATTTTTTTGACAAAGTCATAAAAATTAATGAAAGATCACACAAAGTAAATATTGTTTTATTGATTTGTTTTCTTGATAAAGTCGTGGTTTTACAAAGTAAGTGACAAAATCATGATAAATTGGGTCCTATTTTCTATCAAGGTCATTATTTTTAGAAATTCTACCAACTGATTTACTTTGTACTAATTATTTTAATAATTTTATTGATTTATTTAGATTATATATATAGAGAGAAAAAAAACACTTATATATTATCAGTGTAAAAAATTTTACACTGACAATTAATCACAATCTTTTATATATGATAAGTTGGTTGACTTTACCAATTAATATTTTAAAATTCATATAAATGAAAAATTGTAACTAATAGTCAATGTAACATTTTTTATACTAACCATATATAAGTGTTAAACTCACATATATATATATATATATATATATATATATATATATGAGTAGACTAACATGCTAAATTATCTATAGCTATCTCTAGTTCAACAAGTTGACGAGATAGGTAGGAGATATCAAAGTAGGTTGAAGGGCTCCAAGCAACAATTTTGTCATTTCTATTTCCAAAGGTTCCTAGTGTACAACTTGATCCACCTAATAATAATAGGCCAATAAAATTTGAACACTTTGATTGTAAATATTTATAATCGTGACTTCAGTGTCGATATAATAATATGTTATGATGCATAGTTGATAAATTTTTTATTTTAAATATGTATCTAATAATTTGATTTTATATCTTTGTATATAAAAAATAATTTATTTTTACAAATTGATTTGCATTTTAGTATTAAAAATTTGATAAAATATTTATATTTTTTTTCAAATTTTGTCTCATAATAAATATTATTGTCTTAAAATACTTCATAATATAGTGTTGAAAGAAATATTGCATAAAAAAAATTATATTTATTAATCCCCTATCGAGTTGTCTTCATAGGGAACCATTAATGAAAATTGAAAGCATAATCAAATTTTGATTTTGCCAATTTCCTATACCATGTTCTAGAAAATTTAAATAAATAATTTGATTAATTTCTATCACGAGAATAATTTGTATTCTTAAGACTATCCCTAGAATAGAAGGATTAATCCTCCCTATTGCACTCTTAATTTCTTGACTTATAAAATTAGGAGAATCACATTGCTCACAAGTACAGACTCAAAAGTGGCTAATAAATTATACTTATTCCTAAACATACAACTCATTAGTTATTGAGTTTAATTGATATACACTGTCTGTGTAAAGATTTTTACACTGACATTCAATCAAAACCCTTCATTCATACTAAATTTGTTGACTTTAATCATTACTACTTTAAAAGTCACATAAATGAAAAGTCATGATTGAATGTCACTGTAAAAATCTTTTACACGGACAATGTATATTAATTAAACTCTTAGTTATTTCTAATCGTTTTGAATTTAACAGTGTCTTCCAAACCCCAAAATAGATAATGAAAATAAAAAAAAACCATAGAAAATACATAATAAAACAAAAAGAATTTTTTCATTACATGAAATTATCATTATTACATTAAACTCCAGCAACAAGAAGGGTTAGTTCCTCATGGAAGTCATGAACAAATGTATTAACTTAGATAAAATGTGTCGTTTCTAGAGCATCTAACATAGTTTGTCAGCATCTCTCAATCCTGAAAATGTTACAACAAATGCAAAACCAAAAGTAAGATACACACTTCCTTAATTAAAGTTTATTTATAAGTGACATGTCAGGCTAAGTTAGGCAGCTTAGGTTTGCTCAAACTTATAACTGCTTGCTTAAGTATTTACAAGGCTAAAAAAGGTTAAATTTCTATTAAATTTGTTCAAGTGCGCTCAAGATTCCCGCTTAAGCAAACATAGTCAAGCGTGTTCCTTTGCATCCTTGCTTCTTTGTTGCTTTCAAAAAAACAAGCACGTTATTTTGAAAAACTAAATGCCTAGTTAAATCATAACCTAAGATGGATTTTAAAGAAAGAAATAAGAGGTGATATCAATGCTTATAAGCGTAAGAAATGTAAAGGTTTTTTTTTATAAGTCAAAAATTTATTAAGAAATAAGCAAAAGCACAAGATGTATCTGCCTAGAAAATAACAATACATAGTCAATTGAGTTTATAAACAAGACACCAAAAGAGAAAAATCTATGCATAATCAGAACGATTCATAACTCATTCAGAAAAAGAATGAGCAGTAAATTTTGCTGAATTACACCACTCCCAAGAACTCAACTGAGCTACGTGCAAGATATTCTCTACCTCAAAATTTTGACCTTTGAAAATTGATGTGTTTCTCACCTTCTAAATGTGCTAAAAATTTGTAAACCATAGAAAAGACCACACCCTCACCAAAGCTTTGCTTCCGCTGACAAAACTCAAGTATATTGGTAACATAGACAATGGAATTCATTATGTAGTATCGTTGTCATCCACCACTAGACATATAACATTACCCAAACCTGAGATGCTATAGAACAAGTCACAAACAAATGTTGTCCTATTTCAATACACGCACCACAAAATGCACACCCTACCTCATCCGCTGATATGACTTCTCTCTTATACAAATTGTCTTGTGTGAGTAACCTATTGGCATTCAACCATCACATTAAACATTAAACCTTTAGGGGATTCTCTTTGCCCACATAATGTCTAAAAACTCACACGAATATTAAACAATAATCATATAGTCTTTATAAAAATTGTTGCAATTTTGTGTATAAAATACAATATTAAACAATCATCATAGTCTTTATAAAAATTAAGATAAATATTAAGAAAATTTTAATAAAACTCACCTTCAATAAATACTTCTATATTGAAGTAAGTACTTTAATCAAATTAGGAATGAAAGGAATATAAACTTACAAGTAAAAAATAATGTAAGTAATTCTTTAGGTTCAAATAAAATATATTTATTTTGCTATTAACAAAATTATATATGTTTAGTTTTTATTATTCTTGTTTTTAGTGACAAGTTAAAATAAATAATATTATTAATATAATAACTCAAAATTGCATAATTTTTATAAATATTTTAAATACTAAAAATATTTTTAACTTGATTATTTATGCATAAGAATCAAAATTATTTAAAATTTAAAACAAAAAATGATACACATTTATCAATCTATTTGTTTATTAAAAAATTGAATTTTTACATATTATAAACTTACTTTTAGAACATAAATGTATATTTAGAACGATTTAAATTGCAACATCCCAATTTTATATCTACTATTTACATCATAAATTTTCTTCATAATTATTTAAATTACTATTATCTATATTCTGAACTGTTGAGATATAAAATTATCATTACATTATATTCAATATTAAAGCATACATTGTAACACCTTCAAAGTTAATGCAAAATAACAATGGTACATACAGTCATAGTTCATACATAACAGTTACACAACATGACATGTCTCCATTAAAACTTAACTATTACAAAACACATGCATAACGTAACTTCAACCATAATAACTTAGCCATTCTTAGTAAAATATGTACATAGTTAGAACATAGGTACTAGTTTCAGTCAATCCATACATTTAGCTTTCTTAGAGATCTAACTTATATATGCATATATATATATATATATATATATATATATATATATATATATATGCATACATGCTCTGCTACATAACTTAAACTATTTTCTGTACATAACATAGTAATTTCGCTGCTACCCCTTAACCACCACCAATTTTGTTAATGCTGATCTCCACTACCATCACTGGTATCTTCTTCCATGCGAAGCACAATCATCACAGTCATACAGAATACACACAATGCAAGGGTAAACTCATGCATTATAAATTAACATAACATAAACATAACATACAATTACATTTATATCCAATCTTAATTGCAATAATGATAACTCAACTAATCTATCATCCTTATATTCCATCTGAACATAAGCACTCACAACCAATCAGTCACACTTATGCTCCACTCAACATAAGCACTAACAATCAATCAATCACACTTATGCTCCACCTGAACATAACACTAACAACCAATCAATCACACTTATGTTCCACATGAACATAACCACTAACAACCAAACAATCACACTTATGCTCCACTTGGACATAAGCATTAACAACCAAACAATCACACTTATGTTTCACATGAACATAAACACTAACAACCAATCAATCACATTTGTGCTCCACCTAAACATAAGCATTAACAATCAAACAATCACACTTATGCTCCACCTGAACATAAGCACTAAGAATCAATCAATCATACTTATGTTCCACCTAAACATAAGCACTAACAACCAAATAATCATATTTATGCTCCACTTGAACATAAGCACTAACAACATTCAACTGAAGCTTTTCCGAAAGCTTAATAACATAGAATTTAAATACCAAGGTAATGCCCATCAAACTTCTCCTACACTGGTATCTGGTACGTAATTGACCCATCCGATACTTAGTTGAATTCTAAGCATACCCAACTGATATCTCCTAAATCTGACATTCAGTTGTTATCTTAGTATGTCCTGCTGATGTATTATCACTGTAACCAGGCCTAATACCAGGTGCATTATCGCCATAACCAAGCCTAGCACAGCATCGTTGCCATAATCGAGCCTAACACTAGGATCATTTGCCTTGTTGGTGTATTATAGCTATAATCAAGCCTAACACTAAGTGCATTATCGCCATAAATAGGTCTAGCACCACATTATCTCCACAACACTCATTATTAATGAATTGCAAATTTTAACATTCAAATCACAATTTTAACATAACATCTCATAAGCATATATATATATATATATATATATATATATATATATATATATATATATATATATATATATATATATATATATTACCACAACATGGAATATAATGTAATCCATCAACAATCATCTGCTAAATTCTCAAAACATGTATTTCATTATAGTTTCAATTACCCAATCATCATCAATTATCCATTTATCACTGATATAATTAATAAACATTCATCATCATCCAAATTATCAATAAATATCAAATATCCCCAAAATCTTCAACAAATAACAATACTGTCAAAATAATCATTTTCACTACATAAATAATCAAATTCATTCATTAATTACCTCAAACTACCAATTTCACATAACATTCAAATTTAGCTCAAAATGCTAAATCAACCATAACTATTAATATTAACACACTTAAATCATAATATTTCAAATTTAAACACTCCAAATTACAAATCAAGCAATTCAATCACAACTCATTTCAAGAACAAAACTCACCCAAAACACCCAATTTTGCAAAACACTCAAATCATAATCAAAGGCACAGTTGCTCATAATCAATTAACTTCTCAGCTATTAAATCATAGTTTCTCAATTTAAAATTAAAGATTTAGCTTCCCTTATCTATTTCTCCCTTTAAAAGTTAACTCAAACAGAAAGGGGAGGATCAACCCAAAGAAATCTCTCAGAACCTACAGAAATCCCAATTTCAACAGGAACTTAAGAGATTAGAATTTTTAAAGGAATTCTCTTTTTTAATGAGAATTAAAGGATCGAAAACGAACGGAAAAAGATTTAGAAAATTATGATCAAACATACTTATATTGATCACCTCTCAAAATCAGGAGCAATGGAAGATACCGTGTTTGATTCCGTCGACCATGCAAGAAGACGAAGATTTGATCAAAGAGAAAGATGAAGCGGCGGTTGGAAGAAAGAAAGAATCGTGGAAGAAGAAAAAAAATAAAAAGAAAAAGGAAAAAGAAAGTGGGAATGAATTTAGTGAGTTTCAATTCACTATTCGCACCTCCTCCTAAACAAATTTCTGAAAACATCTCGAAACTCAATCAAAACTCTCTGAAACTAAGGAATAATAATTATATTTCACTTCTCACTCCCAACTATTCTATCAGAATTAATTAACTAATATAAATAAACTCAGTTATTCTCTCACTACTATATTAATTTAAGATAAGTAAACATTTAATTCTCTGCAATATGTATTTTCTTTTTCATTAATAATTTATTAATTAAACTAGTCCTTACATAAATCATAGGATTTCAACTATTTTTCAAAAAAAAATAATCAAGTTGTTTGACAAGTTAAAAATTGAAAAATATTGTTTAAAAAAGTAGATTGGTTTCTCTAATATGATGATTTGTAACTTGCTGTTATTTATCAACGGGTTTCCTCTTCAACTTTTTCATACACTTCTATGATATAAATATAAAAAGTTAATTTGTTTTTTTATACAAAAGAAGTTAATTATTTTACAACCATTCTATTTATGTAAATTTATTCAAACAAAAAATAATAGATTTAATTTTTGCAATTATTCCAAACACATTCTCCTAAATGTTTTAAAAAAAATAGATTATGTACGAACAATATAGATTAGTTTTGCACCATCATCGAATAATAAACCATCATTTAGATATTTAAACATTTTATTTTTTAAAATTAATTATAAATTAGTTTTCGATATTTATTTGTTAAAATTTCCCCAATTATCATCTTTCTTAATTGAACTATCTTTAAACATTTTTTATATTTATATTTCCTTTTCTTTTCAAATTTTAATTATTTATGCTTTTAATATTCTCTTTGTATTTTTAAATTTTTATTTTTTTTCCACTAGATGAAAGTCTCTTATACTTTATATATTGTAAATTTTGATTAATATTTAATATTACTTAAATAAAAAAAATCTGTAAAGTAAATGTGCTTTAATCTTTTTTTAAAATTAAATGTTTTTTTTTACAATGATACTAACATGGATTAATTATCGGCGGAAACAATTTATGTAAGTCACGAACAAACCTAAAGTGAATATTCTTCTTTTAACATAATTTACTTCATATAAAAAATAACACCATGCAGAACTTTATTAATTCTTTCACAATGAAATTGTTTACTTTTGATAGCGAGATAAATTCCCTTATCATAAACATACGTAAGTTCACAAATAAAAATATATCATTACTTTTACAATTAAAAATATAATTATTTATTTTTTGTTTTAGTTGTATCGTTAATCAATCTAGATTACATGTAATTTTAATCTCTCAAATATTTTCTTAGTCGTCTCTATTTTAAAAATTAAGCAGTGTTGACCTACTCCTCATTGATTTTCTTACCTCAAATTCTTATTTTCTACTAATTTTTTACAAATTGACTCGATTAAATTCTGTTCTTCATAAAATTCCCCAATTAAATTTCCCCTAAAATTAAAAAAAAAAATCTCGGTTGATAAAAAAATCTTAAAATTTTGCCTCTTGAAGCCTGAGTATTATATCTTTAAAAAATTATTTTATCAAATTTCTAGTATTATTTTTACTTCTGAATGCTTGAAATTATTTCATAATTTAGATCATCACTAATTTAAATATTTAAATAAAAATACTGATAATTTAATTTTAAGTAAAAGAAAATAAAAAAATTAATCATTTCAGCTCAACTGTAAAAATAGGACTTAATTAACTTGAAAACAAATTTAAGAGACCAAAATTGCATTTAGCTCAAACTTGATAGAATAAAAAAGTAAAAAAACTATTAAGATTAATTAGTATACACTAACATGTATACAATTAAACTCTATTTTAAAAATTATATAAATAAATAGATATAATTAAATGTCAGTGTAAAAATCTTTATACTGACAGTGCATACCAACTAAACTCTTTAAAATATTAATGGAAAAATCAACAAACAATTTAACATAAATTAAACGTTGTGATTAAATGGCAATTTAAATAGTTTTACAACAGTTCATACTAATTAAATTCTAAACTATCTTTAAACAAATATTAAAAAATGTTTTTCAAAACATTTAGTGGTTTTTAATAAATTAATTATTTTCAACTTATTATTATATATTAATTTCAGATATATTTTTTAGAATGACTTAATTTTTTTAACGTATCAAAAAGAGAACAAATTGAACCGAATACAGAATGCAACTCAAAATTATTTAGTGGATCTTCTCTATGAATTTCACTATCAGAAAAAATGTTAGGAGCTCAAAAGGGAATAAATGCACTATTTACTGGATCTTTTATAAATTTGAGTTAAATAATAATGTCAGAAAGTGTTGGAAAGTCGTTAAGATAATTGTCTAGCTGGAAAAACTGAGTTTCCTTATAAATCTAGCATTAACCGCATTATATTTTATTAAATAAAAATCTGCACCAATTCCTCGTGTACAGTTATAAAATTAATTGGATATTTTTATTAAAAATTATTTATAAGATTAAAATTAATATATTTCAAATTAAAAGTGAAAAATAAAAATAATTGAGAGACTAAAATCATATATTTTCAAGAAAAATAAATTTAATAAAATAATTCACATAAAAATTATATAATTAAATATTATTTAACAAAACATTTATCTATAAAAATATTTTATATGTTTCTATGTATTTTTTTCATAAAAAATTGAAATGATTTTGTAGACATCAAACTAAAAATAAAAAGTTTTAAATTTTTAAAATGTAACTGTATTAAGTATAAAATTTATATTTTAATTAACATCTATATGTTTTTTTTTATAAGAAATACTAAAGTAATGTCTTCTAACATATTGAATTGTATAAACTAATCTCATGATTCTTTTTCATCAAATAAATTTTTTCACATAAATGGAAATCTAGATTTAAATTTATTTTATATTAAATATACTTAATAAGATATTTTTTAAAAAAAATGTTTAACATATTTTTATTAAATCAGTTTAAAATTATTTTGTAATATATTAAAATATATTTAAAAAATATTTTTTAACGTACTCAACAATTATTTTGTCATATAATTAAATATTTAATATATTAATTATATAAATATAAAAATAGTATAAAATTTATATTTTATTAATTAACAATCTATATGATATATTTTTTTGTCTTAGATTGAAGATTAAAAATAATTTCTCTCAACATATCAAGTCATATATTAATCTCAATGCAACATTTTTTTTTTTTAAATAAAATTTGCACGTAAAAAGAAATGTATAAATATTAATAAAAAACAATTTTCCAATCCTGAGAATGCTACTATCTTTATACTATAGTTCAAAAAAACAAATCTTTTATACAGTAAATAAATTAAAAAAAAATATTTTATTAATTAACATCTATATGTTAAAAATTTTTTATTAAAAAAATTTAAATATTTAAAATATAATTGTATTAACTATAGAATTTATATTTCAATTAATATCTATATATTTTTACTTTTTGTTTTTGCCTTGTATCAAAGATAATGTCTCCTAACTTATCGAGTTTTATACTAATCTCACTTATAATAATAATTTTTTTTTTGTCAAATAAAATTTACACATAGATGGATATCTATAAATATTAATAAAATACAATTTTTCAATCCCGTGAATGTTACTATTTGTAAATAAATTAAAAAAATAATTTAAGATATTTTTTAAAGTAATTTAAATTTATTTTTATATTAAATATACTTAATAAGATAAATTTTTTTGAAAAAACTAAAAAATATTTAACATATTTTCATTAAAATAATTTTTAAAATTATTTGTAAATATATTAAAATATATTTAAAAATACTTTTAAACATACACTAAAATTATTTTTTCATGTAATAAAAAATTTAATAATTAATTTTTAATATATTAAATATAACTTATATTTATTAATTCACATATATATGTTTTTTGGTCTGAATCAAAGACTAAAAATAATATCTCTCAATTTATCATATCCATTACTTATCCTTACTTACGATAAATGATTGTTTTTGTAAAATAAAAAATTTGAAAATAGATGAAAATCTTTAAATATTAATCAAACACAATTTTTGTATGTGAAAAATACTATCTTTTATACTATAAATAAATTAAAAAATTTAATTCAAGATAATTTTTTTAAGTAATTTAAATTTATTTTTATATTAAATACATTTAATAAGATAACTTTTTTGAAAAATTAACAATATTTAACATATTTTTATTAAATTAATTTAAAGTTATTTTGTAATATATTAAAATATATTTAAATTTTTTTTAACATACACTAAAATTATTTTGTCATATCATCAAATATTTAATATTAATTTTTAATATACTAAATATATCAATATAGAAAGAATAAACTAATAAAAAAGAACTTAAAAATAACAATTCTAAAGAAATAAAATAATAAAACATAATAAATAAAATAACATAAATAATGAAAAGGAAAAAATAAAATACATATAAAGAAAAGAAACAAGAAATAAATTTAAAAATAGTTTTTAACATACACTAAAGTTATTTTTCATATAATAAAAGAAAGAAGGAAAAAAATTAAGAAAGATAAGGAAATTAAAAAGACAAAAATATAACAAAAAGATAAAGATGAAAGAAAAAATAAAAAATATAGTAACTATAAATATAAACTAGTAAAATAGAATAATTAAAATAACATAAAAATGAAAATGAAAAAAAATACATATGAAAAAAAGAAAAAAGAAATAAATTAAGAAAGATAACAAATCTGGAAAGACACAAATATAACAAATAGGTAAAAAAGAGCAAGAAAAATTATAAAAATATAAAAATACAAATATAAAAATACAAATATAAAAAGTATAAAATATAATAATTAAAATAACATAATAATGAAAGTGAATAAATGAAATAACATATAGAAAATGAAATTAAGAAAGATATAAAAATTGAAAAACAAAAAATATAACAAAAAGACGTGTCAATTTTTTAGAAAGAATAAAATTGTACTTTCACCTGCCTATTTTTTTTTATAGATATATTAGATATATATCATATTAAAAGATAAAAAGAAACACTTGTCACAAAATCATTTTGTCACATAATCAAATATTTAAGAATTAATTTTTAATATATTAAATATAAAAATATAAAAATGAGTATAAAATTTATATTTTATTAATTAATATTTGTATGTTATATTTTTTTTCTTGGATCAAAGATTAAAATTATTGCCTCCCAACCTACCAAGTCATATACTAATATTGCTTACGATGCATGATTTGTTTTTGTCAAATAAAATTTGCAAATAAATGAAAATCTATAAATATTAATCAAACACAATTTTTTGATCTTGTGAATAATACTATCTTTTAATTTATAAATAAATTAAAAATTTAATCAAGATATTTTTGTTAAAGTAATTTAAAATTATTTTCACATTAAATATATTTAATAAGATTATTTTTTGAAAAAATAAAAATATTTAACATATTTTTATTAAATTAATTTAAAATTATTTGTTCATATTTAATAATTAATTTTTAACATATTAAATATAAGAATATAAAAATAATAAAAAACATAAAAATAACATATCCTAAAGAAAATAAAATAATAAAAGATAATAAATAAAATAACATAAATAATAAAAATGGAAAAATAAAATATCATATAAAGAAAATAAAAAAGAAAGAAATTTCAAAAATGCATATCAAAGAATATGAAAATAATAAAAATATAATAAATTAAAAATAAAACAATAAAGAAAAATAGAAAATAAAATGGTAAGAATGATAATAATTAAAAATTAAATAATATAGAAAATTAAAATATAAACCAAAACAAATAAAAAACAAAAATAATTATAAAATAAAATTAAAAGACAAAAATAAATTAAAAAATAAAAATAAAATTTAAAAGACAAAACAGCATAACATTATACACTTTGAAAAATTTAATAAGCAAAATAGTAATTTCAATTACTTATTTCTTTTATTTATTTATATATATATATATATATATATATATATATATTAGATTCGTATTATTCTGAACAAACATAAATCATATTAAAATGTATATATAAACTCATTTGTTTTAAATGGAATAAAATTGATAAAACTTACAAAATTATTGGTGATTTGAGATTATGTAATATGCATTTTTTTTTAAAGGAAAAACAAGATATCGTATAGAATGAAACAAACGGTTTCATATGTCTTATACAACATAAAAAAATATAAGACCATACCAAGTCCTACTATACTCAGTCTAGTAATAATGAATCCTAATCAGCCACCTTCAGTGAATAACACCATCATGAACTACTTACTTCATGTTCAAAAGACACAAACGAAGGTTATTACACCAGTCAAAGAAAAAACATCTCCCATTAAAACCAAACTTATGAAATAACAATTTCCAATATATGATCTGAATAGAAGACAAGATATAATCTAAATAGAAGACAAGATATCCAGAGACTCCATTATTCTATTATTGAAAACAATGGAGTTTATAGATATTCATATACACCAGTAAACTACATGACAAAATGAAATACTTACATTTACTTTTTTGTTTTCCAACCACCCAAGAACTAGCTAAATGAAACAATTAAGATAATTTTTCAGGTAATGATGACTCAATATCAATCCACTTCAAAACTTTATACCAGCACCTCAGAAAATGAGCAAGAAAAAAACAATGTTTATTTTCCTCTGCACATTCCTTACACAAAGCACATGTCTACATATGTGATTGAAGAACAACACCTCTCTTCAACAAATTTTCAAAAATGGATAACCTGTTTAGAGGTAGCTTCCAAGAAAAGGCTAAAATTTTTTAAGACAGTTTATCTTTTCATAACCATTTAAACAATTAAGGATCAATGGTTGTCCTACTGCCTTGGTTTGATCCATCACTTACAATCTTATAAGCATCTGCTATAGAAAGCTAATCATGTCCAACTGAATTCATTGTCCAATCATCCTGCTTTTGCTGTCCTATAAACGTATTTTGCAGCATCCCCTCCTGTGAGATAAGCACCTCTTCCTCCCAAACAAACACCCCCCTCCCCCCATTCCCACTTTCACAAAGAAGAACCAGACACTTAACCACTCATCTCTTTGACAATTGCATTTTTAAACAAAACTAAATCAAACAATCTAGGAAAGAGCATGCTTAATGAGCATCTACTTAGCCAATTATGCTTCCAAAACAAAGTCTTTTCCCCATCACCTATCTTCCTTTTGATATTGTTTGCAAACCAATCTAGGAGCATTGTCGTAGAACAATCTAATGACTAAATATTCTTCCACCAAATTGAGCATTTGGACCACGATGTAGGTTGATATAGTAAATTTTGGAAGTCACATATCTACTACGCAGCAAAGGACCCCAAATAGCATTTTTATCGGTTAAAAATCTCCATCTCTATTTAACAAGCAAACTAAGGTTAAAATTCATCATACACTTCACTCTCAACCCCCCTTTATTCTTAGGCAAGCACACTCTTTCCCAACTCACCCAAACAATTCTACTTTCATATGCATTCCCTCTCCTCTAACAAAAAAAACTTTCATCTGCATCCCCCTTGTGCACACACAAACACAAATTTACATTGCAACCTTTTTAGTATATTCACCACCTTCCATCCTAAGAGTCTTTTCTTAAATTGATCTACTACTGACTTCCAAGTTGTCAACAACTTAGGATTAACCCCCACTGAAACTCCCAAGAATTTAAATGACGATGAACTTATTAAGCAATTCAATAAACACCCACTACGTGAACAAACAAAGTATTCATATTTAATCCATAAAAATAATTTTTATAGAAGTTTATCTTTAATCCAAATGTCATCTCAAAACCTCTTAGAATTACCTTCAAAGTCCAAACAGTTTAAAAATTCGCTTCGCTTATCAAAATAGTATCATCGATATATTATAGCATTAAGAATTTTGCTTCTTTTCCTACTCTTATCTCTTTATATATTATATTTATTTTATGACAATATTTTACTACTTTGATGCTTATAGATAGTATTTTCTTATGAAAACGATATTTTATTACTTTTATCATTATAAATATAGACAATATGAAAGTTAGTTACTTTAATATGAGAAAGTTAGTTTAAACAAACTCAATTTTTATACTCTTTTCATATGAGAAAGTTTATGAGTTAAGTTTACATATCTTCTTTTAAGTTTATTTAAACTCTTGAGCCTTAACAACCTTAAATGCATGTATGAAAATGTGGTTAAAAAAAGTATTTAAGACAATAATAATTTTTGTAAAAATAATAGGACCCTAGCTTTTACTTTCAATTTACTTCTATATGTTTGATTTACGTCGTCGTATATAACATTTTCAATTTCAATACCAAATTTATTACTTGTAATTTAAAAACTACATTGTTAATGATATGCACAAAATACAAATAGGAGTGTTTTCTTTCTTTGAAAAATATTATTGTAAAACAAATTATATAAAACTTTCTCGGTCTCAAAATCAGTCACATTAAAAATTGTCCTATACTTGGCTCATACGTGACTTTTCAATGTAACATTAATTGTTTTTTATTTATACTCTTAATAATGTTACTATAGTTTTTCAATGTAATGTTAAACCATTTGACATTCAATTAGAACCTTTCATTCATGGTAAATTTGTTGAGTTTATTCATTAGTACTTTAAAAGTCACGTAAATGAAAAATCATGATTGAATGTCAATATAAAAATCTTTTATACTGACAGTGTATACCATTTAAACTCATATTAATATAAAGTTTAGTTTGCTAATACTTTTTAATGCATTTATTAACTTATTTTTGTCCGTGTAAAACAGCTAGATGATATTATGACTCATTTTGAGACTGAGGAAATACCAATTAAGAAAGGAAGTACATTCGAAATACAAGCTATGAAAACACCCATTGCCGCAAGCAAAGAGTACATGAACATATACAATTCAGTTAGTCATAAAGTTAACAGTTAAGGAAAAAAAATTATTGGAAAAAAAATTATTGGAAAAAAAAAAAAAAACAGATCCTAGATGAATATATATTAAGACAAAAAGAATAGAGACTTACATCAACTTCAATTTATCCGTGTTGATAGCTGATGAAAAAAGTGATCGCCAGATGTCCTAAGCTTGCTTTCTTAATTAACCAGGAGAACGCAGGTTGACGTGTCATCTATATAGTTGTCTCACATAAAAGACAGACATATGAAGTGATAATAAGCCATTACATGTTCAAGGCACCTCTGCTTGAAATTAACAGCAAAAGGAGCAGATAAATCATTTCAAGCTTGTTTGTATAACAAACAAAACTCAGTTTGGACGGTAAATCATAAATTCTGAGGCTTCTCAAACGTGATTTTCTTGTTGAAAGAAAAATATCTCTCTGAGAATGGACATTGTAATGTTGAAAACAAACAAATGCAAACATCTAGGACTTCCTGATCTCTAATCTTTTGAGACTCTAATGATTAAACCAGTAGGAGTCTGGTCAGTTTTGAGACGACCTGAACCAATCAAATCACGAAGATGAAACCTCACATCAAGTGGAGACATTCGAAGACGCTTCTTTTCCAAAGAGGCCAACATCATCTCCTTATATCTACGACGGCTGAGAAGAGAAATGATTTCCTTTCTTCCCTGAACAAAAGCAAAAAGAATTTCATTACTATCTCTATAATGTTTCCTAATGATCAAAATATATGTAAAAATTATTGAACTTTCTGGGTTCCGGGCATATCTTGTTCTGGAAAAGAATACAAATCTGAAACAATGTCGAGTCCAACTGACAACCTAAACCATACCCCAAGAAATGACACAATCCACACAAATTATCCCCCAGCTACTCTAGAATAAGAGCATGTTTGTTTTTCCGTTGAATGACCACTGACGTTCACACAAATAACAATTTTACTGTAAATGTGTATCTATGTGTTTTGGTCTTGGATGACCACAAGTCCCTTTTATTCATAATGAGCAAACAGAATCAAATAGGATCCCTATTGATTACATAGATTACTCTAACAATGAATAAAGATCAATGTAATAATTGGTAATAAGAAGTAAATATTCAATTAGTATCTAATCATAACTAAGAAAATAATATATAATCTTTAACACTCTTTCTCAAGCTATAACATTTGTGATATGAACCAACTTGTCAGTTGTAATAAATCTAATAAGAATAGAAATGAAAGACTGTTCTAGTTGTGTGGTTGTGTCAAATAAACATGGCTCAACAATAGTCAACAAAGGTACCGCATGACAATGGAGACTATTGTAATGTTTTTCAAAGATGTATCATGTGTGTGAACTTCAAGCGCCAAGGCCCTATTTAGGGGTTGCATGCAGCGGTGTTTTGAGTTTGCTGTACATGTGGATGACATGGCAATCTTCAGAAAGGTCATTGAAATAGACTAACAAGAGGGCAATATAGTGGTTGCCAAAAAGGAGTAGAGGCACAGTGCTATACTATTCACCTTGATGACAAATTGTACAAGCAAAACGGACGTGCGTGAGAGCATGTTTATAGTTTTTTTAAGACTCTGTCAATGGAGCGTCGTATATCAACTAAATGAAGATCTGTGGTTATTGACCGGAAAGATCACAGAACTCTAGCAAGGGACACTGTTAGTGGCCGAAGAAACTAAAATTAGTTATTAAAAGGAAATGATGAGCAGAGAGTTCGTTAGTGGATCCCCAGTGAGACACGGATTCTATAATACATCATCAACCAAAAATAAAAATAACCTTTGCTACCATGTCAATGTGTACCTTAGATGACCACACATTTCCTTTACTTAAATAGGATCACTATTGATTACATTGGATTATTCTAGTAATGACCAAGGATCAATGAAATAACAAGTAATAAGGAGTAAATCTTTGATTACTATCTAATCATAAATAAAAAAAATAATATCTAATCTTTAATGGTTACTTCTCACAAAACAAAGTATTGGAACATGTGCCCATCCTAGGAAAATTGTAAACCAAACAAACACTATATATCTCAAGCAACAAACTTCAAAGATGGATTTGGCCATGCCTACGATGGTGCAGCACTGCAGTTTAAAATAACTACCCAAATCCTAACCCAACCCAAAAGATATATTCAAATCCACCCTCAGTTGCTTTAGAATAAAAATAAATAGGGAATATATTCGAAAGATTGACTTGTCCATGCAAACAATGGTGCTTAATAACTTAAGTTCAAACCTAGCAGCTCAAGATGGGCTTAGTCATTTACTTGATAACCTTCGCAATGTACACTGTCCTATCAGTTACTTGACAACCTTCTCGTGTTCTTTTGCATCACCTAGACTATTACCATTACTAACGGTTTAATTTGTTTATGAAATGTCAAGATTACCCTTTTATATATTTTCCTCACAACATTTTGGGAAAAAACATGGATTCTTGGAATGAGAATGATTGCAACACCCAGTGACTTGGGGAAGAGGAGGGTTGTGCGATGAAGGTAAGGGGGAAAGAAAGGGGATGCGAAGAGATGCAAAGGGGATGGAGAAAGGAAAGGAAAGGTTGCACAATGGAAGGGAAGCGATGCAGCATAGAAGGCAAAAGAGAAAGGAGGGAAAGATTGTGTGGCAAAGGGGAAGGGGAGGGAAATGGAGTGGCCATTTTTTGTTTTTTACTGCCTTTGGTTGTATTTTGTCCTGATGACTAAGATAATTTTGTTTTGTGTTTTTTGTTTACATTTGTCTTCTATTTCCCAATTTCCTCAGGTAGGTATTTTTTGGATGATGTGAGAGAGGTTTGAAGAAGATGAAGATGAACAATCAAAGGTTGAAGATAAGATAAGGACATTTTTGTTCTAAAAATTCATTAAATAAACATGTGCAGAGCATGTGACTAGTTTGCATTAACAGAATTAATTCCGTTAAAATTCAAAGGGTATGCATAATGATAATAATGTTTTAGTGGGTTTTTGTGTAGAGTCAAATAACCGACAGGGTGCAAATGTAATTTACCTACATAATAACATAGTTGAAGTAACCACATACTAAAGTCAAACATGAACATAAATATACAGGGATCTAAATAGAGATCATCCCACTCCCGTTATAGATTTTTTTAGGGTGACCACTAGAGGCTGCTATCTGCTATTAACTACTATGAATAAAATTATAAATTAACCGATGTTTCTTAAATGTTCATACCTGAACAAGACCCTTAAGAAGTGAGCCGATATTTGGAATTGCAAACCAATACATATTTGGATCAATAAGTTGCCTAGTCTGAAAAGAGTGCACCAGAGTTATTATACATGAATACTCAACAAAAAAATTGTATATATAATGGCCATTCAAAAGTTTTACTGATCTTGTCTTTTTACTGTATAAGCACATAAGTCATAAGAAATGGAAAGTCTTACGTTATTGCTTATACTTGAAATATGAGGAAAACACTGAAATATTATTGCTTCATTTCCAGTGTACAACTAGGGGTGGGCACAAACTGGTTTGCTTAAACAACTGAACCCAGCCAAACCATTTAAAAGAGTTCTGTTCTAAAAGCAAATATACAAACTGTTTTAGAAAACCAATTTGAAAAAAAAAAACTACGTTTTTCTAAATTGGTTCAAAACTAATTCAAAACAAATCTGAATTGAACTGGTTTTTAAAAACTGGAATTGTTTATAAAATTGGTTTTTGAAACTTTTTAAAAAAAAAAAAAAAACTCATAATTAAAAGAAAATATGTTCAAAGTTTTTTAGAGTTGGTTTTTCTACTCAGATTTGGTTTAAATCAGTTCTCTTCTATTCTATACCAATTCGGTTTGAACAATTTTCTATGCCCACCCAGCCATCCGTGTACAACAAAGGTCTACTTATAAAGACTAGGTCATAAAAACTATGCTAGAATTATGGGTATTAGAATTGCCAACTATATATTGTATGATTTTATAGCTGGCGATTAGATAAAGAAATTCCCAATGCAGCTATAAATGCTAAATGTTGTAATGGAAAACACCAAAAATAAAGTTTGTAGGATTGTCAATTATATGTAACTAAATCAACAAATTCATACAGAAAAAATGGTTAGGATTTAGAAATGTATAATATGATAAAAAACAGGTAATCAAGAAGTGAGCACAAGGGTGCAATCTTTTCTTTTCCTATGAAAGAAAATATGAAAATTAAATAAGTGCAATATTAGGCAAAAATAGTTGCAAAGTTGACAAGATAAAAGTTGCTTCATACTTTTCAGAAGACGGAATCTATTTGATGTAGCTTTTGTCAGCCAAGTTGACAAAAATATTTTGATGTTTAAATATTAACAGGAAGCTTTGTTGCAAAAAGTTTGTATGATCAGAAACACCAACTGCAAATCATGACAACTCAGTGCACAAGGCTCCCACCTGCAGCTAGTGGCATCTGGGGAAGGAGTAGATGTGTGCAATCTTATCCTCACCAGCAAGGAGTTCATTTCCAGGATTTGCCCTTATGACTTCCAGGTTACAAAGCCGCAACGTTACCATTTACCCACTTCAACCCTCAATGCAAATCCATAATGGAATTTAGGAAAAGCTTATGCAACCATATTTTATACTTTCACAAGGTAAAACAAAAGACATTGGTAATAATTAACAAAATATCAGAAGACTATAATTGCTTCTTTTCATCATCATTATAAAAGTTCATATTCTGCTTTTGAACATAAGCATTTTGTAACAAATATAACCCAAAAAGTGTTTGAATATCAACAAATCAAACAATGTGTTATACTCCACTTTACTTACAAGCACGCCTGCATTAATTAGAAGGGAGATATGACTGTCCTTCACCTTTCCCCCAAGTGACAACAGTGAGCACTGTATCAAAAGAACCGTCCTTAGAACAGAAACCCATTTGATAAATATCCTAGGATAATATGAAATATTGACCAGCCTATTTTGTTTAAAAAACAAAGAATCAAACTATAACATTAAGCTAGTAAAATGGAATAAAATGTTTTGACATTAGTATTTAATATTTATCACTATAAATGTGGATGTGCAAGATTCCCATATTGGGCATTAGCACTCACACAAAATCATGGTGTTTTGCCACATAAAAAAATTCTCTGATGAGTAGAAAGTAAAATGATCAGAAGCCAAAAGGACTAAACAGTATAAACTGATTTGATAATCTCACTAACAAGCTCCTGATGTTCAATGCCAGTTTCCAGCTTTGAATCTAGAACATGAATCTTGAACCACCCAAATACTTCACATTCTCCTCCTTTCTTTCCTTCCATTCTTTTCACAGCATGATCTATCTATGCATCAACAGTTAGATAAGATAAACATGTCAGTTCATCAACAACCAAACATACTCGATCAAAAGATACCCTTTGGTACAGTGAACAAAAAGCACCAATGACATTTACACCAATGTAAATTAAAGCCCACTTAAATATTGAATAATCTTTTATTGGATAGTTTATCCCAAAACCTATTGTTAGTTTCAAACTTATGATCATGTACATCAAACATCATACCTATAAAATCTTACACCAGTCTAAAACTATTTAATACTTTAATTAACAACTATTCAAACAAATGAAAATAAGCACCTAGCCCACCAAAATCTAAAAAAAAAAAAAAAACAATTATTTTCAACCAATAAATCCACATTCTAAATATAAAGGTATTGAATGAGTAAAAGTGTTTTTAAGTCTTACACTACACTAGTGTAATGAATCTCCCTCTCATCTCTCTGTGGGTGGGGGCTTCTCAAATTTAAACCAACCTGGGTTAGGTAGTCATCCAAAAACATTACGGCATGATCATCTTGTCCAGTATTTAATTTGAAAAGCCGCAGCACTTTGTCCCTCCTTAAAGACTGCACCACAAATAAATTAATCAGTATTACCACATTAATTAGCAATAACATAAGAGAGTGGAAAACACAATTGTGTAGCAAATTACAACACTAAAAATCTAAATTCCTAAACAATCAAACAAACCTCTAATTCCCTATCCACTTGCGTTCTGTCCTTGACACTACTATACAATTGTGACTTCAATATAAAAGGCTCAACCGAACCCTGTAAACAAGCATCACCAAACCGCTAATAAAAACCGAATTGAACAACTAATTGATGAAAAACACAGACGGAGAATGCAATTAGAATTAAAATTCCAACAGAAGATGGTAAACGGTAACCTAACCTTGTGAATATGGGGAAACTGCGCTCGCATGATTCGAAGCGCGACCAGCGTATCGGTGAATGTAAGATCGTCCTCTGCGAATTGCGATGCAGATTAGTTTAATATAGAAAGACAATGAAAAAGGCTTTGAACATAACAGAGGATTGCGTACCCAGTGAGGACGAGTTTCCGGCGTCGGAATCTTCGTCTCGCCGGCGTTTCGCCCCTTTCGATGAACATTCTGGAATATTCTCCATAGGCTGTGCAATTCCAAATTCCAATTGTTTACATATACAAAAAATATAAAATAAAATATCTAATTTCTATTCAGGTCTAAAGGCTTCTGATAAAAGGTCTCTATATCTCACTCGGTTTGAATTCTCTCCCATTTGTGTTAAATATAAGAATATTTTATTTTATAAAATTTATAATTTTATTTTATAAATTTTGTAAACAAAATATAATTTGAGAGACCTATTTGAGAATTAAATAATTTTTTTTCACTAATTGTCGTAAAATGTGACTTACAATGTATAAAAAGATAAAAATTAAGAAATATCTTTAAATTCGTAAATACAACCTAACAAAATAAACTAATAAAGGAAGGTATTCTTGTAAATGGGTCTATTTTTTTTTTTTCCTTTTGTAAGATAATTAAGAATCCATGTATGCTAGACACTCATTTGCAAGATAAAAAATAAAACTGTACCTAATATTAAACTCTATATTTTGAGATACTTGAGAATTTAGTCAATTATTGAATTTAAAAAAGGCACGGTGATTAAGAATTTAGTCAATTATTAAACCCTAAACCCTAAATGAATAAATAAATTATTAAGTGAATGTATTCAAGCATCATCAATCTATTTAGTTGTTTTTCCTTTTGCAACATATTAACACTCCCCGTATGGTTAATCCTTATTAGCAAGACAAAAAATAAAATACAATTTGACAAACCTAAAAGTAGATTCTATATTTTGATATACCTACTTGAAAACTTACTATATTTATTATTTGTAAATTGGGTTAATGAATAAATTAATAAGGGAAAGTATTCTTGTAAATGAGATTTTTTTTTTTTCATTTTGCATCACAATTAACGATCCTTAATTGGTGAATAACTAAAGCATTTGGCTACATGTACATTCACAGTGAATAATTGAGAAATGTAGGTGAACATAAAAAAAATACCTTAACTAACAATAATATGCATGGATAAAGCCCAAAATGAAACCAAAATATATATTAATTGTTCATCCAACACAACCATCAGGAAATTAAAATCCAAGTTTTTTGCAAAAACAGAATTAATCAGCAAGAAAAATAATAAATAACAAAATTACAAAAATTTAAAAATAATGGTAACCAAAGCAAAGGATGATATTAGGTGAAACCAAGAGGCAAGAGGAGAAGTTCCTCTGAAAGTCACTACAATTTACATAAAAAAACCTTATAAATAAAATAAACTCTTTGTATATAAGTAAAAGGATTGGGATAAACATTCATAATTACCTCACATATTTAGTCTGTTTTTTTATAAGGAGCATAGTCTGTGGAGTTAAGTGTCAGATATATGCATTAACAGTACTTTTCTTATCTTAAAAAACAGACTGCTCTCAAGAGCGAGGTTGCCTTCACAAACCTTTTGTTTCTCCTTCTTTTGCACATCATGAATACACAGAGCTAAATTCCTACTTATTATTCTATACCAAGCCTAAAAATAAAATTCATCAATGTAATAAATTGAAATAAATTATAAACAAAATACTAAACCACAAGATTCACTTCATCCAATCCTCCTTCCAAATAATCTCCAATAGCACAGTAGGGGTGTTCATAGATTGAGTTAGGTCAGGTTTAGACAAACTCAATTACAACTCATTGGATTGGATTGGGTTTTTATTTTTTTCTCATTAGACTCAATCCAACCTGCTATTGAACTAGTTGGGTTGAGTTAATTGAGACATTATTTAAAAAAATAATTAAAGAATAAATATAATGTTTAGAACATTTTCTATATATTTTTTAGGATATTTTTTTAAAAAAATAGAATATATCATTGTTGTAATATAAAAATAAATCATAAATTATTAACTCTGTTAGCGTAAAGAAACAGTTCTCATAAGAGATTAAATTATCGGTGTGAGAGCTCATTATTAGTTTTTTATCTACCAATAAACATTAGCTAGTTGGACTGAAATGTGTCTTTGCAGTGTAGAGTATTTGTCTTAATGCATGATCATCTCAGCTCAAAAGTTATAAATTAAACTATTAATGACATTTTTTTAATTTAAAATAATAATATAATTATTATCGGATTGGGTTGGGTCTCGAGTTCAACCCACTGACCTCGTCACCCAATTCGTAGGGGATTGGGTTGGGTTGAGTTTCACCCATGTAAAAAAAGGGCTTTTGAATTAACACTTATCAAAATTTCGTTTAATACTTATTATATTAATTTATTTTTTTTCAAATATCAACTTTACTCTTTTTAACCCTAACTTTAAATACTTTTTCTCTTCCTATGCTCTATTCTCTCTCTTCCTGTGTCTCTTTCTTCTTCCATTACTATTATTATCTATTATTATAAACTATTATTATTGTTATCATTATTATATATTTATTATTATTATTATATATTATTATTATATATTTATTATTATTGTTGTTATTATATAAAACCAATGGTAGTTAAGTATAAAATATAATAGGGATAAAGAGGTAGTTGGTGCCCATGTATTTCGCTAACAATAACATGTTTGTGTTTACTGTCAATTTCTGTTTGAAAATTTTGCTTCTTCTGCACGACTGGAGAGTAAAAAATAGAGAGTATATTGATATTTTCCCCACTGGTAGTTGGGAAATAAAAAACTAATAGGTGAAAAATCAAATTCTCATGTTAGATTAGGTTAGATTTTCAGGTCCAAACAAGACAGCCTAACCAATGCTCAACACTATTCACTGTGGAAGATTTCGCAAAAAATAATAAGTGTTCTTTTTTTTAGATCTAAACGAATACTACTTTCTCGTAAATGTAAGTTATATTTATTTAATTTACATTTCTTTAAAAAATTAAATTTAAAATAAAACATTAAAATTAAGGTAAATTTTAAAATTACCTTTAACTTTATTAGTATACAACTTAATTCTTTTTTCACTTAATTATTTTTTATCTAATTAATTAATTTACTTTAATCTGTAACATTATAAAGTAACCTACAATAATTTAGTTAAAAATAAGTCATCCATAAAACAACTTTAAAAAATTCTTATAAAAAAATAAAAAACTTTAAAATTATATATTACATTTAGAATTAGAGATAACAACAAATAAAACTTGAATAAGTTGGAAGCGCTCAGCCTTAAACATATTTTATATCCTGTTTGTATTAGAGCTTATAAAAGTTTAGTTTTTCTAAAAGCTCTAATATAAAAATACCTTTAAAAAAAATTTAATTAGTGTTTGAATGATACATATGTAAGAGTTTATAGAAAAAATAGTATTTGGATAAAATTATAAAAGTTATTTGATATTAATAAAATTATTAAAAACAACATTGTTTTCATATCCAAAATTTAAAGCATTGATTTCAAACTTTAACAAAAAAGAACATTTCCGTTTTAGAAACCGAAAACAAGTGATTGACGATTGGTGTCAGAGGTAGAGATTGGAGGTGATTTTTTATGACTTCCGGTAGGAGGTTGCAGTTAGTGATCGAGCGACCAGAGGTAATGGTTGGTGATTGCTGGCTAGAGGTGACAGCCGTGACCGTCGATCGAAGATTAATAATCAATCAAAGATGGTGACTAATAGTGCCAAGTGATGTCAAATGATGAACTTTAATAAAAACAAAAAATTCAGAACCACCCTGGGGACTAAAATTAAAAAAACTTTAAAAATCAATTTTTTTATAAACTCTACTAAGAGCTTTTAAAGAAGTAAAAAAATATTAAAGGTTATATATTCAAATACTAATTTTAAGTTAAATAGAATGTATAGGAGCAGTGAAAACACTAGTCAAGCTTTTAACATGGATCCAATTAGGATCCTAATGAGTTTGCATGACTCAACTCAAGTAAATTTTTTCATACTAAAAAAATACACAAGAAAATAAATTTTAATGAAGGAAGAATATAAATTGTAATTTACACAAGTTTTTATCCTTCCGTTTTACCAAAAATCACTTTTAGTTCTTAAAATTTAAAAAAAAATACTTTTTTAGTATATGATTCACTTTTAGTTTTTTTTCTCTCGTTAATGCCATAAAAAAACACAAAACATGTTTTTGTACTTGTGAATCATTCTACTTCTCAACCCTAATTCTCTCATCTTCAATTTCACAACAAAAAATACACTAGAACTTATAAACGAACAACGTTAATAAAAAATAAATTAATTTCCATAACTAAAAAATATTTTTAAATTTTAAAAATCAAAAATGATTTTTTATAAAACTTTAGGATAAAAAACTTCCTTAGAACTTGTAATTTTTATATAACCATGACGTTGATATTGATAGGCCGATGATAGTAATAAAGATTAATTACACGATTTAAACTAAAAAAATTGAAATATGATAGACTACAGTAATTGATTTAATTCAACTAGATGAGCCCATTCCTTGCATGTTCTCCAGTATCTTTATCAAGACTCAAAAGTAACAAATAATACCGTAAAAATCTGCATAGGCAAAGGATTGGCGGTGGATCTCTCTCACCATTTATCGAATACGTCATTTTGTATCATTTAAGAAAAAAAATGCTTAATTAAAAAGCATTTACCATTTCAGAATATTACATTGCTGGTGTTTTTTACAGTAGTTGTTAATTAGTTTTTTACATTTCGTATCGTTCACACTAAACTTATTACATTGCTTATTACTCTCACAGAAGAAGTGCTATTTCCGTCTTTAGCGCAACCTCTGAAGTGAAGAGAGTGGGAATGTCTTAGGTACAAAATTATGACTTTTGTGTTTTCCCATTTCTTTGTTCTGTTTTCTTTCCCTCCTCAGATCCATACCCATTTTCTGAATTTCCTCTGACGTTTACAAAATGCTAACTTTTTCATCTCTCTGCATCTGTCGCCGCAGAATCTACTCCTTTCATGAGATGGGTCAGTGAAAGTTGGCAACTGTCGGTGATGCCAATCCATGTGCATGCCCTTTATTAGTGTTTGTGCCTATGTCCCTTAGATTTTTTTTTTTCTTGTTTTCGTGTTTGGAAAATATTTTAACTTTATCGTTATTGTGGCTCTTGTTTGTTGCTGTTTTTTTTTTTTTAATATTTGGTTTAAAATTCTGCCTAGAATTTTAAAATGATTTTGAGGGAATATGCTTGAGATGATTTTGGTTTAATGTTTCAGCCATTGTGGTGTCGGTGAGAGATGTTTCATTGGTTTCAATTTCAACTTTGTGTGCAGTAATTGTTTCGCGGCTGTAAGTTGCATAAACTAGGTGCTTTGTGGAAATCATTGAGTTGGTAAGTCGGTGAGTGAATTATGGGATATGAGTTTATTTTATTGAAATTGAATAGTTTCTTTGGTTTGTAAACTATGGCTTTTTATCTGCCAGTTGAAATTGAAACCATGGTGAAATGTGATTCTTATGCAGTGACAAGAATGGGCAGAGGTAGAGCAGATGGGAAACCGAGAAAGCGGTTGGTCACAACTGTTTTAGTTGTAGTGATTGTTGGTGCTTTATTTTACCTGTATTCTAGGGAAAATAGTTCATCTTCTATTGAGTATGGTAGCAAAGCTTTAAAATTTGGAGCAGATGACAGTGCTATACCAAAGACTATTCCAGTGAGTTATCTTATTCTGAACTGAACAACTTTTTCATTTATCATTACCAATATAGCCTTGAATGTTAGTGTCTGTCTAGTATGAAGCATTCAAGTTATTTGACTCTTTTATTTAATTTGTTAAGGTCTGTGATGATCGTCTCTCGGAGCTAATTCCATGTCTAGACAGAAATTTCATATACCAAACAAGATTGAAGCTTGATCTGACTTTGATGGAGCACTATGAGCGACACTGCCCAATGCCTGAGAGGCGCTATAATTGTTTGATTCCCCCTCCTCCAGGGTACAAGGTGGCTCTCTTTTCTCCAGGCATTGCTTCTTAGATGGAATTAAGAAAGTTAAATAAATTTGGAAATTTTCTGTGCTTACTGCTTTGAGTGTCTTATGTTGTTCTTGATGGTAATAGATTCCAATCAAGTGGCCCAAAAGCAGAGATCAGGTATGGAGGGCAAATATACCTCATACTCATCTTGCAACTGAGAAATCTGACCAGAGATGGATGGTTGTAAAAGGGGAAAAGATAGTTTTTCCTGGTGGAGGAACCCACTTCCATTATGGTGCTGACAAATATATTGCATCAATTGCCAATGTAAGTTAGTTACTCGTATTTGGGTTGACACTAAAATAATCACCAAAAAACATAAAACTCTTACACGACTGGTAAAAGTTATAACCTTATATTCATGAATCATGATTTTATTACAGATGCTCAACTTTCCAAACAATATCATAAACAATGGAGGAAGACTTCGCAATGTTTTTGATGTTGGCTGTGGTGTTGCAAGCTTTGGAGGATATCTTCTTTCTTCTGATGTATTAACAATGTCATTAGCACCAAATGATGTTCATGAAAACCAAATACAGTTTGCTTTAGAAAGAGGAATTCCGGCATATCTTGGTGTCTTGGGTACACTAAGACTTCCTTACCCTAGTAGATCTTTTGAACTTGCCCATTGTTCTCGCTGTAGAATTGATTGGCTTCAAAGAGATGGCTTACTTCTTCTTGAACTAGATAGGTTACTCAGGCCGGGAGGCTACTTTGCCTACTCATCTCCTGAAGCCTATGCTCAGGATGAAGAGGATCGAAGAATATGGAAAGAAATGAGCACTCTTGTAGAGCAGATGTGTTGGAAAATAGCTGCTAAGAGGAACCAGACAGTCATATGGGTCAAGCCTCTTACAAATGACTGTTACTTAAAAAGAGAGCCTGATACTCAACCTCCGCTCTGCAGTCCTGATGATGATCCTGATGCTGTCTGGGGAGTTAAAATGAAAACTTGCATCACACGTTACTCTGATCGTGAGTGATATTTCCCCATTTCATATAATGTTTAGTCAGCTTTTTAATCTCAAAACCATGAGATAAACTGATAATAATAATGTTTATATAGACCTCTAATAGTTTTAAAAAAATCTGACTATTTATTCTGCTGGTCTATGCAGAGATGCACAGAGCAAAAGGAACTGGTTTGGCTCCTTGGCCAGCTCGATTGACTATGCCACCTCCTCGTCTTGCTGACTTTAACTATTCTTCTGAAATGTTTGAAAAGGACACGGTAATTTAAAATATATCCTGTTTTACAATTTTATTATCTTCAGTAATGAATACTTATAATCAACAGAAGGAAGAAGTAGCAAAAAAGCCTTCAGGTAACAGCTGTAAAAAGAGAACAAAATTATGAGAGAAAATACAAAGGAGGTAGGACAAAGCACCTGCTGGAAAGTGGAAATCCTACATTAGCCAACTGAAAGTATAAATGATAACTGAATCAAAGTCACATTTCTTGTTGACTAAATTTGATACGAACTAATGAAGAATCTCTATTGATACCATATGTATAATTCTTTTATTGTGACTTTCCTCTTCATCTTGGAGATGAAATTGGGCACTACAAGCTGAAGGGAAGTGATTATTCTTCAAATTAGAATCTAAAGTATGATAGTTCCATACATCTGACAACTAATTTTATGCAGGAATATTGGCAAGAAGAAGTTGCTAATTACTGGAAAATACTGGGCAATAAAATTAAGTCGGACACAATTCGGAATGTGATGGACATGAAGGCAAATTTGGGCTCATTTGCTGCTGCTTTGAAGGACAAAGATGTCTGGGTTATGAATGTGGTGCCAGAAAATGGGCCGAACACTCTCAAGATCATATTTGACAGAGGGCTGTTAGGAACGGTTCACAACTGGTATGACTCTTACTCTTGCCTTTACAAGGGGAATGACCTTCTATACGTTATAATAACAGCAATATATTTTTAACTTATTGCTTTATTTTTTAAGATCTGGTCCTTAATCAAATGACATCATATGATCTATATAACTGACCTCATCTAATAAGATAAGGCTTTGTTGTTATTGTCTCTAAAACACTAGATACCCCATTGCAAGCACTACTGTGATATAATTAAGCCATATTGATGTTGCTGCAGTGGTTTAGTTGGTTATGGAAGGTGAGAGGTAGAGACAGGTCATGGATTCAATCCTCACTGTTAACAAAAAGTAGTATTACTATTTACTAACAACACTAACATTTAATCTATAAAAAAAGACTTCTTGTAACCTTGTTTTGGCATCAATTGACAGGTGTGAAGCATTTTCGACTTATCCTCGTACATATGATTTACTCCATGCGTGGACTATATTTTCTGATATCATTGAGAAAGAGTGCAGTCCAGAGGATTTACTGATTGAGATGGATAGAATCGTGAGGCCAAAAGGTTTCATCATTGTCCATGATAAGCGGTCAGTGGTGTTGTCTATAAAGAAGTTCTTGCCAGCGTTGCACTGGGTTGCAGTGGCCATGTCCAATGTAGAGCAAGATTCAGACCAAGGCAAAGATGATGCAGTGTTAATAATTCAGAAGAAGATGTGGCTGACAAGTGCGAGCATCCGAGTTTCAGAATAACAACACACTCCCTCTATGGGTGCCATTTTTTAAAAACAGCAATACACGGAGTGGAAAATTTTATCTTTTAGCTTTTCATGTGCTGTAGGTGCTCTTTTATATGTTATTCATATTCTCTATACTACAGGTAGAAGTGATTGATAGATCATCCCAAGTCATCTTGGTTGGATTTATTTTTGGACACAAGCAATCACCCTTTTGCTGTGATTAAGATAATGAGATGAATTTGAGGAAATATTTTGTTCTCTAAATTAATTTCAACATATTACAAGATACTGAGGATGCTTTTGTTTTTCAACTTTGCTTCTGCTTTGGGAGACTGATCAAGTTGTCTTATTTCAATTTTCAAGCACAGGATGCTACTTCACTTCCCACATTGCCCAATCCCACCGGCACAAAAGACTAGAAAAGAAACTAAAAAAAAAAGAATTGCTTTTTATTTTACTGGCTTTACCATTGATACATCTAACGGATTTTGAGACCTGACATTACTTGACTTAAACGAGATATAAGATGTGGTTGGAGAACTCATTGAGAAATAAGAAATCGAACTTCAGATGGAAAAGTTACTACTACTAGCTTCTTAAAAGTTAAAAGCAAATGTCAGATGTAGAAAATCATATTCTAGATGTGGAAACAAACGCTAATAGAAGCTTCAGAATTACATCTGCCCATATTTCTAGCCGGCATGGTAATTCAGTTTTGTTTGTTGATCTCTAACATAGTACTCCAAGAACATTGAAAAATAGCTTGAGTAAGGGTAGGCAATAAAAATTGGTTCGAATTATAATTGGTTTTTAACTGAATCAAATCAAATTGATTGAGTTTAATAAAAATTAATTGAACTATTTTTAAATCAATTTATTTTAAGTCAAATTATTTTTAAACCAATTCGATTCAAACCAAAAGTTTTAAAATTAATTCAATTTCTTGATTTTAAAAAAAAAAAATCCTGTAGTAAAAATTCTTGCTCAAGTCTTGTGCTTATGTCCCCATCTCTGTAGGAAATGCGCTAAGGAGGAGAAATCAATTCAAAACTAATTCAACTTATAATTATTTTGAACCAGTTCAAAACTGATTTTATAAAAGTGGTTTAGTTTTTCAATTAGTTTTCTAAAACAACTCACATTGTTTGGTTTTAGAACAAAACTGATTTCAATTGATTTTTGTCCAGCCCTAATAATCTTGAGATGCTGATGCACCAACTTGGCCCAAACGCAATATGGGGCAGAATGATAAACGCAATATGATTGGCATGGTCTGGAGGGTGCGAGGAGTTTGACGGGGCTATGCCAATGGGTGCATTTTGACAAATGCCAGAAGACTACATATTGGGAACAATATGTGTGCTGTTTGTGATGATAATGAGGAATCGCTACTCCATTTATTTAGGGAATACAAAGAAGCTGTTTTGGTGTGGCAGTCCTTCATAACAGCAGATAGGGAGGGGGAAATTTTAACTTGATTAATGACTGGAAAAACTGGTTGAGAAGTAATTTATCTCAGCATCATTTGGTGGAAAAGAAACATGATTAATTTCCAGGTAACTCAATGGAGAGGCCGTGAAGTGGTGATCAAGGCATCAAACTTGACTAAAGCTTATGCAAGTGAGGAAATATATGAGCCAGTTAGAAGAGTGAAGCAGGTTACCTCAGGTGTTAAGGTGGAATTTTCGTAATGAAGGAGAAATTGCTGTTAATTGTGATGTAGACCATGCTGGAGGCTTCTTGGCAGCTGTCCAGAGACATCTTATATGGTCTCAAGTTGGGATGTTCGAGACTTAGGAGGTTCTCGGGAGCAGTCTGTGAAATGAACAAAGTAAGGATAGAATCGACAACCACGGAGAGCGACGCTAGCAAGAGAGGTTGGAAAAGGAGAGACCTCTCCAAATGCAGAATCTAATAGGGCAGGTGTACAACCTTGTGTTTTTGTGTAGCCATAAACTACCTAAGTACTTGATCCAGCCTAAATTTAGACCTATTTTATATACATTATAAATTATAAATTTATAAACTCTAAATCAAATTCACAAATCATTTTTTTCTTGAAAACGAATGTAAAAATGTCTGAAATTGAATTAAAAGCATTTCAACTTTATTTTTTGTCAAAACTATGTATTGTTCTAACAATTGTATTTAAAAATCAAAATTTTGCAACCACCCTAAACAAACCCTAAAAAAAATAATTTAAAATTATTTTTTTAAAAATTCATCTTCCACACAAGTTTTATAAACCAGAAACAGTTTTTAAAAAGAGAAAACAAACATTTAGATATACTTGAGTTCTCGTTTCTAAAGGATACAATTGAACTCTCTAAATTTGTCATTTAGATAATTCAACAATAGTCCTACAAAATTGGATTAGTGCCATTCCTTTAAAGGAAAAACTCAAATTCTCGTCGTCACTTTATAAATAGAAATTATTTGCTGTTTCACTCATGCAGATTTCAACTTGGCTGATGTCAAGGCGAGATGAGAAAGAATCCTGTGGCCCACGAACACCAGAAAAGCTCCCAAAAGACCAAATGCTTTGAGTGTAGTGAACAGGTCCAGCTGCGCAATCCACACGAACAAAAATGAGAAATATGTCATAAAAAAAAAGTGGAACAAACTGCCGTGCAAGAGTCATGGAATGAAAATGAACAGTCTCAAAGAAAACAACAATGAATCAACAACAATAAGCATCAATAATAAATTACTTTAACCCTACATTATCCATCAATAAATACCACCAAATAGGAAAACTTGACTTCATGATTAATTGAATTATTTAATAATGTTAACTGAATGTAGAGTGGCATACCTTGAACCAGAAAAGTACATAAAGTAACAAAACCGCAGCAATACCAAGATGGAAAAGGATCGCAAATGTAGCAGGCAATGTTGAGCCAGGGAAATTCTTTAGGTTCATCCCTGACCGCAATAACTGCCAAACACATAAAAAACAGAGTAAAATCAGCTGACTACATAAAGGTAGTCGTAGACCAAATCAAAGGGAAAAAACACCGCCATGGCCGTGACAACACTGAATGCAAGTGCCACAACAGTTGTGTCTAGAAAACCAAAAAAAGCATATTTACCATAAAAATAGTTTGTCTAGAAAACCACAAATTTTTTATTTCATTTCTCTAATTCTTCCCTTTCTTGTCTCCAATGCCCTTTACTCTTTAAATAGGAAAGTAGAATTATGCCACTTTCTGGTGAGAATTAATGAATTATAATGAGACTTACCCCAACTAAAAAGCCAATGAATGGCAGAAGGACCAAACCCAAGAAAGTAAGAGAGAGTTCCTGGGGTGGTCTCTTTTCAGGAGCCCTGAATATATGGGTAATCTCTGCTTTGGGCCCGTATCTTGAGTAAGGGTCAACAGGTGGTGGAGGAGGACGGGCTGCTTTCTCAGGTGCTTCTGGAAGACTTAATTCAACATGGCCAAGTAGCCGTAAGAAAGAGTTCTCCTGAAATACAATATTTTCACTCAGATTCAAGTAGACTTTATGGGGAGACCGGGAGAGGGGGGAAGGTAGATTAAAAACAGGGGAGGTAGTTTAAGATACCATGACAGCATCACCAACGGTCAGCTCAATTTCATATCTGCCTGAGAGATAAAAAAGTTTCTCCACCAAGCCAAGAAAATCCTACAAGCCCAAATAACAATATGAGCAGAGAGAGAGAGAGAGAGAACCATTGGAGGAAAAGGAGAATCAAAATACTGTTACAGTACTATTTGATAAGCATTTGTATCACAGCCAAACTCAAGCAGTTCAGAAATATCAATAGTTCCAGTTAAAAAATAAAAAATCTTCCCATAGCCTTACAAGTGATTAAGGTTGCAATATGTTATAACCAAAATATAACTTGTTCATTTGATGACGCTGTTAGGTTTCTAATTAGGAAACCCAACCACAAGGCACTCTCACACACGAAGAACACCAGAAAGAATGAAAGAATGCTGTTATTCACAAGTAATCTCAATGTACAAGGAATGTCACGAGAGCATAACCTCTCTTCAACAGAGTTCCTAGAACCTGTTATGTATCTTACAATCACCCAAAAAATTCCTCTACTCTTTTCAAATAGAGGTATTTATAATACCAGCTTTTCCCGCCCACTTACTAGCAGCCACCTAACCGTTAAGACAGTTAAGTCATCTAGTTTTCTCCCTCCTCTTGTAAACTAACCAGGGTCTATCATTACCCACCGCCCCCATGTTCAACCTTGTCCTCAAGGTTGAATTATGGGTATTGATCATGTATGGTAATGACATTCTCCCATGTTGCTCCATCACGGCCTCCTTCTTGCCACTCAACCAGCACTTGTGGAACTTCCTCGTCTCCCCTTTGTATTTGCCTTCGGTCAAGAACCTTAGTAGGCCAATAAGATGGCCCTTCCCCCTGCAGATCTTTAGGCAGCTCCTTCTCAACAGTCCTTTCTCCCACCGCCTTCTTCAATTGGGAAGCATGGAAAACTGGGTGTATACGAGCTGATGTTGGTAGCTTGAGTTTATAAGCCACCTTCCCCACCTTTTGTTCAACCTAATAAACCCTAAACCTGATACGGCCCATAATATCGTGCCGCCAGCTTAGCGTGCAGTTTAGATGGTATCGATGTTTGTCTATGTGGCCTAATCTTGAGATATACTCAATCTCCCTCTTCAATATCTGCTGCCCTCCTTTTCTTATTGGCTTGTCTGACCATGAGCTCTTGTGCCCGTACTAAATGAAACTTCAATTGTTTCAAAGCTTCATCTCGTGTTTGTAATTCTTGAGCAACTGCTTCCACAGCCGTTTCCCCTGGAATAAACCTGTGTAATGATGGGGGCTGTCGGCCATAAACCACCTCGAAAGGAGTACATTTTGCAGCTCCTTCGAAACTGGTGTTATATCAGTATTCTGCCCAGGGTAAAATCCCACTCCACCCCTTCGGTTGTTCCGAACAAAAGCAACGTAAATATCCCTCCAAAACTCTGTTTAATACTTCTGTCTGCCCATCTGTTTCTGGATGGTAAGCCGTGCTCATTTGCAGTTGAGTTCCTTGTCTCTTGAATAATTCTTTCCAGAAAATACTCATGAACAAAGGGTCACAGTCACTTACCACCGAAGCTGGTATTCCATGTAATCGGGCCACTTCCCTTATGAACACATTAGCTATGGTGCGTGCCGAATATGGGTGTTTCAGTGGCACGAAATGACCATATTTGCTTAAGCGATCTACTACTACCATTACTGCATCATACCCATTCGACTTCGATAGTTTAACTATGAAATCCATGCTGATTTCTTCCCACACAGCATTTGGAATAGACAGTGGCTGCAACAGACCCTGAGGAGAAGACGTGAGGTACTTATGCTGCTGACAAACTAAGCAACCCGCCACATAATTTGTCACCGTCTTTTTCATTCCCACCCAGTAAAGTGACTAGGCCACCCTCCTATAGGTTCTGTATATCCCCGAATGCCCCCCAGTCTGAGTTAGGTGGAACTCGGCCAACAGTTTTGGAATCCACGTTGACTAAGCTTATACCACCAACCTTCCTTCGTAATGCAGCCTCTCATTTTCTAGCGTGAAAGGAGGATGTGAGTCTAGGTCTTTCTTAATGTCTTCTACTATCTTCCTCAGATAAGTATCCTCCTCTACCTCCTTCATCACCTCTTCAAAACTCTGCCAGTAGGGTTTGGACATCACCTTCAATTCTTTTTCCCCTTCCTCCGATTCCTCCATTCTCCTGGACAGGGCATCTGCTGCTCTGTTAGTCTTGCCGGCTTTATAAACTATTTCGAAATCATACCCAAGCAGTTTGGCCAGCCAATTCTACTGGTTTTTGGTCGTGATTCTCTGTTCCAACAAATGCCGCAAGCTCTTTTGGTCGGTGTGCACTACAAACCGCTGTCCCAACAAGTAAGGTCGCCAATGTTGTATGGTCATCACCAATGCCATAAGCTCTTTCTCGTAGATCGATTTTTTTAATGATCCAGCAGATAAAGCTTTGCTAAAATACGCTATAGGCCTCCTGTCCTGTGTCAAGACTGCTCCGACTCGTCCTCCCGAGGCATCACATTCTATGTGGAATGGCTTCTCAAAATCGGGTAATATTAGTACGGGTACCGTGGTCACTGCCTCCTTCAATCATCTCATCGCCTCTTCCGCCCTCTCATTCCACTTGTACTCCCCTTTCTTCAATAATTCGGTCAAAGGTTTAGCCACCTTGCCATAGTCTTTGACGAATCGACGGTAATATCCCGTCAACCTAAGGAACCCCCTCAATGCCTTCACATTCCTCGGCCTCTCCCATTCTACCACTGCTTTAACTTTTCCTGGATCCATCTCTACCCCCTTCTCTGAGATCAAGTGGCCTAGGTATCCCATCTGGACTCTTCCAAATTCGCTCTTCTTTCGATTGGCGACCCAGCAATTCTCATCCAACCTCCCCAGCACCATCCCTACATGTTTCATATGCTCAGCCCATGTTTAACTGTAAACCAGAATATCATCGAAGAAGACTAAAACCAATCTCCTTATGTAAGGTTGCAGCAACTCGTTCATGGCGCTTTGAAAGGTCGATGGGGCATTGGTCAAGCCAAATGGCATTACCACAAATTCATAATGCCCCAAATGTGTTCTAAAGGTTGTCTTCGGTATATCTTTCTCCCCCATGCGTATCTGGTGATATCCAGATTTCAGGTCCACCTTGGAGAAGTACCTCGCTCCTCTCAACTCGTCCAGCAACTCTTCTATAACTGGGATGGGAAACTTGTCGGGGATCGTGGCGCAATTCAAGGCTCTGTAGTCCACACAAAATCTCCAATAGCCGTCCTTCTTCTTCACCAGTATGACAGGACTGGAGTATGGGCTGGTACTTGGCTGAATTACCCCGGTTTGTAGCATATCCGCCACTTGTTTTTCTATCTCATTCTTTAGGATGTGTGGGTATCTACAGGGTCTTACATTTATCGGGTCTACTCCCTCCTTTAGGGATATCTGATGTGCCATACGTCTTTCGAGTGGCAACCCATTAAATTCTTGAAACACCCCTGCATGCTGGTTCAACAGTTCATCCATCTCCCTTCTCTGGTCCTCTGTTATTCCCTGTTCTTAATTTCACCATCCCCCTTCTCCATCTCGCCCAATTCCCAGACTAACATCCACGCCTCTGCCTCCTTTATTTTTAATAGCGCCTCCGGAGTCACCAAGCTTCTGGCTAGTTTAGGATCCCCCTTGATAGTCACCTCCTTACCCTCTTGGCTGAAGGTCATCGTCAAGTTGCTCCAATCCAGAGTCACCTTCCCCAGCGTAGCCAGCCATTCTACCCCCATAATCACATCCACACCTCCCAAGTCAAACAAGTGTACTCTCGTGGTGACCTTCACGTCCCCTATATGAATTTGCACCCCTTCACAGCACCCTCGGGTCTCCTTCTTCCACCCATCCCCCAGACTAACCATGTACGACTTAGTGTCCGTTGTGGTCAACCCCAGTTCCTCCACCGGTTCTCTACTAATAAAGTTGTGACTAGCTCCGCTATCAACCAATACTATCACCCTTCTCCCCTTGATCTCTCCCTGCATCTTCATCGTCTTGGCGTGCGTTAGGCCCCCAGCAGAACATGCCGAGAGTTCCATCTGCAACTGGGTCATTTTCGTCTCACTAGCGGTTTCGTTCTCCTCTTCGTCTTCCGCCAAGATCAACATTCTCAAACTCCTTTCTGGGCATTGATGTCCAGGTCCAAAAGGCCCCCCACACCTAAAACACTTGCCCTCTTCCCTGCGTTTCACGTATTCCGCGTAAGGTAAGTTGCGGAAGTTTCGGCCTCTGTTTTCTACGTTGTTCGATGCCGCTACCCTCGCCTGGGTTACTTCTCTGCGCACTGACCCTCCATTCTCTGTTGGACCCGTTCGGCCCGAGTTTTGACGGACGGTTTCAACTCGCGACACCGTCCCGATCGGCCTAGTCCAGTTCGACATGCCTTTCCCCATTCCTCCTGCTTTGGTACCCACATGCAAGGCTTCCCCGTCGCGCGCGATACGTATTGCGACCATCAACTCCTGAGGGTCTAATAATCGCACCTGGCTGCGTATCGGTTCCTGTAAACCACCCATGAAATACCCCAGCAGAATCTCCTCTAGTAGTTTCGACGTTTGTCTTACCAAGATTTCGAATTCTTTGATAAATTCGTCCACCGTCCCGGTCTACTTGATGGTGGTCAACCTTTCAAAAATGGTTTCCCTGCTACTTTCCCCAAATCGCGCTACCGGTGCTTCCTTCAACCCCGACCAAGATCGGTTCTTGGCCTTCTCTTTCCAGAAGTGAAACCAATACCCGGCACTGCCCTCCATACTTATGTATGTCAGCTACAATTTCTCATCATCTTCCTCTACCCCTTGTAGGTCAAAGAAGCGATCGGCTCGGTTGATCCAATTAAGTGGATCCGGACCTTCAAATGTGGGCAATTCGACCCTCTTTCTCCAATTCGGAGGGTGTTCGTGTTTCCCAATTCTTCTTCCCCCCTCGTTCTCATCTTGCTGTACATTTGCATTGACCGAAGATTGACTATCCTCCGTCTGGTGCCGTCGTCCTCCTAACATCCTCATGATTTCCTTCAATTCTTGACGAATCGCAACCGTATCTTGGTGTAGCGCTCCCGTCTCCACCTTAATCCCATCAACTGCAATTTCTACTGTCTCCAACCGTCCCTCCATCACATTGAATCTTCCGTCAACCCTTCCCTCCATGTTAATTCTCTCGCATCTCGTCTTCGATCCGGCAGGTCGGACAAAAAATGTTAGGTTTCTAATTAGGAAACCCAACCACAAGACACTCTCACATACACAGAACACCAGAAAGAATGAAAGAATGATGTTATTCACAAGTAATCTCAATGTACAAGGAATGTCACGAGAGCATAACCTCTCTTCAATAGAGTTCCTAGAACCTGTTATGTATCTTACAATCACCCAAAAAAGTCCTCTACCCTTTTCAAATAGAGGTATTTATAATACCAGCTTTTCCCGCTTACTAACAGCCACCTAACCGTTAAGACAGTTAAGTCATCTAGTTCTCTCCCTCCTCTTGTAAACTAACCAGGGTCTATCAGACGCTCTTGTCTCTTGATTGTTATGGCTCCGCTCGGTCCAACTTATTTTTGACTTAATAGTTACTTTTAAGTTAAAGTATTAAATTAGAGCTCAAAAAAACAAATATAAGTTGTTTGTCAAATTTAATTTTTTAGCTTAAAAGCTCCTTTTAATTTAAAAGTTGTTAGATAAATTATTCTTTTTTTATTGTTTAATGAAAAATGTATTAAATAAAATTTACATTGTAAAATAAACTCCTTAAAAATTTAAGTATAAATACTGTTTGACTCAGTTTTTCCTTTTAAAGCTAAAAAAAGTTGGGTCAAATAAGTCATATTGGATGTGTAAATTCAGAAGTACGATAGTTATTCACATAATGTAATAAACTGAACAAATACTCAGGGAGACACTTCAAAATCCAGACAATGAAATAATATGTAATAACAGATACTTAACGAGAATTATCTCAAACTTCTTGCCACTATTTCCCACCACAAAGATGTGTTCAACCTTTGTCTCATGTCTCAACTTGAAAAATGCCTGCAGAACAACAAAAACCTCAATAAACAGCATTGAATTGACATTCACTCAAAAGGTTCAAGAGGCAACTGCAAACCTGATGAGGCTTAAAGGCATGACCAAGAGGAGTTGCCAATTGGAAAGAAAACCTCAGCTTCTGCAGGTGGTTAGCTGAGAGTGAAACAGCATCATTTCCAGCCAAATCTAACCTGGATAGGTGAAGCATAAATGAAATGTAAAATTAAAATAATAAAACCATACAAGAGATACATGTAGAAATGTGAGAGATATGACTTCATATGCAACAATTCAGACTTCAAACACATGATAGAATGACTATCCTCGGACATACTAATCAGAATTTTATTTTTTTTTTTAAAAAAAATCCTATCTACAAAATAGGATATCAAGCCAAAATAGAAACATACTTTTTCTTGGTTTCAGAACTTCCAAGATCACCATCCAGAACTGTGATTTCTACATTGCCAACTTCAATAATTCCAGTGACTGATATTGGTACATGAATTTGGCCTCCAGTAGCATAAACCTTTTCACTGCCAGAATCATGAAGCACAATCTACAAAATAGGATAAAATACTATAATGATTAGCAGATAGAATCATACAAATATACCTTGATGGAACTAAAATGAAAAATAAATAGTTAAATTAAACAAACAAGAATACCTCAAAAATAAACACATATGTTCCCACATCCACATTCTTCAGGAAAGCATCCAAGACATGGAATCCACTTTCTTGGTCATACCGGAGCTCCTATGTCAGGAAAATTAGAAGTCACCAGAGATAAGAAAGAATCCAACAAAATTAAATTATTGCATCAAGGGGAAAAAAGCCTCACCAACCCTTGGAAGAAGTGATTGACTCGTGACTCACCTTGCTGTCAATAATAGCTGAATTTTTTGCACCAGTGCTAAAAGCACGGACAAGCTTAACTGTTAAAGGTGGTGCAGCTGAACCAAGCGCTGTATTCACCTTAACCTGATTTGAAATAGAAATTTGTCAAATATTCACAACAGTAACAAAAACTGAAAAGTAAAGTAGAAATGCTGAAGTATTGCACAATAAAAAATCTAATACTGCAAAGAGACCACAACAGAGTAAAATTGTTTGGTTGAGGGAAGCAGATACTGCTGCAGATATTAAAGAGAATGATGTAGAACCGCATGCAGAAGAATCAACAAGCAATAAATAGGTGGGATAATGCAAGGTACAGCTTGTTAATTATTTTAAATCAGAAATTATTGAAAATTAACAGTACTATCCTAAAACGACAAAGAAAACTAATCAGAACTGTGAACGGCTGGCTATGGGTAAATTTTTCAGAGGTTAGGACACATTAAAAGCAAGATTATGACAGGAAATGGAGGGAGATGTATAAACTTGCTGAACAGCTGAGACAATGGATTACAATGAAATAGCTACTAAGTCACCATTCACCAACTATTTCTTACTTTCCTTTTGTCAGACAAAAATGCCAAATGTCATGATAAGGTATTGGGATTACCCCATCAACTATTCTTTATATCCCATTTTCTATGGAACACTAATTCAAATTTATAATACTAGCAAAAGAAGGATTCTATTCTAAAATCTAAACACATTAACTTAGTTCCATACCTTAAGCTGGCCTTTCTTGGTCAATGAATAAACTGTTTCAGGGAGTGACAATATCAATGGAATGGAAATCCTGCACCACAATAAGAAAGGCACGATACATATTATCACTGGACATAATTAGGTCAAGATATCAGCAAAGAAACAGGAAAAAAAGGAAATATCCCATAAATGTACAATTTAAAATAAGATTGTTTTTAGAAAAAACACTTGCCTGTTGCTCTCTAGAAACGCTAATGACTGAACTTGATTGAAGAAGTCCTTGGCATCTTCTGGGATTCCAATACCCAAGAAAAATTTTGCTAAACCTAATATTTTATCCTCTGGGAGCTGGACGCAAAGCCAAAAGCCAAAACCTTAGCTTTAAATTCAAAAAGATTGAAAAAATTAAACAGTAATTCCTTACACTCCACATACATCTATTTTTCCAGAAGTTACAGCAGCAAATGCAGTAACCCCTCTAACAACTGAAGAAGTTGTGGAAAGAGGATCATGTTGCTCGTGTCCACCAACAAATTTCTCATCAAAATAAAAGGATCCATCATCTGAAAAATAACAATGGGTTGAGTCCAGAATGATGATGTATAAGGGATAAAGAATGGCAAGCTGATGTAAGTGCTACACCCAAAAAATGCTAATGGAGAAAAAAGATGAGCTTATATCAAATTATGTCATTCGACAGAAAGTATCACTCCGCAGGAGAGAAATGCATTGAAGCAAACATGCAACAATCACAACTCTATATAAATATGTAGAATATGATTGTTACAAAAAACAGGTCTACATTTTGAAGAGATGCATCTATTCTCTTCAGGCTACTTAAATGTTGGACATTAGGTTTATTGATAATCATAATAGGGTCCCATGACAAGCAATTCACAAAAGCAGTTAATTCAACAGAAACCCTCAATTGTAGTAGTTTCTTCTGGGAAAGCTTACACACACAGTGTCAACAAAATACGGCTAAAATTTGGTCCATTATGTTTTAGTGTTTTTTCAATTTGGTACATTAAGTTTTAAAAGTTTCATTTTGGTCCTTTTTGTTTTCGAAAGTTTCATTTTAGTCCTTTATAAAATGATACATGCAAGTTTGCTCATGCCCAACTTGATATTTATGAGGCTTCACCTCTGCACACGTTCTACGCCACATGTACAATTATTACACACAACTACAGTGATTGTGACGCTAAACATGAATTTGTCGGAAAAAGTGATGATAGTTATGATAAATGTGGTTTAAAAGATTAATAGAATTGAAATAAAGATAGTGAGATTTTTTAGCCCAACTATTTTAATTCAATTGTTTCAAAATTTTTAAGTTATCGAAAACTAACAGAATACAAAAGAGTGAACTAAAATGGAATTTTCGAAAATGACCTTAATGAAATTTCTAAAACTTAATGTATCAAAACAGAAAGCACTAAAACAAAATAGACCCAAGTAACATTTAGCCGCATAAAATGATACCTTAGCTCTTAAGGTGATCTCAACTTTATAAATTGTTAAGCCAAAAATAAAAGAAGTTAGAAAAGACCAAATAATAGACAAAATGTGATGAAACATAAAAGCATTAGTGTAAAGATAAATTTGGAATCTACCACTTAGCAAAGAACAAATGCTAGACACCAAAGCTTCTAAACCCATGCTAGGCAATTCTAAATTTAAAAATAAACATTAACAGCAATCATTTGGATGAAGTAAAAGCAAATCTACACATACCATATTTCTCAATGCCATCAAAAAGCTTTACTATGTCATTTTTCACTATGTTGACCTGCCAGTATGGAGCTAATATAAGATACTGATAGAAGTGCCAAGACAAATTATGGTAGCAAGATGCATCAAAAGCTAGAAAACAACGTATAACAAAGGCTATTCAGCTAAATGCAGGTGGCAACACTGGCAAGTTTAACTTCAGTTTTATGACATGCCCCAATAACACAATTACAACTATTTATAACACAAATAAGGTCATATGCATGAATTTCTGGACATGTATGAAAACTATTACAAACTTTAAAAAATGGCAACCAATATAACTTTACCTTAGACTGATCAATTTCAGAAGATGCTAGTGATATCAATCCAGCAAGAGATTCAAGTGCTAATCCTGTGAAATATATGATGAGATTAAATTTTTAGCATGGATAAACTGAAGCTATTCCAATATAGCCTAGGCTCTGAAGATGCAAGTTTAAGAAAGAAAATATTGGGCATATTAGCATATAAGAGAGAAATTATGTATCATTCAATACTGTTGGATTTAAGGGAAGATTTAAGACTTGCTAAATGAAGAATATATTTTAGAGATTAGAGAGGATCTAGAAAAAGAAAAGGTTTCTTGTTCAGTCCTTCCACAGTGTGAAACAGTTATTAATTCCAAGGCTAAGATTAAATGAGTGCAACATCATAAATACTAAATGCATTTTAACATGATACATGAACCCACTCAAGATATGATGCATGACCTGCACATGATTCTAACAAATACATTTCCAATTCCATCAAGATTATTACCAGCAGCATAGATACTGGACTCTGGATTATCAAAAATATGGCACCATCTTCCATCTCTTTGACTGAGAGCCTGCCCAAACGAAGGACACAAAATAAATGTACAAATCACAGTTTGAATTGGAATTAATACCAACAACATTAATTGATGTAGCATACGAGAGGAAACTAATAGTAGGGTGCTGTTCCTATACGGAATCCCCTATCATCCACATTAGATGAGGCCAAAATAGTAGAAACCAAAAAGCAAAAATTTAGTTCTCATCTTATTTAATAGAAAAAAACACAATAATACAAACCTTGATTGATTGAAAAACCCCATCAACATCAGCAAGAACCACATCAACATTAGAATCCTGATCCTGTGTACAAAGAAGATTCAAAAGGCGATAAGGATCATAACACAATATAATATCACATTTGCAATTCGCAGGTAAGAATTAGAAAAAACAAAAAAATATCACATCCGCTATCTAAAAAACAACCTAAAAAGGAAGATTACGCATATTCAAAAACCATACAAACAGGATGAATAGGTAATAAACTTCACATAGTAAAATAGCAGCTAGAGAATTACGAATTACCTTTACAAGAACCAAACCTCCGACTGAGTAGTATATATCAAGCAAAGTAGTTGAAACATGGACAGTGGTTTTAAGTCTTGTAGCAATATCCTACACAATTTTTTTTAAAAAAAAATAAATACTAGCATCAATTTTGAGCAGAAAAAGAGAAATTTCATAAGCAGTGAAACTCAAACTGCAACCAAACGATGATGATGATAAGAATAGTAACAGTGGAAAAGTACCTTGAAAACCTTCCCATCAACACTGCATTTTAAAACGCCGTTAACTTTCAAGGCATAGAACAAATCGCCTAGAGAGGAAGACGAGGCTAGATTCTGCAACACGCTCTGACACGTGTCCTCGTGAGTCTTCTTCTCTTCGATTCCGAGAATCTCAAAAACTCGAAGCGCCTCATACGCGTCTTGTAAGCTGAAAACATAATAAAAGAACGAGAAATAGTTGAGTTCAGTTACTGAGAAGGGTTTAAAATGTGAAGAAAGCGAGAGAAATCTAATGATCCGTTGACGTCGCAGGGGTCAGAACCGAACGCAGCGTTTGATTTGAATGAATTGGAAATGACGGAATCGGCGAATGAGAATGCAATGTGAGATGTGAATTAGGGTTTATGAATCGACCTTGCGGGAGCGGGAGCGGGAGCGAAGAGGTTGATGGCAGCGGATCGGTGAGAATGAGAGATGGAGAAAGAGAAAGGAAGAAGAAGAAGAAGAAGAAGAAGAAATGCTGCTGCTGATAGTGTCACGTGTGTGGCCATGCCTGGAGCAGCAATGAAAAATGAATCAGAGTAAGAGAGAGTGGCCACTTCCAAATCGAGGGGAAGGGGACGACTTTCGCTAATGTATAGTTACGGGACACTACTTCATCGTTGGCTTTTCCCTCAGATGCGTTATACAATCAATATGAATTTAATTAGTAAGAAACAAGGTGAAAAGAAAATAATATTTTCACTTTATATTTAATCACTTTTTTATTTTTTTTATTTATTATCAGTGTAAAAAACTCTGGTTTTTTATTTTATTCTTTTATCATTTTTATTATATTATTTTGAGCTCATGTTTTTAAATATGTCAATTTAGTCCATTTTGTCATGTGTGTTGTTGCAAAAGCATAAAATCAAATCAAATTTATGAAATTATTATTATTATATGAAATTTAAAATATTAATGGATAAAATTAACAAATTTACATAAATTAAAGATTGTGATTGAATGTCATGTATGTGTGACCAAATTAGACCTAAAAGTAGGGATGAAAAAAAACATCGTTTTCAGAAATATTTAGAAAAATATTTATATGGATAACTATCATTTATGGATATGGTTTTTTTTTTATCCACTCTTTAACAAATATGTAAGTATCATAATATTTGTCTCGTAAATTAAAATACAACACATGTTTAATTTAAAAAGTAACATTTCTGTCAAATAAATTAACTTGAAATATTAATTATCAAGTGCATAATTAATAAAATTATTTTTATAAAAATGTGGTAAAGATTTTATTTGATTAAATATTTTGTGTATATGAGATTGAATTTCTCCTCCAACAAAATTAAAACATTAACAACTAACATTTTTGTTTATAAAAAAAGTTTAATTAGCATGTATTAATGAGTTTTATACTTACGTTCAATTACAACTATTTATTTATGTAACTTTTAAAGTATTAAATGGTAAAATTAACAAATGTATAGAGTTGTGATTGACTCTTAGTATAAACTTTTACACTAACAGTGTAAATCCTTTTTCTCATTAAAAAATGTGTATATATATATATATATATATATATATATACACACACACGCACAATTAATCTTGTAGAAAATACTCAATTAAGTTTTTAGTCTTTGAAATTTGACTAAATTTCACTCTTGATCTCTAAAAATAAAAAAATAATTTTTTCATTCCTAAATTTAATCACAATTAGTCAATTTTAGTATTTAAAAACAATGTGAACTTGAAATTTCATCGACAAAAAAATTTACTTTTAGATTTTTAAATTGTAGAAAACATAATTTTATTTTTAGATTTACAACAAATAAAGGATAATTGCGAGTTTTACAAACTTGCAGGTAATTTTATAATGAGTACTTGACAGACAATGAAGTGAGTGACGAGTATAGGTTTTCTTTAACGGGTCGATAAGGGGTATCCACGTGATTCATTATCATTCCTACACAGAGTGATTTGTAGTTTAATGAGGTTTAGGAGATTGAAAGGAAGGATAATTGCGAGTTTTACAAACTTGCAGGTAATTTTATAATGGGTACTTGACAGACAATGAAGTGAGTGACGAATATAGGTTTTCTTTAACGAGTCAATAAGGGGTATCCACGTGATTCATTATCATTCCTACACAAAGTGATTTGTAGTTTAATGAGGTTTAGGAGATTGAAAGTGGTATTATACAATTGAACTTCCTTTGAAACTCGGAAAATTAATGTCAAGAGAAACAAAAGTGATTTATATGGAATGAAATTTTTGTGAGTATTGCGTGTTTGAAGTCAAATTATTCCAAGTGAAGAACATTACACTAGATTTATTTGTTGCTGTGTGAAGTCACTAAAATTACTGTTTTTGTTTAGGCTATTGTCTTTTTATGTATGCTTATTTATTGCATTTATATGTTATGTTTTTTTTAGCTTTGTATGATGTGTGACCATTTTTTAGTGTTTGTGGGCTCTGTTTATTTTGTGGAGCTCTTGCTAGACTAATGAGATATTTTAAAGGTACACAATGCTAGCTAGATCTTCAATTCAAATGAGACAAAATTCAACCGTGGTTATGTGTTTACACTTGGGAGTGGTTACGTGATTCTCAAGTAACAATTGTTGTATCTTAAAATAAAACATTCAATGGAAATATATATACACACACAATTGAGACTTAATATGGTAAAATAACTACTAAAGAATAAAATAATTTCCATAAACTATGTTAAGTAAGAAGGAAATTTAACAAATCTTTTGACAAAACTCTTGGGAATGGACATTATATTAAAAACATCGAGGATAATGAAATTTAAGTCACTTGAAAACAAATAATAATGATACATCAACATTTGTAATTAGAAATCACATGAAGAAGGTTCAATGGAAAAATAAAGAGTCAATTGTTAAGTTTTGCTAGCCTTAAAACTAGTCTTTATCAAATTTCAATTTTAGTCTCTTACTATGGCATTGAAAGTATTGGATGATGCATTGTTGAGAGGATGAACCTTATAGCCAAATTTTATGAGAAAGCTTAACAAATTATAAAGTTCTTAATAATTTTCATATACCTTGTTGGTTGTGTATGGATGCAACATATACTTTATGGAATTACCTATATGAGTGTTAAATATCACCACATGTATAAAATCATGACAAAATCTCTAAAGTATACATGAATAATAGGTGCAAACATGACCTAATAGAGATAACAACAAGGATTGTGGAAGTGTAATTCAATTGTTAAACTTGTAGCACATCAAGTGTTTTATGTTCAATAACTTGCTACACCTACTACATTATGTGTCATACTGTTATGTCGTAGCAATCTAAGTTTGGTTCAATAGCTTTCTACACCACTTTTGACACATTCCATTTCATGAAAAACCAAAGGACTTCTTTTTCTCCTTCTTCTTTTTGTTTCATTATCTTTTGTAATATGTGAAAAATTATTGTAGTTTATAGTTATGAGGGAGAATTACAAAATTCAAAGGAACACATTTGCTTATTAGAAGGTCATTTATTTGGAGGTGTCACTTTTTTTTCAATAAAAATATGATTATCAAGAGATATTTTACACACCTTAATGAATTGTCTTTCTCTTTGGCTCTCAGTATGCTGGGGACTTGCTCATACACACCCCTGAGGAAAACATTGTGTGTGGTGTATGATCTTTCATGCTAGTTCCAAATAGTAAAAAATTATCTTGTTGCACCCTTGCATTACAAATGGAAGTAGGAAAACAATGTAATAACACTTGTTGCCTATCTAAATATGTTCACTACCATAAAGCTTTAAGAAATAAAAATAAAAAACATTATACTCATTTTAGAAGAAAATAAAACAAACTAGTTAACTATTTGTTGAAAAAAATATATATCTAGACATTTTGACCATTGTTAATCAAGGTGTTTATACAAATATTGATGTAAAGAAGTGGATGGGAAAAAATTATCAAAACTATGCAATAACATGATACAAAAGAACCAAAAGTAAGGCCTAACCTCAATGTTATTGATTAACAAACAACCCACAAGATTACAAAATCATGACAAAAAAATCCAATCTAACATAACATAGTTAAAGATGATTGCATTCCTTAGCATAAAACAATAAACTCAATCCAACTATGTTTCATTATGTTGAGTCTTAAATTAGACAAAATCTAATTCTATTTAGATCATTTACACCTTACTAAAAATCTGATAAAGATAATGTAATTCATGAATAACAACTTTTAATATGACAAAAATGCACAAAATAGAATCTTTTTAATATAGTTAAACTCAAATTCCATCAATTGTTTGTAAAGTCACTCATGCAATGCGAAGTGGACACAAATATTTATTTTTTTATATTTTATACTTTTCATTTTCACATATACCAAACATAGAAGATTTTGACATGTACCAAAACTTTTATAGTGTTTTCCCTTTACAACATGTTGGGTTTCACTACATATCATGTATGTAATTGTTTCTATTTTTTTCTTTTGGTAAAAAAAGGAAGTTGTGTTAGACCTTTGGCATTCAAGATAAATTTTATTGATATATTGAGCATCATCCACTCAAAATAATGACTCGAGTATAGTGTTGAGTGAGTTTAAGTTGCTAAATTGTCATAATTTAGTAACATTGTAGATTTGAGTAAAAGATAAGGAAAAAGCTAATTCATAAATGCGTGATTGAAGAAATATTGAAATTCACTTTGGAAATAAAAAAAAAAGGTAGACTAAAATATATATGTGATAAAGAAAATTAATTATACTAAATTTGAAATTGAAACATTTTTAGGATAACAATTTTGAATTTTGAATAAACATTTTGAGAATTTTTCTCTCCAACAAGAACACCTTAAGAATTATTGTTTAAAGTGATTATTTTCAAGAGTTTTTTTTAAACTTTTACCTTTTTAAATCTATCTTTTTCATCTTCACTTCTAAATATTTGAATTTCAATGTTTTTAAAATAAATTATCAATTGTTGAAAAAACCTTTTAAATAGTAGGGATTAAGTAGGTACTTCAAGATGTAGGTTTGATTTTTTATATCATCATTATACACACAAAAAATATTATTTGACTTTTTTTTCTTTTTTTTTAACATGGGAACCGAAAAACAAACTAGCAAAGAGAACTACAAATCAGGCAAGTCAATATCAAGCACGACCATCACATGCACAAGTGGTGCGCCCCAAACTTCTGAACTGGCAAGCGTCTAGGTGCCCTATCTAGCAAGAGCATCTGCCACCTTGTTGGGCTTTCGACGGATGAGACAGACAGACACCTACTAGGGAAGAAATTGAGGATGTCATTGAGAACATAAGAGTGAATATGGTCCAACCTAGGATATGTGCTTTGAGTTAGCAATTTGACCGGTCACCACACTCGAATTCACACACCAATTGCTTGATGAGTTGGTTTTTAGCTAGGTTAAGACTAGTTTTTAGGGTCAAGAGCTCAGCTAGGAGAAGGTCGCTCCCCGAGATCGAATCAGAAAAGCCTATGATCCAATGACCCTCATGGTCATGGATGATCCTGTTGATTCCCAAGTGGTTGTTCTTATAGTTACTATCTACATTGAACATAAGATTTTTTTAATTTAATCCACATTTTTAAGGAATTTAGTTAGTAGGCTTAATTTTGTTGACAGTGAGTATTATTTTTCAAAATTATTGTCATCATCTTTATAATAAAATAATAAAGAATATATTGATAAAAAATTAATATAAAAAACAAGTTGAACAAAAATCTTATATAAAGAGTCTCAAATTCAGGGATATGAAGTTCTAAAGACAAATAAACTTGATTCTAGCCGTTTCCATATGAGTACCATAGGGGCCTAACGATTCTTATAAAAACAAAGTCTTGTGTCTAAGGAGGAGGAAATATAATTTTTTTATCATATATTTAAAATATATAATATATGTTAGAAATATCTATCCTAAAAGATTTTTAATTATAACGTTTTCAGTCTTTTTAACATTTTCAAAATATAAAAGTTATAAAGTTTATTCATAACAAAGTTTACATATAAAAAGATGAAAAATAGAAAAATTGTTGTTTCAATTCCTCTACTGACAACTAAAATTTACTTATAAAAAGAATATTTTTAAAATATGATTAGTTCCTTAACATTAATGTATTTTTTTTTAAATTACATTTTATAAATAAATAACTTTGTATATATTGATAACTTTGTATCTTCTGTATATATTATAACTTGATTTCATTTTGTCCATTGTAACTTGAGAAATGCTACCAATACACTCTTTTACTCTTTCTTAATTTTATAATTTTCAATAAATTTTAACTAATATAAAAGAGTGTATTAAGAAAAGTATATTAGAAAATGTATTGATAAGACTCTCTGACTTAATTTAGGTTGTGCTGTAGCTTTGTTTAACTATGTATTATAACCTAATTATCATAATTTTGTGTTGTATTGTGATTTATGATGATATCACTTGTATCATTACAATAAGACTTTTCATTTTGTTGTTAAAAAAAAGTGGATAATAAAAATAGTAAAAAGACTTATATATTATGATAAATGTATTGTTGAATTCGTTAAAATATATGTATGGCCTTCCTGCAAGGTTTATCCGTAGGAGTGTGGATTTTTTATACCATCCTATGTATTTCTTAATTTTTTTTCCCCGTTATTCTATCATATTTTAGTTACGAGACGAACTTAAAATCACATAAAAAATCATTTGTGTTTGAGATTGTTTTTTTCCATATAACAATTTGTTACACCATTCTAGATAAATAAAAATATTACAGTATCCTTATAAATCTTAAATAATAATTTTTTTACCCAACTTAAAGTTAAACCTAACAAGAGATTCCCTTGTGATAAAATAAAACGTGATCCCAACGCAGATAAAACAAATAATTTCCAATTCTGTGAGGTCGTTTTCTTTCTTGGTAGCCGGCACCTTTTGTGAATGCCACTAAGCATCAATCATCATACAATATCCAATTCTATTTCAAAATCACTGGGATTTTTCATTTCATAAAATTCAATTTACTCCTATACGTTATTATTATTATTGTGAAAATAATTAATAAAAGAAATTGAGGTGCCTTAAAATAAAAGAAAAAATGGATTGAAGAGTAACAGAGGAAAAAGGAAAGAAGGGACATTGGTAATAGGAAGAAAGAAGATTACGATAGTGCATCTCCCGAAACAGTTGACCTTCTGAGACAGAGAGACACAGACACTGCACCCTCAAATCGCAATTTGCAAACCTACAACCCTCTCAAATTCGCATTAAATTCTCGCCAAACTCAAACTCAAATTCAAACTCAAATCAAGTTCCCTCCCCGAAAACGATGTCGTTCGAGGTGGAGGAGGAGGAGGAGGCGTTCGAGCACACGCTCCTGGTCGTGCGTGAGGTCTCCGTCTACAAGATCCCGCCGCGCACAACCTCCGGCGGCTACAAGTGCGGCGAGTGGCTCCAGTCCGACAAGATCTGGTCGGGTCGGATCCGCGTCGTGTCTCGCCGGGACCGCTGCGAGATCCGCCTCGAGGATCCGAACTCCGGCGAGCTCTTCGCCGCGTGCTTCGTCTACCCTGGCCAGCGCGAGAGCGCCGTCGAGCCGGTCCTCGACTCCTCCCGCTACTTCGTCCTCAAGATCGAGGACGGTCGCGGCAAGCACGCCTTCATCGGCCTAGGGTTCAACGAGAGGAACGAGGCCTTCGATTTCAACGTCGCGCTCTCCGATCACGAGAAGTACGTCCGCCGCGAGCACGAGAAGGAGTCCGGCGACTCCGCCGCCGCCGAGGAGTCGCAGATCGACATTCACCCCGCCGTCAATCACAGGCTCAAGGTATATCCATCCCCATCTCAACTTTCTAACTGTTTTTGATTCCGTAATTGAACCGTAATTCGTAATTGTCATTACTATTGTGATTTACGAGTGATGAATTAGTATGTTTTAAGATTATTAAATAGAATCAATTTCAAACGCGCTTAGACGTAGTTTTTGAATTGGTCTACTTTGGAGTATGATTCAATGTCGTGGTTCAGTCGTGTTGATCACTGATATTATGCTTGCTTATATTCTTTGGTGTCTACTGTATGCTATTGTTGCTGTGACTATGAATTAGGATCTGTTTGGATAAACTTTTCAAGTACTAAATTGCTGAGTAAGGATTCAGCTTTGCAGATAAGCTAAATTCAATTTAGGCATTTAACTTTACAAGAGTCAAGGTGCATAATAAGTTGATTTTAATTTATGCAAGAAGTTCAATGTATTTTATCTTCTCCTATGAGTGCATGCAAATAAGTTTATCCAAACTGAAGCCTACTTTGTTGTGGTTAAATCCAATTTTTAGAGCAGTTTCTAGATGTGTTTCTGTTTCACAATTTTCTCCCAAATTTTGATGATTTACTTTCTCTGATCTTAAATTTGTTTTCCCTACCCTGTGGATCATGGCTTTTCTTGTGTTCTCAAGGCTGTGTATGTTGTTTGGCTTGTAGGAAGGGGAAACTATTAGGATTAATGTGAAGCACAAGGTATCTAGTGGAACTGGCATGCTTTCAGCTGCAGGCCTAACCGGTGGGCATGCTGCAACTCCAAAGCCAAAAACCTTAAGTCTTGCTCCTCCTCCAAGTGGGGCAGGGAAAATTAGGTCTCCTCTTCCACCCCCACCAAATGATCCTGTTGCTGCTCGGATTGCTTCTACTGGTCCTAAAGGGACATACGAAAATGTGAAACATTCTACCGACTCTTTGTCGGATTTTTCTCAACTACAGGTATGTTGGTTATATGCCCCTTCTCTTGGTTGTTTTGTGTGTTATTTGTTATGTAATTAAAAATGTTAGGGCTTAATAATTATTGCATTCCTAGCCACAACGTCATGTCTTATGGATAGTTTAAGATTGCTCAAATGAAATCTAACTGTGGAGATTATATGCTTTATCTATGTAATTTTAATAGGAATAGGATTGATTAGCTTAAGTTTTTCATCACTGCGTTCTTTATGTTGTATTTTGTATCCCCAAATGTAAGTTAACATAATAACTGCATAAAGTTATTACTGGTTTTGTGCTGATTTAAGTTATTCGGTCAAAGACAGCAATTATTCTTGTATAAAAATTCTGGCAGATTTGTTTGTTGTTTTAGCTTTAGATCCTGGTCATCAATGTAGATTCCCACATCACAACAATTTGAAAAGCAAGCAACTTTTTTTAGTCATATATTCATCAAATGACTTTCTCAAGCATTTCCCTTTACCCACGAGACTTTCTGTTTGTGTTGAAATCCCGGACGTCGTCCAAAATCATAAGTAACATTCACATTTGTTGTCTGTTTACATTTCCAGAAAAATCTTCCTTCGACAACCACCTCAGGATCGACAACAGCTTCCGGATGGGCAGCCTTCTGATTATATATATAAGAGCATTTTAACAATGAGGCTTTTATTATTCTCTGATTTTTTTTTGTTCTTTATTTTGAGAAAAGAAACAGTGGAAGAAAATGCAGAGTTTTCATAAGTAAAGTTAGCACAAAGTTTTCGATCGCTTGAGGAATGAATATCCTGAAAATATTTATGTTTTTCTTTGTTTGTAATAACATTTTCTCATATCCCTATAAAAAGAATTACCCCCGGTCTCCTACCCCCCAAAAAGAATATTTCTTGACTGTGTGGTGTGTTTATGATTTTACGTTCAAGGGATATATGTCATGTATTACCAATTGCTTATATTTTAATTATCAATTTAAATGTACATGCTTGTTGCTCCACAATCAATGGTTAGGTTTTTTTTTATAGGGAAAGGCAAAAGCACCTACCCAACTCAATTATTATACTTAAAATGTATCATACAAGGCAAGTTATTTTGATTAACATCATATAGTTTATCAGGAATATATTTAAAGATAACATTCTTCTTGTTTTTATTCAACACAATCTTTGCAAAGTTATCAATAAATTTGCATCACGGGACACAGTGAAATGTACAATCAATGGTTAGGTTGTACCGACTTGGAATTGCGCTAAACTCGTCGCGTTCCACGGTAGAAAATTTTTGGATTTGGGGTTTTATATGGAATGGATTATCCATCAGAACCCGCACCCAGGATTCCAACAACAAAGTGAAAAAAATAGCCATGGTATTCAAATCTTTACAAAATCATCTACTGCTAGTAAAATGTTACCCAAATTTACTGAGAAATCATTTGAAGAAAATGAAGATGATGTAATTACCATCTAATGAAGTCAAATATGCAAGTTAACTTGATTTTCATTGTTAGTTGAGATATAATGCATCACCGTTCTCCCTCGAACGAGTATGTCAAACAAAACATGGCAATCGTACCCACCCTGCTCAAATTTTTGCAAGTTCATTTTATATTCCCACTTGAAAGCTCCAATAAAACACGAATTAAAAAAATAAATATATTTACAAGGTATAATTCATATGAAAATAAGGAATTTAGAATATTTCGTCTTTTATTTGAATGGTTAAAAATAAATATACCTTTACAAGGTATAATTCAACAATCATCGATAAGCAAATGAATAAAAATTCAAATTAAGCGGCTTTACAAACTATTACAGTACAATAAAAAGGCGCCTGTTAACCTATTTGTCCCCTTTTCAGTATACAAAATTGAGCTTAAAAACCCAAAAATGGGCTCTACAGGAATTCTTCTCTTCTCATCTGTATCCCACAAAAATTAGATAAGTACAAAAAATAAAGCGTGACAGCACATGGAAGCATGCTTCAAAATCTACTGTTCAGACTATACAATGAATATCCCATCAACTTAAATGACCAGCAACACTGCAGTTGGCATTGAAAAAAATAGCTTACGTCGATTCATAGTCTGGTTTCAGAATTGATACTCTGGTTTCAGAACCCAATAGGATCCGTTGGATCCTTTATGCAGAGTCGCAATTTCCTTCAAAAGATTCTTGAACAGGGCTAGATCTTTTGAAGGAATACGGTCCTTGAAATATTGAACTATGCTGGCTGAATCGGAACTACCACCTCGCTGTTGTATAAATGTACAGATTTGCCTAATCAATACTTCAGGCTGTAATCCAGATGAACTTTCAGTAACCCTAGAAGATCTAACATCTACAGATCTTTCTTGATTAGTGGAACTTGACAATATACCACTTTGATGTTCAAGCCCAGCACCAATGGCTTTCTCTTGATTACCTCGAATTTGAGACAGTAGGTCAGCTGAAGATAATGCTTTACCAGCAGATGCCCCAGCAGCAAATCCATTTAATCTGTTAGTTCCCTTGCTGGGTAGTTCGGCAGATGCTTTGCTATTATTTACCAACTGGGGATTCACAGTTGAACCAAACTTCCGCCGAACAGATGATGGTGCACCAGCAGTTCCAGACCTTCCTGTCCATGTTGGAACAGATATGCTATCATGGCTTCGGAGCATTCGGGACTGACGTAAAGCTTCAGCAGCTCTTTGTGCAACCTGGGATGCCTGCTCCTCAAGTCTCATCTTCTCCTCATCTTGGGCATTCATGATCAAGTCATGGTTCATGGCACTCTACCATCATGGAACGAGTTTATCACAAAATCGTTAGTGGAAAATGGAAGTACTAGAAGGGTGAAAAGCATCAGCATACTTGAAACAGACCAATATAGCAATATAACATTCTAATGCAGAGTGAGCGGTGAGCCTCTAAGCATTGTAAAGATACATTGTAATTCTTCTACAAACCTACATATGCACAGTATTCTTGCTTTTTTCATGAATATTTTAATTCTTGAACATCTACTAATGCAAGAGAGTATAGATTGTTAGATATCAACTTAAAGCCAATTGGCATTAAGTGAAGTTGTCCAACAGATTACATAAATTGCACCCCAAGAATTAAGGCAGGTTAGGCTCTGATACCATGTTAGATTTCTTGTTAAAACCATTGGCATTAAGTGAAGTTGTTCAACAAATACATAAGCTGCACCCCAAGAATTAAGGCAGACAAATTGGGATTTCCTCCTAATATAGATTTCCTATAAGTAGTCAAATTAAACGTACTGATGCAAGATAAATTGGCTGTAAGCTGAAACACTCAAAACACAGAAGAAACTTACATGTATCCCATTGGCATCAAAAAGGCTTTGCAATATATTTGTTTCTTCATCAACCCCATTACTATGTTCAACCTTCTCTTTCCCCTTTTCCCTTGAAGATGCTCTCTCTGATTTGTTATCATCACCAACTGCAACATCTTCAGAATCAGGTTCAGCAGTTTGGCTACTTTTATACTTATCCTTATTTTCTTTATGTGTCCCAATAACATTTATTTCTTCAGATATTTGACTGAAAATATTTGATGTTTCAGTTGACCCAGGTTCTCCATCCACATTAAGTGTGAAAAGATCTTTCATATCCCGGGATTTAAAGAACCTTTTCTGCTGTGGGTTCTTCAATATCTTATTGGTGAGAAAATGTTTGTAAATCTGACGGTGATACACTTTCTCCTCTATAGTTCCCCGCGTGATCAACCGATACACTGTTACATCCCGCTTCTGACCAATACGCCATGCACGCTCTCTGGCCTGTTAAATGAAACAATGATCTTCGAAATTACATATTGGGATTTAAATTTGAAACCAGAACATTTTCCTCCATCATTGAGAAAATTCAAACAATTTCACAAACATGAATATCAAGACACATAAAATTATTGGAGTTCGTTTAGATTGATAGTTAAGGATGGGAATGGAATAGGGTGATAAAAGAACCCATTGTAAACTTCCCCTTCCATACTACTTTATTCCTCATTTTCTACCCCACATATTATTTCAATCTACTCGCCATAAAATTTGAAACCAGAACATTTTCCTCTGTCATTGAGAAAATTCAAACAATTTCACGAACACGAATATCAAGACACATAAAATTATTGGAGTTCATTTAGATTGATAGTTAAGGATGGGAATGGAATACGGTGATAAAAGAACCCATTGTAAACTTCCCCTTCCATACTACTCTATTCCTCATTTTCTACCACACATTATTTCAATCTACTCACCATAAAATATGCAACTTCTGTTCCTTATATGATCTGTAACCAACTGGCTAAGTGAAGATGGGGGGAAGGGAAGTTTGTCAGTCACATTTCAACAATTTCAAGATCAAAAGGGCATATTCAGTACAAAATTACCTGCATATCAGTTGAAGGATTCCAGTCTGGGTCAAAGATGATCACCCTATTTGCACCTGTAAGATTTGTCCCCAAACCCCCAACTTTGGTTGTTAAAATGAAAATAAATATTTCACTTGAAGCATTATATTCGTCTATTAAAGCCATTCTCTGTTTTACAGGTGTGAGACCATCCATTCTCCGATAAATGTGACCAGAAGCTGTCAAAAAATTCTCAAAAATGTCAAGCATTTGTTGGGTTTGAGTAAAAAGGAGAACTCGGTGACCCTGTTCCTTCCAAACATTAAGTACTTGAGCTACAACTTTCATTTTCCCACTACGTTCTGGATTTCCAAAATCTGGATCACTGAAGGCATGATCCCTTTCAAGTAGATCAGGGTGGTTGCATATCTTGCGCATCACATCAATTCCATAAAGAGAATTTCTGTGTCCATCCAATATTTGCTCCACATCAGTGCTAGCTAAAAATGCTCTATAAGCAGATATTTGCTCCGATGTAAGGCTGCAAAATAGAACATGCTCAGTTTTCTTTGGAAGCTGAGCATTCACGTCAGCCTTCATTCGTCGGAGAAGATAAGGCATGATTAAATCACGCAGCACCACAGCACACCTATGAAATGACAAAGTATATTGATATTATTTGGTATGAAGGCTTGCCTTCAAAGCTAACTAACTCAACATCCCTAGATGAAATACACTGATTATCTAATTAAAAATATTCATCAAGAAGTTTCTTTTGCTTCATTTTCCCTCATCTTAAGGATCACAATGGGTGAATCTGTTGCAACTAGTGATTAGAACAATATAGTTCACTAAATCTTATGTTTGAAGAATTACAATTCACAAAATTCTGTAGAAGTATTTCCTGATAATGAACAAAAAACACCAATGTTTTAAAAAGAAAAAATATTGAACAATTTTTTGAATTGTTGTGCTCCACGTTATTGAACCTTGGTCAATTTACAAGCAACAATAAAAAGAACATGAAAACAACTGACCACCTCGACCTCATATATACCCTCAAAATTTCAATTGGTGTATTATAGCAATTTATCCATTCTGACTTCTATCTGTTATTCAAATTGGTTGTGGAGTTCAATAGTTGGGGTGGTAAATTACACCAGTTGGAAAGTTGATGGGAGCAATTGCAACAACTTTGTTAGAAATTCTAACGAAAATCACGGTGAACATTTACTTGCACATTAGGAATTTTGTTTTGGGGAGGGAGGGTTACTAGAATGAAAGTTCAGGCCAATAGCAACTTAAGTCTCTACTTGACACATTTCATATTTTTGTCCCTAAATTAAGAAAAACTCTACATTTTATTTCTTACACAAAAAAAAAAAAAAATTAACCAAAGTTACAACAGTGTTGAAAACTTGTCCTACATAACAGTACAACAGACCAACTCAACACATATTTAATACCATTATAACTTTGGCTAATAGTAGGCACCATATAAAGTGAAGTTTTAATTAACATTTCACTTTATTTACCCTTCCCCCAACAAAAAATTACTACTAACCAACCTGTATGCCGTGGATACTTGTAATGGTGAAGCATTTGTATATCCACCAACTGCTATAGGGACTGCAAATTCAGCTTCAAATACAGGCAAAACACCCAATTTTCCAGGAAAAACAAAATCAAACAATGACCACAGTTCAGCCAGTTTGTTCTGAATAGGTGCACCAGTCATTATGATCCGGTGTACAGTCTGTAGCTGTTTGCAAACTAAGGTAACTTCAGCATTTGGATTCCTTATTCTATGCCCTTCATCAAGAACAGCATAACCCCATTCAATGTCAAGCAACTGGTCCCCCAATATTCTGAGCTGCTCATAAGTTGTGATAAGTAATCCAGATTCTGATCTCATGACACGATTTATCAGAGATTCCCATTTTCTTGTATTTCTAGATGGCACCTTTTTCTCATAATCATTGTCACTTGAACTGTTTCTTTCAGAGTCTGTTTCTTCGGATTTAGCTCGCTTTTTTCTTGGAGCAGAATCTTGAGCAGAATCATGTAAAAGCTCTACATGGAATTTTGGGTACCACTTTTTAGCTTCCCTTTTCCACTGTCGCAAGAGTGTAACAGGACAGACAATAATGCTGGGTTTGAACATGCCACTAAAATGCAATGCACCAAGAAATGATAAGACCTGGACAGTTTTACCAAGTCCCATCTCATCACCGATAATTCCGCCAGCTCTTTGGCAATGCAATTCCCACAGCCACTGAACACCAACCTTTTGATAGTCAAACAGAGCATCAAATATGTTATCAGGGATTTTCAACCCACCTTCTAATGTTACATAAGAAGATTCCTGATCATCAAGTTCAACATCTTGTTCTTCCAAATTTTCACAACTGGAAGTATCCAAGCAAACATTTTCATTTTCTGCAAAATATTCAATAAATTGAATATGATGTTATGAACATAAACCGAATGTATAATACTTTTGCAAACAAACAAACAAAAAACTCCAGAGTGAAATGAATTAGAACCATATTATGATAGATTACATAGCATTCTCTCCCAACACAACAGATGCCTAATGCACATCTTTAATAAATAGACTATTAATCCAGGGGAAAATTGGATGTATAGGACAATGAATTATCAAGAATCAATGCATAATTAGCTATTCACATACACACAACAGTAAAACAAAAAATCAGCAAGAAAGAAGACACGTCACCATTTGCATATAATCAAATGCTGATAACAAATGACAATTATAGTAAATGATATCCATTCAACTATTTTGAATGGTTCCATATTGGCATCTCCAACAAAGATGTCAAATTTTATGAGTTTATACTTTTATACTTTATACATAAATATCACAATATTTTTTAGCTTCTCCTAGGAATTCAAATATATCATGATGCCTGCAACTTCATTAATAGATAGAAAACTTAATGGTTGTAAGAGCACATATTGACATACTTCTTCATATTCTTTTTTACCTTTCTCCTGTTGTCTGGGTAAATAAGAATTGGGCACAATTTTTCAATGAGAACATTACATTTTAAACATACCACTTTCTTCCAGATGTGTATCTTCGCTAGAAACACGCTTGGTCCATTTCCTACCAGGCAGAGGTCGCCTCTTTTTCTTGTTTGAATCCTTATTCAGCTCCACCTCTCTCTCTAGAGGTTTGGAAGATTGTAGTGGTTTCTTGAGCCTGCGAAAAGGAAAAGTAGGTGCATCAAGCTTTGGTGCTGATTCAAGATCAAGCAGCTTGGTGGTTGGGCGAGATCTAGCTGCCTCAGAGATGGATCTGGCAGCTCTTTCAATACTAGAAGAAGTAAGATCACCAGCATTTTCTCCATCGGCTGCATTATGACTAGTTGACGTTTCAGGTTGTTGAAAGCGGCGCTCAAATCCTTTCAACTTATGAAAGGGGGTTAAAATTCCTTTTCTCACCAGCTCATCCCTTTCCTAGACAATAAGTAGTAGAATATAAGCTCTTCTATTCATACCCTTCACCAAATATATCCATAAAATTTGCTACACTCTTGGCATTTTATAACACAAAAAATAACATTTATAAAATATAAGCACTATTTTAGAATAAGAAACAAGTACCAAAATAGAACAAAAGAACTGTAAATTACTATCAAACAAAACTCACTGTTTCAACAAAGCCTGCAGAGGCTGCATCCAGAGCAGCATCAAAACCATCATCATCATCAAATGAGACTTTCTTCAGCCGCTTTCCCGTGCTTTTGTTTGATTTATTCTCCTCTTTAACCTTCCTCTTTGATTTCCATTCTTCCCTAACTAAACTAAGGATCAATTCTTCATCATCAACTCTTTTGGAAGCATCATCCTTGTACAAATTCAAAAGCTCTTCCTCTAACTGAGCTTTCGTCTTCTTCAGGCTGCTCAGCCTATCAGCAGCAAGAACACGCTGAAGGTTTGAATTGTCAGAGGAATCACCATCAGCAACTCCTCGCCCCGACCCGTCCTCACCACCATCATTACACTCTTCACTATTTTCAACATTACCGAACTGTTCAACAGTGGAGGCAACCGCGTCTATTTCAAATTGAACAGCTCTCAACTTCTGAACAAGTTCAGCTTTAGCATTGGCCAATGGATCAACATTTTCAGGCAAATCAGAACGTTCTTCCTTGGCACTACCTTCAGCTTCAGTAACGGTAACTGAATCATTCGAAGCCTACAAATTAAACATCCTAACCGTCAAATACTCAAATCCTAACGCTTTTCTTTCAAAGAAAACACCTACACCACTGCGCTTATGAATTTCAACACCGAGTTCTAGGTTAAAGTTTAGCACGAATTTCAAAGAAAACAGAACCAGTAAAAGTCGAATAAAAACGCAGAAGAATAAAAGCAAAATGCTGAAGAGGCGGAAACTGATTATACCTTTTCCAAAACATCGCGTTCAATGTCTTCGGGATTGGCAGACTTTACGCCCAAACTAGTGAGCAAAATTCGATCCTCTTCTTCCTCCATCGGATTATCGAAACGCTAGCGAGTTCTGGTGATTATCATGGTGTGGTTGTGGCGGAACTCTAAACCTAGCCGCCAAAACAGAAAACGTTGATAATTTTCGCCGTAACTCAATGGCATTAAATCTCTGTTCGACGATTGCGCTACAAATGAAAAATGAAAGATGCTTCTTCTTCGTCTTCGATTCCCGTTTGGAAGAGAGGAGTGGGTGGGTTTTGTTCGGTTTCACCCCTCTATGTTTCCTACTTGGGGGACGCCACGTCTTAACGCTGGAATGAGTCGTCGTTTGCTTCTTGCGCAAGATTAAACTTTTTCTTTTTAACAAACCCTTACATGATTATTTTTATACATTTTAATTTATTTATATCCCAATAATGAATTCACAAATAATGAATGTATTCATTTATATCTCAAAAATGATAATGACTTCTAATGGGTGATGAATACAATGAAATAGGAAAAGTATTAGCATATTGTCTAATGAAAACCATAGAAACAAAACCCTTATATACAAAATACACTTTTATTCTGGCTCAAAATCAATTCCGTGTAAATATTGTGATAGGTATTTTCACATATCTCAAAAAGCTCATTGTCCACTTTGTTACAAAAATTTTTGTATTAAATATGTTAAAAAACACATGAATATACAGGAAGTACCTTGTTTCGAAAAATAAGAGAATGCAAATAAATGACGCAATAAAGATTTAACAGATACTAGAGTTTCTGTATTAGAAACTCGCATAAATCATCTAGAAGAAAAAATTATTCTTTTAGAAAAAACTATAAAAGGGAAAACTAAAATAGATTTCCCAGAGTCTAGCCAGTCTTATATAGAAAACAATATGATGGGAGCTATGGAATGTATCTCATTAGTATGTAATAAACAACAACTAATAACTCTAAAAGTATTAGTTAAATTAACATTTCAAAAAACAAAAAATATACCACCAATAGAAAAAATAACACAAGCATTATTAGATACAGGATGCTCAGTCATATGCAAAACTATAGTTCCACAATACAATATAACAAAAAACAAACACATACGAAAAATTAGAACCATGACAGGAGAAATTATGATAAATAATGAAGAAGTCAACAATGTTACTCTTCAATTTAGCACAAATTATGAATTGTTTGGTTATAAAACCTTTTATAAAGACAATGAGGGTAGAAAACCTAGTTTCCTCAAAACAAAATATGATTATTAGCTTAGATTTTATTCTAGGACAAAACAGATCTGTCACTATAAACAAAGATTATGTAATGATTAGTGATAAAACCCAAATGACACCAATAGTTAGCGGTGATTCATCAAAACAAGATACTCTTCATAATGAGTGTCCTTGTGAAAATCCAAATCTTCCTGGTACATATGATTGTATTATAGATTTACATTACATATTAGATGATACAGTGGAGACCTTTTCCTCAATAAAAATCTTAAAATCTATAAAATTTGAAAACATACAACAAATTCTTGATAGGTTAAATAAAACAAATATAATAGGAGAAGATCCTACAAAATTTCGGGATAGAGATCTCATAATTTGTAAACTAGAAATAATTAATCCAAATTTAATTATTAAAACAAAAGACATTCAGTTCAACAATTGGGAACAAGAAGAATGTCAGAATCATATACAAAATCTTTTAAAACTAAAAGTAATAGCACCAAGTGTTAGCCCACACAGATGTCCAGCTTTCATAGTTAACAAATCTTCTGAACAAAAAAAGGGTAAGTCTAGAATGGTTTACAACTACAAAAGATTAAATGATAACATGGTAGAAGATGAATATTTAATTCCATCTAAAGACGTTTTAATAAACCGAATTCAAGATATCAAGTGGTTTTCAAAATTCGACCTTAAAAGTGGATTCCATCAAGTAAAAATAGACCCAGAATCAATAAAATGGACAACATTCTCCTGTTCAGAAGGATTATTTGAATGAAATGTTATGTCGTTCAGTTTAAAAAATGTTCCTGCTATTTTTCAGAGAAAAATGGACAATATTTTTAAAGACATTAAATATTTTACATGTGTTTACATCGATGATATACTAGTATTCTAAAAAATAAAAAATGATCATTTTCATCATTTAAAACAAATTTTGTATAAATTGGAACATTACGGATTAATACTTTCAAAATCAAAAATGGAAATTTGTAAAAATTTCATTGAATTTCTTGGAACAGAAATTGGTAATGGAACTATAAAACTCCAACCTCATATTTCAAAGAAAATACAGGATTTTCCAGATAAAATGGAAGATATAAAAACACTTAGATCCTTTTTAGGACTTTTAAATTATGCAAGAAACTTTATTCCTAATTTAGGAAAATACACATCTTCTTTATATAATAAAACTTCATTAAAAGGAGAAAGAAAATTTAATTTTGAAGACATAAAATTAGTCTAGAACATAAAACAAATGGTAACAAATGTACCAATTTTACAATTATCATTAGATTCAGATTATTTAATAATTGAATGTGATGGATGTGAACTTGGATGGGGAGCAATCCTTAAACGAAAGAAAAATAAACATTTACCAAAAACAGAAGAATAGATATATAGATACGCTTATGGTAAATACACAACAAAACCCAAAATTTATAAAACTAGCACCGACTACGAGGTCAATGCCATTATACATGCACTGGATGCATTCAAATTATTTTTTATAGATAAACAAGAAATAACAATCAGAACATATTGTGAAGACATAGTATCTTATGGGAAAAACCAAATTAACAATGACAAAAAGCCCCATAAAAGGTGGTTACTTTTCAAAGATTATATAAATTTCTCTGGAAAAGACATACATTTCGACCATATTAAAGGATCTGAAAATACATGTGCTGACATTCTTTCCAGGTACATCAGGTGAATATTCACTAAGACACAATTTTTTTTAGGTCAGCATGATGGAAGCTACAAAGAAAAGAGTCTTGGCCCTAAATAAGTAAAGTCTCCCTTTATGGCGGAACAATATACAAAATTTGGCAAACAGGAATTGCCAATACTTACAAATATCTTCCAATATCCGAGAAGAGATCACACAAATGTCAAATTAAATGTTTTAATTGACAATATTTGGAATATTCTCAAATATACCACACAAAATGAACACCAAGTTACAAGGGTGAAACAAAGCATTATTAGTGCATTATACAGCTTTTGCAGTCAAGACAATAAAGGAGTAGCTTTAGCATCTCCTGCCTCTCCTTCTAGGAAAGGATTTACACATTTTACCCTAATAACAGGCAAAAACAAAGGTGTTTATACTTCATTCAAAGACCTCACTGAGGCCAAACAAGATCAGTTTTGGTCTACATACAAAGATTTCTATTCAAAAGAAGAAGCCGAAATGGCAGTTAAACTAGAAAGAATCGATGAAGAAAAAATCAAGACTGCCCTACAATTTGAGCCTCTTGTTCAAAGCCAAACTTATGTAACTGCTGCTTGCAGTATCTATCCGCAAATAAATCCAAATATTCTTCTAGAAAAATTTGGACTAATACAGGATTTTTTGTTTGAAGTCCACTCCGAAAACACAAATTATAATGGGTTATTTGTTAAAACTCAAATCTACTTCAATACCAAAAACTCTTGCTTAAAGTCATCTGAGTATTGTAAGATAGTAGAAAAAGATTGTGTTTGTCAGATCAAGTTCATTATCAGAAGAGCTTAAATTGATTTGAGTTCCTTTAAACCTCAATTATACAGGGATGTATTAATAACTCCAATGATTCTACTAGAATCTGGATGCCTTCATTCGATAACAATACCTCTCACAGACAAATTTTCCTCACTGTCCCCTGTTCTAAATTCTGTTATTAATGACATCCAAGCTGAACATATGATAAATGTGGCTTTACAGATTATCACTTCCCCCAGAAGTGCCATAAACCCTGACAGTATAGCTACACATGTCATAAAAATTTTCACTGAAACAAATCCAGAGTATCATACTTCATTTGAGCATGATCCATTAAAAGGACTGTCTCTCAACAAAAACAAATTGTATCAATACAATCTCCGGAAAGCATTTGTAGAAGGGTCAAATTAGAATTTCTCAAAAAGGGATACCCAAGATTTTACTCTTCTAAAAGAAACAAAAAACACAAAGTTATATTGGAAAAAAATAATGGGGAACAAATTTCACCCCTTTCCAATATAATCAAATCTTTCTCTTGTTAAACATTTTGAAAAGGAAAGGTTATACAAAGAAATTTATGAAGAGACTGACTTCTATGGCCAAAACACTCCTGGACAAATATCTTTCCCTTCCAACTGTGATGATAATGAAGACCAAAGTCTTCCAGAACAAATGGAAGAAGAGATTACTGATTTGTCTGCAATAGCTCGAGTTAGACGAGCTAACTAAATTTTACCTGTGACAAAGTAATTTTACTTCTTTATTGAAGTAATAAACTGAAGGGTAAAATGACTGACAAAACAGGTTACCAGTTACAAAGTAACCTTTGCAGCAGGTTACTAGTCATAAGGTTACCCTCTCAACCAGTTTTCGATTACACATGTGTCTATAAAAGGACCGTAAGACTCTTATGCGGAGCAGGTTGAAAAACCACACACCTTCCTCTATAAAAACTTCTTCCTCACACTCTAAATCTCTTGTAAAAATTTCTCAGTATCAATAAATTAGAAGTTGTTCTGCATCCCCTTTTTTTCCTCTATATCTCCCCTTTCGTAAGTTTTCTTTCTTTAACTGATTAATATTTACTTTAGGCATGGAGTAGTTTTCATATAAGGTATCTTCGGATACCTTAAGTAATATTTATTAGAGATGCGATGATCATTTAAAGGCTTATCATATATGGGTTGTATAGTTTTATTTTTCCTTCAAGATTATAAGAAGATGTTTAACTGGCTTTGCTAGATTCAGTATCTTATAATTTTTTTTTTCATAAATCACCTCTACCTTTTTTCCTCTATCTTTAGGTTGTATAGTTTTATTTTTCCTTCAAGATTATAAGAAGATGTCTAACCGGCTTTGCCAGATTCAGTATCTTATAATTTTTTTTTCTTAAATCTCCTTTTTTTCCTTCAATCTCCTCTATCTTTTGGTATCAGAGCATGGTTTCATTTTTTTTTTTGGTTTCATGAATATATATATATCTGTCAAAGTGTATAGTGTTTGCTAGGATACCCATGATAGTTTATGGTAGTAATAGGCCATTGTAAGGCCTTTGTAAGACCATCTTTTTCTACCTCTATGAGTTAAGAAACACGTGCAGATTGCGACACTAAGTTCAGATATATATATATAAAAAAGTTTTAAATTTCTGATAAGCCTTAATCTGTTGATACCTTAATCTGTTGTCTAATTATGTTTCCATCATTAGCAAATTGTGAAGTAAACAATCTCTGTATAAGAGAACAAAAATTATAAATGTTTGGTCCTGGTTCAATGACTAATGTATATAGGTCATTGGGGAAATTTTTCTTAAAAGATTCTCATCCAGATCTAGCAATATCACCTAGATATGTTTCTCCTTTAGCAACCATTTCTTGAGAATATTGTACATCTTTCTCATGATGGATTCCGTAATCTCGAATTACAGTAGATGTCCATTGTTCAATGTATGTTGGAAGAAGTTGAGGATCTACACCTCCTATGTTTAAAAGTAAATTTGGGATTTGGAAATTAGGTTCAACTGGTAATCTTTTACCGTGTGACATGTATTTATTGTCACTAAGTACAATATTTTGTATAGTTTCTCGAGGAACAAATCCCGAAGAATAAATTTGTGTACCGGCAGGATCTAATCGATAATTGGTAAATGTAGATCCTTCATATTCATTTATTAGACCTATTTTTGTATTATCAGATGTTGTGGATAAGACATTTTCATCTTCATTTTTGTTTATAAATTGATGAAGAAAATCTTCTTCTTCAAACTATAATTTATTCAAAAATGTATTTATTACATAAGTAATTTCATCATTTTCTTGAAGTCGTATAACCTCATTTGTTTCAGAGGGAAAGTTTTCCCAGGGTTCCCAGTTTAGGTTGTCTAAAATACCTTGCCTAAACATGGCTATATTTTGTTGATGATGATTCCACTTTTCTTTAGTAATATCATCATCTTCTTCATCATAATTTTCTATGATGTTCATCATACAAATATTTTCATTATTAGGAATAGAGGATGTACTATCCCGTCTGTTTTGTTCTAAGTCCATAATTGGAGTATTTTTGTAATCTGTGAAGCTTAAACTAAGACCTTTAGATCTATTATGTAGAATAACAGAATTTGGATTTGTGATAGGGTTACGCTCTTTCCTTTGTAAATGAGTTTGCCATAAATGACCCTCATTACTTCTTGTAAATGCCTGAGCTGGCAAAAATTGTGTACCATAAGAGCTTATTGCTTCCTCTAATGGTCTTGTGTCAATTCTATACATGGAAGAAATATAGTTACTTATTCTTCCTATGAAAGTAATATCTAGATGTAGGTTATCTCCTATCCAATTTGGTCCAAAAACCTATGGTTTGCACTTCTAGACTAATGTGGTTTACAAAGTTTGGAAGAGTTAGAGTGAAATTTGGAGCAAGATATATAAGTGAAATGGGCTGATTTAAGTCAACCTTTAAGATTCCAATAACACTCTGAGAATCATTGTTTTGAAATCTTGTATCATGGAGAACTATTAAAGCTCTCGCTCCTATCATATGTCTAGCTAAGGATCTAACTCCTATAGTAATTAATCCCATGTGAACATATCTTCCATGTTGGTTTAGAAGTTGTCTGGCAGTTTGTTGAGATATTAAAGGAATTATCTCATATGTATTATCAGGAAGGTGGAAATCTTTTATCCTCCTATATCTGTAAAGGCTCGTTCTTTTTGAACTTAACCATCCTATATTGTATAGTTGCCTTGGATTCAAATAATCAATCCTTGAATTTGATCCTATTTATGTGTTTTGATGTATATCTACTAGGTCTTCTAATCTTCTGACATTAGTAGTTCTTCTTCTGTTTAGAAATCTATCTAAGATTCCTGGATGTTGTATGAGATTTTGTCTCCTGGTATGATGTTCCCTTAACCTTCAAGAAATTCCTGGAAACCTCTTAGGTGTTTGGTTTCTATTGGTTGTACTATCCATATAAATATCTTGTAATTATGTTTGTGAAATATTATTTTGTTTTAAATTCATATTTAACTAACAATTTTATTTTCCTTTACATGATTATTTTTATACATTTTAATTTATTTTTTTTGGTTACATACATTTTAAAATTTAAATACAAAGAGTTAGAAGTTAAAAGTTAAAAATTAAAAATTATGAATAAAAAAAATTAATTAATATACATGGTGAGTTTAAAGATTTTTACACTGATATTTCATCATAATCCTTCAATCATAGGAAATTTGGTTGACTTTACTCCTTATTACTTTAAAAGTCATATAAATGAAAATAACAAAATTGAGTTAGTTATCAAAATTGGTGACATCATTTCGTTTAAATGATCATTTTAACAATAGATAATTAATATGAGAAAAAAAATTGTGTACTTATAGTATAAAAAATTTAAGTTTTACACTGACATTTAGTCACAATATTTTATTTATGATAACTTTGTTGAATTTACTACTTAATATTTTAAAAGTCATATAAACAAAAAATTGTAATTGAACATTAGTGTAAACTTTGTTTACACTGTTAGTACATGCTAATTAAACTCAATTAATATATTATTTTTTATGTAAAATGTAAACAAAAAATACATATAGAAAATTTGAAATAATAAATCAAATTTAGCATAATAAAAAAAGTAAAAACATTGGCTACATTTCTATTTTATTATTGAATTTCACTATAAGTGAGACACCTACTCACCTAGATTACATCTTTTAAATATGTCTTAATTTCACTTATATAAAATCATCTAGTTAATTAAATAAAATCATTTTAATTAACTTATATCTAATTTTGTCCACTCTACCAATGTCCAAAAAATGTTACAATATATCAATTTTAAGTCATTAAAATGTTAGCTTAATAGATATGTGAAATCATAGCTAAGAGCCTTTGACAATTTCTATTCTATTATCATTTTATTCTCATATAATTTTATAAAATAAACACAATTTCATTATGTTATTTGTTCATAATGTAACATCATTCATTACAATGATGAGCGGTAATAAAAATAGTAAATAATGACTAAAACAACAAACTTTGAATTTAAAGGTCTATAATATTTTTATAATATTAAAATAAGGTAATTAAATATTTGAATCCTTACAAAGCATATTATCAAATATGGGCATCTCTAAAGAATATAATAGATAGTTGAAATAATTACAACGACATCCATTCTAAATTACTACTAAGTAAAAGAAAGAAAAATCTAAATAATGAACTAAGTATTCATGTCTCCTTAGTCTAAACAATTTCTTCCTCTCCAGGATATGAAAATAACATTTTTTAATGAGATGAGACTCTCAATGAATAAAATGAATTCCAAAAGGGTTCACAAATAACGTTGTTCTCAGCCGGTGCAAAATCCGGAGAAATCCAACATGGTACTCTCAATAAAAAATGTTTATATACATGAAATATAATTTAATTCAAATAATCTATAATAATAATAATAATAATAATAATAATAATAAGAGTTTAATTAGTATTCACTATCAGTGTAAAAGTTTTTACATTAACATTCAATCACAATATTTAATTTATGATAAGTTTATTGACTTTACCAATTAATATTTTAAAAGTCATAGAATGAAAATATATGTTTAAATATCAGTGTAATATTAGTTTACATTATGAGTGCTTACTAGTTAAATTCTAATAATAATTCACACGATAAGAAAATAGTTAACACCCTCATGCACACATAAGAAAATAATGATACTCATGATCACTCAATCCCACTCTAGATTCCCAAAACCAGATGTATTCGTAAAAGATCTATGAGCTTATATTTTGTACAATGACATCTCATTGTCTTCTCGTGCTATTATGGAGTGTCCTGAATCTCTTCTCAATCCCAAATTGAAGTATATGAAATCCTTCCCCATATTGAATAGAAATATTTCATACATCCATCCCAAATAAATGTATCTTAAATGATTATGAAATAAATATCAATTAATCAAACAAAACAATTATTATTTAAAAAGTACATATGTACTATTGCTATTCTATATATATAATGGGCTAAAATTTATCTAAAACCTTTCAACATATTATTTAATTTACAAGTAAAGTTTCAACATTGAGGATTTGAAATTATAAGGCAAAGTAGCATTCAAAATAAATTAATTGAAGAAGTGCAATCATTAATTTCACAAAATACCCATCTTTTTATTTTTTTCTTTGTATATAATACTAAAAAAATGAAATATACATGAATGATTTTAAAAGAGTGTTTTACTCACATGTTAAAACAAAATTTTACAATTTTAGTTTATTCTTCTCTCTTCTTTCTCACTCCTTTAATATACAATTAATCTATAATTCTTTGAAGGAAATTGATTAACCCTTCATTTCGGTCTCTCTATCCTTTCTATTTTACAAAAGATTAGTTTATGATTAAAATTTAAAATGAAATCTGATATTCTTTTATCATATCTTACTTTTATTTTAAAACTAATATTATTTTAAATATTCTTAGTATATTTTGATTAAAAACTGTTGATAATGTAATCTTTTGATTTTTTTAACAAACATATCTTCTCTTAATTGAATAATTACAGGAATTATTTGTATTTAAATTTTGGGATCTATTCTGTCACGAATTGTTATTGTTGTTTGGCATAAACATAATTAATTATATGTATTTTAATTAAACAAATTTCAAAATTCCACTTTTTTAAATATATGTACGTTGGTAAATTGGACTTTTTATAAATAATATTTTTTTCTTACTTTAACAAATTACTCTTATTCAAATATTTTGTTTATACATCAAACAACAACACTTTTTTTTCCCTTTCATTTCTTTCCTTTTTTTTTTAACTCTCTCATTTTTTTTATAAATGAATAAGATTATTTTTTTTCTAAAAGAATATTATTATTCATTAACAATATTACATTAGATTGTATATTCGTATAAGTTTAATTTTTATGTAATTATGACTTTGAATTAATTGAGATACTTATTTAAAAATTAGTAAAGCTAGCATTCATAATAATCTATTAATAATTATATATATACGAGAGTTTAAAATATATATTTTAATTAAACTTAACTATTTTTAATAAATTTATAAATAAAGAATCGATAATTGTCTGATACAGAGTAATTTTATTATGGTATTGAGCTTATGTTAATAAGATAGGTTAGTTTCTAATTTATTTATTTATTATTAGTTGGAAGTTTGTTTGAATGTTTAAGATGATGAATTTTTTTTCTGAAATTCCGTTAAGTTGTAAGAAAAGAAAATGTGAGAAAAGAAAAAAAAAACGAAAAAGAGTGAAAATTGAAGTTGACTGGTTGTGTAGAAATTGGTGTGAAAATATGAAAATTTATAAATTAAAATTATTATAATTAAAAAATTACTATATATTTATGATTTGTTTTTTATAAACAAGGTAATTTTGAAATGATCAAATTTATTTACATTTTTCTTCATTTATATGTATGTTTTGGGAAAAAAATAATGTGAATTCACTATATTAGTGAAGGTTTCTTTGTTATTGAACTAAAAATATAATACTTTTTGTCTTATTCTCCTACACATTCCTCTCTCCACTTTAGGTGCAATGAAGGGCTTTAGAGTAAAGCTAATTCTAAAGAGCATATTCTGTTTAACATGTTTAGGAACATATTAAAATAAGACGAGTAATATTATGACAAGTAGGATTAGTTGGTTCGTTATTAACTTAAGCTTGTATATGGTCAAACATGATTTTTACTGTGTATTATAATTATAAGGTATCTATATAATGTGTCTACTTTGTATGTATAATATTTCAATTTTTATTTTAATAAAATTTATGTTATATAGTTACTGCATAATTAGTAGTTGAATGGTTATCACTTATTCTCTTCACTCTTATTTGAATTGTGGAAAAAATTGATGTTCTTCAACTAGAGCAAGAGAATATCAACATCAACAACTTACACAGATGAATTTGAGCATGTTTATCAACCATTGTCACATTGATACGTTGTTATCAATTTTCCCGTAAAAGGTTAGATTTTCAACTTCGTCGGTGTAATAAACTCTATCTTTGAAGTTCTTCTTGTGGTTGTTACATGGAGGAATATGTGCATGTTCATAGACCATCGTGGCATTTATATATTGTTATCCATTCTCTTATAAAAGGTCAAATTTTGAACTTGAGTAGTACAACAAATTCCATCTGCAATGCTCTTCGTGCATATGTGTAATAAATTTCATCTTCTAACTTCTTCACATGGGTGTGTAACAAATTCAATCTTCAAAATTCTTTGCATTTATTATTAGGTATCATTATTATCTATCCTATGGGTGATTATAAATAACAATCTAAGTTGTAAGGTCATGTTGTGCAATCTTTCCTTGTTCGATAATAAGCATCAAATGTTTAGGATATGTTTTAATTTTATGATTCATTTGTTGGAATTTGTTTATGGCAATCCAATTGATATACAAGTTACAAATTTCAAACATTGCGATTTTGGTGAATTTATTCTTATTAAAATGAAAATATATCTTCAAGTGTTGTTGCATAATTTTTTTTATCATCTTATTTGTAGCATTCACACACACACACATATATATATATATATATATATATATATATATATTTAATGTCATATTTATCTAAAATGCATATGCATAATTTTGAGAATGAAGTTTTTGTTATTTTTTAAAATGACAATGAACGTAAGTTTTGTGAGATAGATTTTCGAGGAGAGAGTAGAAGTGATACTAATAATGACAATGATTGTGATAATGATAGTGGGAGTGGAGTGAACGCTAAGGTGACAACCAAGGTACAATGGGTGAAGACAGCGTGAATGATAGTGAATTTCAATACAAAAGTGTGTTGGATTTGACACTCAAAGACATAAATAATTTAATGTTATGTAGTCCTAAAAGTGCATATGATTTTTATTTTTCATATGTCAAGGTCCATGGTTTTGCCATTAGAAAACATCAGTTTCATTATGATATAAATGACAAAGCTAAAGTACGTGTATTTGTTTGCAGCAAAGAGGGATTGAGAGCAAAAACACATTACATTAGGGATTAAAAATGAGCTTGTAGACCTCTCACACAAGTTCAATGTTTAGCAAAATTGCGTGTAAGATTAGATACCACCAAAAAATAGAAGGTTGTGTCTTTTCATGTGCCTTGTAATCATACATATACCCTTCAAATTTTGTTCCTTTAATTTGTACCCACCATAATATGACAAATACAAACAAGACGTAGGTTGATTCCCTTCATGCATAGGATTTTCAAACATCTCAATTTATAGGTTACATAATGGATCAACAAAGATCGTTTTATAGGTGCTAGCTTCAACACGAAGGGTTTGTTTAATCATTTTGAGTAAAAAAGGTATTGTAAAATTAAATATGAAGATGTATTGGCTGCTTTAATTAGGTTACAAGGCAAGGTTGATAATGATTGTATATTTTTTTTGAAGATACTTGATGTAATCAATGGTAAGCTTGCCTACCTATTTTGGGTTGATGGGTAAAGTAGGGGTGATCACCAATATTTTGGAGAAGTTGTTGCATTTGAAAACACATGCAAGAAGAATATGTATAACAAATCTTTAGTTATATTTTCAAGTAAGAATCACATGGTTAAACTGTGGTTTTTGGATGTGCTCGTGTTTCACAAGAGAGTACTAAATCATATAAGCAAGTTTTACAAAGTTTTCATGACACAATTTGCAATAAGCATCCAATTACTGTTGTTACAAGTGACGATAGTGCTGTAAAGGAAGCAATTAAATAAATATTTACAAATGCAACTCATAGTCTCTGTGCGAGATATTTGCAGAAAAATGCATGTGAGAATGTTAAGAATCTAAAATTTTTAGTTGATTTTAAAACACAATGCATGCTAATTTTGTACTTAAAAGGTTTGAAGATATTTGGTCTTATATGATTCTTAAACATCAGTTTCAAGAGAACAATTAAGTTGTTAAAGTACGAGAACTTATTTTTGTCGGTCACTGCATATATTTGCCACAAGTTTTTTACTGGCATACGAACAACTTCAATATGCGAATTAAATTATAAAAAACTTATGTTAAGAGGATAAATACTATTGGTAAGATGTTGTATGATATTCAACTATAATTAAGAGATTATAGGTACAATGAGTTGGTTGCATATTTCAATTATTTCTATACAAATCCTTATTTAACAAACTCTTTTGAAGTGTTTGAGGATTATGTTGCAAAAATTTCTATTTGTAGTGTTTTTAACCCGATGAAAAAGCAAATAGTAGATGCAAGTGAATTCAATGTTACTTAGTTGACTGAAACGGGTAATCAATCGATTTTTAGAGTTGACAAATTTTGTCAACGACACTTACAACGTGATGACCTGGATTTGTGATATTAATGAATTCTACTAATATGATATGATTAAATTTATCATAAGCAAAGTGTATATGAGTAAATTGGGATTAAATGAGAACACTAATATATATATTAAATTTATTATGAGATAAACGATGAGATTCAATGTACTTTCTAATCTAACATCCCTCTTGAGTATTTATGATATGATTTTATCAGTTTCGTTCTCATTAAGTAATTTAGTTTGATCCTTCAAAACTAAATCCTAAGATACTAACTTCTCATCATGATTCCTTAATGAGTTAAAGTTAGTACCAATATTCATCCGTATAAACTTGAGAAATACTAGCTAACAGTATCAAATCTATTCCTAAAACTCAAAACCATTAAGTATTTGAAACAGATCGAGTTTCCAAAAATGTTTTCCAACAAGATTCGAAAACCTTACATCATAAAATTGTTTATGAGACCAGATTAAGCAATGAACGCAGAATCAAACACAACTGATGAAATAGGAATCATATATATATCAAGAAAGAATCAATTAGGAGTTACATTGAGTCCAATAAAAAAAGTTTAGCCTCTCATGGAGAAGGACATTACAAGCCAGAAGAGAAGAGAAAGAGACTACAAAACAAGAAGAGAATGTAAGGACGAGTCTCCTTTTCTTTCGAACTTTGTTTTGTTTCTTCTTCTTTTTTTTGCAGGTTGTGTCCACCTCATTTTTTTTCTCTCCTGTTTTTTTAAATCAGCCAATCAGTGTGACAGGGCATCAAGAAAGAGAAAGATCCACTCAGCACCTTATAATCCGCTGAGTAGATTAGAGAGTCATTCAAGGTGAAGAAAGCTAATCCACTGAGCGCACATGTAATCCACTGAGCGAATTTAAGTGGACATGAGCTTGTGCTTGCAACCCTAAATCCGCTGGGCACCTCAAAATGGGCTGAGCAGATTTGCCCCTGTGAGTCTCCTTTCTTTTCCTTAAGTCCTGCATAAAAAAAAGGTGTACAAAATGAATCTTAAGTTGTACATTTTGTTGAGGAACAAAAAAATTCTTACTTTTTCATCAATTTGATACTTTGAAGAAAATTACAAGGTAAAATGTCACAAGCCTAATTGTTAATGTAATTCATCCTAATTTAGACACTTTACAGTTGATTGGATTCCTCACCAACAAACTACTAGAATTGAGAGAGTGATGCAAGAAGAGTGAAAATCTAGAAGTTTTCTTTAGAGATGCCTACAATACTACAAAAAACATATTTTACAACATGGATTTAAAACATTTTTTTTGTCAAATGTTTTAATAAAAAACACAGTGACACATTTTTATTTTTTGCAAAGTTGTGTACATCATTTTTTTCAAAAGCAATGTAATATATAAATATTAAAAAAATTCCTATAATAATTGTTTTAAAAAGTTTAACAAAATATCTTTCTTATCTTATTTCTTCCATATGCTTTTTCCTTTCCTACCTTGACACACTAAAAATTCTGTCTTCCAAATCTATCATCTCTCTCTGTCTGTACGATTGAAGCGGGTGAAGTTAAGGTTAGGGGAAAAAGCGAGTGAACTCAAGGTTGGGGTGAGGGATTTTGGTGAGAAATAGTCACGCACCATGGTGAGTTTTTATTTTTGCTTTATTTTTCTTTTTTGTCAGTTGGTTTTTTTATTTAAGGGTTAGGGTTTTGAAAGATTGAGATTTTTATTGTTCGTTTGATGTTGGTAGTTTTGTGGTGTTTTGACTTTCTTTTTCTTTGGATTCGATTATTATATTGTATTCCTTGTTTTTTTATGAAATTTAAATTTTGATTTTCATTTATGATTTTTACCTTATGACCCTTACTCAGTCGAAGAAACTATTCTCTCAAAGACCCACTCATCCCTTTTTCTCCCTAGAGACACATAATGTCTAAATCTCTGTTTTTTGTCCGATCAAACAAAGAGAAAAAGTAGAGAATTTTGCAATTTTGTTTTTGTTCCATACAATTTTGTTTTCATTTTCAATGGCTAGGCCTAATCAGGAGGCAATCGAGACCTTTGTTAGCATCACTGGCTGGGCTTTTTTCTTTACAGACTGTTTAAGAGTTAAAATATTAAAATAGAGTGATTTTGTGAAAAATTCTCAAAATGGAGTAGTTTTGGACGAACCTGCCACATGAGTTGGTGGTTTGCAGAATTTTGTTAGAAATCGACAACTTGCCATTTTGGGCCCACACACAATGAAAACCGGCAACTTGCCGATTTCGGTTATTTGGTGAAAATGGGTTCCCAAAAAGCCAATTAATATGACGAGTTGGACTTACACTGCAACATTACATAGGAAAGAAAATAATAAACATGTTTTTAAAAAATAATGAAGAAGAAAAATTAAAATTATTGATAAATTAATAATTTTAAAAAATTAGTAAAATCATATATTGACAGATTTTAATTGTTAAGTTAAAAATTTTGAAAAATAATTATTAATATGTAGAATTTATAAATTTAATACAAATATTTAATTTAAGAAAAAGAAAAGAGATAAATTATATTTTAGGACCTAAATAAGGCATGAAATAATCTCTAAATACAATAGAAAGTCTGGATAGTCTTTTAATATTATTTAAAATCTTAATTTAAATATAGTGTATTTGGTGTTCATGTGAAAGTCCAGATAAAAGATAATTTATGCAAAAACTAGTTTATTTATTAGTAATAATATTTTTAGAAAATTAGTATAACTTATAAACATATTTTTTTAGTGTAAGACACTCATTATAACTTATTTAAAAATGTATTTAGCAAACAAAATTATAAACGAAAATAATATAATCTAAATAATAAAGAAAATAATATAATCGGAATAATAAAAACTTACAAATTTATTTTTTTCTATACCAAAATTTTCCAATGCTTTTCAATATTTTCCTTAAGCTCCTACAATTTTTTTCTATCTCCTTTCTCTGCAAATTAGGCCTTAGGCCCAAACAGCCATCTTGCTTGACGGTTTGGTGCCACTTGGCAAAACATCTCCAAACTGTCATCTTACTTGTCGGTTTTCACACGTCGTGACAAGTGTCACCTCCCCATTGAACCCGTCATTTGACTTGTCAGTTTCAAATATTTTTTTTTTTCAAACTTCCAGATGAGTTTCCGGTTTGAATCAATACTTTTTTACTATTATTATTATACTATGTACGGAAAAAAACCTCACTGGCTGGCCTAATCATAAAACTACTTAATTGGCTTTTAATTGGGATCCAAAGCAAAAAAGGTTATGGAATTTTCAATCGTTGTTTCATACTTAAAGGTTTTTGTGCACTGCTATATCATTTCACTAATTTTTTTATATTTTATATTAGCTTATTATTATTTGCTATAAAATTTTACAAATGAGACTTGATTAGTATATTGGTGCGTTCTTTCTTTTGGTGAAATTTAACACTAGGTTGATTGGTTTTTTCCCCCTTTCCTCAAACATAACATATGTATTGATTGTCTAATACTTTTTGGAATCATTGTATTTAGTTATAGGATGTCGCCTTTTCTAAAGGGACAATTTAAGTGAATCAGGGTTGCACCTATTTGCTAGTAAGTTGCAAGCATTATTCTATGAATATAGAAAATACATAATCTGATCTTACCAATGCATTTTTTTTTTCTTGTAACTTGATATGATAGTGATAAGATGGGCAGAAATAGACATTGGCCTTGGCAATATATGCTTTAATGTTTTATGTTTAACTAGGGTAGTGTTAGAATCTGCTTTGGAGTAAATGCTTTGGAGTAATATGCCTTTAAAGTTTTGGCATATGTTATGATGAAATGGTCTCTAGTTTAGCCATTTGTCTAATCTCATATGATTTTTCATCAGATGCTTAATTACAGATGAGTTTGGAATCCTACTGCTTATTTTAATAGGATTCTTTTATAGGTTATCCATTACTCTTATGTTTCTGCTTCTAATTAGTCTACACAAATTTTCTAATTGTTATCCTATAAAACTAGTATTTGGTGATTGATTTATTTGTACAGAACAAGATATGTTTAGCATATGTAACTAAGACTTTAGTGATAAGGTCAAGTAATTGTTTTTATATCTTCTCTTTATTTGTAATTGTTTCATGAGAGGAGCACGGTGTAATCCCAATGAAGCAGTGAATGCACATTTTAGTGAAGGAGACAAAAATCTAATGACTAGGTATACTTTCTTTTTTCATTTTATAAACTGGTTATTATTGGAAAATATAACTTTTAGTTAATGTTGCTATTTATTTATCCTGATGATGAATATCTTGCATCATTACAAGCAGACAGAGAAAAAGAATTGATTTATTCTTAATCTTTGCACTAAGTAGAAATTAATTTTATAGCTAAATTGCTAGTATTGCCATTGATTTCCTTTTAGTGATTGACACCTATCCCCTAAATAAGGAAAAGGCAGTGGACCTTTTCATTGAATTCATAAAATGAAATAAAGTTTAAAAGTTCTATGCAGTAAAGAGAAAATGTTCTAAACAGGATAAAACACCTTAGCTTCATTGATTTTATTAAATATTTTTACATATAATTTTACTAAAAGACCAAAATATTGCCTTCGCGTTTCATTTTCTTTATTTTCAAATTCCACTTTCGTTCCATATTGCAACCAGTATGGGCATCCATTCTAATCGATTCTTATTCTAACATTTTATCCTAATTCAACCCCAATGCACCAATGTAACTTCAAACTCTTATATATCCTCCAATGAGTTAACAGTAACACCAATAATAGGCTTTCATAATCTTTTTTACAATCTGATATGTGTTTCCTTTAGAGCTCAGAAATATTTAAGCTAGTCAAATAGAATTAGATTATAACAAATTCTTGTATTATAAACAAGAATGGAAAACATGGTCTCACCATGCTGATTTCTTTATGAAATTAAATCCATCCTCACCCCAACCACACGTTAGCATTTTCGAAACCAAATTTTTAAGAGCTACGTTTTCAGCTGTCAAGATCTAGTTCGGCTTTTTATTATAAATATATTCATAATAATACATGATATTATCCAAAGCTGTGTGATTTCTTAATAAATTTTTTCTTAATATTGAAAACTAAGATTTTCAAATTCCTATATTTACGTAAGCTTTATTTTCCATAAACCTGTAAAAGTTGAATTAATATAAATGTAATATTAAAGTACCTAAAATATACTGTAAACTTTGCAAGATAATGCTAAACTATACCGCTATTATTCTAATCGCATTTTTATTTTAATATGTTATAACAATTGTAGGGTTTTAATTTAATATCTTTTGTAAATTTTTATATTTTGAAATATAAATTGTTATGTGACATGTTTTGAAATATATTGTTAATTTTATATTTTTTTATGATAACATGATAAAAATATGTCAGATCATCCATCAATATATCAAATATGTAATGAATATGAAAAAATGGAAAGAGGAAAGTTTGAATAGAACTCAAAATATTGTCGCACCTTTGCATTTGCATGTTTATTAAAAATATTTATCATGAAATATACACATATATTAATAAGGAGAAATTATATTTGTGAAAGTGGGATCAGTCATAAAATATTTAAAAGGTAAAATAGTCATAAAATGTGGACACCAAAAGTTCATATTCTCATTATATAATATATAGTATATAATATAATATCATATAATATACATTATAGATATTACTGGACAATTATGTATGCTGGATATCAATATTTTAAAGTAATTTTTTACTTAAAGTTATAAGGTTGATCTAGTAGTAAAGTATATGTTTGTGAAATTAAAGGTTATGGGTTCAAGTCCCTCTTATGACAAATTAATTTATTTTTTTAATTTTAAAATAGGTGTAAGGGTAGAATATGTATTTTGAAAAGTGAACATAAAAAAGGGGTATTCCCTTTATTAATAGTATGTATATAGTATATAATATAATATAATATAATATATTATACATTATACAAATAATTGGACAATTATGTATGTTAGATATGAATATTTTAAAGTAATTTTTTTCTTAAAGCTATAAGGTTGGTCTAGTGGTAAAGTATATGTTTGGAAAATTAGAGATTATGGGTTCAAGTCTCTTTTATGACAATTTAATTTTTTATTTTATTTTAAAATACTTGTAAGGGTAGAATAGGTATTTTGAAAAGTGGACATCAAAAGGGGATATTCCCTTTATTAATAGTGATAAAGTATATGTTTGGAAAATTAGAAGTTATGGTTTCAGGTCTCTCTTATGACAATTTTTTTTTTTATTTTACAATAGGTATAAGGGTAGAATAGGTATTTTGAAAAGTAGACATCAAAAGGGGGTATTCCCTTTATTAATAGTATAGAAGTATAGATAATATCATATATTATACATATAATTGGACAATTATGTATGTTTGATATCAATATTTTAAAGTAATTTTTTTCTTAAAGTTATAAGGTTGGTCTAGTGGTAAAGTATATCTTTGGGAAATTCGAGGTTATGGGTTCAAGTCTCTCTTATGACAATTTAATTTATTTTTTTAATTTTAAAATAGGTGTAAGAGTAGAATAGGTATTTTGAAAAGTGGATATCAAAAGGGGGTATTCCCTTTATTAATAGTATAGAACTATAGATATAGTATATAATATAATATCATATATAATTAGACAATTATATATGTTGGATATCAATATTTTAAAGTAATTTTTTGCTTAAAGTTATAAGGTTGGTCTAGTGGTAAAATATATGTTTTGAAAATAAGGAGTTATGGTTTCAAATCCCTCGATCTTTTCCTCTTCAAAAAAGCAGTGATAATATGAATTCATTTTTTTTATTTTTTAGTTTTTATATATCAATATTCTTATTGATATTTGGTATGGACAAAGAAATATTACTTTTGCTGCTAGTCTAACACAGTTTTGATGTTGTTGGGTTATGATATTTTATTTATTTGTATATTTGTTTTCTGACAGCAGAGATGATTTGATAGGCTGTATAGTTATAGGGAAGTTTTATAGTAGATATTAATTAACAAATTATTAATTATTTTACAACTTTGAAATGTAAACTTAATCAGTATGAGAATTATTTAATTATTTTTCTATATTTATAAAATAATTTTAATTTTATGCTATTTGTTTATTTTTATTTAATTTTTATGATGTAATTTAATTTAATGATTTTATGCCAAGGGATGATTTTGTTGGAAGAGCTATGTATTTAACACAATTTGAGGGATATGAGAATGTACACAGAAAATTGGAAGAGATGTTTGACACAATTTGTTTTAGAATGTTTTTAGGTTAATTTAAAATAAGCGAAATACTTTTTCAAATTAGAAATACCTAGTGTTTAGGTTGATTTAGAATATTTTAGAAGTTGTTTACCTATCTGTATTTGATATATATTAGTTTTAGAATATTTTAGATGAAATAAGGTTAAAATTTTATGTATATCAACAAAATTATAATTTTATATATGAATTATTTTAGATTAATGTTTATCCGTTGATGTTTTATTTTTCTGTACTGATTGGGTTGAAGTAATTTAAAATTATATATTAATCAAATTTTAATAAATTTTGTAAATGTTTTTTTAAAACAATTTTAAAAAAAATGTTTTAAAATAAAGAACTTTTACAACACTTATTTTAAACAATATTTCTTATTTTAAAAAAAATGTTGTAGAACAAAATATTGTTTAAAATATTTTTCTATAAAAGTGTTTCAAAAAAATAATTTTTTACAACGTTAATTGTTAAAAAAACTATGTAAGAAGAAGTATTTTTTAAAATGTTTTTTATAAAAATGTTTTAAAGAATGATTTTTTATAATGTTTAAAAAAAATATTATAAAAAGTATAACTTTTTAGAACACTAGTTTTTGCAACATGTTTAAAAACGTTGTAAAAAATATTAAATAAGTGTTGTAAAAGTCTATTTTCTGGTAGTGCTACTTGGAATATATTTCTGAACAAAATGGAAAAGGTTACGAACTTTAGAAAATGAAGGTTGTTACTGAGCATGATTTAGCAAATACGAAATATTTATATAAAATGATTTTATATATTTTGCAAATGTTGGCACCCAATAAGATAGAATGCAACACTTTCGTTCTTTAAGGCAAAACAATATGCTGTCAGTTGTAGGAAAAAAATATAATACTTAAGTCGAAATCACTAGAAACCAATAATTAAGAGGGAGAGACTTGACAAATATCTTGACAATAAAAAGTACAAAGATTAGTGGTTAGGGATTGGAGGTAGCTAGACATTATTAGAAGATGAAGTTGATCATAACAATATAAATAGTTGTGAACTTTGTAGATGGGATAAAAAACTACCATGGTTAGGAATATGAACATTATTTATTTTATCATTGTTGATGTAATGGACTATGTTGTTGTTGTTTAACCTTATATTTCTAATTTTTCAAACTGAGATGAGACAATTGTATAATTGTTATTAGCTATCATTTAAACTATATATTGTGACTCTCATTAATCTATGGAAAGGAATGAATGAAATCAATATTTTAGCTTTAGAGTATTTTATTAGAAGCAAAGTAATGTATTTTTAACCCGTAATGTGTAAGTTGTACTGATAATTGCGTCAGGCAAATTATCGATAAAACTCTAAAATGACCTTTTCATTTAACCCTATTTTTTTAATGGCTTATCATTTACGAAAGACAAGAAAATTTCAAGATAACATACATTTTCTACAATTTTCCTTCAAATTAAACCTATAGTCAATGCCTGGCGATACAATTGCAATACATAATTTATGTTTCTCACTCACACAACCCATTTTCTTGCTTTTCTATCAACCTGTAATTGCAAATTTGTAATGTACCCAATCTAATATTTTGGTGTCAGTATAGTTCAAATTCTCTTACGGTCCAATTCTAAGAAGTATAACATATACTTGGGTTTTAATATTTGATTAATTATAATTATGATGGGTAAAAAGGCAATCACACAACCATAATTTAACTAATCGTAAACATGAAAAGTGAGTTCGAGAATATGTATAAAGTTGAAAAACATAACATAATCTTATGGAAAACAGGACAAAGCGTATGAAGGCAATCCACATACAAGTAAAAATAAAATAACTTGTTATTCATTATACAAATATGGCAAAAACATTTATTAGGTGAACTACTTATGTAATAATTGCGTAAAAATTTTTATACTGCTTTATAACACCAGATTTATATGATTTTTAAACAAAAAAACTTTTATAAATTTATAATAATGTAAAACTTTTTAGTGATAAGTCATTTTTTCTCCCACATAAAAAAAAATACAAACAATGGTAATCAAAAGTGTGCAGCGAAAATTTTGTTTCTTCAATTTACAATTTTGAGTCTTCAAATTTTGCATCTCATTTTTCATGTTTTCATATTCTTTGTTAATTTTCTTTTTACATCATTCAAAAAATCCACAACTTACATTAGAACACGTATTGCATTGATTGTGTTTCCATTGTATCTAATCACTCTACTCTTCCACAATAATATCATTTGTCTCAATTTTGCTGCACTGATACTAACACCAGAACAAGTTGATGAATTTGACGAGACATTTTATCAAACAATCAGAAATTAAATTAAATGTAATTTATCAATTCAAAATAGTAAACAATTTATATGTTTAAGATCCACATTACAAATATAGGGTTCAAAAATTTTCAAATACATGCCACATAATCCTTCCTACATGTTTTAATATTAAATTGACAAACTCAGATACATGGCAGATCAAAATAATCAACCAAAAACATGAATGTAAATTATATCAGAAAATGTATGTATATATTTGTGTGTGTCGCACACGTGCGTGTTATTACTAATTGGACTAACTCTGAAAATGGAAAAACAAATTCTAAACAAACTATGACTACAGTAATAAAAACCAAATAGCAATGTAGTGAAGGATTGTAAATGGGATGATGGAGAGTGAAGGAGGTTGGAGAGAGGTTAGGGGGAGGAGAAGGTTTAGTGGCGGTGATGGAATAAGGCATAGAAGGAGGTTACATGTAAGTGATACGAAAGGGAAAGGTAAAGTTGGTTTAACTTCGTTTTTCTTCACACATTTTTCGGATGAATACAAGGCGGGAGAGATGTGGAAGATTTTTACGAGATATGGGGATGTTCAGGAGGTCTATATTCCAAAAAAATGGATAGAAATGGTAGGAGATTTGGTTTTGTACGGTTTACAGGGGTGGAGGATGCGCACTTGTTAGGGGTTAAACTGGACAACATATTCATTGGTAATGAGAAGTTATGGGTCAATCGGCCCAGATTTGAAAAAAGAATGACTCAAACCACGAATGGGGCAAAGATGGAGCGGATGAGGTATCTGACTTTAAACCAAACGAAACCAAACATAAGGAAACAATGACAGGAATTCAGAATGGAAGCAATAGACTGTTTTACGCTAAGGCAGTCGGATCATCTGTGGAGAGGCAAAATCAAGGAAATGAGGGGATGAATCAGGGTAGCCTACAGAACAAAGGGGGAAGTTTAAAGGAAAAAACAAGTAGGCTCTTGGTCTTTACAGCTGAGGCAGAGGAGTTGAGGAGACTGGAGAAAGCCTATGTTGGTGAGGTGATATGCAAAGGAACAACGTTTAGGACGCAACATTTTCTGGCAGAGCAAGGAATATATGATGTTAAAGCAACTCCGATGGGAGGGAATAAGGTGCTGCTGGAAGAAGGCGTTACGCGAACTTTGAAACAGGCGATAGAAAGTAGCCAGGAATGGATTAAAGAATGGTTTCAACTGATAAATACGTGGGAACCTGGGAATGTAGAAACAGAGAGAAGGGTATGGGTGGCTGTTATGGGGTCCCGCTTCATGTGTGGGGAGAAAAGTTCTTCCGGACTCTGATGGCACCCTATGGTGAGTTGGTGCAGATAGGCGCCGGGACAGCCAGAAAGGAGAAGTTTGATGTGGCGCAGCTACTCATCTCCCAGAAGGCATTCGAGCCCATACAGCAGGTGGTGAGAGTTGCGATAGACGATAGATTCTTCCATATAAAAGTGGCGGAGGAAGGTGATGAATGACACAAGGAGTTCAGTAACGAGCGGTACCCAGGGTCCGGCTCCGAGATGAGTTCGTGTCAGGGAGAAGGGGAGTTCGACGAGTCTTTTGTAGCGGAGCAGCGACTGGCGGTGTTGAAGGAGGAACTGTTTGGTCGACGGTGGGAGGTGGTTTCGGCGGAGGAACTCGAAGGGCAAAATGGGGAAATCTATGATAAAGAGTCCGCAAATGTCAGCTTAGGTGCCGGTAGTGGTCACACCGACGACAAAGCATGGGAGGAGAAAGGCGATACCGACTGTGTCACCAAGCCGGAAGAGGAAAGCTGGGAAAGGGAAGAGTGCGGCGGTCAGAGGAGAGGCGCACCGAAAATGGAAATTTGGCGTGGAAATGGTGAAGCGGGGGGGGGGGGGGGGGGGGAAGGGCAGTGAAGCAGACCTCGGGGAACGTGACACGCGACGTGACGGGTGGACAACTTTCTTGTCCCCTCTGCACTCAGACAACACGGCAAATCAACGCGTGCCACGTGGAAGCGGAGAAGGCGCCACAGTCCAACGGATAGGCCAGCACGAGAACTGAGGTAATAAGGCTGACAAAGTGGGCCCCGGAACTCGCTGCCAACGACTACCTGCGCACGCTGACCGAGACGATAAGGCTGACGTAGAGGGCCCACGTCAGTTCGGTCAACGCAGAGGAGCGGGTCACGGGTGCAGTCCCGATTTGAGCCGGAGCGGATCGTTCTCCTGGGCCGACGCGCATGCAAGTGAAAGGCCCATTTTGGTGGGGGTGCGGTGCAAACAGCAATTTCGCTGTGGAATTTTTTTGAACCGGAAATTGATGGAAATAGGACCCAGATCAATGGAATGAATATATATTTGGGCAACGGAACGACTAGGCAAGACAACTTTAGAAGAAGTTACGATTTTCAACAAACACAAGCTGAAGCGGATTTAACACAGAGGTGGCGGAATGGGGCAAAAGTGGGTGGAGAAAGGAGGATGGAAAAAGATGAGGCAAGTAGCAAAAATGACGGAAATGCCAAAGTAGAATCACAATTCAATAGATGTGAAGTTGATAGTAAAAAGACGGAGTCAAGTTCTACAAAGATTTATAATTGCAAGCAATGGGAGTGTATGGGTGCGGAAGAAACGTCTTGGAGAGGGAAGGGGCAGAAGAAGATGGTTACAACCTGGAGGCAGGTTCGAAGGCATAGTGTTGATGGTAGCGACGTGCAAAAGTTTAATCAGGAGGGACAATCGGAGCAAGTAAGCCAAAAGAAACAAGGAAAAGGTAATGATATGCCACAAATGTGGTTAGCAATGAGGGTGATAGGAGTAACTGGGGAGCAACCTGACGAGGTATATATAGCAGAACTACAAAAAATGGAAGAGAGAGATAAGACGGAAAAGGAAAATAGGGGGAGGAGGAATCAATGGGTAGTTTAAATGAAGCTTCTATCATTAAATGTAAGGGGGTTTAGGGAGATGGTGAAAAAGAGGCGCATTAAGAGGATGGTAGTGGGGAACAAGATTGATATAGTTTTGTTTCAGGAAACAAAGTGCTCCAATTTGAAGGAGTGAGAGATAAAGGAGGTTTGGGGGAGTGATGAATGTGACTGGAGAATACTTCCATCAACGGGTTTAAGTGGGGGTTGCGTTACAATCTAAAGGAAAGAGCTGCTGGAGGTGGTGTGGCAAATTCAAGGGCAGGGTTTTCTAGGAGTTGCTTTTAAAGGAACGAATTCAGATGAGGTCAACTGTGTTGTCAACGTTTATGGCCCATGTACATTGGAAGGAAAGAGAAAGATCTGGAATGACTTAATAATGACTAGAAGAGGGGTTCCACATGTAAGATGAATAGTTGGTGGAGACTTTAATGCGGTTAGAGGAAGGACTGAGGTTATAGGAAGATCAACGTTTCATTCGAGGAGGGAGATGGATGAATTTGAATTTTTTATCTAAGAGATGGGATTGGTAGACATCCCAGTCATTGGAAAAGGAGTGACATGGATTTCACCAGATGGACAGTCAGCTAGTAGATTAGACAGGTTCTTATTCTCACCGGCGCTGATGGAGGAATGGGGAGTTACGGCACAAAGGGTTGGTACCAGGGAGTTCTCTGATCACTGCTGGATAAGCACTAACGATAATAAGCAGAATTGGGGACATAAGCCTTTCAAGTTTTTTGATTATTGGTTGGAAGAGGCTTCCTTTGGAGAGTTGATCAAAGCAAGGTGGAACTCAATTCAGGGTTCAGGGTGAAAGATGTACCAGCTGGTAAGGAAGCTAAAGGCTATCAAAGGTGAGATAAAAAAGTGGTCTGAAGGCGTGTGGAAAAAAGATGATCTTTTTCTGGCCGAAAGGGTTCAGGACATAGAAGTGGTTGACCAACAGTTAGTGACAGGCGTCCAGGTGATTAATAGATCCAGGCAGGACCTCATGACAGAATATTGGGCCAAAGCAAGGGTGATGGAACATGCATTGTTACAGAAATCAAAGGTACGATGAGCTCTTAATGGAGACAATAATTTCAGGTACTTTCATAATTGTTTTAAGTCGAGATGTCATGCAAATTCCATTTTGGCAGTACAGTCGGATTCGAGGTGGCTGGAGAGTGTGTCTGATATTAGAGTCAAAATATTAGAACACTTTTCGGGCAATTTCCAGGAAAGATGGTTGGATCGACCGACCATGGATGGAGTTCCTATTCCTCAAATATCAGAACAGCAAAAGCAGGGACTAGAGGCACCTTTTTTAGAGGAGGAGATTAAGACAGCTGTGTGGGCATGTGAAGGCAGAAAAAGCCTAGGGCCCGACGGTTTTGGAATGAATTTTTACAAATCATGTTGGGAAGTAATTGGGCAAGATGTGGTAAAGGTTGTACAGGAGTTTCATGGGTCGGGCATATTACCGAGAAGGGTAAGTTCTTCTTTCATTACGCTCATCCCAAAGGTGGCCACACCTTCAGGGCTAAGCCAGTACATACCCATCTCCCTAATATCAAGAGTGCATAAGATTATCTCGAAGATATTGTCTGTGAGGCTGAAAAAAGTCTTGACTGGGCTAATATCGCCCTTTCAGATGGCTTTCTTGTCTGGCAGATCAATTATGGATGGAGTAGTGGTGGCAAATGAGCTGATGGACTGGGCAAAAAGAAGGCAAATTTCGTGCTTCTTGTTCAAGGTGGATTTTGAGAAGGCTTATGACTCGGTCAGCTGGAATTTTCTGGATTATATGTTGGGAAGGATGGGGTTTGGATGGAGATGGCGACTGTGGATGAGTGCTATAGTCCGGAATAGCTATGTCTCGATTCTAGTAAATGGATGTCCGACTCCAGAGTTTAAGCCAGCGAGAGGGTTGAAGCAGGGAGATCCACTGTCGCCTTTTCTGTTTTTGATAGTGACGGAAGCATTACCAGTATTGTATAGATCAACCATCCAAAAAGGCTTGTACAAAGAAATAAAGGTACAAGAGGAGGTTAAGTATTCAGTGCTACAGTATGCAGATGATGTCATTATGATGGGTGAAGCAGATATGCAATCTGTATGGTATCTGAAGGTGATTTTGCGGGGGTTTGAAATGGTGTTAGGTTTAAAGGTAAATTTCAGCAAGAGCAGTTTCTATGGTTTAAATGTGTCAGAATCATTCACACTTGCGGCTACCGGAATGCTAAACTGTAATATTGCTACACTACCATTCAAATTCTTAGGGGTACCAGTGGGAGTAAATCCTAAGAGGGAACAAGTTTGGAAGCCAGTTATTGATCAGTTCAAAAGGCGCTTGTCAGGTTGGAAGGCAAGGAATATGACTTTTGCTGGGAGGTTGGTATTACTGAATTCAGTGCTAGCTGCTCTTCCATTGTATTTTTTCTCCTTCTATAAGGCCCCCAAGTCAGTGTTGAAGTCTCTCAAGAGGTTGCAACGAACTTTCTTATGGGGAGGTAATGAGAGTCAGTTAAAAATTGCATGGGTTAGCTGGGAAAAAGTATGTAGGCCAAAAGAAGAGGGAGGTTTAGGTGTGAAGTGTTTGGAGAAATTTAATTTGAGCTTGCTAGCAAAGTGGAGGTGGAGAATTTTATCAGATGATACGGCTATATGGGGACCGCTGCTGAGGAGTAAGTACAGGGAGGCAGATGGATATATGGATAGGCCCACGTCTTTTGTCCACGCCTCTCAATAGTAGAAAGACATATGGGTCATTGATGGACCAAATGCGGACTTGCCTGGGTGGTTCAAACTTAGAGTTAATAGGATTGTAAGGGCTGGAGCGGGGACTTTATTTTGGGAACAGAGGTGGATGGGAGATACAACTTTCAATGTATTGTTCCCCAGATTGTATGCTTTGACAGAGGATGAGTTTATCACTATTAAGGATAAATGTGATTCGGGAGGCCACTTATCATTGTGGAAATGGGCTTGACGGAGGGAGTTGTTCATCTGGGAGGAGCAACTGCTTCTTGCTTTACAGGAGTCGTTAAGTGAAATGGTATTGGTAGAGCGGGAGTCAGATGAGTGGGGATGGAATTCAGGTGCTGGGGGGATATTCGGTGGCGGAAGGGTATAAGGTGTTGAATGAAGGAGTATCTGAATTGGGAATGAACTTTGTGAAAACCCAGGATTTACGTAGGCTATGGAAGGAAAAGTTGTCATCTAAGGTACTGGTGTTCTCATGGAGATTGCTAAGGGACAAATTACCCACTGTTGAAAATTTGCTAAGAAGAGAGATTCAGGATCCTGCGCTCAATCCTGTCTGTATGTTTTGTAATAATGGGATAGAGTCCAAGAATCACTTATTTTTACAATGCCCAATCATACAAACGCTGTGGTATAAAATTATTAGTTGGGTAGGGGTAGAGACACCACTCCCGGGAGATCTGAATCAACTGTTCCTGTTATCCTCTGGTTGGGTGGTGGGAAAGCGGAAGAAGCGGTGCAGGTATGTGTTTTGGATTGTTGTATGTTGGTGCATTTGATTGTCAAGGAATGCTGTTATTTTTCAAAGGGTCGAGGTGGAATCTCTTGATATGTTAATGTCCATAAAACTGTTATCGTGGCAGTGGTTTTTGTTTTCTTTTGGTTTTAAGGCAGTGTGTGTATTCTCTGACTGGTACTCCCACCCTAGATTGTGTCTGATGAATATGAGATAGTTCTATAGGCTTGGTGAAACATAGTCAGCGTGTTACTATACTACTGTATGTCAGGCTGAAACGTTGTGTTTCAACTGCTTCTTATTTCCTATAATAGGATATATTTTTGCTGTTAAAAAAATAAAAATAAAAATAGCAATGTAGATGTAAGGACGACATTACTAGATTCGAATTTTGGTGTGGTAATTAGACTTTTATGATTTTTATTAAGAAACACTACATTCTACCCTCAAACTTTTAACAAATCTTTAGTCACTTAAAAAGTAAATATCAGGTAAGATGAATTAGGAAACAAAAACCAACTTGAGACGATGTAAAACAACACCAAAAATATAGGTCTATAGACTTAGGGATTGAAATAAATACTCTGAAAGTAGCCAAAACAACAACAAAGATTATCAATTGAAAGTTACCTTACTACGATAAATATAACATATATGAATAATATATTTTGGGATTTTGAGGCATTGAAATAAACACCCTGAGAATAGCCAAAATAACAACATAGATTATCAATTGAAAGCTAACTTACTACCATAAATATAGTATATACAAATGAAAATTCTGGATTTAGGGATTCAAATAAACTAATTCAAAACATCCACAACAATCAACTCAGATTCTTGATTCAAAAACTAAATCCTGCGATAAATGCAATATATACAAGACAAGTCATCTATTTGGGGGAGAGATTTAGGAATTGAGGTAAACACCCTGAAAACAACCAACACAAATTCTCAATTCAAAACTATCATGCTAGCATAAATATATTATATGAATCAAATAGACATTTAGGGATTTATGGGATGGATATTGTATCATGGTCATGTTGTAAGCAACTAATCAAGTCAACAATGTGCTAGTAATTTGATTCTGTCATCATACTATGAGACGAATACACCTTAAACCGTAAACAAAATACTAATTTCATCAAACTTTGAAACAATACTCATCAATAAAACAGGTCACTAATATGAGATGGTGATCTAATTCGTCTTTCTTCGCTTGTATGAAGAATGGAGAGGCGACGATAAGCTTTACACTTTAAGTGTAGGAACAAACGACATTGACAGAATTCTCAAAGTGAAACAACCTTTTTTGCTACCATATACCAGGGTTTGTGCATAGAGATACATTATTTCTATTTTTTTAATAAAAAAGTGTGAAAGGACATAAACGACTAAAGTATATAATTAAGTATAATACATACAATATGATACAACCAACTATTAATAAAAAAAAAAAGAAGCTTTAACCATTCATTTATTAACGGTGGTAACTAATCCTTATAGTCTATCTTTTACTGGCTACAAGGCTAACATGTTCCAAAACATGTTAATTAGAACATGAACCAAAGAAAAAGAAATCTAAGATTAAAAGGTGTGTTTGAAAAGGATGTGGTAAATAAAGTAATGTGTACCAATAGGCCAATAGTCCTCTAGTAGTTCTAAATTTCTAATACCATTTAGGATGACATTTGTTTTATAGATTATAACGTCATTGGCGAAAATATAGGCAATGTGAATATAATGTTTGTTAAAAATTTTGAATTTTTATTCTTAAAAATATTTTAATTTTTTATTCTCATGATAACTTTTTTTTACTTAAATTATTTGAAATTGAAAAAAATTCCAAAAATATAAAAAACAATAAAATATAATTAAATTATTTTTAATTTTATTTTAAACAAAAGCACCTTATTTTTTTTTTTTCCAATAATCACCTATTATGAAGGCATGTGTGTTTTGAGTTTTGACGACTCACACGGGTTAGGCCGGTCGAAAGCGGTTCCATTAAGCACCGAAAAACGGTGGTTGTTGGAAGTGGAGACGTGGTTCGTAGCTTCTTCACACGTTTGGTTGAAGTTTCAGCTACCTCAGGCACTGACGTGTAACCTTTCTAGTGGCACAGCGTAGAGAATATGAATAGCTCCGTCTCCAATGGCGCTTCCACAACAATGGCGGCAGAGGAAGAAGATTCCCGAGGAATCCGCGTCAGCGCCATGCAATTCTCCTACGACCGCCTCCAACCGCCGCTCTTCCTCGACTTCAACCTCGACGTCTCTCCCGGATCGCGCTGCCTCCTCCTCGGCGCCAACGGATCCGGTAAGTCGTTAACCTAATCATCCAAATTCGCGTTCCTTATTCATGAATCGCGTTTCCGCAGGGAAAACGACTTTGCTTAAGATTCTGGCGGGGAAGCACATGGTTGGCGGAAGAGACGTCGTGCGCGTGTTGAATTGTTCCGCTTTTCACGACACTCAGCTCGTTTGCAGCGGAGATCTCGCTTACTTGGGCGCCTCCTGGAGCAAAAACGTTGGCTCCGCTGTGAGTTTTGAGTTTCTCTTTCTCATTTCCCAATCGATGTCGTTCTGGATTAAGCTCAACTTTCCATTTTCGCGTTTTTACTTTTTACAGCTGATTATTCACTGTTCGTTCACTCCCGCCCGTGTATTTTGATTGTTTAATCTTTTTAATACAATGGCAATTACAACTCCTTCATAAGTTTTTATTTCATACTGCAATTTTGTATGTGTGAGGATGAATTGTTTTTATAGGATTGCTCATAATGATAGTTTTTGTTAGCAGAGAATCATGTCTTTCAACTCGGTCACATGAGGTGGTGTTTGGTTTTATTTTTTATTTTCATTTTTTGAAAATGGGCTTATTTTTAGGTTTTCAATCTTTAGAAAATATGTTTGTTTTGCATGATATTTTCTATTTTTAAAAAATAATATTATTAAATCTAATCAATTTTAGTAAAAATATTATAAAATGTTTATATATATAATTTAAAATATATTTATATATTGTTTTTTATATAATTATAATATTGTTATTAAGTTTTTACCATAAGTTAACTTTTGAAAACATTAAAAACAATTTTTTTTTTTATTTTCAGTTATTTCTTGAAAATGTTTTCTAAATTGTAACCAAATTTATTTTCTGTTTTATCTGAAAATGAAAACTGAAAACACATAAAGCAAACATCACCTTATATTTCTTGCATGAATTTCTTAATTATTAAGGTTGTGAACCAATGTTTGCACTTTTCACTACTCTGGATACTTTCATTTCTGCTTCCCTAAAGCCTATGTCTGGCCTGGTTTTTGTTCATTCTGTCACAATTTTTACTGGTACTAATTTAGCAAGTTTAGCCCTGAGGATAGGTTTTACTGTACTCTCTTCTATCATGTTATTTATCTGTAATAAGGTGTGATCCATGTTTGGTATGCTGGCGAGTTTTACTTTGACTGCCATGGGCCTAATACAAGTTTAGAACCCTCCTTTTTAACCCGAGTTTTAGATCAGCTATGAAAAGTGTAGGGTGGCCTTATGTATTATAAGGTGTAAATCATCTAAAAGTAGGGAGATTTTCAAATTTGTAGACTAGGAGAGGTGGTGGTAATGTGGGTATTATGAAAAATATAATCTTAGGAACAAATCTCACCCGTGGCTTTTTTCTGTTTTCAAATTGTTCCTTAAAAACTTGTGTATGTCATAGGCCTTTGTTGTTAATTCGAGTGGATTATTTTCTCCTTACTTTTGTGTTTCCTTTAAGAGAAAGTGAAAATAATTTGATTTTAGTGGTTTTAGTAAACTTAGTATTATTAATAAGACCAAGTTGGGGAATCTTGTTTCTGTTGTAGTATAGATTAGATGCAGTCTTTTTTGTTCTCTTAGCCAGAACTAATAAGTAATAACTACAGATAATTTCCTTCCAATCTTTGGTTTCCATATTGTTGAACAGCCATGCGTTATCATCCTTGTCCATAGTGTGGGTTCAGTTCTCTACTAATTTTCTTTAGACACAATTTACAGTTCCCACTTCATAACCTCAGTTCAATAGTTTTCTTTAAACACAATTTACAGTAACCTACTTCATAGCCTTGGTTCTCTAATAGTTTTCTTTAGACACAATTTACAGTAACCCACTTCATAGCATCAGTTCTCTAATAGTTTTCTTTAGACACAATTTTTATGCTACTGATTTTTCTTCGTAGAACTTCTTTGGGTGGTTCATATATATAGAAATTGAACATATTTAAGTTTCTCTCCTAACCCCTTTTAGTAACCTGTTTTTTTTTATGCTTTGATTAATTTCATTTCAATTATTAATATTGTTAATATATTCAGGGAGAAATTCCACTCCAAGGAGACTTCTCTGCTGAACATATGATCTTCGGAGGTGGGTTTTTGAATGGAGTAGCCTTTGTTTCTAAAAGCATGTGTATCTCCATCTCCATTCTTCTATCTGTGTATATCAAGAGAAAAGCTATTCATCATGTCATGTCTGCAACTGCCTTCTGTAATGTTGCATTAGTTTATATATGATAATTAGCAATTCAAATACAATTTTTCTCTGGTCGTTATGTATAGTAGAACTAAGGTGTTCCCTACTTTTATCAGTTGAGGGTGTGGATCCAGACAGGAGAGATAAGTTAATTGATCTGCTTGATATCAATCTGCAGTGGCGAATGCATAAGGTATCTGATGGGCAGCGGCGTCGAGTGCAAATCTGTCTTGGTCTTCTTCATCCATATAAGGTATCATTTAAAAGCGTACAGAATTGAGAATTTGCGGTGTATGGTTGATATACTGTTGCAGACAATTTGTCAATTTTCACTAGAATGTGATTTTTATTGCATGGTTTGGTACCTACATTGCCGTGGTGGCCTTTTCTGGATAAAAAAAAAACAACTTTGAATTCTGACAATGAAGTAATTTCTTTTGCACTTTTATTTTTTCTATCTATGTACTGCAACAGGTCAAATCAAACCAGATTATATATAAGTGTAACCCTTTATTAACATTTCAGGTTCTCTTGCTGGATGAGGTTACCGTTGATCTGGATGTTGTTACTCGGATGGATTTGTTGGACTTCTTTAGGGAAGAATGTGAACAGGTATTTACTGGCTCTGTCTAGATTCCTGCTGAAATACACAGGATAAGGGAATACCCCCCCAATGCAGCATTAGATGATAGCCGGTCCTTATTGGAATTATTATATATTAAAATTTAATAATGAGTTTGATATTCAATTTCTACAATGGACAACGAATATACTAGACATTTCCCCAATATATTTAATCATAGCAATCATGTAAAATAAATTATCATCACTTGGGGAAAGGTGATATATACCCATCTTGCGAAGGCTGGAATATTAGGTTCAGAAACAAAACTTATTTTCTTACGTTTTCTTTCAGAGAGAAGCTACAATCGTGTATGCAACTCATATTTTTGATGGACTAGAGACTTGGGCAACTCATTTAGCATACATACAAGATGGAGAACTGAGAAGAGCAGAAAAATTATCAGATGTTAACGAGTTGAAATCTTCAACTAATCTGCTGTCAGTCGTTGAGGCCTGGCTTCGTGCTGAAACAAAGCTTGAAAAGAAGAAACCTGTTCAAAAGACTTCTGTTGCTAGTTCTCCTTTCTTTTCATCCAGACAAATGGCCTATTATCGATAGTCTTTTTGATACAGATTTCTTATGAAAATAATTTGAGTGACAAATGCAAGTAATTCATTCTTTCATACTTGTCAAGTTTGTGGTTGCTTATATTTTCAATTCTTTTTTTCTGGAATAGCTATATGCTTAAAGTTTAACCAAGCATATGATTAAACGTGTCATAGCCTTCCCATCACCATGAAGTCATAAGGGGTTGGCTTTGGCTGATAAGATGTATTCCTTTGTCATACCATAAATGAAACGTAATTGCTGAGACTAGATACTTTTGCCAATATGTTGTTATAGTTTGAGTTTTTACTGGCTATGCGAACTGCAGAGCATTTGTTTATACCAATTACCATCTCACAAGTTTACAACCGGGGGAGATGTTTAAAAGTTGATGCAATAGGAATGCTAACCCCAAGTTTTTATTGGTTAAAATTTATTGAAATTACAAAATTATGAGAAATTTATTGAAATTACAAAATTATGAGAGAGACATCTAATAACTAGTGAGATTTACATGAGTTTGTACTTTTTGATAAATTTCTCTACTACAATTAGTAATGTAATTATATTAGTGATATTACTAAACTAGTATATATACAAACAAGGATAATTTTATCTTATAAATTAGTTTTTATAGTCAAGTCAAATTTCATCTTCAAATTTTAATATGGTATGTTGTTTATTCTAGAAACCATCATCGGACCTATTGAGTTGCTTTGAATTATATGTAAATGTTCAGCCTTATATATTTTACATCTAAGATGTTGAAGGAATGTTCGAAGAAATGTTGAAGGAATGTTCATCCTTATGAATTAGATTTTATTTTATTTTTATCATAATTAGATTTTATTTAAAATCATGAAAATGGATAAATTTACATACCGAAAAATAAATTACATAATTTTGGGAATGGAACATAATTGTTTTTTCTTTTTTTTTTTCGTATAATTTGTATCCTTTGGATGTATTTGGAGGTATTTATTGTACCCTTCTTATATAATTATATATTTTATTTGGTTAATAAAAATATAAATTGCATAATTAAAACAATAAAATAGGCATACATAATAAAACTTACATAATTAAAAATTACTTCTTATATAATTATACACAAACATGTAGGGAAGAATCGTGGCATCAATGCGTTGTTCATGCTCTAATTTTTCATAGAAAATCCAAATAAAAGTGATTTTTTAAAAAGAAAATCTGAAACAACAACCATCTCTACAATTTAGAAACAACAATTTTTTGAAAGCATATTTTATAATTTTACCCAAATAAAAAGTATTTTTACTTCTTATAAAATTTCTTAAAATTAAATTACTTTTTTATGCATCCTTGAAATTGCTTTTTGTTCGTGACATGATGAAAATGGTTATGTAATATTTGACCTATAATTAGAAAATGGGCTTCTTACCTATGCACTGTCCAATTTTTTACGGTTTCTTTTAGCATTATCTTACTTTTTCTTTTTTGCACCTTTTGGTGTTTAAATTAATTTGAAAAATTTCAAAGTATCTTCATCTTATTTTAACCTATATTTTTTGACAGAGCATCCATCGAGCTCATCTTCAAGGTTGTAGACACCTCTTTTCCAAGTTATTGGTCTCTATTTCATTTTCATCATGCTTTGTGTACCTCTTTGCTTACATTATTTTCTTTTCCTTTGAACATACATATTTTTTCATCTCCGTTTATGAGAACTTCCTCTATCATTTCTCCTCAACAACCCTTCTTATATGCAAGACAAAAAAACATTTAAATTTATTAAATTCACAAACGCATTTTAAATAACCTGATCCAGAATTTACATAATGTATTTTGAATTATTTGATTTAAAATAAATTACATAAATTATAAATCAATTTATATGAAATATAACAGAACATGACTAATTGTAATTTGGACAGGAAGATTAAGATTGTAACAGCACTTGTCTATTTTTTATTTTAGATTGGTTTGTCTAAAATTGTAATATCATATTCATATTTCAAAACAATTATTTCAAATATTAATTATTTTGTGTTTCAAAATTCAAAACAATATAAATTAATCTTCCTAATAAATATTGTGAATAACAAATAAAAGATGCTAAAAAGAGTTCTCCAATTTTGCTAGCCAATGTTTGGCTGTATTGAATTTTATAGCCATTAAAGACTACATCATACACATTGGGCTAGCTAGTTCATTTAGAAGGGAAAGAGAAATGAGGGAAAAGCTACCATGACAAGACAACCCCATCATTTTAAGTTTTAATTAACACTTGTTCTACACTTAGTTCACCTACAAAAATTAATGCATCGACAAAATAAGTGGTGGCCACATTTTAGTACATCAATTGATTGTAGTTATAAATTGTTCAATGAACTTTCCCCCTCCATCCCTATTCACTTTGTTCGTCACTAAAGCAACTTGAGGTAACATGATTGAATCCTTCTACTTGTCAATGCAAAACATATTCCTTTTTAGTGTTTGAGTTTCCACTTGTTTCACAACCGTGTTCGTGTTACTATTAACTTTATTTGGTAGTATCACTCCAAGAATTTAATGACTTTAACATTCCAACCCATAATAATACTTGTAATGAGTGCAACCACTCAAGTTAGATGCAACTTTAAGTTTAAGAATCATTGAAGAAATAAAATTTTGCTCTTGCCATGAGTTATAGGTTTTGGTCTAACAAGTGTTTAACATGTAAATAAAAGTAGTGGCAGGGTCCATTGCTTGGGGATGGATCCAGAACCCTAATAGATGGGTAGCCCATGAAAATATTAACATTGCCACCATCTTCGTCCTAGGGCAACAAAATTTTTTCATAACAGCCAGTTAAACAACTGGCCAAAACTAAAACTAATTAAGTACTTCTGAAGATTTGGTAACTGTGTCAATTCACTCCATTGTCATTATACATACTAAGGTGTATTCAAATTTCTATTTTGTTATCACAATTAATTATATTAAAATTTATATAATATATAATATTTTTATATTTTTTTCTACTATTTTAATTTGGATTCCAGTCAGATATATGTTTTTTTATGTTAGCAAGGTATTTGAGGAGATTGGATGCATATGCAAGAATGACAGATCCACTTTGATGGGTGTGGAAGCATTTATCCACACTAAATTTTTAATTTATTTTTGGTATATAAATATTATATTATTTTGTTTTAATTTTTAATAAAAAATATTATCTTTACTATTAATAAATTTTAATATTATGAAGGAAGATAAGTTATCTTATGCTTGTATAATTATATTATATTCTCTGTTTGTAAATATGTTAACTTTTTAAGTTGTAATATTTTAATATAATATTATAATATTGTATTTTTCTTACATATTTTTACTCATCTCTTTATTTTTTTTATTTATCTTTTCTTTAGCTATTTCTTACTAAATACCTTTTATTTCTATTTTATTTTTTCATTTAGTTTTTTATACATATATTTTATTCTAACAACATATTTCTATATTCTCCACAAAAAAGATATTAAAAAACAATTATGACATTATTTATATTTTATGGTTATTAACTTATTATGGTCATTATTTTCAAGAGTATAGATAAACTGGTAAAAGATTGTTCTAGTTTAACTGGAAGTTTTGAATTAGTGAATGATATAGGTGATTAAACAAAAAAAGTTGTGGCTTAAATATATTTTGAGTGCCTAATAAATTTGTGAATTTTGTTTTTAGTCTTTATTAAATTTTTTGTGTGTTAATCCTTAATAGTTTTTATTCTTTAAATATTTATAAAGCAGCACTTTAAAAAGTTTCAAAAATGTTTAAATAGCACTTTAGATATAAAAAACAAAATTAAAAAAAAATTAGACCAAACGTAAAAAGAAGTTCATTAGGGATCAACAACAAAATTCATTAATTATAAGGACCAACAACATGTTTAATTCAAAAATCAATTATTATAATTGTTATTACTATTATGTTAAAATCCAGTATCTGTCACTTACTGTCACTATGCATATAAGAAGAGAAGTAGTGAAACAGATAGATAAAAAGTGTTTCAATGAACTGAAGTTAAAAATTAAATAAAGGATAATTTTAGTGTTAATAGCTAGGGACACCAAAACATTGTCTTCCCTTTATATAATTATTATTATATAGAATAAGTTAAAAAATAATTCGTTCTATATAAAATTTTAAAATTAATTTATTTATTTTTAATAAAATAACTAATTAAAAAAACCTAAATACAAAAATTATCTTTAGAGAGAATTGAAAATTAAATAAAATAGTACGAGAATAAAAATATTCAAATAAAAAAAACCCGAAAAAAGATTATATCTTTATAATAATTATATATTATTAAATTAGATTTTTAAAAATATTATTTTTTATAAAGTAACTTACGATATTTTAATCTTTTTGAATTAATAATGCCTTTTTGTTCTTATATAATTTTAAAACCTTTTTTTATATTATTGTTTTATTGAAAATAATTTTGAATAACTTTAAAACTGTTTACAATAGTCTAAAGTTAAAAACGCCGTGCCGTATAAACAATACGCGTATATAGGGAACAAATTTATTGTCCCCTTAGCTGTTATTTATCCATTTTGACAGCAACGCTTTCCAACGTTATTGTCACAAAGATAATCAATCAAACGACACTTGTCTTAAATTCCGGTCTTGTTGGTTTTTCGATCTTAGTTTCCCATTATGGGACCATATCATACAAAATCAAATAATTGCGGTTTCGATATTTACACTTTGGCATGCATTCATTAAACGATAATGCTAATAAGAGTAACGATATTTCTCATGCTAATTAATTACTCTTGCCGGCGTTGAATTATACTAGAGTCGCTTTTGTAATCTATTTGATAAAAAAATATCTATGACTAAATACTTTTTTATACACTTGCATTGTGTTCAACTGTTTGGATAAAGAATTTTATAAATGGAAAAAATTTTTTAATTTAAATAACTTTATTTTTAAATATTTTGTTTGGATAAGGTAATTCAAATTATTTAATTTTAATTTTTTTGTTTGAATAGAGTATTTCAATTCCTACTAAAAATACAAATTTATTTTACTAAACAATATTTTGAAAAAAGAAATTCTTTTTAAAAATAATATAAAATTTATTTAAAAATAAATTTTTAATTTCTCAAAAAATTAATGCTTTTACAATAAATAAATAGAAAAATCATAAAAGTAAATCTTGTATAATTGGTTTTATTTTTTGACAATATTATGTTTTTACATAAATAAATGACAAAAAATATTTTCTTTTCTTAGCAAGTCTATTTTATAAATTCTACTTAATAATTTATTTTATATTTTAATTATTATAAATATTTTATTAATTTATATAAATATTATAATTTTTAAAATATAAAATATAATATTGAAAGGTTGGCAGGTCAGTCCACCCTGCCTTTGGCCTGCTAAATTGGTGAGTTAGATGAGACACACCAAAACGGGCAAGCAGCTAAATACACTAGTTTAGCTTGTAAAAACGAGGGTCAGTTGGTAGGTCAACCCGCTTTGTCCACCCCGTTTTGCCACCCCTAATTGATATTAAGTAAAGAATAACCTCAGTTGATTTTAGTAAAAGAAAACTAGGTTTAAAGAATTTCAAATTCCTATTTTTTTTAAGGAATTTAAAATTCTACAATTTTAACTAATCAAAATGCTTTCTAAAATGCTTAGAATTTCAAATTCTTTTAAAATTCCTCATCCAAACAAGGTATTTCATCTCAAAACATTTGAAATTCCAAAATGAAATGAATTACCCTATTAAAATTCTTCATCTAAACACTATTAAAATATTTTACAATACCTTTAGATATTAGAATTATTGGGGGGAAAAATCAAATTAAGTTTAGTGGAATTCTTTTTTATCATTACTTTTTCATTTTTTATGGAGTGATAGTGTAATATTTGAAAACTATGTTAGTGTAATGTTTTTAACACATACAAGAATACAAATGTAATGAATACATAAAAATAAGAAAGTTTTGAATAATTAAAAAAAGAAAAGAAAAGGTGCGTATTTGATTTCAAAAAACCTAAGGAGTGCATCCATAATTTGTTAAAAAATATTAGGATTAAATATGATTTTAAAATGTTGGATGATGATAATAAAGATTACATAACTAAGATTATAAATGGGGTGAACACGAGTTGGGTTGTATCGGGTTTAAGCAAACCCAGAACTCAATCTAATAATAAATTATTGGGGTTAAATTGGGTTGAGTTGAGTTAATTTAACTGGGTCAAAGTTTTAAATTACACTGACAATGTATACTAATTAAAGTCATTTTAGAATATTGTTATGTTAGCTTTTTTAGGATATTTTAAAAAATATTATATAATTGTTATAACATAAAAATAGCAATAAATTATAGTTACAAATTATATATCAAAACTAAAACAAATTAAAATTAACATGCAACTAAATTTTCAAGCAATAATAACTAAAGAAACATTTATCAAAAATAAAAATAAAAACAATTTGTCAAAGCTAGCTAAGTCATACAAATAAATACAATTACACAATCTATCTAAAGTAACAAAAACATAATTCAAAATAAACACATAATAACAAAATACATAATTTCAAATAATAATAATATAAAATAATTTAATATTATGATTAGATTGGTTTCAAGTTCAACTTACTAAACTCGTCACTCAACCCGTAATGGATTGAATTTAATTAGATTAGGTCAGATTTCATCAAATCACAAGAAAAACCTAACTCAATCTAGGAAATTTCTCTCTGCACCTCCATATTACATCTTTGGAAAGTCTAACTCAGATTAAAAAATACACCTTTAGAATGGGGTGCAGGAGAAATTTTGAAAGTGCAGGAAGAAATTGTCCTCAATCTATTGCGTAGGATTGAGTCAAATTGAGTGATGTAGATCCAAAGGGATTGGATTCGTTTTGCGGATCTATCTAGGTTGTAAGGTAATAAGTTAACAAAAAATGACAATTGGTTAAATAAGAAAATGGAAATGATGAAAATGGTTTAACGAATGAATGAATGACGCTACTTCCAAGGATGAAAAATAAGTCATATGAAGCCACAACAGTGGTGATTTACCCTTAATAAGTCTAGGAGAACGCTACAAGGAAGAATTCTTTGATAAGTTCTAAAGAAAAATTCATCTCTCACAAAAGGGTAAAGATTCAATTATAATTTCACTAATTCAATAGTTGTTTTTTAGTACAATTTAACCCTTATTTATAAAACTAGGTGGCCGTTCAAAATCATAACTCTCAAAAGAAAAATTAAATACTTCACTATCATGCAATTATCACATATGATTAATTACATATTACATTAATTTATAAATTAACGAAACGTTATAAAAAATGAAAAGTTATTGTCTTTGACGTTCATATCATTGAGTCTTCGGGATCAGCCAATCCAATGAACACCCTAGTTTATATCCGCAAAATTTGTGTAGATATAGGGCGGGTATAGGTACCATGATACCCACCCTGCCTCACAAAATATATATATATATATATATATATATATATATATATATATATATATATATATATATATATATATACACATATACATGAATTTAAATTGTGCTTGTGTGCATATGTAAATATATCCTCCTACGTTTAATTCTCAACACTCTCATTACATATATACATTCATTAATGTTTGTCTTTGATATCTATTGGACAATATTTATATTTGTCTGATGTTATATTGGTTTATTTTTAATATTATATATATTTTTATGTGTATATGATATTGGTATATTATTTTACATAAGAAAAGTGAAGTTGCAAGTGCAGGTATGGTATATAAGTATCCATTAGGTACGAGAATGAATATCACCTTCATACCCACGCAAGTATGGAGCTGGATACAGGTTCATTTTCAAACGCAGGTATAAGGATTTTCAAATTACTCTATCCAGACCCTACCCATTATCATCCCTATAGAGTCGAAAAGTTTCTACTATATATATATATATATATAGAGAGAGAGAGAGAGGACAACTAAAGTATGAAAAAATGTTACAGTGAGAAATAAGAAAATTTAATAATAACCTTAGAATTTTAATAAACGATTCAAATTGAGTTATTCATTAAACAAGACGTGGTTCTCTCACACAAAAGCTTCATAAATCATAATCGAACCCAAACAACTCTATCTCTTATGTGACGAACACTCTCTCATCTTTTTCATTACCTTGTAGAACGCTTAAGGCGCTGCTAAGTCCGTTGTGGCCACTCTCTCTTTTGTCAGGTTAAATAAGTGTGTTATTGTATTAGAAGAGATTGAATAAGTGTGCAAGTGAGATAAATTTTAAAATTTAAAAGGAGTAGTTATTCAAGTGATTATGTACGTAGGATATTGATGGAGGAGAAGTAGTAATTTTTACACATTTACAGGTAACCCAACGAGATAATAGGACATTAAATAAGAGTTTGGTTTGTGAGAGGGGTCTCTATGTGAGAGAACCACGTGAGACCACGTGAACTTGTTTAATTAACAACTCAATCTAAATTGTTTATTAAAATCCTATGATTATTTTTATGTTTTTTTCATTTCTCACTATAGCCATTTTTCTTACCTAAATTGTCCTAATATGTAAGATGTATCAAGTGAAAAAAATGTTTATTATAAGAAAATGAGAACAATTGACAATAACAATAAGATTAAAAATAAGAGAAAAAACTTATACACTGTCATTTTAAAAAGTTTTATATTAACAATCAATCATAACCTTTTATATATAACAAATTTGTTAATTTTACTAATTAATACTTTACAACGTGAATGTAATTTTTTTTAATATATATATATATATATATATATATATATATATATATTAAACTCTTAAAATAATAACACATAATAAATCAACCCTCATGTACCTCCTTCATTGCTTCATTGGGTTTAGTTTGAAAGGTCTATTATTCTATTTGTGGTGGTCCAATGAAATTTACTTCACGGCAAAACTATTTCCAATCTAACGCTTTTTTGTTTTTGGGTCTGCACCGCAAGAAATTCTAAATTAGCGTTATCTAATTAATAATGTATGCTCTTTCAACATGAAACATGAAATGATGAAATTGATACTTATGTTCAGGAATAAAATCTATTATTCTATTATTATATTATAAAAATATGTTATAGATTCACTTATTGTATTTTTTTTATTAGCTTGATTTTTTATAAGATTTTTGTTAATCCTTTCATATTTTATTTTTCTTGGATTTTTTATGCACATATCTAATAGCCAGTATATTCTTTTGGTAAAGTCTAATAGCCAGTATATTCTATCTTTTATCAATTACTATAATACACAAATATGTTATAAATTAACATATAGCATTTTTTTATTAGCTTTATTTTTTTAAAAGATTTTTGTCAATCATTTCACATTTCAACTCTCTTTGTTTTTTATGATGTGGCGGAGCTTTACTTAAAAAATTAATTGACGAAAATTCACTTTATGTTATTGTATCTTTCATTTTTCTTAATTTATAATTTCAATTTCTTATTTTTAAAATATATATTTTGTTACTTACAATTTTAGTTTATTTTTTATTATAAAATAGAAATATTTAATCTTTCAATTTTAAAAAATTCACAATTTAAATTATTTGATCAAAATAACTATAATAACAATGAGCATTAATTTTTCAATACATTAATGACGCATTGCGAAGAGTTAATGAAAATCAAAATATATATAACAAGAGTAAAAAAACTTACACATTAATATAGTAAATTTTTTTTACACTGATATTTAGTTACCCTAAATCAAAATATATTTAGTTACAACTCATAATTTATATCATTTTTAAAATATTAAAAAATAAAAACTTATCATACAAAAGATTGTGATTGCATATATTAGTATAAAATTATTTTATTCTACATTAGTAATTAGTAATACATGTATTAAACTCATATAATAATTATAAAATTTTATTAATATATATATATATGAATGAGAGAAGTTTAAAAAGATATTTGTGTAGCATAGCTCCCCGCCACAAAAAAATCCGCCGCTGTGATACAAATATACAAATGAAATAATTAATTAGCATGTATTTAAAGAAGTCAACTTAAATGAACATTATTTTTCCTGTTCCTAATTTATTTTAAAATATATTTAAAGGATCTGTTTCCATAAAAAGAAACACTGATGTAAACTTTGGAATATAAAATCATCCTAGAATTTTGTTTTCGGATGAATAAAAGATTGGTAGAATTAAACCTTCAATAAACAATAGACACAACATAAATAAAATAACATAAATATTTTATATTATATTTTTAGTATTATTTATCTAAATACGTTTGATAATAATCTCAAATTACAAATTTTTTACTTTTAAAAGCAACTTATTTTTTAAATTGAGGTTGAACTTTTAAACATCTAATTTATTTTTCAAAAACATCTTATAATATAAATTATAACATTTCTCAAATATACTAACTGCACCTAATTTATAAAGTCCAACAAACTTATAAACCAAACATATCTATATCAAAGTTTTAATTTAGACATCTTATCTATTATCCTCTTTCTTATGGAAGAAAAATGGAGAGTAGAAAGTTGTCTTTCCCAAAAAATGAAAAAAAAAACACTTTCTATAATTGATTAGTAAAAAAAAATAGTAAGAAAAATATTATTAATTTGGTGGGTTTGTATGTTTGATTTTCCACTCCAAACTAACATGAAAAAGGAAGGAAAGTATAAAAAAATTAATTTTTTCAAAATTATCATTATATATAAAAAAAATTATAAATATATGAGTAATTTTATAATTATAATAACTATAATTTATAATTTTCCATCATTTTCACGGCACTTCCCAACAGTCAAAAAATTTTAATTTTCATCTTATTTCATTTTTTTCTTATCTTTTTTCACACTTTCTTTATTTTTCTTTCCTCAAAATTGAACGAGCCTTAAAGATTCCTTTCATTTAAGTGAATGTTGATCTTTAGCAATTTCATTATCAACCTATATTAGTCTTTGAATGGAAGTTGAAAATTTTGATTTTAAGTAGAATTAATTTAACAAAATTGATTATAATTAAAATTAATTTGAGTTAATGTGATTTATGTATGAATGTTTTTATTATAAAAACAAGTAGTATTAAAATTTAATATAAAATTCTTTATTTAGTGTTAAAAAAATACAAAAAAATTTATCCATTATCAATATAAAAAGTTTTACACTTCATTTAATTACAACTTTTCTTATATGGTAAATTTTTTTTTTTAAAAAATCATATAAACAAAAAATTGAGATTAAATCTTAAATTTATTCTCTAAAAGTTATATAAATAAAAAAATACAATTAAATTTCAATGTATTCTTTTACTGTGAATAGATATTAAACTAAAAAAAAATGAAATTGGATCATTTCGAGCACCTTCTCCTCTCTTGCTCCCTCCAACACAATATTTAGCCATAACATTTAAAATCAACGGTCTTCATAAAATAATAAAACAATCGCAACTAAAAAAACATTAAGTTAAAAAATGTTCTTATTTTCTGCGGCAGGCTAAATATATTTGTATTCAATAGTAACTTTTAACCTTTAATTATAAATTAAATTGCAATTATTTTGAAAATAATTTCTCAATAATTAAAATAATTTTTTTGACTTGGTTATAATTAAAAATAAATCTATATACATACATATAAACTATTTATCATAAATTTATAATACACACATATATGCTTTTTATAAATTTTAATTATATGAATTAAATATTGTACATATAAATTTCTCTTACGAAGGTTTTGATTACATTTATCAACAGTTAATATTTTTTTAGCTATGAATGTTGTGACTGAAATTTGTGCTAGAGAGAAAGGTGTTGAAGAGGACCTAATTCCAAAATAAAGTAATCTAAATTACTTAAACTCAAAACTTTTAAAACAAAAACCAATTTTAAATTATTTTTCAACACAAAACCAGACGTTTGAAAGTTAAGTAATTTAGTGGACTATAAAGTTTTTGAAAACCCTATCACCCAAGTAAACTTTAGGAAATACCAGATTCATTAATTCTCTCATGGGTAAAGCATTCTTGTTTCTCAAAACTTTGTCAGTATGTTCATGCTTCCAAATTTCAAGCCGGCTACCGGCGGCGACGGTGGCCATGACTACATCCCTTTTGCACATTTTTTTTTAGTTTATCCAATTTTTGTTAGTTTAATTAGTATATATTATCATTTTAAATAATTTTATATCAACATTTAATCATAATTTTTAATTTATAGTAAATTTATTAATTTAATTAATTAATAGTTACAATTAAATAAAGAGGATGACAATTTAGGGTGGTTTAGTAATTAAGTTTGTGGAGAGATTAGGTTCATAATTTTGTCCTTGTGTTAAAGTTCTGGTAATATTTTGGTTTTTGGCATGGAGACTTATGAGTTGGAATTGATTATGGGTCAAGTTTTAGTTGTAACGGAGATCTGTTAATATATTATAACGTTTTTTCTATCACTGTGATATCTTTAAACATGTGACGGTTTACATCTTAAATGATATTTGTTTTGATGAAAAACTAATTAATTTTTTTTTAATATTATTTCTCTCAGAAAGAGACAAAACAATCCTCAATAAAAGGGACAGCAGCATTGGAATCGAGACTGGTTTCTCGCGGGATCAAAAGTAACTAATTTTTAAATGTTAAAAACCGAAAATTGCCCTTTTATTATTTTATTTTATTTTGGTGCACTTTTTTCATTTTGATTTTGTTAAAAAAATTAGGGGAAAAAAAGAGAGAGAAAGATTTGGTTGCAAATTTGGCATAAAAGGGGAACGCCATGTCATGTAGGAATCACGATACACAGAGAGAGAGAGAGAGAGAAAGACAGCTTGAAACACAGAATCACGCGCAAAATTAGTCTCTCTCAGTTTCTCAATTCTCACCGGAGCCATTGTTGCCCATTGCTGTTGCCATTGTACTGCGAATTCGCTTCTCTCTCTCTAGGGTTTCGTTGGGATCATAACCATAACACTCTTTTTCATCATAACGCGGTAAACCGAATTTTTCAGCTTCTTTTTACAAACGCAATGCTTCCCACATTCTGATTCCATCCTCACCCCTTCCTAAACCCTAAAACTAAAACCCATTTTGCTTCTTCCACCTCATGCCATTGATTTTTTACTCTTTTGTGCCTCAAGTGTCTGACACCAAGAATTCAGGTACCCGGAACAAAATCATTCGTTTTTTCCTCATGAGCTTTTGAGGGAAGACGTGAATATGTGTCTCTTAAAATGGGTTATCAGCCAAATTAGAAAGTGCAGGGAAACGAGACTAAAAATGTTACCTTTTCTTTGCGTGTGTAAAAATCTTAGGGGTGACTTGTTTCTTTTGATGAATGTTTCTTGCAATTGAGTTTTTTTTTCTTTCCTTTTAGGGGTTTGGAGTAAAGGGTTTGGGAATGGTTAGAAGGGTGATTGTTTAGCATTGAGGTGAGGAAATGGATTCTGCAAGGAGTTGGCTTCAGAAGTTCCAGCCTCGAGATAAAACGAGGGCTGCTGCGAAGAAAAAGGAGGAAGATAGTAATGGAGGAAACGAGGATTTGAATGCAGCCATGGATGAAGCATCACTGTCCAGTGTCACAAAGCAGAAGGTCGCAGCAGCAAAGCAGTACATTGAAAATCATTACAAGGAGCAAATGAAGAACCTTCAGGAGAGGAAGGAACGGTATGGTTCAGTTTATCTCTATTTCTGATAACTGCTTTTTATTTTTTTTAATATCGGGAAACAGCAATTGATGACACTTGTTTGTCTTTAAACTACTTTCGTGTAGTTCTTTGTGAGTAGTGAGCACTATCTGGCGTTCCTCTCTTCTTCTTTTAAGTACTTCCACTGTTTTTCTTTTGGCCTGAGTTGTCTCCTGTCAATCGTATTGGCTGCTCTGAAATTCAATTTTTATAGACAGAGTGTTATTTTGTTGGCATTTGTTTACATCATTTTGGACTTCAGTTCTGTAAATCTTCTAGTGTTTGTTTTTAGTATATGCCATTGCACTTTTCCATCACTGCAAAGACACGAGCCATACTGCAAAGTACGTTAAATTTTTGGCACTTGGCTGCACTGATTAAGCTGGGATTTTCCTAGAATACAAGGTGGACTTTCAAATGGGGGGTGTGATTGAAAATTGAGGTCGGGATATGTCTCATTGAATTCAGTCTTATGCAAACATTTGTATTTGTAACTCAAGTTTTGAATGTTGGATTATTTTCGTCAAGAGGTTTGAATGTTTTGGGAAATTAGGAGGGCTATTCGTAGAAATGTTTTGTTTTCATGAAGCTAGTATGTGAACTTGCATCTACTGGGTTTGACGATATCTCTCTGTTATGTTCTTAAGGAGAAAGTTTAATGAGATCTAAGGTCATCGGTTCATATCACAAGCTGTAATACTGTGGGAGTAAAGTTCTAGTAATTTACTGGATTGAAACATACTATTGTGGGAGATGAACTCCTCTGTCTAGTTTTGTTGAGATGCATGTGAAAATTTCTGGAACTGGAACTGGAAGTGTCATTTTTGCTTGAATTAATGTGCAGTGTTAGTTGTTTTGGCCAACATGGGATAATATTTTTTAACACTTCACTTGCTTATAACAGTCGAACTATCTTGGAAAAGAAGTTGGCCGATGCTGATGTCTCCGAGGAGGATCAAAACAATTTGCTTAAATTTTTAGAGAAAAAGGAAACTGAATATATGCGCCTTCAAAGGCATAAGATGGGTGTTGATGATTTTGAGTTATTGACAATGATTGGAAAAGGTGCATTTGGAGAGGTATGTATATGATTATTATGGTATGACTGGCTATGCTTTCTTCCTCCAACTTATGATCAATGTTTTAATTCTGGATAGTGGTCAGCTCCAAACACACTATAGCAGGTAGCAATTATTTTGAAATTTCTTATATAATTTACACAATGTGTATACATATAAATTTTCAGAAGGGATAATAATTACTCTAAATTAATGACATTTGAAATTAACAATAAGAATAATAGGTGTCTTAGGCAAAGCATTCAAGTAAACAAAAGTCAAATAAAAATTTCCCAGCCAAGAATAAATTAGCAAATTCTAATTCTCACAAATAAGTCTGATTTATCATTTTCACTACTATTACAGCTGTAAATTGCAGTTTTGAAATTGCAATCTCAAAAATAGCCCTTTTGTCCCTGTTTAGAGAGGGCTTTCTTGGAACAACAGTCTAGTATGACCTCTGCACTAAACACACCTGGCAGCCCATAGTGGACAGGTGTGGTGCCTCTATGCCACTATAGCGGCAGTATCATGGGATAACCACTATTTTGAAATTTCTTTTATAATTTAATAGTGTGTGTGTGTGTGTGTATATATAGACATAATTTTCAAAAATGATATAATTACTCAAAATTAATGTCTCATCCATATTCATAATTAACAATAAAAATTAAAAAATCATAGGTGTAATGTGTCTTAAACAAAACATTTAAATAAATGCCAACAAAAGGCAAATACTAGTTTCCTTAATCAAAACATTCAAATAAAAATACCAACAAAAGTCAAATACAAGTCTCCTAGATATGAATCATCAATCATCATCTTCTAAATCTAAGTTGTCTTGATCATTTTCACTACTATTACCGCCGTGGATTTCATTTTTTAAATTGAAATCCCAAAATTAGCCCAATTGTCCCTGTTTAGAGGGCATTTTTGGAACAACATAGTGCCACTATGACAGCAGTTCAGGCTGCTATTTGGTCCAGTATTGCCTCTACACTAATTCACTAAATCACTCTCCTACATACAGGGGTTTCACCTTTTTGCCACTATAGTGGCACTGTAGTGTGTTATTTAAAACATGCTTTCAATTATTTTATGTGTAAATTTGAAAATGAAATATGATGGTGGGCTGTTGTACATTGGCTCTGTTCATCAAAAGTAAAAATCAAATTAATCTTGTGGGATACTTTGGCATATATTATGCATTCTTTTGTATTCTTAATTAATTATATGAATATTAACATTAAAGTGATTTTGAAGAGAGATAATATAAAAAGAAACCAAAAATAAAACAAAACAAAATATTTTAACTGGTAATGTGAGTAACAATAGAGTCTAAAGGTATTCATGACATTTTTAATATAATTTTTTGGGGATATAAATCTAGGGATATTATGGTGGTATGGTATGTGAATACTGAATAGTTTGGGACAATTACCACTACCACTTAGTAGACACAACTACCAACATCCTATTGCTAGTTGTATTTTTTTTTATTGGATTTCACATTTTATTTTACAATTAATCAAGAATTTCATCCCTTCTCGTACAATATAACCTTGCTGCTTTGTTGGGATGAGATTACAATATCATATTTTCTCTGTGTAAAAAGTTATTTTCTCTTTTTTTTTTGTTTTTTAAAAAAAAAGAACTCCAACTGCATCGAACTCTGCTGTGATGAAGAGTCTCATATGAACATAGAAAAGGACAGATTTCTATATAAAAAAGAAGTAATTTTAGTTTTGAAAATTGTGTGCTGATACTCCTGTTCTTTTGTGAACCACAAATTCATTTTGAGAGTTTTTAGATTTTCTGTGTAAAAAGCATGAAGAACTATCCAACTGACTCCCCCTAACCTCCACCTTTTCCCCTTAAATTTGAATTTTCTCCAGGTCAGAGTCTGTAGGGAGAAGACTAGTGGTCATGTATATGCAATGAAGAAGCTAAAAAAATCAGAGATGCTTCGCAGAGGACAGGTTTACAATCATCAGAATCACTAGATTATGTTATTAATATTTAAATGCCTATGGTTGATAAGGTCATCATATTTATTCCCATCTATTAATATTTTCATTCTTCAGGTTGAGCATGTTAAAGCTGAAAGAAATCTCCTCGCAGAGGTTGACAGCAATTGCATTGTGAAACTTTATTGTTCTTTCCAAGATGATGAATATCTGTATCTTATTATGGAGTATCTACCCGGTGGGGATATGATGACTCTACTTATGAGAAAAGATACCTTGACTGAAGATGAAGCCAGATTTTATGTAGGAGAAACTGTTCTGGCTATTGAATCTATACATAAACACAATTATATACATAGGTACGTGTATACTTGTTCATTTACTTGATAGTAGTCCTATTTCCTTAGTTATACCGCATTTAACTTTTTTATGTAAGGTTAGCATCTAATTGAGCCTGGTATAGACTTGAGTTAATTCCAAAATATACTGTTACTGTTGTGAGGTATATCGTGATTACTACCAAAATCATTTCAAAAGCATCCAGTTGTGAAAACTGTTTGATGTATGAAGTTGCATTCAGTATTGTTAAATAACGCCATGGTGGCACAATAGCGTCATGGTGCAGCGGATTTTTTGTCAACCACTATGCAGAATTTGTGAAGGAATGTCCGCTATGATGATGCCATAAGGCCCAATGACATATTTTTACGGCAGAATTTTTTCCTTCCACTATGTTCCACCATTTGCCATTGTTAACACTAGTTGCATTTATATGTGTTTATGTATGAAACTAAAGAAAACAATAATTTATATGGAATAAGTTTGGCTATTGAATATTGTGTTGCAGGGATATCAAGCCAGACAACTTATTACTTGATAGATATGGACACTTGAAATTGTCAGATTTTGGACTTTGTAAACCATTGGATTGTAGTACTCTTGAAGAAAAGGATTTTTCTGTGAGTCAGAATGCAAATGGATCTACACAAAATGAAGAGCGTACGACTCCTAAACGCTCACAGCAAGAACAACTACAGCATTGGCAAATGAACAGGAGGACACTTGTAAGTTTGATGCTATAATGCTATTATGTTCTGATTTCTTTTTATTTGTTATGACTGTACATGCATTGTAAAACATGATGTGGTGTTTTCCTTATGATGTAGTTAAATGTTGAAAGTTGTATGCTGATAAATTGTACATGCCCCATTTCTCCTAACCCAAAATGAAAAAATAAAAATGAAAATAAATTGCTGCATTCTACTATTTTGGGTATCTATGTGGATAGTGTTTAATACAGTTTTCTTCTACATCTTTTTGTGTGTGCTTGTAATTTTTGAATCTATAAACATTGCAGGCTTATTCGACAGTTGGTACGCCCGATTATATTGCTCCAGAAGTTCTTTTGAAGAAAGGTTATGCGATGGAATGTGATTGGTGAGTTCTATGCCTTTGAATGTTGGCATGTTATTAAATATTGATTTCTCTCTGCAATGTGATTGGTGAGTTCTATGCCTTTGAATGTTGGCATGTTATTAAATATTGATTTCTCTCTGCTACGGTGCATGTATATCATAGCATCTAAGTTTATCTTTTTTCATTCATTTCTGTTGTTCTTTTCAATAATTTTCAAGTTTCAAGATAGCTTGTCATTCAAATTTCTTGCATCCTGGGATACAATTTGGGACATTTTCCTCTCTTTTTAAATTATTTCCCTTTCAAATGTTCTGAAAGCATATTTGGTTTTGCTTCATTTATGAGGGATTCGTAAATATACAATCAGGGTTACATATTTTATTTTGTAGCAATAATGGTTGTTACAAAATTCACAGGTGGTCACTTGGAGCTATTATGTACGAAATGTTGGTGGGATATCCACCTTTCTATTCTGATGATCCAATGTTAACATGTAGGAAGGTAATTTTTTTTATGTTTCTTGAGACTAATGCTTGTTTGACGTTCATTTTTGTGATGAGTACACTTTCTATAAGTGCATAGTGGATTGTCATTGATATTTAAAATGTATTCTTTATATTTTTACAAAGTACAACCCATCTGATAGCAAAGTGTGGACTTTCAGAAGCTAATTCTTTTTATTTTCTCATCGATGATAATCTGTTAGAGATTCCCTAGTTTCTGCAGTTAGTTGCAATAGAATATCAATAGAACAATTAGTTAGAATGTTGTGTTCAAGGACCTGTTTGAATAATTGAAAATGGGCATTCACTCTTTCCAAAGCATGAAATGAAGAAGCAACATTTGTATCATTGGCAATAAAAGTCCGTTTAGATGGTTTGGAACTTTGAATTTGAATTGATAACCAAGAAGTGCAGTTAGTTAGTTAGAGGGGTTGGAGGAGAGATCTTTCTCCTTGTTTCATTTTTCAGTCAAGCATTAAAAATTCTCAATTTTCATCTAACAGCTTCCTAACCTAATCTATAGTATAGGGCGACCTACATTTTATAGTTTGGGGTAGCAAAATCCTGTCCACATTAATTCTTAGTTTTTTTTCTTGTTTTTATTGAGCATGCTAATCTTGGTTTCTCTTTTGTACAGATAGTAAATTGGAAAACTTACTTGAAATTTCCTGAAGAAGCTAGGCTATCCCCAGAAGCTAAGGATCTTATTAGTAAACTTTTGTGTAATGTAAATCACAGGCTGGGCTCAAAAGGTGCAGATGAAATTAAGGTGTTGTATGGTGTGTCATTTTCTAAATTCTTAGATTTGTGATATAATATTTTTGGGTATGAATTAACCTTTGTGCTGCATTCCTCTTTAGGCTCATCCTTTCTTCAGAGGTGTTGAATGGGATAAGCTGTATCACATGGAAGCTGCATTTATTCCCGAGGTCAATGATGAGTTAGATACTCAGAATTTTGAAAAGTTTGATGAGGTATTTGATTCTCTTATATTCTCACTTTGTGTAGCTTGTTGCAGCCAGTTGCCTTTTGTTTATTTTTTCTCATTTTTTCTTTTGCATTTATAGTCTGACAGCCAAGCTCAATCATCATCAAGATCTGGTCCATGGAGGAAGGTAATCTTATGTGTTTCCTTCTCTGTTATCTGTTGAGCACTTGAGACGGTCTGCTAGTGTTACCTTTTGCTAGTGTTATCTTTTACTTTGTGTGGTTGTGATTGTAAGTAGGCTGTTGGTATGCCTTTTAATCATCGTGAGTTGAGTTAGTTGTTGAGATGATATAAACCATAGGCAGGACCGTCGTAGCAGGAAATACCTTGTAAGCTATCGAACTTGCTAGGCATTCCCTTATCAAAAGTTTTATTTGTCCTTTTCGCTTTTACATAAATTACTTGGCTTAGTCGCCTAATTATCACTTCTTCTGACTCTTGCTAGCTGATAGATATGAAGAATGTCTTCACATTGCACTTCTGATATCTTACTAATATTACACTTAATCTAACAAGAATTCACACTTTTCTTGCTGTCTTATAATTCTCTACCATCAAATCTTCAATTTGTTAATTTCAGTTGTCCTCATATCTCTATTTATTTCCTTTATCTTATTCTTCTTTTGTTGTTTGTTGGATGTTACAGATGCTTTCATCTAAGGACTTGAATTTTGTTGGATATACATACAAGAACTTTGAAATTGTCAACGATTATCAAGTTCCCGGGATGGGTACATTTCTTTTTTCATTTTTCACTGCTAAGTTGTTTTATGTAAGTTTGTTTTCCAGGAGTTTCTATATTGGCTATGGTCATGGACTCATGGCTATTATGCTTGCTTGTTAGGTATATTTTATTATATAAGAGGATATTCAGATATTCATAATCATTTTGGAGAGAATTAGGGTTAAGGAACTCCTTGTGAAGATATTCATAATCAGTAAATGGTTATTACTTATTACATTAACAAAAAAAAATTGTTAAGCATTATTCTTTTTGAAAATCCCCTCAATGGAATTTATTTTACCAAAAGTTCTTAAATAAATAATGACTCTTCCAGTTTTTTTCTTTCCATATATTGAAATAAGGGTCAATTTGAAACTTCAACTGTAGTTATATCTGTTTTAACTTTCTTGTCTTTTTCTTCGGGTTTTTTTTCCAGAATTAGCATGTTAAAAAGAAATTATAAACCATGATGTGTCCTTTCTTTGAAACGTTTGCTTTTGTGGTGGATAAACATACATTAAAGAGAAAAGATGATAATAAAGCAGGAGGATCAGGAGGCCTCCTTACAGCAAAAGAACAAAAATTATAGTTATTACTTGTTAAACCAAAACGTAGATGCAAATTAGGGAATCTATATGCATAACCATTATGTGCAAAACTTGGCCCAGATGATTAGATCCGGCTGATCTTGCATATGATTCATTAGATCTTCTGAGGTGGAAATGATATATCAAACCTCAGTTTCCTATCAATGAGGTGACATGTCTTTTCAGGCAGGAATGTAGAATCATAAAGTGGTGGGGTTATGTTGAAAGTAAAAATCTTTGAATTTTTGTGTTTGTCTTTGTGCTGATTCTATTTACATTTAATGTTCTGGAAGGTCGTGTGTTTTGTCGTTTTATGTTGACTTTGCCTCCTCTTGCCTCACAGCTGAACTGAAGAAGAAACAGTCCAAACAAAAGAGGCCAACCATCAAGTCACTTTTCGGTATGCTTTCTCTTACTTTGGGACCATTATATTCCTTCGAACTGTTTGCTTAGTTTGTGTTGTTCTTTGTATGGTACACTTTGCGTTTCTTGTATATAATCATAAATCTTTTCATGTGATCAAACTGGCTGACATATGATAGATTGTGAATCATAAACACCAGAGGTGTCTGATACGTCTGCAAATGATGAATCTGCTCGAGGAAGCTTTTTAAATCTCTTGCCACCCCAGTTAGAGGTATCTCACAGCAACAAGAATCTTCCTCCCAGGTCCTAACAAGCAAATCACGTGATCTATCCAGTCTGACAGTGTAGGAGTCATAACTAATACCATTTTGACCATTTCTACCTTTAAAATATCACTCTTGATGCGTAGAATTTCTTCTTTTACATTAATGGCTTGTATCAGAGTCTCTTTTGCCGGTGGCCCCTACTATTGATTTGTAAATCTCTCACTCTTGTTCATTGTCACACAGGCTACCCTAAACAGATACCCAATGTCAATGAATACTGGATAATACCATGTATATTCACGCTCTCTTTTACATTAATGATTTCAAAGCATTTATCCCTGTAACATTGGATTGTAATGATTGACAAGTTATTTAGCAGAACATGACCTATTTGAATTTTTTTAGTAAAGTCAATAATCCGTGTTATATACATATAAATAAAAGATTATATGTTAGCACGATCCTAGATTTTTAGTAGTAATTACACCTACATTCTTATTGCATCAAAATTCCAGTTTTAATCATAAGGCGCCATTGTTCACTCGGTCTGCTACCGACTGACTTTTTCATTAACTAAATCTTTATATTATTAGTGATATTAGTTTTGTTAACGTAAGAGTTTATTTCTCTTCTTTAATCAACTGAGTCAAATCTTAAATATATAAATCATACAAATTAGGGTGATTATATCAAGAAGCACAAAACAAACAAAATCAAAGTTAATTACATCCTTAGAAATGCTGTACCTCCGCGGGTGAGAAAAGCATGAATCCTTTGATATAAAAAAGCTGATCCTCATACTGAATCTGATCCCTCACTCCTTTTCTAGCTAGAAAACTTGCACACTAATTTGCCTCCTTGAGAGTGTTTTCAACCTTAATATTACACTTCCTTGCAAGCTTATCACGGATAGTTTGAACTTTGAAGCACTGATTTGGTTTCTTAATTTTAATAATAATATTTTGTTTCAAATATTATCACTAAAATTACTTGGACAATGTACGATCAAGACATGATTTTTTATAGTATAAAAATGTGACCTAACAATTAAATTTATTTATCATTAATATGCTATCATGATTTTGAATAAAAAAATATACTCATTTCTTACCATTACCCTTAACATAATAGTTTACAAAACCGTTATTAAAAAATTAATTTAGTATTTACATTATTAAATGTCTAGGTTTCGAAACAAATTAAAATAAAATCTAATGTTTCTCTGTTTTTTGTCATTTTTTTTATATCGTACATACATTATAAATATAAGATGTACCAGTTGTGAGATGAGAATATGAAAGGAACAAATTTCGGTCATATAAATAAAATAGATTAGCTAAAATAAACCTAATCATCAAATATAAGATTATACAATCAAAATAAACTAAGACTTTAACAAGAAAAGTGAAAATGGAAAGTTGTATTGGTAAGAAAATGAGAGAAAAGTTCAATTTCTCTAGTTCTTTAACAAAAAAAAGTAATAAGAAAAGTGTTATTGTCATTAATTTGATGAGTTTTACATGTTTAGCTTTCTACTAAAAAAAGACATGGAAAGGAAGAAAAGTAAAAAAAAAAAAAGACATTTTAACTATGCTTGTTTATAAAAGGAAAGTTATAAATATATGAGAGATGGGAAGAGAGAAGTGTCAATTCAAATCTCTCCATTAACAAAAACTAACATTTTACTTATAAAAAAAATTATAACTTTCATAATTTTCCCACTATTTTTCATACAAGGGAAATAACTTCAATTTCCATTGTATTTTCTCTTCTTTTTTTTATTCTTTTCTCTCCTTTTATTTCCTCATATATTTTTTTCTTCACTTTCCTTACAACCAAAATCCATAGTTTATTTTTAGACAAACACATTCTGTACCAAATAGCAACTAATCAATCAACACATTTGACCGGCTCCTTTAACACAGGTCGTCTAACATTTGATTTCTTTACAGTGACACTGATACTTATCTTTTTTTAATGAATTGGAACGGTTCCATGCTTTATTTATTTATTTTTCTATAGTATAGCCAGTGAAGTTAAGTTATTTTTTATCCATACCACTAGCAGCCTGAATCAGGAAAACGTCAAAATGACAAAATACCATGAAGCAGCCCATAGATACGGATACCATTATTTTCAATTTTCATGTGCCGTGTCGTCTAAAGCACAATAGCAGAACAAAAAATCTGAACTCTTCTGACCCACATTACTAGTCGGCAACATCATCATTAACTACATGTTCTTTATTAATCAGGGGACTTGCATTCTTATAAAAATTAGACAATAAGCTTTGTATATTAAACTGTCACTCTACTATGGTAAAATAACTCGGACGGTCGTTCCATGATGCCCCAACCCATATAATAAACTAACATATTGCCATCACTTTCATCTAAAAGGTGGCTTCATAACTGAGTTAATATATGTTTTTATCAGTTAATAATTAAAGGGTACCCGTATACAAGGGATTAACCTACTTTTGAAAGATGAATTCTCAATTTAACCTAACTACCTACTCGAATTTAAACTATTGGTACTCACATAAACTAATACTTTAAATCTACATGGGAAGGATGTAACTTCTGAAAAGTGTCTCAGTAAAAGGGCATTGCTAACGAAAGAAATTAAACTGGATATGATAAGCCAAGTCATTTGTGGTTAGTAATTTAGTTTATAGAGTTGAGCCATTGACTATGTTGTGGATTAGTGGTAAGTGTACAAAATCTTTAGTGCTTAGGTTACTAGCTAGCTTCAAATTACTGTGTGTTTGTAAATTATTTTTTTATTATAGACTATTTTGAGTTTTTGTAAAACAATCATGACAAAATTGTTGAAATCTGAAAAAAATTCAGCTTACTAAGTTTTTATAATATGAAGATCTGTAATTGATGATTTTTTTAAACATTTTTTAGCTATTTTTATTGTATTTTATTATGTAAAAGCCGAATTTTTTGCTACATTCAAACAAAATTATTTATTTTAATATCACTTTTCATTAAATTTATTTGAAAAATTAATTCTGATTATAATCAATTATAACTATCATGTTGTTAAAAACTTTTATAAATATTACAAACAGATTAAAAGTCTCACCTAATAAATATTAACTATTTGAGATGTATGTATTCAAATTTGTAAATAAGACTTAGTATAGAGGTTAACAAGTGAAGGATTAATCACAGGTAGGTATATGGACCAAGGTTTGTAAACTATTATAATACAAACTTATCAATTTATAAATTCTCTCTTTGAGGTTTACCTATGACGTGTGTAAGAGGATAAAATTTGCAAAACTTGAGTTTAATTAATGAATTTTACAAGTTAAGTTTGCAGGTTCATGAGTTTGTCATTTAAACAATTAGTTTGTGTTAATATTATGAATTTTATATTTTAGACTTTTAATATTAAAAATATTTAGTATTTTAGATTACCATAAATGATGATATAATTTTAAATATTATAAAATATAAATTAGTTAGTTTAAAAATATAAAAAGAAAATTATTTTTTCTTAAAAAAAATATTAATAACCGTAGATTAATTTGTTAACTCCGTAAACTTCATGGTGAGGTACAAACTAAAACAGTTCATTTATTTAAAGAACTAGACTTATCTTGTTTGTTTAAAACATAATCTTCATTGGTTAAGATTTAAACAGGTCCATCTAACTATTTCTAGGATTTACAACAAATTCCTCATATAATCGATAATTTAACTATTTCATTTTTTCGTATATCTCAAGTACACCCATAGTGTCTCTTGTGGATGTGCTTAAAATTAATGGTGAAAAATTTATGTTTAGCTTAAGAGCACGCTATAAATTTTTCTTCCTAAAAGATTATTTAAAAACAAAACATGAAAAAATATCTTATAACTTCAGCTTGATTTGTCTCCAACATTTAGATATGAGCATAGCAATGTTCGATTCCTTTTATATAATAAAAAAAAGAGAAGAAGTTCGATTCCTGTAATATTCCCTATTCCAATTTGTATTTTATCTTAAGCCCGTCCTTTTCTGTGGCCCCATTAGAGCCAATATCATTTTAAAAGATAAGAACAGAAACAATATCTGCCCGCACTACCGCAACAAATATGAATCGAAAATAATTAATAATTTTACAAATAAAGAGAAATAATATATATAAACTAAAATGATTGAGATAAAATAAAAAATAATATATATTAGACTAAGAGAAAATAAAATATGTACCGTTAGATTGACATTCTCGTTTACTTACAATCTTTCTTATGGTTTCGAAAGGATATAACACATATAGAGTGTTAGAAATGTGATAGGATATAGATTGCATAGACGATACTTAAAAAATCATTCAAATTAGTCATAAATTCAAATCATTGTATCAACTCACTATTTTTGTCCTTCCATTTTGTTGGAAATTTAGTTGTTTTATGTGTAAAACTCATTTCTTGTGTTTTTGTACTCTCTTTTTAATAAAAATCTTTAATTTATAAAAAAAGTTACAATTTTTTATTTACGGTAAGTTTATTGACTTTATTTAAATACTATAAAAATTATTTATAAATAAAAAATTATGATTAAATACAAAATTCTTTTATATGCATATTAATTAAATTCCAAGACTAAATAGTTTTAGTAAGTGTAAAGAACTTATTTTAACATTGCGAATTTAAAAATTATTAAGTTTTAGAGTAGTTTTCTCAAAATCAGTCGTGTAACAATTGTTTTTTATTGTTATGCAATACTCCCTTTTGCAAAAAACATATTAAACTCATATGATAAATATGTATTGTATGAATATAATAAATGAATTCAGTGTGTGAATAATTTCCATTTCTTTCCTAACCAACGTAATCTATGACCTAGGATCGTGATTATTGCGATTTCTCAGAGTCTTTTGCCAAGTCAGAGACCATTAAGATAAAAAAAACTCAAAAGCACTTGTCACTACAGTTTATCGTAACATTAATCATATTATTTATAAGGGTAGTTGCTCCTTCTCCATCACCATAGTCACGACAAACAAAAACGTCCCTCTCATAGCTATTTACATAAACTTTGAAAAATAGCTCTAGAAGTTAAGCCATGTAATTAAAAGCTTAAAAACATTTAACTTCAATAGTTTAATACTAAAATCACTGCCAAATCGACGTGTAATGATTAGCTTCTAGTCACTTATCTTTTTCCAAATGGCTTGATTATGCCGGCCATCCCCTGGAATTGGCAATGTCATTGACAATACAAGCCACCATTTCTTTTTTCTTTTTTGTCTCCAAACTTTGCCTTTAAAAGTGACACAAACCTCTTCTTCAAAGCCCCTCTTACACCATCTCCTCTCTTTTTCTACTTCTTTTTGTTTTGCTACATATTTATTTTCCCTATCTCATTATAAGTTTCTTAATTGTATAGATAGAATTTCATTTGATCCTTCTATGATGAAAGTGGGGTTTGAGGTGGCTCATGCAAATTATAATCCAAACATGATTCGTCCACACATGCATGAAACATGGGATCACTACTCAAATATTACTACCTTGCCATTTTCAGCTCCAATAACCCCATCAAACACTTATCCAAAGCCAACAACAGAAAACCACTTGCTAAACTTGGGGCAGAATGAACTCTGTGATTGGATGGAAGAGCACATTGGTGACATCACCAAACTTGTTGAAGACTTACCAGAAACCACTTCTGATAACTTGCTAGCTAATAACCCAACAAGGGTTTCACAACACAACCTTGTTCCCTCACTTTCACCCAACTTCAGTCAAAGAAAACCTTCATGTTTTAGACCCCAATTAGACTCCTTCACCAACGACCCCCCAAACTTTAATCTTCATATTCAAACAAACACCTCAGACTTAGATCATAACCACAATGTTTATGATCAAGGGTTGAACTTGATAACCCTTCTAATGGAGTGTGCAGTGGCAATCTCAGTTGACAACCTGGGAGAGGCACACCGGATGTTACTAGAGCTAACACAATTGGCCTCACCCTACAAAGCATCATGTGCTGAACGTGTTGTTGCTTACTTTGCCAAAGCCATGACTAGCAGGGTGATGAATTCTTGGCTTGGAGTGTGTTCCCCTTTGGTTGATCACAGGAGCATTAACTCAGCATTCCAAGTGTTCAACACCGTTTCACCTTTCATCAAATTTGCTCACTTCACTTCCAACCAGGCAATCCTTGAGGCAGTGAACCATTGTGAGAGCATTCACATCATTGACTTGGACATCATGCAAGGGCTGCAATGGCCAGCTTTCTTCCACATACTAGCCACAAGAATGGAGGGTCCCCCACAAGTCACCATGACAGGTTTGGGAACCTCAATGGAAATCCTTGTTGAAACTGGAAAACAACTCTCAAACTTTGCAAGAAGGCTTGGCATGTCATTGAAGTTCCAACCCATTGCAAGCAAGTTTGGGGAAGTAATTGATGTGTCCATGTTGCATGTAAAGCCAGGTGAGGCAGTGGCAGTGCATTGGTTGCAGCATTCTTTGTATGATCCAACAGGGCCTGATTGGAAAACATTGAGGCTCCTTGAGGAGTTGGAGCCAAGAATCATCACTTTGGTGGAGCAGGATGTGAACCATGGAGGGTCATTCTTGGATCGTTTTGTAGCCTCCTTGCACTACTACTCCACCCTTTTTGATTCTCTTGGAGCATATTTGCACCATGATGATGCTAACAGGCACCGTGTAGAACATGCCCTTCTCTCTAGGGAGATCAACAATGTGTTGGCCATAGGAGGCCCTAAGAGGAGTGGTGAAGACAAGTTTAGGCAGTGGAGAAGTGAACTTTCTAGCCACTGTTTTGTGCAGGTTCCAATGAGTGCCAATTCAATGGCTCAAGCACAGTTGATATTGAACATGTTTTCACCAGCTTATGGTTATAGCCTTGCACAAGTTGATGGCACATTAAGGCTTGGATGGAAGGATACAAGCCTCTACACAGCTTCTGCATGGACCTGCACCACTTCTAGCTAGCAACCTTCATATCTTTTTGAAATTGGTCTTAATTAAAGTTTTTCAAACTTCAAAGTAGTAGCTGGAAATTTGAGCTGTATATTGAATTTATTACAACCTTTTAGGGAATAAACAATTCAGTAGCCATATTCATGTTCACACACAAAATTTATGGTTTCCTTCAAAACTAGTTTGGTTGCTTTAGTCAAAATATTCTACTGTATCGACAAAAGTTTATTAATTACAGCATGTTAGGAACATTTTCTTCCATTTTTTTTGGGCCTCAGAAGGTGCGGGAATCTCTCTAGTTTCCGTCTTCTTGTCTTTCTTTGGATGCTTTCCGTATCATGTTAATTTAACCACATGACAAAACGTGGAAATTAAATGCTATATATCAATTGCGTATTTGGATATAAGCCAACAAAATTCATTTTCAGATAATGTTATTTATGTTTTGAATATCAAGTTAAAGAGAAAAATTAAAATTTATTTTAAAATTTTTTATCTAACATAAAACATATTCTAACCTGATCCAACTTAGAATCGATTCTAGACTCAATCAATTTTGAGGAAGTTAATTTTGAGCTGGGAACTAATTTTCAAACCGAAAACCAAACAAAACACAGAGTACTTCAAATTTTCTCTTTTCTGTGGTCCCAAATGTTGTTTAAATTTAAGCACGCACCTGCGTGTGCTTCTCTACTTGGATAAACAAAATTTCCAACCTGCAACATAACATTAACTTTCATTTAGTTTTGTTTCATGAACCTTATTAATTGCACTATACGTGTGAACAACCAATTGACTACTAGTATCTTTTTTAAGGCAGATCTCGGTGATGAGTAGAGTTAGGTGCATTGCATGTTTTGCGGAAAATGTCTATATGTATACTCCAAGAATTAATGAATACAGAAGAAACGCGTTTCATGTTAACATATTTGAGTTCTAGAGTTTAATTGGTATATATTATTAGTGTAAAAATTTTTATATTAACATTCATGATAAATTTTTTGACTTTATTAATTACTACTTTAAAAGTTATATAAATTATTGAATATTAATGTAAAAATCTTTTAGACTAACAATATATACTAATTAAACTCAAAATTCTTTGTATTCCTATAATTGTGTTTTATGATGATAGGTAAAGAGATGAACCAATGAATTTGTTATTGATAGCCAAGCTCTTATCATTTGTTGTAATGTTAAAAAAATAATTCTCAAGTTTTTCAATGAAAAAACATATTACAATGCAAATAATTAAAAAATATGATTAAATATTTAAATACACGTTTCAGTTATATTAATTGTAGGAAAAAATTATTTAATCGAAATTTAAAATAATTTTATGTTAATATGTTTGAATAGGTACATATTAAATATGTGGTAGAGGAACAAATATGGAATGAAAAAATTAATTTTTAAAATAAAAGAGTTTAATTGGTATATGCTGAAAGTGTAAAAGAATATTACATTGACGTTTAATCACATCTTTTCATTTATATGACTTTTAAAACTATATATTGACATAGTCAACAAATTTATTATAAATTAAGGGTTTGTAATTGAATGTCAGTGTAAAATTTTTTACACTAACAATGCATACTAATTGAATTCAAAATAAAAAATATAAACTAATAGAAAATATATCGTGATTTAATTCATTCTATTTATTTAATCTTAATTAATTTGGGATAGAAAGAAACCTTTTAATTTATAAAATGGTTATTTTATTTTTGTAAATTTTATCCTATTAATTAGTATGTAATCTAAGTGTAAAAGTTTGTTAACTTTACAATTAATACTTTAGAAGTTACATAAATGAAAAGTTGTAATTAAGGGTTAGTGTAAAAAATTTTTATACTATGATTACATACTAATTAATTAAGAAAAAAATATACAAGTCATTCATGTATGTATATTTTCTTTTTATATTCATAGCTGCTAATAAAAGTTTAAAAAAGAAAGTAGCTAGAAGGAAAATGAAAGGGGAGTTGCAACGCCTAAATCCTAATAAATGAACTGAAACTTAAGAGCAACTGACATGGCAAACAGAATTAATAACACACCCAACAATCATATACCGTCACTTAACCACTTAAAACGTAATTGCATATGGTAAACCTCAGATTTGAACCTTTGTGAAGGAATTTTCTATCAACTAATCCTCGTTATTATATACATTTGATATGTATATTTATAAAAATAAATTATCGAATGTATTAAAATTAAAGAAAATAATTAATTTAATTTATGTCAATAAATATATCGTAAATTTGTTTTGCAACACATTTCAAATTACTTCTAGTTTTTTGGCTAACAAGTTTGTTTGATGGTTTGGTAAATAATTTTAGTTTAATTAGTATATAAGATTAGGGTAATATTTTTTAGTTTAATTTATAGTAAGTTTGTTAGTTGATTTTACCAATTAATATTTTAAAAGTCATATAAATTAATATATGTGACTCATAATTTAATATTAGGGCAATATTAATTAAACTATAATTTTTTTAGTAATTTCTAGTGTTAATTTTTTTAAAATACTCTTTCCTAGTTTTTTAAGTTTATTTATTTTTTATTTTTAAATATTTATTATATTTCCTTTTTAATATTTTTCTATATAAGGTCAAATTTTATTATATAAATTTTATTTATGTCATTTTAAAATAAAAAATTTAAATTAATTCAATATTATATAATAAATTTTATACTCTATTTTTTTAATTTATAAAGTAAAAAAATGGGAAATTTTCAAAAAAGAATTAGGAAAAATAAATATGAAAAGTTAGAACCAGTTAGATTCCAGTTTCCACCGAACTTGTCGAACATAATTTTTTTTACCAAAAATTACTATTGTCATTTATATTTCTTTATCTCTCCTGATTTCACCATTATAATTTTTATTTTAATAATGGATATATAAGTGTAAAAATAATTAATGTAAAAGGCATTATAAATTAGAGTTTATAAAAATGATCAAACATTACTTTTACCTTTAGTCTTATAAATAAGACTAGAAAAGTAATTTTTTATAGAAATTTAGGACATATATATTAAATTAAAAATATAATAAAATTCTATATTAAGAAAGAAAATGCAATCAATATAAAAAAATACACTTTAACACACTATTTTAAACACACTCTATAATTATTAAAATTTATCAAGAAACACAAATTCATGAAAGCCTTGATCTCACTTGTCATGACAATTATTTTTTTTTAATTTTATAGTTTTTAATAAATTTTAATAATAAAAAAATGTTATAAATGTTTCCACCAATATAATACATTCTGTCATACAAATAATGTCATTTTGTTAAAAGAAAAAAAAATCAAAGCAGAAGCTAGTCTAGCTACAAAAGACTAATAAATTATTACTCCATATAACTGCTTATGTATTGAATAATATTTTGGTAGATGATATATATCTCAATCATTAAGTCTGAAAATTTCAACATCCAAATGCCATATCCATGCATAAATCCCTATGAGCTTTGTAATCAATCCCTATCAATTATTGCAAATAGTATGCTATTCCATAATCATAAAAGCTTTCATTATTATGTTGTTGTTGGGCATTAGGCATATATTATCATTAATACCTGAGGACCTTTTTTAAGAGGGCTCACTGGGGTTTATAATTGATCACACCTTCTCTGTATAAATTCTAAATAATAAATAATGAGCTCCTTGATCTTAGAATTATATACCATCACTTTTTTAAATTATATATAATAAATAATTTCAGGGTTTTGGATTTTATGCACTCATGACGTATTTATTAGAAAATCATTATACTGATTATTTTATGAGTTTATCCTTTTTTTTCACAGTATTATAAAAGTATTTTCAAAATTAAGCGCAATATTTTTATGATTTTTACAATAATAAAAGGAGTTCAAGAGAGTTTATTTGAGTTTATAAAAGCAATTTCTATTTATTTATAAAAATTTAAATAGAGAAGTTAATTACAATATTTTTTAATTTTTTGTTCCGGTAAAATCCACAATTTAGTTTATACACAATTTTTGTTTAATTAGAACTTGTTAGATTAATATACTTCATTAAATTATATACTTAGGTACAAACTATTTTTTTATAAGCTAGGTACCAACTTTATTCAAGATCATTCTATGAAAACCATTTGCTAAAACCGTAAAAATTAAAAACTGGAAAACAAGTCCTCATTTATCTTTCTTCGATTCTTTTAATAATAAAATAGATTTAAATGCTTTAAGTCATGTACATATTGTAATTTTTGCTTTTAATTTCTGTACTTTTTATTTTTAATTTCTACTGTGCGATAACAAGTAATAATTTAGGATGATTGTATCTTGCTCAATAAACATTATGGATGTAAATAGGAAATCACAGGTTGGTAAATTAAATATGTTAATTATAAGAAAATACTAATTATAGTAAGTTTTTATTTATGGATCTTTGTTGGTAAATTTACATTATAAATGGAATATTACTGACAAATTTAGTATTTATTAGAAAATCATATTTTTTTTATGGAATTTTACTAACAGAAAAAAAATCTGCAGATAAATTTTATTTACCTATAGAATTACAGACAGATATTTCATATGTTATCCGTCCGTCAAAATATTATTATTGACGAACATAGTATTTGTTGAAAAATAATTATTATCGACAAAATTATATTGGTGGAATAAAAGTTGTAAGTAAATTTAATTTACTTACAAAATTTACTGATGGATAATCAGTGAGTAATTTTAAAGTTAGAAAATATAAATATTAAAAGTGAAATTTCTGTTTTTACTAATGTATAATAATATGATATTGTTTTAAAATAATGTAAATAAATTTTTACAAGCTCATAATTTTTAAATCATGTGACAAAGTTTTAAATTATGTAAGTAAGCTTCTACATATATTAGTCAAAATTTGTTTAAAAAATTTTGTATCTTTTATAAAAGTTTTTTTTTTCATTTTTTATAATTATGTCTTTTAGAAGTGCTTATAAAGAAACTTACTCAAACATGCTTTAACTAGAGTTGAAAAATGTGACACCTACTCATTGGAACAAAGCATGAAATTAGTCAATTGAATCAATTAATTTATTTTTTTTGAATTGTTATATTTTAGATTATTAGTTTTAACCCTCAATTTGACCAATGTACATTTAGTATGTCAAAATTGATCATTTTATGGATTTTATGAATTTTACTAACTTTTTTTTTCATAATTTCAATTATTTAAAAAATATGTTTTTATTTCATAGTAATATAATACATTTATTGTTATAAAAAATTTATATTACATATTTTTAATTAGAAAATAAATTTAAAATTATATATATATACGTATATGCAAATAAAATTATATCTAATGAGTTCACATTTTACATCTATTGTGTTGAGAGGTGGATTCATGGATTTTAATACTCTTTTTTCTTACCAGAGAAATTTTAACAACCAGCAAGTTATTTTTCTCAGTGATATTGAACTTGGTCCCCAAAAGCAAGATATTTGGTTTGTGTCTTGTGTATGGAGAAAACATGATGCTAAAAATTTATGTATAAACACTTGAAATGTAATATTTTATAAAATGACTAAATATTTTTTTATAACTTTCACTAAACATAATATTTTAAAAAATAATTTTAGATGATTTGAAATAAATATAATTATTCATTTTGTCTTTAGATAAAAAATATTTAACTGAAATATAATTTTACTATCTTATTTGAGAGATTTTAGGTCATGTCTTTTTATAACTAGATTTAAAATTTGAGAGATTGATTATTTTTATTTAAAAATAAATTGCCAAAATTTTGAAAAAAAATATTTTAAAAATTAAGTAGACAAAAAATATTAAAAAAAGATAAAAAGAATAGAATAAAATTGAATATTTCAAAAAATAAAGAAACAAATATTGTATTCAAACCAAAATATTTTGAAATATAAAAATAATATTTGATTAATCTAAAAAAAAAACAATCATAATCTAAATAGGAATATAACGAGATTTGGTGCAAATTAAAGACAAATTTTGCATAAAATTGATTAAAATGTAAGAGATAAGAAGTTGTTATCTTAACAATGGAAATTATGGTGATAAAAAAATGATAACACTTATTTTTATATTTAATAGATTTTGATAAACATACAACCTATATATTATAAATACTTAATATTTTTGTTTCAATACTGGTCCTCTTAATCTTATATTAGAGGAAAGTCTTATGAGATGTGGGATTGAAGTTGAAGGTGGCAACATGAAAAGGACGTAGTATATAATGTTGGAGAGTTCACTCGTGATTATCATCTTGGGGACGACAACATTATACATAAAAGAACAACATTCGATAGTTCATAAGATATTGAGGAAATTAATAGATTGAGACAACGACTTTCTAAAAATGAGAAACTTATTTGCTATAAAGAGAGAAATTTCAACAATATCTTCATCAACAAAGGAAGAAATTTCACCAAATGTTTGATGTTGTATTACCATACCTACCATCGGTAACAAAAAATATTGTTGAATAGGTGCCACGATAGGGATAACCAACAGAATGATTCACAAGTTAATGCCTAATAATAAGAAGATGACTAGCGATAAAACAATGATCAACATCAGAACCAAGACTTACCAGATTATGAAAATTATTAAATAGTATAAAAAATATAATATTTAACATTTAATTTTAGTTATATTTACGCTTTTCAGTATGTTTTTAGATTGTTAATCAAACTTGTTATTAGATACATTATTTTAGAATTTAAAAATAATTTATAATATTGTTTTTTATCTAATATAATATTTTAATTATTATTTTTAATATTAAAAGCTTTATAAGTAGGTCAAAAATATATTTTACAAGTTTTATAAGTAGGTAAAAAATATATTTTTAATATTAAAAATATTACCCATAGGTAATTATTGTTGGATGTTGCCCGTCAATAATTACCTACAAATTTTATCCTAAGAAACAGTTTTGTAGGTAATTATTGATGAATAATTTTATCTATAATTATTTGTCAGTAATTGTCGACATATAAAATATGTCGGTAATTATTGACCGATAAAATCCATTGGTAATTACAAACGGAAACTTCAACAGACAATTCTGTGACCAATTATCGACAAAAGATAAACATTCGTGGTTAATATTTACCTACAAGCAAATTTTCGATGGAATTTTGATTATAAAAAAATCTGTCAAAAATATAAATTATCGACAGATTTTAATTGTTATTTACAGATTATGGCCATAAGTAATTAGCATTTTTCTTGTAGTCTAGGTCTATAAGACTTTAACTTAATCTTTAATTAAGATTTTTAATTAATATGAATTAGTTGATGAGTAAATATTTTAGTGAAACTATTTAATTTAATTTCATTAGATACAATTTGATGACAACCACTAAAGTCTAATATTTAAAAGAATTAATTGTTTATATTTTAACTTTAATGGTTGCTATTTTTATATAATTTTATTGAAAGTGACTAAACTTTTATATAATTTTAGAAATAAAATTTTTCCATATATTTTTTAATAATTAATAATAGAAATTTTAAACCCCAAAGCCAAACCGCAAAAGATTGATTTGGTTTGGTTCAGATTTTATAATTAATTTAAACTGAATCAAATTGCACCACACTTAATTTTATAGTTTGGTTTAAACTATTTTTAGATTCAAAACCGCACTAAAGTGCACCTTGAACACCCCTAAGGAGGATCAACAAAAAAATATTTTTTAAATAATTTCACTTTATCCTATCATCAAATTCTAATGAGAGTTACAAATAAGTATAATTTCTTTTTTTTTTATAGGTCAAATGTTAATTGTAAATGTGTTAATTTTTGTTTGTAGAAGGATTTAAATCCGCAACCTTATGCTTCTCTGTGTCTCTCTTTTACTACTAGGCCAATCTTATTACTTCGGTATCATTTCTTCTTAGTAAGATATGACTTAAAAATCTGCATTCAAGCTCATAACATTATTTTAAAATGTTAGTTTCTATGTGTATATCTTTATTTCATTTTTTAAAATGTTATTAAATTTCCTCTTTATTTATTTGAAGGTATGATTTCATAAGTAAAGTATGATTTTGTTATTTATTTATTTATTTTCTTTCTCTCAATTTAGCATTTGAAGTAAATACCAATTACTAGTTACTAAGGTTTATTAAGTAAAACATTTATTTTTATTTTATTTTAAATTTAATTGAAATTATTTTAACATAGAATATAAAATTAATAATAAAATACAAAATATAAAATATAATAATTGAAACTAAACAAATATAATTCAAATAAATTATCAATACATAAAAATAAAAAGAGCTTAATGTTAATTAAAAAACTAATCAAAAGCGTACACATCTCAAAATATATTTTTATTAATAAAATAAATTATGCTTATATAATAATATTATTTACACATATTAGTTTCTATCATTTTTCAAATATCTCTTCAATGTTTTTTATTGGTTTTACATGTTGTATGGCTAACGACTCCCTATGGCTAACGACTCCCAAGCACAAACAACCTGAGAAATTAGAATATCTACTATAATAATCTTTAAACTAAAATCTTAACGAATTTATGGGTGTACACATCATATTAATTCCAACAAATAATCGTACTAAGAATTTTAATTGAGTTTTATATATTACCTTACATGTTTCAAATCATATATTTATATAAAATAAATCAAGTTTAACTTTGTTTTAAATTTAAAGAATAAAGATCAAAATAATAAATTTAAATAAAGATAAAATTTTATTTCATGCAATTTTCAATGGGCCAAAGAAATCAAGTTTTTTTTTTTAAATTGAAACTCTTCGTATCCATCAATGATTTATTAATTTTTCCTTTTTATTCTTTAATTTGTATAAAACTACAAACTTGAGGATACTTCTAAAACATTCACTTTTCTCTTCCATAACTAGTCATGGCCACTTAGCGGATAGAAACATGTATAACATTCTCATCTTATTTTCAGTTTTGAAACTCATCTTCATTCTCGTCCTCATACACAGTGAGTATGAGATTTACGTCTGCATTCTCGTCCCAGTAGAGTATTAGGTATATAATGATATTAAAAAAATATAAAGATATTAATTGAAAAGTTATCTAATAAACACAAAGTTTATAATTTGTTAATTAAATATTAAATATTTTTTTAAGATAAATGAATATTTTAGTTATTAAAATAAGAGCAGAGTGGGACAAGTGTGGGAATGAGGATGAAATGAATATGTATATCCTCATATGTCTGTATGTATATCCTCATATAATGATATTCCTCATACTTATACTCATGCTCGACCAAATCAGTGATTTTCCGTATACTTTGAGACATGTTCAGAGATTAAAAATGGATGAGTACAAGTTTATTTGTCACTCTACCTATAACTCTAAACATAACTTCCCCCTTTTGCCACTTTATCAACCCTACACAATAATATTGCTCCCCTTTTCCTCCCTTAACTCTATCTCACTAATAATACCCTTTCTATCTTCTTTATCCCCCTTCAATGTAGACACATATTTTAGTTTTCATATTACTTTTACATTTCTTGTTTTCCCCTACCCTTTCTCTCTCATATAAAAAAGAATTGGATAAAACTAGTTTTGTTCATTTTTTATGGGTTACTCAACTTGACCTTCTTAGTGAGATCCTAAAGCCAAAAGGATGCCTTTATGATGATGGCTTTAAACAATCACCTTAACTCTAACAATAAGGTCATTGTCATACCATTCGTCCACTATTATGCCTTTGTCATCCCTACATCGTTATTTCTCTTTCTTCAAACTAAGATTATGAAGATTGCTTGTCACTATTATCTTCAACTCCATTATTGTAACAAAAAGTAAAAAGATGGGATAATGAACTTTGGACTTGTCTTCTCCTATTTCTAGTAGGAATATTGTTTTCCTTTTAGGACTATGTCTTTAAAGATTTGGTTGTTTATTTGCTTATAAAAGTGTAAATAAGCTAAATTATTCAAAACTTTTTTTTTTCACTATTCGAAACCATTCAAGCTTGTTAATTTAATTAAATTGAATTATTTAAATGAGTCAACTCAAACTTTGCAAAAACTAATAGTTCATAAATTTTTCATTTACACACACTAGGCATGGGCCTACATGCATATAATAAAATTGCTTGAAGTCACATATAATAATAATTTATATGAAACAAGTTTATATAGTCTTTTTATTAACATTTTTTATAAATATTTTATTTTCTATTGACAAATACATATTAATTAAAATTATATTGATATAATTATTTGTATTAAATTATTTTGTATATTCTTTCTAGTGACAAAATTTTCTTAAAAATATATTTAATTTATTATTTATAGAATTTTTGTGGAAGTTAAAATTTTTAAGGATGAGGGATATTAAAGAAAAACAAGCATTTGTTTTGTAAGTAAACATAAGAGAGTATAAAATTACAGTATTACTAAGAATTAATACTATAAATATAGATGACCTAGTTTCATTGACCTAATTAATTTTTACAAGTCAAGCTTAAATTTTAGGTGCGGAATTCTAATCAATTCATTTACTATCATATTAAAAGTATAGACACTGGCACTTGGATTTTCTTTTAAAAATTAAGCAAATTAATCTCTTAATAATTATGTTATTGTAAAAATTAGTCTTTAAAGCAGGTTAAATAGCGCTTTAAAGGACTTTAAAAGTGTTATTCCTTCTTAAATAATGTATATAATGTCACAAAAATTCAAATAATATGCTAAAAAATATCTTTTAAAAATCTACTAATCACCTTAAATAGTGACTAAATGTACATGCCTTCTTAAGTATTTATTAAAATAACTAAGATGAGCGATTTAGTTTGCTTTAGTGCGGTTTCAACATCTTTAACTGCAAACCGAACCGAATTGCATAGTTTGAAAATTATAAAAAAAAATAAATTTCCCCAAACTAAAGCAATTTTTAATTTACATGGTTTAGTTTTCGGTTTTCAATTTGGTTTGGTTTTAAATACTTCTAATTCTCGTAGGGTTTATAACAACTCATGAAACATGTTCAACAGGTAGACCCGTTTGACTTGTTTAAAAATTAATATTAGTTCTTAAATAAGCATAAATGTTTATGATTAAAAATAAAAATAAAATAAAATTTATATATTTTTATTTTAATTGATCTATTATGTTTTAAGTTAAAATTTTTATTATAATTTACATAAGTTTAGGTTAAGATCCTTGAGTGATTTCACTATTGAAAAAAATTGTAAAAATAATTATATAATTATTTATGAGTGATGTGGAATAATGGCACTCATCTAAAATATGTTAAGATCCTTGAGTTTCTTATAAGGATATTTACAATGATAATATCTTGAGTGTCTTATAATGAAAGTTATGAAACTTACATTTTTATATTTTTATTTTTAATTAATTAAGTTTGAATAAAAATATATCATAATTAATTTATTATTGTTAAAATAAAATTATTAATATAGTTTTTAATTATTACAGAAAATACCCATCTTATTTTTAAGAAACCTACCTTGTTACCTAAATAAGATACTAAACCCAAGAATTAGATTTTAAGAAAATAAATATTTAAATAAAGATAATTATTTAAATGAAAACAAGTTTATATGGTCTTTTTAAAGTATGTAAGGGTATAAGGCATACATTAACCCTAACCAACCCCAAAATTTATTGCACATGACGGTTTACGTCATCTAGAGAGCTAGAATTTTAACAACTCTTAGTTTGATGCTAAGAGGATTGTAGATGAAGTGAAGATTTAGGTTCACCAAACTTGTCACCTATGAAGTTTCTACCTTGTGTCTACGGTCACCAGCTAATAAGTCCAACAAGTAATGAGTCAGTAATTCATGGTCGAGGATCACATGTGCAAGTATGTTAGGAAAATAGAAGGTAGGCTAAGAAGTTTTGTTCAAAATTTGAGAGTAACCAATGTTCTTATGACAAAATTATGGGAGTAGTTTCTACCCTTTAGTTTGGTTGAGCTGAAGGGATTCAAAAACTGTGTGAAATACGACTCTAAAGTGATTATTAAGTTTCTCAATGATGGTGTTGCACGCTTACACCTGTGCTGATCATTAAACGCTTACACCTGTGCTGATCATTAATACAATTCATCAAGGACTGACATGTGTTTGTTTATATCTTTAGAGAGGCTAATATGGTAGCAAATAAATTAACAAACATTACTCATATATATCTTCTAGGAATTCATTATTTGAATTGTCCCCTATTTTTTAGTTTCCTTGTTGTTGTGTAAAGATTTTATGAAAATTATAGGTGTCCATTTGACATTTGTAAGTCCTGTGCTTTGGACGTGTTGCCCTTTTCAATAATATTTTTTTTTTAAAAACTAGTAATTTAATATCAAGTGAAACTTATATAAACATATAATTTTCAATAAATTTCAACTTAATAAAGAATAGTGTATCACATTATATTCTTGTTAGCATTTTCCTTATTAGATTAAATTAGGTTTATTATTTGTAATAGATTTCTTATAATAACTCAAATTTTTATATTATATCTTATTTATTTATATATATAAGAGCAATCCAATTATATTTATTTAAGACGCTTTACTTTTTTTTTTACCACTATTTTTTTACCGTGTAAGGTGCTACAACCGAGTATTGCTATAAAACTCAATTATTTGATATATTTTTTTATCAACTATCAACTATTTGTTACGATTTAAACAAAAAAATATTTTAAAACCAGAATCTTTCTCTTTTTATCTTTTGTTTTTCCAGTTTTCATCTCTACTAATGTGTGAGTTTGTTTCAAATTACTATATTTTTAAATATAAACAGAAGTTTGAAAAGAATAAAACAATTTATTTGAATAAATTATTTAAAATAATTTTTAATTTTTTCTTTTTATCTTTTGTTTTTCCAGTTTTCATCTCTACTAATGTGTGAGTTTGTTTCAAATTACTATATTTTTAAATATAAACAGAAGTTTGAAAAGAATAAAACAACTTATTTTAATAAATTATTTAAAATAATTTTTAATTTTTTAAAATAAATTGATAGGGAAATTATTTTAGAGCAAACAGAAACTCGATAAGTTTAAACAAACAATTCCGAAATTACATCTAAACACACTACGTGTTTCAATTATTATCCTATCGTTAGATTTATCCAGCAAACTAATAAAAAAATTACAAAGAGAAATAAAATATTATAGAAACCAAATATTAAAAAGACCGAAAAAATCTTGTATTATAAAAAACCAAATCAATATTTTAGTCAAATTTATAAAAATCATAATTTAAAAAGTGCAGCAAGTCTTTTATATTATTATGATATAATAAAGACAAAAACCAAAATATTTTTATATTATAAAGAGTAGAAAATTATTTGAAGCTAAATTTATGGTACAGGTTTGTGTTATTATTTTAAGGAGTAATGGTCACCAAATGCTTTGAGTTTGACGAGTAAAAGACTATCAGAATTGACCAGAACACCTGCAGCAAATGTACACAGACAAATTAAGAAAAAAAAAACAGTAAGAAAAATAACAGAAAAAGACGAGAATGAGAAAAAGGAAAAAACATTAAAAATATAAAAAAAGAAATTAATGAAAACACTTTTTGTCTTTTGACAGCGCAAACGTGGACGGCAGACAGAGAAGGAATCGGGTAATCCCGAGTCTTACGTCTCTTTTTCTTTCAATTTTTAACAAACAAAATAAAAATAAAAATAAAATAAATAAGGAAAAACACTGTAAAACTGAATTTGTTAAAAAAAAAAGAATAAAAATAAAAATAAAAATAAAAATAAGTTTAGCTAAGACCACTAAGTAAAATTGAGTTTATTTAAAAATAAAAAAAATCCAACCAAAAAAAGGAAAGAGGGTTCCTATAATCCTCAAGCTTGGTTTTTTCCCTTCACATTCTTCTTCTTCTTCTTCTTTTTTCTCTCCCTCTTTCTCTCTCCACTTTCTCTCTCCTCATACCAAACCACACCAGCTTCCTCCTTCATCTCCTTATTTGTGGAACAATTTTTGTCTCTTCCTCTCTGATCTTCCACAGGCTCATATAATATCCCTTTTGCTTTCTCAATTCGTTTCGCCAAAAAAGTTCACTTTTTTTGGCCCCCTTTTGTGGCTCCTGAAACGCGTTAACGATTCTGTTTTTATTGGGTCAATGGGGTCCTGCTTTTCTAAAATTACGGCCTCAGTTTTTCGGTCTCAGGGTGATTGATTGATTTGGGGTGAAGGAATGTAGCTGGAGGAAGTGGTTTTCTGTTGTCAATAAGAATTTCGTCCTCATTCATCAAAAGGGGTGTTGTAAATTTCTTCAATTCGATTCCTTTTTCGTTTGCCCCTTCTCCTGGATACGCTGAATTGCTGCTAATTTGATGAATTGGTTGTGAAATCTCATTGGATTTGGGTGAGTGTTTGAAGAAAGATAGGATTTTTTTGACTCAGGTGAATCTGTGGGAGTGGATTTTTTTCCCCTCTCTGTTTGGGATTGTGTACAATCTCTTTGATTTGGGCACAAATCGGAGCAGAAAAAACCGTTGCAGTTGCTGCTGGGTGGAGTTGTATTGAAGGTCATTTCATTATGGAGCACGTGATTGGTGGGAAGTTTAAGCTGGGAAGGAAAATTGGGAGTGGGTCTTTTGGAGAGCTCTATTTAGGTTTGCTAATGTTTCTTTTCCCTTTTGTTTTGTTTTGTTTTGTTATGTTATGTTATGTTTTGTTGTACCGTTTTGCGTTTTTTGATTGCTGTAAACATTTAAGTTATGTTCTGTCTTATGTTAGGTGTTAATGTACAAACTGGAGAGGAGGTGGCTGTTAAGCTGGTACGTTAAAATTCTCTTGAAGCTTTTGATCCTTTTTTTCTCTGGATTGGTCACAGTTTTTTTTTTTATTCCAATCGTTCATGAATTTATAGAGTTTGCTTGATTGTATTTATAGTACACTATCTTGTAATGATGTTAATCTTAATCAATTTTTTAATCTGGTTTACTTCTTTCTAAACAATATTTGTTGCTCTTTGGGGTCCTTTATTGTTCTATGTGGTAGACATTGTCATTTTCGATGTGAAGTGTCCTAAATTTTTTGTTAATGCTACGGGTTTTCCAACAACCAACCGTGATCCATAGAATTTGACACGATACATGATTTATGGCTAAAGTAAATAACAGAAGAAATGTCATGTCTTGCTGTTGAGTGTTAACTTTTGAACAATGAGTGGATGATCTGTTCTTATGGTTTGAAGTGACATGTGAAATGCTATGTTGTTTTCTTTATAAGTTTGTCTTGTAGCTGCTGGATACACTCTTTGGTTCGTATTTTTACAACACAATTTATGTTGTGTTCCTCACCATATTTTGCTGGTTTTGGAGTTTTTCTTTTTATTACCGGTTTATGATATATTAATTACTCATAAAAGTCTACATTTCAAGTTCCTAAAAATCGCATCTTCTGTCAAAAAATTCTAGGAACCTGTGAAGACCAGGCATCCACAGCTTCACTATGAGTCAAAACTGTATATGCTTCTTCAAGGAGGAAGTAAGTCTACATCCCTCTTTCTTTTTAGTATTTAGGATAGTAAAAGTTTTATCTAACCTAATGCTAGAAGCTTCAGGTAAATATATCTTTATCACTATTCATTATGTGATTCACATGAGGGGGAGAAGGGGGAGGGAGAGGTTGCAGTTTGAATCCTTCCAACTAACATTTTCCTATCTAAAAAAAACTTATATATTATATATACATTAGTCCTGTTTTTTTTTTTTCTTGATATTCTGGTGGCATGATTGGTGCACCAGATCTTCTTCTATTAATGAAATCAGAACCACTAAAGTTTCAAACCTTGCCTTTGAAGAAAAATGAAGATGAAAAAAATTGTTAGAAAACAATGAAGATTTTTCTGTTTGAGTAATCTAATATATCTTTTCCTTTATGAAGCTGGGATTCCCCACCTCAAGTGGTTTGGAGTTGAGGGAGACTACAATGTCATGGTTATTGACCTTCTTGGACCAAGTCTGGAAGATTTATTCAATTATTGTAACCGGAAGTTCTCATTGAAGACAGTATTAATGCTTGCTGATCAATTGGTAAGTCGGTATGGTAACTATTTTCAAAAGTACTTTAAAAAAGGATACTCATGTTTTATTTGCTTCATATTCTTGTTTGTTTTAGATTAACAGAGTTGAATATATGCACTCAAGAGGTTTTCTTCACCGTGACATAAAGCCAGACAATTTTCTAATGGGTCTAGGACGAAAAGCAAATCAAGTATGTTATTGTTAAAGATAATTTTTTTCAGTTTTTATTTGCTTTTTTCTTCTTTTCTATTCCATATCTATTTTGGAAGTAGTATACCTTTTGTGAAGTTTAATGGAGAGGAGCAGAGGAACCTAAACAACCTACATATGATTTTCATTGACCTCAAAAAAGTTTATGATACAGTGCTAAAAGAAGTCTTGTGGAAGACTTTGAAGAAGAGAAGAGTTTTTCAGGTCATGTTGTATGTTTGAGCTATCAAAGATATGTATGGTGGGGATTAAAACTAGTGTTCAAAGTTCAAATGCCTGGCAGGCCATTTTTGAGCCGTTATCTTTATGCTTTGGTATTGAAAGTTCTTGTTGAGCACATCCAACAGCCAATACCTCGACATATGCTTTTTGTAGATGACATAGTCCTTGTAAAATAATTTGCGAAGGAATAAATGGTAAACTAAAGTTGTTGGAAGAAGCTTTGGAATAGAATCACTTGCTGTGTCATTAAATAAAAGTGGAGTAAATGGAAATGCAAATTAAGCAAGAGATGCATAAGTATTGGTGTAGAGGTGTAAATTGTAGATTTTATCGTACTGTTATCTGGACAGTTCAGATATCTTGTATCTATCATACAAAGTGAAGAAGAAAGGGAGCTCTGGAAATGTAAATCATAGGATTCATGCGGGGTGGATGAAATGGAGAAATGCTTCAGGTGTTATTTCTGATTGAAAGGTGTCTCTCAAACTCAATGGAAAGTTTACTGCACATCCTAGATCAGCATGTGGTAATAAAGTATCAACTATCAACAAAAGTATAATACGAGAAAATATAAGATTATCAATGGATGCATTAGAGAGAAAGGAGTAGTGCTTATTGAAAAAAGATGATTGAATCTTGCCTATGATGGTTTGGTTGTTGAAAAATAGTTGCTCAGATGGATAATGGTCTGGTTAGTAAAGGCAGAGGATGACCATGAAAATAGTGAAGTCATTAAGACGAAGATCTAAATAGCCTTTTTGAAGACTTGGTTTTGACTGAATATATTAGCATCATTTGATCCAATGTGTTCTTGTCATTGTTTGGAAGATTTTGATTGTTTTCTACGTCTATGGTCTTTACTATAAAAAGAAAGGAATTACAAATTAAAGTGATTCTGATTCCCATGTTTCAAAAGCGTAAAATATAAGCATGATGAGTGCTATCAGGAATTGGTAGTTATATGGTCTGACTCCTGTGTTTATCCTTTAGTTGGTCAAGGATATTCTTGTTTCTTCTTGATCCTTTATAATTCCAAACAAATTTCACCAGTGTTTTTTTTTTTTTAAATTTTATTTCTTACCACATCTACAATTCTGTTTTTTGTTCATAATAAACCCAAACACAGTAACACTATTTGATTTAGGAGCGTTTGTTTCTTCCTTTTGTTCAAGAATTTGAAAAAACAACAGTACTGTCCTTGAGCATAAATATTGAGTGGGTCATAGTGAGTAATTGTCCTTGGAAGCGAGACATGGTTCAAAGTTGGTGTGTCCTTTTAAGTTTTGCGCATGTACTCATGTTGGCATGCAAGTGACTTGATATTTGCACCAGTCAGTTGAAATGAAGCATAACATGAATTGCAGTTCAAAAACATAATTCTTGAGTTCTGTTGATCCTATCTTATGGTACCAGAGTATAACATGAATAATCCAAAACTTTTACTTAGAGTTAATATGTCATCCCTTCAACCTTTAGAAAGGTTAATTTTGAAATGAGGCTAGCTCTCAACCCTAAATTTCGATCTTTTGATAGATTTCATATTGTAGCCGTCTTACAGGTCAAAGCAATTGGTTTTGTTAAAGAGGTATATTCTTTATGATCAGATTTGCTCAGTGAGTGATTGGCTAGCATTTTGAGTTAATATTCTGTTAGGATAGACATGAGTAGAGTGGAAAATAATTAGAGAGTTAGAACTGTTAGTTAGAGGCTATTGGCTAGATAAATAGGAGCAATGTGGATGGAAAAGGATTCATTCAAAGAATTATGAAGTTAGTATGAAATGGGAAACCCTTCGTGAAGAGGATACTGTTGAAGAATTCTTTTTCCTATTGTTAGTCATTTGTTTAAATTGTTCCTTTTTGTTTATTTCTCTCAATTTCTTCTCTCTTTCTTGGGTATATAACATTCTTTTCATCTTTTAAGTTGTGAATTTATATAGATTTGTTTGTCCATTTTTTACTTCCAATTTATTTTAATAGCTAGAGAGTCTTTTGTCTGTATAAAACTAAATGTTTGATATATTTTGATAGGAAAAAACTTATCTGCACATCCAAATTTCAGTTCATTAATTATACATCATTCTGGATATCTCATTTCAGGTGTATGCCATTGACTATGGCCTTGCAAAAAAATATAGGGATCTTCAGACTCATAGGCACATACCATACAGGTTGGTTTTTTTCTCATTGTTTAAGGAGGGTGTAGTATTTAGTAAAGAAGCAATACTTAAGCAAAGCAAACCTGTTTTAATAATTGTGCAGATTTTCCTTTCTTTCTTTTTTCTATGTATTTGCATTTCTTTAATAGGCTATTATACATTTATGCTGTCTTCTTGTGATGTAAGTGTTATTACTAGTGTACTACTACTAATAATTTATTATCTTCAAACATTCTCCAACAAATCCCCACTGGTAGAATAGTGTGTTATACCCATCCAAACCCAGCTCCTGGTATTGGAATTCCCTTGTTTGAAATATTGCCACCTTGATCTAAATCTATTTTTCTAATAAATGTATGTCTATTCCTTGTATAGGGAAAACAAGAACCTTACAGGCACAGCACGTTATGCAAGTGTCAACACTCATCTTGGAATTGGTGAGTTATATTTTGTGTTGGTTTATTCCTTTTTTCCTTTGACAACAAAAAATTATGTGAATTATTACATTATTAGACTTGATTGTTTTCTATAAACTAATTATATTTATTTTACTGGTAGAACAAAGCAGAAGGGATGACCTGGAGTCTCTTGGTTATGTGCTCATGTATTTCTTAAGAGGAAGGTTGGATAGTGGACTATAGCTTTTACTTATCCCTCTTTGAGGTTGAATGGTTTTACATAGTTTTCTCACCATCAGCTTTCTTACATTTTCCTTTTTCAGTCTTCCCTGGCAGGGACTGAAGGCTGGGACCAAAAAACAAAAATATGATAAAATCAGTGAGACAAAGGTGTCAACCCACATAGAGGTATTATGACTAACTGGATCTGTCAGATTTGTGGGAGAAAGTAACACTGGATCTTGATTTGATACTTATTCTGATTCCATAGAGGCTAATAAGACAGCCAGGCTTACAAGCCAACTCCATATTAGTTTGGACATTTGAATGTCATTACTTATACAAGCACTATTAGAGGTTTCTTGTACACTAGAAATTTGGAACTAAGTATTCAACTTTTATTTAATACAAATATCAGCTAAATGCTTTCAGGTTGATGTTTGCTTTTTAATAATTAATCCTATATGAATCCTAGCATTTAGCAGTAGGCACGTGGCATAACCTGTAAAATTTCCCACTTGTCTCAGATCAAATTTCAATTTTATTGATGTTGTTGAAAAATATGCTTGTATAAACAGGTACTCTGCAAATCGTATCCCTATGAGTTTGTATCCTACTTCCACTATTGCCGAGCACTGCGATTTGAGGACAAGCCTGATTATTCATATTTAAAGAGACTTTTCCGAGACCTATTTATTCGAGAAGGTATGCTACTCAAAATATATAATTGGGATAATGTATTCTGTATATTCTGCTGGAAACTCTTATTATATTTAGTGGTTGTAAATTGATCTTGACATTGTTATGCAGGCTATCAGTTTGATTACATTTTTGACTGGACTATGTTAAAGTATCCACAGATTAGTAGCAGCTCCAGAGGGCGGGTTAGTACATTTTATGCATGCTTATTTTGATTATGTTGTCTATGGTTGGTTACTTACTGTACTTGTAATAACAGCATGGCACTGGCAAGGCAGCTATGAATGCAGGTGGTCCACATGCACAAAAACCAGAAAAGATCTCAGGTTCATTCTCTTTTAGCTGAATAATAATAATTTTTGTGTGCTGATGAGCCTCATCACATCGGAAATTTTGAATTCAATATATGCTGTGTCAGTGAATAATTGTATGAAAGCAATGAACTATAATTATCTTTTTCTAGGGTCACATCAAAGTTAAATTAATTTACTTTTCTCAATTTCCATTTTGTATTATTTTGGTCATGTCATTTCTTTCAGTTGGGAAAGAGATTCGAGAGAAGTTCTCTGGTGCAGTTGAAGTACTCTCCCGCAGGAACCCAGCAAATTCAAGTCCTCATGTTGATCACACCAAACATAGGAGTTTTGAGGATGTACCAGTACAAAAAGATTTGGTAATATTATTTAACAACAAGAATATATGAATCATCATTTGAAATTTCCAGACCAAATATTAGGGTCTGTATGGTTAAAAAGAAAAAAAATATTTATTTGATATACATGTGTTAAAATCTTTAGACGGCAACTGTCACAAAATGAGAAACATAACCAAGTGAGGAGAGTATATATATGTGAAGAGATTATTCTATTCTTCGGAATGTGCACCAAAATTGTTATATAGGGGTGGATTCATCAGCTTTTTTTTTATATTGTTAGTTCTTGGTCCAATCAGTTTATGTATGATTGAGATTGAGTTGTGTTTAACTCTTTACCTTGTTTTCACAGCACTATGCTCAACACAATGCTACTCGATATGGCAGCAGTTCAAGAAGAGCCATGATCACATCAAACAAGCAACTATCCTCAGGTGACCATACTGGCAGGCCAACCATAACTGGGAGCCGTCCATCTGGTGCTCATAGAGTTCAACCTGTGTATGACAACACCAAACAAGCAAATTATACACGCGGTGGTTCTATAAGAGGCCACCGTGATGATCCTCTTCGGAGCTTTGAGCTTCTCAATATCAGAAAGTAATTAAGTAAAGGGTGTGTCGATTTGTTGTTATTTCTGAATTATGACACACCTGAGATGCAGGATCACCTTTTATTCAAGAATAGTCTCAAGCATTATGGTAAGAAACCAAAGGGTCGAGTTCATAAGGACATGATCTCCTGATACCAGTTCTGGACCAAGGTGGACTTTTTTCTGCCCCCAGAAAGGCTTCAGAACGTTTCTCAGCCATTGTTACTTACCTCTTCTTAAAACGTTCCTAAGAATTAAACTGAAATTCTTTTATATTTAAATTACTGTTCTAGATGAGACCTAAGTTGTAGTAAGTTCTATGATACACCATGTTATTGTTTGTTAACAATGAGGTCCAACGTTGCCTGTCTGTTACATATTAACACTGCCCTTGAGAATGGAATTTATTTTACAAGCTAGTATTTGGTTTCAAACTAGCTATTTGAGGAAATGCATCAACTTTTTATTATTTTCTGACATTGCTTGAATGTTTTTCGGTTGTCACTCTAGAACCAGAAATCATCAGTACTCATCGTGTATAGTACCAAGTTTTCAAGTCAAATATTGACATGAAAGCTTACACTTTCATCATTGGATGTGTAATGAAGGCTACTTTCTGATTGATTAGTCGGATTAGTGTAAGGTGCAGTGAATCATATGATGATATAGGATTAAAAAATTAGCTATTATAACGATTACTGACCTTATAAATTTAATTGTCACATTAATGAACTTTTCTAAAAATTTAATAAATGAAATATTTTTTTTTGAAAAATAAAGGTCTAGAGACTACTAGGAAACTTTATTCTAGAGAAATCGGGGTTTAAAGCATTACAAAAAAAATAAAAAAAATAAAAATGGTAGAGCTTAAAAAATAACAAGGTTGTAAAAATTGTATTGGACTAGCCTTGGAAACCTGGCACATGTTCATTAAAGAATAACTGGATTTAGGCATTACAATGGGTGTGAGACACATATTTATGTTCACTTCTCAAACTTATTTCATATTTGATGTATATAAAATTTTATACTCATTCACGTTTCCATATGATGATAGAGATGGTGTACCTTGTCTCATCTTTGGTTACTAAAAAAATTAATTATATATATTTTGTTTAATTTTAAATATAAACTATATAGTCTTTTTTACTAAGTTTTCATAATAATTTAAAAAAAATACATAATGTGTAATTTTATCTCTTATAAAATTATAAAATCTTTTAAAACTACATTTAAATTTAAGATAATGTAAAATCTCTTTGTAATATGCTAAGCTTTTATATAAGACTTATTTTTTGTTTAGTATATTACCACATTAAAAAAATATAAAAAAATACACGATTTTGTAATAGGGTTAAAATTTTGAATCTTAAACCCAAAAGCATGAAAAATAGGCAGACCCAGAAGACTATGGGGCTCCATGCATAGCCTCCAATTAACCTTCCTCACCCATTCCTCCAACCTCCTTTGCCTTTCGAACACGCCTTACTACTTTCATTTTACTTCCATTCATGTGCAAATCATGGAAACACGACATCGCAGCATCAAAATTGAAAAGTAATTCTTGTAACAGAAAATTATAGAACAAATTGCATTAACCCTCCTTGAATTTAAGTATAATTACACATTCAACTCTTTTAATCATTACTTTCATACTCATAAAGGAAAAATTAGTATAAAGTTTAGAGAGATGTTAATGTAATATTTTCAGATATATATTGAATTTTAATGTAATATTTTTAAATTTAAAGATTATTGTAGCAAAATAAAAAAATGAAATTATGTATAATTTCATAAAAATTAAGGAATGAATGTCTAATTTTTGCTCAAAATTATAAATATGTCAAGGAAAATATTATAAATAATGTCAAGGATGATGCACATATTGGACTTGTGAGGTTCAAACTAAAGAGTCATTTGCAAATGAGTTATGATACCAATAACAAAATTATAACTCTTGGATGACAATGTAACGTGCTTTAGGTAACAGAATAATATTTGAGATTTGGAACGTTATAAAAGATTGACTATGTTAGTTTGAAGCTTTGAAAAAAGAGGGAAACTTTTTTTTTTTTTTTAATTTCTTCTTTTAAGAGAAAATCTTTTCTGTTTGTTCCATGTAACCTTCCCGGCTATCTTCTAAAAGTATTCTAACATCTTTGCCTTGTCTAAGAGTATGCTAAATCCAAAGATGTAACAATACCTTTTGAGAAGAAATTAATTTAAGAAACATAAGGAAAATAAGACTTAATCTAATTTGAAATTAACAATAATTGTAATTCAATATGGATAGTTAGTTCTACTCACACAATTTATTTTTATTCCTTCTTATAGGATACACTTGATGAAATGACCTGAATTGACGGTTAATATACTAGTATTTTTGGTTCATAAAAGTTTACTGTATTTACACTCATGATAAGTTAACACTAATTTTTTTTTTAAAAAATTTATTCAAACTATTTTCTAATACTTTTAAAATATGTGGGAATTGGTGGATAATATTATCCATATTTCAAAGTTTCATAACAAAAAATAAATATTTCAAAGTGTTATTTTATTTATTTTGTTTTATTTTTAGTATTTTTCTTAAAGTCAAATACATTGTGTATATTATATATAATAAAAGCCTGAAATAAAATGTTTCAGAAACTCATTACAATCATCACACACAAAAAAAATGAAGTTCACCACTAGTGGAGTCATCCTCCCAGAACAAAAAAACTCAGATGCTACTATACTATATGAATTCAACCCACCTAAAAAATATCACCCTACATAATTACTTTATATTCAAAAGACATAAGGAGAGACCAATACACCAATCATAGAAATCACATGCAGTAGTTACTTCCATGATAGGACTTGAATAGTACTCATGATATCAAAGACTCTATTCTTTCGTTATTGAGAATAATGGAATTTCTAGATAATTATGTACTCCAAACCATATGTTAGAATAAATATATATATTTCCTTTTGTATTTTCATACCATCCAAAAACGGGCTAAGTGAAACAGATGGGAAAGTTAATCTAGTAAAGGTAATTCTATACTGATCCACCTAAGAATCTTGTACCACATTATCTGGGTGAAAAGACAAGGAAAAAAATGCTTAACTTCTACTTGATCATTGCACAAGATACATCTTTGCATATCAGCAGGTTATCAATTGTAAGTAACCTATTAAGAAGCAACTTACAAGAAAAAACTATATAACTTTGGAAGATAATTTATCCTTTCAAATCCATTTAAACATTTGGGAATTTGTGGTTAACCTAGTGCCTTGATTCAAGTTCTCACTTACAAGCTTATATCTATCAACTACAAAGAACTCACTAGAGAACTCACCATTTTTGTTCGAGTACCATATCTAGCATTCTCTCCACAAAGGTACCTCCTCCTCCCAAACGAACAAACCCTTTCTCCATTTTTAATTCCACCGCAATGTACCTAACTTAAAACCATCCATCTCCTTAAGTAGCATTCTTATTCATGACCAACTCAACATTCAAAGAAAAAAACATTCTCAATGTACCACATAACCAATTATAAATCTAAATCATAGTGTCCTCCCCTTCTCCTATATATGCACCAACTATTCTCCTTCCAATAGATAGAACATTACAACATCTATTGACCAACGTATCTCTGACATCAGCTAATATTATTTTTCATACTTATAATAATTGGCTTTAGTTGTTACCTGATAATGTGTGGCAAAGGAAATGCAGAATGTGCAACCTATCTCTTTTGACAAGTCTTATTTGTTTTATTATGTTTATGATACCAATAACAAAATTACAACTGCTGAATTTCTTTTTTAATAAAAGAAAAGGCAAAGATGTAAACCTATTTGGATGATAAGATAACGTGCTGCGCGTAACAGATTACATTTAAGTTTTGGAACGTTCAGAAAGAAAGATTGACCCGGTCAGTTTGAAATTTCGAAAAAGAGGAACTTTTTTATTTTTTTTAATTTCTTCTTTTAAAAGAAGATCTCTCCTCTCTGTTGCATGTAACCTTTTTGGGTATTTTCTAAAAAAATAGTTTTATTTTTCTGTTATCTTCGTCTTATTTAAAAAGAATTTGTTAAATCTTGAGATTTTTTGTGATACACAGATAAATGATTAAAAACAATGTGTCTAGCAGTAGCACACGTTTTATAATGATTGATTATTTTATTTGTTGCGTTATTGCTTAAATTTGTATATCATATCTTATGTTTTTACAAGATAAAATTATTTGGCTTATAAAAAAATTTAGGTAAAAGTGTGATGAGAAATATTTTGTCTCCAACTTTATTACATCTTTAATTAAAAAAATTATTTTAAAAATTTTCAGTATGATTGAAAAACTAGTTTAAATTTATAAAAAAGTTGTTTTTTTAAATAGTATTTGAAAATTGGTAAATTGTGATTTTCTTTATATTTTTTACTATGCAGAATTTATTTTTTTTATTAAAATAAAATTAATTATTTTAAAACAATTTTTTAATAAATTTATCAAAACAAAAAAAATTTCATTTGATTATAATCGAATACAATAAGGATTAATTATACCTATAATTAGTTATTAAAATAATTTATTTTTTTAACTATCTCAAATAAATTTTAAGTTATAACCAGACATTCTTATCTTATTTCAAAGACCATGGATGGTAATTGTTGATGTGAACATGTAAAAATAGAAATTTATAAAATAATAAATAAAGGTATTATTAATCATTATATCAATAATGGAGTATTTAAAATAATTATAATATATTATAATAATATAAATTAATTTTATATTTAAATTATGAGTTTAATTGGTATACACTATTAGTATAAAGATTTTTACATTGATATTCTATCACAACCCTTCATTCATAGTAAATTTGTTGACTTTACTCATTAGTATTTTAAAAGTTACATCAATGAAATGTCTATACCAATTAAACCTTAAATTATAAATGATTATAATTATATATTTAAATTGTAAATTTATGTAATTACATATTTAAATAATAAGTTATTATAATTAATATTAAAATTATAATTTTTATAATTAAATATATAAATTTTAAATTACATATTAAAATTATAATTTTCTATAATTATATATTTATATTATAAATTTCTATAATTACATTAACGAAGAAGAAATGTTGTATAATATAGGTTAAATTACCACCGGTGCCCCTCTATTTAGGGGGTAGCTCACTTTGTGCCCCAATTTTTTTTTTGCGCACCTTTTGCCCTCCAAATTTTTCAAAAGTTTAATTTTTGCCCTTCCATCAAATTTAGGGCATTGACGGGTAAAAATGAACGTTGACTTACGTAATTAAGTGTGGAAATGTTAATTTTTAAAATATCATAAACATGTACCAAGGCGAACCCAGGTTTTGGGGGAAGAAAAGCTAAAGTTAATTTGCAATTTCAATGTATTTAAACTAATCAATAGCAATGTTAATTTTAAAAATATAGAAAATTTGAGAAAGGCTAAAATTGAACCCAGGTCTAGAAATTTAAATGCTAAAGCCATACCATAAGACCGAAAGTCAATATTAATTTTCTAGTGAAATTCAAATTTAATTAAACTAATCGTGGCAAGATTAATTTTAAAAATATATTAAAATTTACAACTTTTTTAAATGGAGAAATATTAATTGTCAATTTTAATATATGTCTTTACTTTTAATTAGATTTTAAATTTTATATTGTTGTTAATATAACTAAATTTTAGTTTTAGTTGTTAACCCTTCAATTTTAATTTCAACTTTTAATTGTTAATTTTAGTTTCAAAATCACAAATAAAATATATAACATAAAATTACCTACAATAGATTTAAAATTAAAATATAAAATCTAATTAAAAATAAAAGATAGAAATTAAAATTTAAATTAAAAGTTAAAAACTATAAATTAAAGTAACAACTAAAACTTAAATATAAAATTAAAAATTAAAAAAATAAACTTATTCAAATATATTTAACCTAAAATCAAGCTAAGTATTTTTTAGAATTTAAAAAAGTTTCTTTATTTAAAAAATTTACAACATAAATGACCAAGAATAGTAAAACAAAATAAAGGAAAAGAGACAATAAAACCAAAATTGGCTTACTATCTAGTGGGATCGTCTTAAAACTCTCACAGGTCCTAGGTTCAAATCTTACTTTGTTCAATTTTAATATAGAATTAATGTTGTCACATGATTAGTTTAATTAAATTTGAATCTCACAAAAAAACTAATATTGGCTTTTGGTCTAGTGGTATGACTTCAGCAATTAAACTTCTAGACTTGGGTTCAATTCCAACCTTGCTCAACTTTTCTATATTTTTAAAATTAACATTGCTATTGATTAGTTTAAATACATTGGAATTGCAAAATAAAATAGATTTTAACCTTTGGTCTAGTGGATTGACTCTAGTTTTCTTTTCCTAAGACCTGGGTTCGATTCTTGTCATAGTACATGTTTTTGATATTTTTAAAATTAACATTTCTAAATAATTAATTAAACTTAATTTTACGGAAAATTAAACTTTTGAAGAAATGGAAGGACAAAAGGTGTGCAAAAAAAAATTGAGGGGCATAAAGTGAGCTACCCCCTAAATAAAGAGACATCAGTGGTAATTTAGCCTATAATGTAATGACAGAAAATTAGTGGAGACAATACATTAATTAACGAAGAGTAAATGTAACGACCTTAATATTAATAATTTACTTAGTAAGATGTGACAATTTTTTTAAAATATTTAACTAGTATTAAAAAGATCTTACATGAAGAACTATAATCATGTTATAAACACTATGAGTCAAAATATAATTATTATAGAACATTATCGTATATGATACTTGAAATATAAATACATTAATTGTTATAATTATCGTCCCAAATAAGTTAGAGCAATGTACTTTTTACAAACCTAAAGTTACTAGAAAGCATAACAAAGTAAATTGTTTATGAGTCGACAAGGAAATCCTCTGACTCCTTCAATATAGCTTGTTGAACTGTTCCATCTTCTGCTTGCAACACGATCATATATGAAAAAAAAAACAATGAAAGGAGTAAGATTTTATAAAACATCAACCTTTGATGATTCACTCAGTCATCAAGGATTTCTTTAGGAAGTGGTTGCTAGTTGTATAACTTTCTCACAAAAACATTGGTACAATAATTATTATTTTTTCCAAGAAATCCAACAATTTTTCAGCACATAATAGAGAGATATACACAACTCAATCTTGACCATGCTGAGCAGGTATGAGAATTTTTCAAGTTTGGCCTATGAGTACCCTAGTTTAGGGCACTAATCTGAACTATTTGAATATTCACCTAATTGATTAAAATCTTTTTAGACCTTACTCGATCTCTGCCCTTCATCTCGCTGTGCTGTAACTTCCCAACACTGACAATCATGTGCCTACATAGTCCCAAATCATTACAAGGAAACTTAAAACTTTGCTATGTTCATCTTACAATATCACAACACAGTTCCGAATGTCACTGAACTTAGTGAATACAAAGATACACAGTACTTCTATTTCAATTATCATTTACAAAATAATTTATAATTCCATAGATAATCAATCTCAAGGAATTAAAAGATAGTAAAAATAATTTTAACAACAAGATATATATAAAAATTAATTTCTCAGTTGAAAATTTTTACTTCAGAATCAATAGTAATAATATATCGATAAAGATATCTTTTATAAATTATATTGTTTTATTATCATATTTATTATGAAATTTTCATAATTTGACTTTACATATAATCTCTCAAATATTTTATGTTGTTTCTGTAATATTCCAAATTTTTAATAAATATTTAATTATATTTTTAAATAAAAAAATAAATAAATATTTAATTATAAGATAATTATGTTATTTTAAATATTCAGCTATGATATTTTAAAATAATAAAATATCTTATTTTTTTAAAAAAACTTTTAATACAGTATTATATTATTATTAAATATAAGTATTTAATATTTTTTAGAATATAAGGTGTAAGTAAAATAATAAAAATAAGAGTTTAATTGGTGTACACTGTCAGTGTAAAAATTTTTACACTGATAGTAAATCACAACCCTTCATTCATGGTAGATTTGTTGACTTTACTCATTACTATTTTAAAAGTCACATAAATGAAAAGTCATGATTGAATGTCAGTGTAAAAATCTTTTACACTGAAAGTGTATACCAATTAAACTCTATAACATTTTGAAATTTTAACTTATATATGTAAATATTAAGGAAAGAAAAAAAAATTAATGATGAACATGATATGTAAATAAAAATGTAAATAACTTTTATATATATATATATATATATATATATATATATATATATATATATATATATCAACGTTATTACATAAAAGTAAATAAATGTTTTTCAAACATTTGTTTCTGTGGATTAAAAAAAAAAAAAAAAGAAAAGCCAATGATATAAAGTTAATGCACAAGATTCAACCTTATCAATAACTAACCAAAATTATCCATAACAAATATAAATGATGAAGTAACTAATAGTTAGAATAAAAATAATAATAAAAGATATCATTACACTTCACTTATGAATAGGTGAATGCTGAACACGAGAAAAGAGGAGAAAAAAAAAAAGATAAGAGGAAGAACTTATGAGTAACAAGAAGTTGACAGTGACAGTAAGTGTTTATTTGGAGAAAAAAAATTTAACTCTTATATTATTCTGATTATTAAGATAAGAGAATGAGACATTTATCACTTTTAATCATTATACTTATTTACTTATTTATTTTATGTTATTTCTAATTATAATTATTTAGTAAGATGTCACTAACATCGCTTTATTTATTATTTTATGTTACTTTTAGTAATATTTATTTAGTAAGTTGTCTTTAACTTTGACTTATTTAGTATTATGTGTTACCTTTAATTATAATTATTTGATTTGATGTTAGTAATCTTATTTGGTTTATTAAATTAGATATTTTTAAACTATTAATTAAACATTTTATTTTAAATGTAATGATTATTTTTTTCTTATACATAAATATAAAAAAAAATTAAAAGTATAATAAAATTGTTTAAAACTTGAATAAAGATTTGAATTAATTTGTAGTTGGATCTTTGACCTTGGGAGTTTAAATGAGTAAATATTTAAGGTGAAATATCCTTGTATTCTTTAAAAATCATGGTAAAGAAACTCATTTATCCTGACCAGTCACTACAAAAATAATTCAAATTTTTCTATATAATAGAAAAAAAATATGAATAAATTATTATATATAAATAGATTAAATTTTTATATAAATCATTGTATATCTAAATATATATATATATATATAGATTTTATTTATTTATTTAAATTGTTATCATTTAAATTTTTCCATAATATGTGTTCTTACTCCTTTATTTTCTCTTCTCTAATAAAAAAAAATGGAAATACAAATTTAAAGGATGAGCGTGTCCAATGTCCCCACCCCTTGTACAACAGTTATTTTGACCACCTTCCTAGACACCAATTGGATAACAAATGTAATTGAGAATTCAATTACATTTAGAGACATGTCTACTTTGATATTTTATAATGAACAAGAAGCACCAATAATAATTGAGAGACCAGTAGTTGACACATTTTATCTTCTGTCTACTTACTATACAAATTTGCTATTAAACATATTTCCATTGACATGTAAATATTGTAGTAAAAAAAAAAAGTAAAGGGAAGATTTACACATAAATAAAATCTTTTCTATATATGAATTTATATAGTAGAAACACGTAATGTTGTAAATATGACTTGTGAATATGTATATATAAATATGGTTTTGTTTATAATTTTTTTTATTTAAATAAATAATTTAAAAATTTAATTATCATAAAATAGGGATATATAGAATACTTTACAGTTTTTAAAAATATACTTAATTTTATTATTTTATTTTATTTTTATTTTACCATAAAATTTTAATAATTAATAATTTTATAGCATCATTTTAAATTAAATATAATACTCATGATAAAAAAAATGAGATGATTATTAATAATTTAATTTAAGAATGATAGATCCTATTAATATGTAAGCCAAAATTAATCATAATTTAAACTATATGATAGAAAGAAATAAAATTTAAAGTAAAAACATAATAAATAATAGCATAGGAGCATACTATAATACCTAAAGGATAAATAAAATAATAAATAATAACAAAGGACCAGATTATAAAATCTGGAGACTAAATAAAATACTAAATAGCAAAAGACCAGATTGTAATATCTAGAGAATAAATTAAATAATAAATAATAACAAGATATGGAAAATAAATTAAATAATAATGTAGGACCTATTAATATTAACACTATAATATTATACATTATAGTATGTATAAAGAATTAAATATAAAAGATAGAAGAAAGAGAATTTGTGTATCTCAAATATATTGAATTGGAATTCTTAATCTTCATGAACAAAAACTCTATGAATGATTATTGTAGATATATGAGTTCAATAAGAACTCTTCAGGGTTTTGCTAGCTACTTTCTAGGGGATTATTTTAGAGAATGTATGTGTTGTAATTTGCTTAATGGGATGACAAATTTATAATCCCCCAGGGTAGGCAGAACCCCTCTCAAATAGGCTTTTTATGATTGACTCAACCCATCATAGAGTCAATCTTACTATAATTCCATTCAAATAATCATAAAGATATCATAAGATATGATTATCACCATATCTTAAATTGTCAGATAATGATAAAAGATAATTGATTAATATCAATCCAATATTATCTCCAACAGAAGAACCTTGAAATTAATTTGACTTGTAATTTTGTGAGTGATAAGGTGTAAGAAAGAGAAATAAAATAACTTTATTAGGCAAGAGTGTTATGCAAAATTTGGAAACAAGAGAGAGAAATGTTGTAAATTTTTTTTGTAATGAAATGCATGGATGGAACTTGTATTTATAGGCCAAAATTAATTTATTTTTGAATTAAATGATTGGATAGTTATAAGATAATGTTACTAGAGATAAGGTAAGTTATTATAGATTAGGTTAAAATCAAGTCAACATTTACTTGAACCAATTCTTCTTTTAAGATAAAATTATAAAAAATTACTCAACAATTCATTGGAAATAAGATTACTTAGATATGATTATTAGAACTACTTGTACATCATGTCTCTTTGAGACATTTTTTTTCTTAATTAATTATTTTTTTAATTTTAATTTGTTTTGAAATAAAATTAGTTTACCAAAAATTTATATATAATTTTATAAGTCTCTGATAAAAATTTCAGCTAAAAGCATGATAATTTAATTCTTTATAGCAATCCAGAATATATCGATAATTTTATAAAAATTGTCTCAATTAATTCCAAAAAAATTATAAAAATTACAACAAATTATATGGTTTCTATTTATAATTTAAAAATAATTTTTAAACTTTTGATTATTTTACTATTTTTTAATAATATATTACTTAAATTTAAGTTATTTGAACATTTTTCAAATAGTAAAATTCTAAAATAGATAGAAATTCATGATATCAATTTAATTATAGAAATTAAGTTTTTAATATCAATTTTTAATTTTTAAAATTAAAATATATTATATAACAATCTATTTAAAGATAGAGACGTTACAGTAAACATGTAAAAATCAGATTATTAACTAGCTGAAAGTTGTAAGATGACAAATAAAGAGATAATTAATCATTAGATCAATAATGTGATATTTAAAATAATTATAAAATATTTTAATAATATAAATGAATTTTATATTTAAATGATAAAAATTATTATAATTATATATTTAAATAATAAATTTCTATAATAATATTTTAAATTATAATTATATATTTAAATAATAAATTACTATAATTAATATTTAAATTATAATTTTTATAATTAAATATATAAATTTTAAATTACATATTTAAATTATAATTTTGTATAATATATATTTATATTATAAATTTCTATAATTACATTAATGAAGAAGAGAGAAATGAAAGAGATAAGTTGTATAATATGATGAGAGAAAATTAGTAGGAAAAAATGCATTAATTATCTAAAAGTAAACATATAAAAATAGAATAAGCTTTTAGCTGAAATAAGAGATTTTTTTAAAAAAGTTATTTGGAGTCACTTTTTTTAAAATGATAGTAGGTAGTAGCTCTTAAAACAACTTCTATATTTTTACTATCCAAATAAAACTGAAATAATCTCAGTTATGAAATAATATTTGAATTAAGTTCATCACATAGGTTAAAACTCTAAAAACAAATAAATTTGCACACCTGACCCTAATGTGATTACAACAAATTCAAAAAACTATTTTTCATGACCATAATTAGATAAAAAACAAATACAAATACAAATTCAAAGATTAATTAAAAAATGTTTTACAGATCTAGCTAAAATCAATAATTCAATATACAAATTCAAAGACAAATTAAGAAAAATAGGTTAATTTAACTTAAAAATAAGTTATATTATATATTCTCTCCGGTTTGAATATAAGAAAAAACAAATGTTCACCTTATCAAGAAAGTCAGTTAATAGTAATTAATGTTGATAGTCTTGATGATAAACTTTGTTAATGTCTTAAAATATTATTTATATTAATTGCATTGGAAAAAAATTGATAGAAATAAAACTCTAATTAAATTAAGATATTTTGGATAAACTATCGATAAATAAGAAGAGAATCAGTTAAAATTTACTTATATTTTAGTATATCACATTAAATTTTGTTGCTTATATTTAATATTTGCTATATTTTTATTATATTTTGTTTGAAAATATTACCAATCACACTTTATAACATTTTTATTTTATCATTTTATTATTATTAATTTATTGAGAATTATAAAACTATTTCTAGTAAAAAAGAGATAAAATAAAAATACTGAAAATAATTTTATAAAATTATAGAGTTTTATTATTATTATCTAATCGAAACTCACAATTAATATTGATTTTGATAATAACTACCAAAAAACTGTATTTGTATTTATAGTTATTTGTTATTGTTAAATGTGTACAACTGTTTTGGTCTGTTAGTAAATCACCTTTTTAAACTAAAAATTAAAATTATGAAACTGATTAATTAACAATTTAGTTGTACAAAATTTTAGAATTTTTAATCAACTTTAAACTCACAGTAAAGAGTATTTTTAAAAGTGCGTGTTGTTAACAAAATACAATTAAGTCTAATCCCTCACTATATAATTGTGTGATTTTGATTTTCCAATAGGTTGTTTCAAATATTGTAATTGTATTATTTTAATCCTCCACTTTCATTAAATATTTAGCGAATTTTGTTGACGTGCTATACATTAACAATTAAATGAGAGATGATGTGATGCTTGTCATAAATGGTTAGGTGTCATGGATGTTAAGTGTGCAAATAGGTGAAAATTTTATAAAAATTTAATTCTATCTATGAAAGTATCAAGTTTTGGATTCTATTGCCACATCAATAATGACCCTCCAACATTTGTGTCAACTACCCCATTAGTGTGATGCTATCTATTATTAATCATTAATGCTTCGTTCGTCATTAATTAAACTTAAAATCTAATAAGTTTATTTTGATATACATATATATATATATATATATATATATGTGTTTGTCAAATATTCTTTTGTGAGCATTGTAAAATGTTAATACTTTAATTTATATGTATTATTATTGTAATTTGTTTAAACACACATCTAATAAGAATTCACTTTGTTGCCACATCATATTAATGGATATTTCACACTTTGTAAAAAATTACATTAACACTATATATAAATTGATTTATATTTTGATTATAGGTATTTTAAAAAGTATTTATTGAATTTTATTTTAAATATTTATTTATGAAATAAAAATGATTATTTAAAATTATATATATTAAATGAACTTATTTTATTCACATTTTAATTATAAATTTTTAAAAATTTGATAAATAAATAAATTTTAAATATTTATCTATGGAATAAAAAATAATCATATAATATTAAATATATAAAGTAAGTATGCTTAACTGTTTATTACTTTTTTTTAAAAAATAGTAATTAATTTCAAAATATTAGATAAAGAGAAAATTGTAAATAAAATTTATCATTCTTGTAAAGATAATTGAAAGACAATATATCTTATTATTTATAACTAACTTGACTCTTTCCATTATTACTTAATGTACAAAGAGAGCCATTATTACTTAATGTACAAAGAGATAACTTATAGTTGCATTATTTATTTATGTATTTTTAAGTTTTCAAGAAATTAAATGTGTTATTATTTTATATTTAAAATTTTTAATTATTAAAATAATTTTTAAAAAATACAATAGTAGTTAATTTTTAACTTAAAAAGAGACTATTACTTTAAAAAATTAAAAATTTGACTCAATAAAAATGAAAAAAAAATGATTTTGTTAATTGGTGTGGACATTGTGAGACTGTTCAATTATAAAAATAATTAATTACCAACAAGATTATTTGCTTGAGATGAGTGTATTAAGAATGTGATTATGATTTATGATCCCCCATTGGGTTGTTAGTACACTCCAACATATTTTCTAGCCATAATTGAACTAATAAAGTTTGTATTTGATGTTACTCCCATGAACTTATGGTAAATGAAAACAATTAAAAATTTATAAATAAAAGATACATGATTAGAAAAAATAAATTTGATTAATTTTGAACATTGGTTGAATCAGACATTAATTAATGGTAGACAACTATTCTTAAATATTTTTAGAACCTAAAAATTTAATGTAACTCATTTAACATCTTTAGCATTATAAATATCATTAATAATTCATTATAATCATTAAATTTAAACTTATTATTGAAATAATTGCATCTGTCTTCTATAAAATTTAGTGAAAAATGTATAAAAGAAAATCACTCAAGCAACTTGTATATATTCCCCTTTTGCGGAGTTGGTTAAAGCGAGGGTCCACGAAAAATTGAAAAAAAAAAAAAAAAATAAATGCAAGCACAAGTATTAGTAAGGGTAGGTGGGAGGTACAAAAATATTCCTAATATATCTTATATTAATGAATTAATGTCAACCAAGGTTAAAATGTCCAAAATCATAACCGTTGAGAACAGAACAAGCATAAATATGATATTTTTAGTCTTTTATTCCTTTTCTTCGTCAACAATCATTGTTCATTTGGCGAATTATCCTATTCAACACTCATTTCCAATCTCTCTTTCCTTCTTTTCGTGTGACACATTTCATTCTCCATTTTTTTCTTTCTCTCAATTTCATCTCTCTCACATTCATATCTCAACATTCACATCTTCAAACCATCCAAGAAAAAAAACCTTCACCCGTTCACATTAACAAGTCATTTTCCAAATCGCCAAGGTACTACTTTCTTTTCCACACCCGTGATTTCATATTTGCTTAAAAAACATTTCTTGCAATTGGGCTTTTCATGAGCTGATTTTACATGCTGAATCTTGAGATCATGTTTTTCTTATTTTTTATATTACCAAAAAACGATTTGATACATGTCTTTGTTTTATTTATTCCCAACAATCTAAGGAAACCAAGTTAGCCGTATCTATTGAAAGATGTTGTTGCCAATGAAATTGACCCTTTTGTTGTTTTCATTTCGTTAAACTAAAAATTTAATTTTTGTTTAATGGGTTTAGTTTCTTCAATGAACAACAATTGATGGTGTGATGGGTCTATAGTAAGGAACTTGTTGGAATAGAAAGGCTTTTGTTAGTAGATGGTTGGTTGTGAAAGAATCTGGAGTGTTCTTATGAAGAGTTCAGGAACTACTGAATTGAATGCCTTTTACCCCATTAAACCAGAATGCCAAGCAGATGTTCCAACCACTCATTTTAAACCAAGGGTGAGTTTTTGTTTCTTAGCTAATGCTTTCTTATCACACATCTTATTACTTTGTCATTTTTATTTTGATCACTAATTCAAACCAATTCAATTATTGATATGATTTTACACTTTATGCACCCTCTTTGAATGTGATAAGCAACTTATTAATACTAATATAAGATTGAAATTTGTGCTTATTTTTCTTCTATGCATATGACCCTAAATGTTTTTTTTACACAATACATTTGTTGTTTACACAATGTATTTGTTATTTTCATAGGCTGGCAAAACTCTAAGTCAAAGAAGATGGCAAGCATCATTTTCGGCAGAAGGTCGCTTAGATATTGCAAAAGTGCTAAGACGAATTCAAAGAGGGGTAACCTTTATTGTTTCCTTGCACAAACAGTGCTTACAATTACATTGTTGAATCTATCAATAAGGATTAATGATATTAATGACATTGTTGCACAAACAGTGCTTACAATTATATTGTTTCCTTGCACAAACAGTGCTTACAATATGTCTTAATAGTTTAGTTATTTTATAGCATGATATTAATGTTGTTACAGTAGGTCAATATCACACATTGCAAACAGAAATGACTTAAGACGAGTGGCATCGTACTGATTTTTATTGAAAACATTTTCTATGTATATTTGGAAAATTATGTTTTTCTGATGATTAATTAATTAAAGTTTAAAATAAAGTAAAATTGTTTTAGTAAGATTTAAAACTACCTTGGATCACCAACTTACATAATCAAGTAAGATTTATCCAAGTTTAAATTTCTAAGCATAAATTTAAACTCAATTTTTTTTAAAAGATTAGTTAATACAAAAACAAAAGTTTTGCATTACACTGTATCATATATATGCTCCCGTGCGCAAGCCAATGTCTCTAACTAATTTGGCTCCTATTTCAAAATACATTACGATTTATAAAGTGTGCAATTTGTGTAAAATAAGCAATGTGGGACTTTAACCTTTTGAAATACTTAAACACAAATATAACAACTAGAAGCATTATCACTAATGATTCGTAGTTTAATCCTCATTGCCACCATTATTTTACTATCCTATACGTTATCTATGCTTCAAATCTAAGAGGCTTTTCCTATAGAGAGACACCATGGAAATGTTACCAAAAAATAGAATCATTAATGTATTTTCACCTATATGGGGAAAATCTTTTGGAGAATTGGTTGATGACATTATAATTTCACTAGTTTTATATTTTTCTTCCGATTCACACAAAAACAAGTTTAAGTTATTATCATATTATTTTTCAAGTTTTGTTCCTGTTGTTTATGTCTATACTTATTTCTATAATTTATTTAGGTTGTTTATCCATCAAGGCATCAATCAAAGGGGAAGTATGTGAATTCTTGCTAGGTTGCTATGATAACCATTTCATGTGTTTTATATTTTTGTTCCGATGTACATTGAAAATTTTTAATTCATTATCATATTATTACTATACAAGTTTTGTTCCTTCTTATTTGTACCTATACTTATTTTTATAAATTATTTATTTAGGGTGTCCATCCATCAATTAAGGGGGAAGTTTGGGAGTTCTTGCTAGGTTGCTATGATCCTAATAGTACACTTGAAGAACGAAATGAGCTCAAGCAACGCAGGAGGTGTATTCTCATTTAAATGTTTTCTTTAATTTATAAATTAAATTTACAAGATTGCAAAAAACATTAATAATGATACTTCACATATTTTTGTGATAATCTGAATTAAGGCATTTGTTCGTTGAGAGTGCAATTCATGTAATTTTCACTTGTGCTATTTGAATGATGAAGAAGGGAAAAGTTATCCATTTTATAGTAGCTAGCATATTTAGGAGTTAAAACAAATTAAATAAGTGGATTGTATTTAGCCATCATCCATCAATCTCATCATACTCCAGTTGGACTTCTTTTGTGATTTCCTTTTGGTCACTGCTGCCACTGCTTGTGCTTCCCAACTATCTATGATCATTGCCATTACAACATTGTTGTATAATTGATGATGGTCAAATATTTAGATTGTATTATTCTAATAAAATTTGTGAGACTGAAATTGTTACCTCTTGCATGTCATGCTTCTTATTAATTTTTGTCTTGGTGTCTCATAATATACCAAGATTTCTCTTTGCTTTATCTCCAAAGAATCTAAACTATATTAACTCAAAAATAGGATGTCTTCCTACATTTCCTCCCAAATTATTATTTAGTTTTTTTCTAAAGTGTTATTGGTGTTTCTAATTTTTCAAGGTGTAAATACTATTTTCCCCCTTTATTTATTCAGGGGGCAATATGATATGTGGAAAGCTGAATGTCAAAAGATGGTACCCATCATTGGTAGTGGAAAATTTGTTACAACACCCCTCATTGATGATGAAGGCCACCCAATAGATCCTTCTTTGGTAGGTGTCCGCACTTCAGATAAGAAAATTTTGCAATGGATGCAGTTATTACATCAAATTGGTATGTATATGCTTTTGCATAAACAATAGGTACTTTTTGCATTCTGTATGATTTTAATTTTCTTCAAGTTTTGCTTCTTGGATTTCACTTAACTATAAAAAACTAGTGCCATAAACTTGTGAATTTTTAAAAAGTGAAAACTTTTTATGCACTTATAGATTGTCTCATGGATCAATGACATAGAAGCAGGGTCATGATACTATCAACATTTTTCACTCAATTGGTTAGCAAGTAAATTTTATCTTCAAAGAAGACAAATATCCTAAACATAAAGTTTAAGCTTAAAAAATACTTAATTAAGTTTTAAGTCTTTAAAATTTGATTAAATTTTTTTTGGTCCTTAAAAATTAAAAATATTTTTTTTCTCCTTCAAATTTCAAGTTTACACTAATTTATGAACTAACTTTGATTAAATTCAAGGACGAAAAAAATTATTTTTCATTTTTAGGGACTAAAAATTAAATTTAGTCAAATTTCAGGACTAAAAATTTAATTAAACGTAAAAAAATTTAAGAATTCTTTTAAAGGAATGAATTTTAAATGTAAGAAACTAAAACTAGGATAACAACCTGAAAGTTTTATTAAGGTAGAATGTTTTGTGGCTCTGATTTGTGGCAATGATGTAATATATTCCGTTGTGTTCACAAAACAACAAGGACGTCATGCTATTAATTTGTTTTTTACTTGAACCTTATTAAATAGTGTTATTTTTCTCTTAATACAATGTTTGCTTGTGGTTTATTAATAATTAATGTTCTAACAAGCATCATAGTGGTGGTTGATTATTTTGCATCATAGGTCTGGATGTTCACAGAACCGATCGAGCACTCGTCTTTTACGAGACAGAAGCTAATCAAGCAAAACTTTTTGATGTTTTAGCAGTTTATGCTTGGTTGGACAATGATATTGGTTATGTACAAGGTGAATTATTATGCCCTTCAATGTTTAAATATTGAATGGAAAAAGCTTCAAGGAGTTTGAGACATTCTTAAGGGGTTGATTTTTTTTTTGCAGGAATGAATGATATTTGCTCACCTCTTATTATGCTTGTTGAGAATGAAGCTGATTGTTATTGGTGCTTTGAGCGTGCAATGCGAAGGATGGTAAGCCCACATAATGCAACAACAAATTTGCCTAAAAACTTTTGTGATAATTGATATGAGAAATTGCTAATTTTTTGCGTGTTAATATTTAGTGGTGCTATTCTCACTACTTATTTGGTAATTTTACTTATAATTATTCAGCTGAAACAAGAAAACACAAAGGAATTTCTCTAATTTTTTTTTTCCTATTCTATTCAATTTATATAAATGTTTTTCACACTTAATAAAGTATTGTTGCACAAAAAAATGTATGACTAAGTCTTGCAGCATAAACTCATTCTATGTAGGGATAGAGACTTATTCCTCGAGAAAAAGTAGTGACTTATTTATTATTTTCTTAGTGTGGTACCTGGTCCTTTCTCAAGTGAGGAAAATTAACATACTAAAATTGAACATATTACTATAGATAGTTTTAATAACTAAGTACTTATGATTCACTTAGAGGACATTTGTTAGTTTCCCGTTTTAATGGTTTGAACAACAATTTTCAAATTACAAATATTTGGGTTTGAAACCGAGCAAAGATTTAGAGAACATTTAGGCTTATTCTATTTCGCGTTGTTAATTTTGTTTTCATTTCAAGATTAAAAATTGTGATCCTGATAAGTTGTTTTTACTATTGTATTTACATTCCTACTTTTGTTTCCCTAACAGAGAGAGAACTTCAGGACTAGTGCAAGTTCTATGGGGGTTCAATCTCAATTAAGTACACTCTCACAGATAATGAAAATAGTTGATCCCAAGCTTCATCATCACCTTGGTAAGTAAAACTTTTTTAAGGAAGCTTTTAATATGTCGTGAGTAATAATTTCATTTTTCATATGCTTTTATTCTATCTTTATAATTTGAACTAGAATCAGTCTCAAACAGTTGCCAAATTTTTTTAGTTTAAGATGGTGGTGTTTCTGTGACCTGAGAGGAAAGGATAAACAACTGACTGACCTACAGGTAGACCTAGGGTGTAGGGTAAGAACATAAGTATAGGGTAAGAACATAGAAGTCAAAGAGTTAAGCTACTCTATACAGTACCAATTTATACTTTGTAAAAAGGACTTTCTTGAGAAAAAATTCGAACATCCAATACAGTAACGAGTTAACTCTTTTTAATTAAAGAAAAGAAACATAATAAGATTTCTAACTATTCTCCTATCTAATAGGGTTCTATCATTAATTTTTTTTTATTAAAGATAGGATCCTATTAAGCTTGATATGTAGAACAGGTTTTAACCATATGAAATAAGAGGTTTTAGCTTGTATTTATATTGGTATGCTAGAATCCTGAGAGTGGAAATATTTATTATTCCTTTGACAGTGGTGTTTTGAAACTGGTTGATAACAGAAAATTGTACAAGTATATGTTTGGGTGGTGTTGAAACTCATTGTCTATACTCTATAATAAGTATAAGGACTTCAAATTTAGGGAGACATTGTAATTGTATGATATATATCTTATCTCAATGTACAAAGGATTTCTCCAATATAAATGTGGAAGAACCAAGAACCAAGGAAACAACCCTTTCAACTTAATTTTGTTTTTTGCAGAGGATTTAGATGGAGGAGAATATCTCTTTGCATTTCGCATGCTTATGGTTCTTTTTCGGAGAGAATTCTCTTTTGCAGATACTTTGTATCTTTGGGAGGTAAGGATGATTTCTACAATGATATGATTTTTCTTAAGAAATGCACATTTAGAAGTTGAGGAGTGAGGAGCTACCATATTTTTATTCCTCAACATTTGTTGATGAGATAGAGTATTTCATATTAATAGCTCATTTTAAGACATAATATAGATTGTTTCCAGTTGATGTGGGCCATGGAATACAACCCAAACATCTTCATAAAATATGAGGATCCGGATCATGCTAAAACGAAAGGTGCCACAACTGCTACAAATGACAAACTTTTGAAGCAATATGGAAAGTTTGAGAGAAAAAATGTGAAGACTGGGCATACTGATGAGGAAACTAGTGCACTATCTGTTTTTCTTGTTGCAAGTGTTCTTGAGATCAAGAATAGACGAATTTTAAACGAGGCTAAGGGTGTGGATGATGTTGTCAAGGTATCTCTCTCTCCTTTTTCTCTCCCCCTTTTATGGATACATATATGCTTTTGCATCTATCTCATGTGAAACTCTCACTCTTTAGATCTTGGGTGACATAACCTCAAACCTTGATGCTAAAAAAGCATGTACTGAAGCATTGAAACTTCAGAAGAAATACCTAAGCAAGGTAAGTTCTATTCTTTCTTATATCTGGCCAAGTTTAGAAAAATAACTTATAATGGAACATAGATTATGCATTTAACTTCTATGTATCTCCCAACAATTTTTGTATTGAAACTTTAATTATCAATTTTTTTTTTCTTTATGCCCTTTGCTTATTTTTGTTGCAAGTAATTTATTATTGAGAAATTATTCATGCATAAGTAAACTTGGGCATTGATTTTATTATCTTGCTTCCATTCATCCAAGTGATGTAAATTTTGGTGGTATTTGTTTGTTTATGCAGGCTAAGAAGGCATGATAGAGACAACAATATATTTTTTGTAACATTGGTGGAGATGGGAATTCCAAAACTTGACATGGAAATCTGGATTATTATAACATTGGTGGATGTTAGGCTTAATTATGTAATTGGTAACTTAGTTCAATTTGTTATTCATTTTTTTTTAAATTTCAATAAGGTATTTTAATTAATTTGGATTACTCAGTTTGATTCTTGATGTTTTAAAAATACCAATACCTTATTTTTTAAAAATATTTCATCTAATGAAACTAACACCATTACGTTATTAAATTTAAAGTAAACTATGTTTATTTTTCTATAAAATATACAAAATATTAATTTTATCTTTCAATTTGTTTGAATTAATTTGGTCCCCTAAAATTTTAATATAATTTTTAAGGTCCTAATTTGTAACTCTGTTAAACAATATTCTGACATATGTCACTATATATTACCTTAATGATCTAAAACTATTGATTTTACTAAAGTTAAAAAGAATAAAAAGTTTTTGAAGTGAAAGCTAACAAAATCAAGTTATGGTGATTGTATTTAGATTTGATGTGGTTAAAGTTGACCTAAATTAAAAATAGATTTTTTGTCCCAACTAAATAATCTTAGTTTGATATATTTGGAATGATCATATAGATTTACATTTTAGAAGGACCATGATACTTTTTAGAGGATGTCACAAACAAAATTAATGTCACATATTTTATTCAATTCAAATTTAAAATCCTATATAAACGTTTCATTTATTTTAAAATATTACGTGGACACCTAGTTTATGTTACTCATGTTGTCATGTATCTCAGGTTGTAAAAATATTACACTTACACTTAGGATTAGGCAAAAGGACACTCCATGTGTTTAAGAACGCAATTTGTATAACCTGTCACAAAAAGTCAACAATTTTAATATTCTTTAATTTTGTCAAGTTTGCATCCACTTTGCATAGTCGACTTGTAATGGCAAAAATATATAATTTAATTTTTCTAATAAATTTTTTAATAATTAAATAACTTTTTTTACCATTTTCAATTAGGAAAAAGTTACCTAAATGTTCAGATATCATTTTCTTTTAATATTTTCAATATTTTTAAATTAATATTCAATAAATAGTGTATAAAAAGTTAAATGTATATTATTTTAAAATAATGTGCAATTGGGTTCGCTTAGTTCGCAAGTTAAACGGATAGAATTTGAATTAACAACCCTTAAATTTAAATTCACACTTACTGAAAGTTAAAAAAACCTATGTACCTTTAATTTCATTGTTTATAAAAATTTTGCCAATAAATCTTTTTAACTTAACTCTCCCTAGAGATCTCTCTGGAGAGTAAAAAATATCAAGTTTAGGGATAAAATTATAATTTTGAAAAAAATTTAAAATAATAGGTGAAGTTTGAAATTTTGGTAAGTGACCTTTTGAATTTCGTTAAACAGATTGGATTGAAAGCCTTGATTTTAAATGGACAAAGAAATAAGTCCATATACTACGCATGTTGCAATTTAAATGAATAGTTCACAAATCCAAAGTTATTTGTCGGGCTCTATGTTACATCCTAAATAAGGGAAGTTATTATCAAGATGAGAGAAGTAAGAGGTGTAAACTGAGAAAAATGAAGGAGTGTCAAAGTAATTTGCTATTTTATTTTTTTAAAGTTATTAGCAGTCATTATTATTATTATTTTAAAGTTAATAAATCATAATAAAATATAATTTTAAAAAAATAAATATTTTAAAATAATGACTTAGTCATCCTTTTATTTATTTTAAAAAATTAAATGCATTACATCTCCTTCTTCTACTACTTCCTCCCTAATGACAACCATGGTGGAGAAGTTGTTGGACAAAGCTATGTTTGACTTAGTTAAAAGTCTAAAATCCAATTTCAGCTTTAACTTGAAGTTTGATGTCAAATTAAGTCAAAGATTCATAATGGGGAATTGTTTCATTACTTCACAATCATATTTGGATAGGAAAGAAACATATTCACTGAAAATAAATTACTACATTGTAAAATTTTAAAAAATTTAGTTAATTAAATAAATTTTTTTAAACAATAAAATTGAGAATAAACTAAAATAACATACATGTATAATATTATAAGTACATTTATTATACAGGAACTCTTTAAGTTTTGTACGTTATTACACATATATTTCTATATTTTTCAGATTTTATAGTCAACACCTCTCTTATTTCCATTGTCACGTGTTGCTATGAAGTTTGAAAAAATAATTATTACTACGTTTACATGAAATACAAATGTAATAATTCAAAAATAAATAAGATTAACATATCATGTCCATATTCAATAGATGAAAAACTCCATTTTTTAATAAAACAACAAGAAACCATCAAACAGAAACATAAAGAAAAACTTTTGCTTTAAGAAAATGAGAAGGATAATTTTATCTGTTAACGGATTCAACACTATTTAGAAAAGAGCAGCACAACCGTGATGAGTACGTAAAAGTAAGGGGTAAGACGTACATATGTAATTACACTAAACCGATGATACATATGTAATTACCTCTAAAAATAAAAATAACCCTTGGGAATAAAAAATTTAAAATCATAAAGAAACCAAACAAGATAATTTAATTTAGTTATACTAATATCAATTATTTAATAATACTCCATGGTTAGTAGTGTCTTCAAGAAAGAATATAATACTTCTCGCATTAGACAAGTTGGTTTGTTCAGTTTTCCTCCGGAAATTCCATAAAATTAACACTTATGGAGTAGTTTGGGAGTTCCGTATCAAGGTGAGTTTGAAGGTTTGATTCTTATTCTTTTTCTAACTAGATACATGGTTTCTGCGGCAGCTTCTGTGAAAATGCATCTAGCATGCAAGCTGAGCTCTTAGGCATTTATCATGATATTCTTGTAACTTGGTCTTTAGGCTTAAATGTAGTTATTTGCGAGTTTGACTTAAAGTGTGTTATCCATCTAGTTATTAAAGGCATGCACTCACCCCATTCACATGCCCCTTTAATTCATAGTATTTCATATCCTTGGAGTGGAGTGTATGTTTCTCCCACACCCTTTCAGAAGGAAATATAATTGCTAGAAGGGAAGCATTAAATTCCATCCCTTTTGTTTGTTTGTGGATCCTCCCTCTAAGCTTCATTACAATATCTAGGCTGACGCTTTAGATAGACAATTTATTGGTTATAATTATTTATTTCTTTAATTTTAGCTACATAAAAAATATCAATTGTTTAATTTGTCAAAAAAATACAATTTATTTATATTTTAAAATTCAATATCATTCAGAATATCTAGATATGAATTGTTTTGTCACCTAGGTTTGAAAATTTTATAAAATAATTACTTAAATTATTATTTTATTTTTCATAATTATTAATTTTATCAACTAAAGTTCAATAACAAATTATTTAAAAAAAATAAAAATCGAGACACATGTTACTTTACTGGTGTATTTATGTTTTGATTTGAAAAAATCATTCGACATACAGAATACTGTGTATATGATTTGTATCTTAGGTTATAATAATTAGACCTTTGGTAAATTAAATCTTGAAATTATTATAGTCTAAAATGTTATTTTTATTATTCTGAATGGATTATTATAATTTGATCTTGGATATTAAAAAAATATTTTCAATATTTTGACGGAGAAAATATTTAAAATCATAAATAAAAAAGATATTTTAGTTATAATAACGTGAAAGATTTATATTTTGAAATTAAAAAATATTCAGCATATCCTGGATGATATGAGATTATAGTTTTGGTCATCAATATATAATATGATATTGGATAATAGATATTAACATTTTCATTTATAATTTTATCTCTGGAAAAATCTATTTTTATTTTTTAGATTTATTTTCCGCTTTAAGTTGACTTGAATTTTGAATCTGAATTGGTATATATATTGTATCAAACCAAATATATTTAATATAAACTAAATATAAAATTATTTCAAATATAATATGTCAACTTTTATAATATAAGTTATAATTTTTAAAATAAAAGTAGTCATTTGGTTTACCCAAAAAGGAATATTATATTATCTTAAATTATTATTTTCAATATCTTCAATTATATGTTCTAACTATATGCACAGATTCGTCATTAGCGAATAGCATACAATATTTTATAACAGTATTTTATCAGGTAATAAAAAATTATAATATTAATAGAATAAATTATTTATTGATATTATGTTAAATTTTTAATATTTATAATAATAAAATTTTTCAATATATAATATTTTTAACATGTATTTTTAAATTTAATTTTTTATTTAGTTAATTTTTATTTTATAATTTAATTTTAAAAATAATAATATTTACGTGTTATTTTGATTTTTGATAATTATTTTAATTTTTTTATAGTATTTATTATAAAGATAATAAATTTTTTTCTCCATTTATACAATTATATTGTTAATTTTATTTCTAATAATAATATTTTATTGATATTTAAAGTATATAAAAGATTGCATTAGTAATTAAATAATTTATTAGAGTATCTCCAATAGAATGCTTGTAAAGTTGCTTACAAAATTAAAGAGTTGCTTGAATCAACTCTGCCATTGGTAAGCAATGTGCAGGACAATTAAGTTGCTTAAAAAGTGGAAGAGTTATTTCATCAAACAATTGAAATCTTTTCACAAAATCTATATAAACTAATAACAATATGCAATTGAAAAAAATAAAAAATTATAAAATATTGATTTTCTTGAAGTTGTTTATAATTCATTTCATTGGATTAAAATTGAGTATGAGTTGCTTAATAATCACGTGTAACATTATGGAGACCACAAGAGCTGTCCTTAGTCTTTCTTTTACCTTGATTGATTATATTGATTTAAAAATAAAATATTATTTCACCTTAATTTTTTTAATCAAATAATCTTTTTAGATTTTTTAAAAATTATTTAATATAAATACTAGTTTTTATTTAATTTTTATTTTTATTTAATTTTTATATGTGAATATATGTTTTATGTAGTTCTCCTAACTTATATTCCTGGTTCTATCCTTGATATTAGTACACAAAAATATTATATTAGCCAATTATAGGAAATAAAAAATAGTAAAACACAATTTCAAATTTTACTATAAAAGTTTTAAATTGCCAAACCGATTCAAACAAATTATTGTATCCTACAAAACTAATTTAAACAAATACAAAACTAATTTAAACAAATACAAAAGTAAATAACTAATAGTAGTCGCACACTTAATTAAAAGAAATAAAAACTAGCTAATGAAGTTTTCGATGGGTTATGTCCACACCATTCATAAAAAAAAAAAAAAAAAAACTGAACACTTTTAAATAGAAAATGAGTAATAAAGTCTCTTTCATGAATCTCATTTTTTATCTATGTCTCATTTTTTTTCTTTCTCTATTTGGAATTTGTATATTAATCATAATCACACAACATGATGTTAAACATGAAATTTATAAATAATAGTTATGATCGTGTCATTAATGAATTTTTTTAAAAGATGTTATTAATGAATTTAAATATTTGTATTTAAAATTAAAAAAATTATAATAACTACCTTAACTATATGCATTGTTTTATAGGGCGTCACATGACTCTTATTATATGTAAAATCCGTTTTTATTAATATTTTATATGTGTATGAAAATAATTAAAAAGAAGTCAAATTTAATTTAAGTGAAAGTAATCAATTAATTAAAATACACTTATCTATTAACTGTTCATGATTTTGTGGTAATTTTTATTTAAATTTAATTATCGATAGTTTTTAAAATTAAAAAAGAATCAAACTAAAACTCAAAATTAAAACTAGGTTTGGTTTCTCAAATTTTTTAAAAGAAAATTAAAAAGTAAAGTTCCGAGAGTTAAAAGAAAAAAATATCCCTGATTACATTTCTCTCTGTAGATTTGGAATATTTCCCTATCATAAGAGGTGAAGAGAGCAGTTCTAACAAAACGTGGTGCTGACAACCACGAGCTTAAAAACTGTTCATTTTGCAATAATTTAAAATTGTTTATTCTGCAATCTTAAGAGGTTCCCAGTTTCTTCTTACCCAGCTTTCAAACAATCATTTAAAATTGTTGATTCTTCAATTTTATTTAAAAGCTACTTGATTGTTGTTTCTGCAATATTTATCCAGCATCTTTTCAGATTTGATTGCTTATTCTACAATTTTACCCATTATCCCATCTACTAAGGTATTAAATGTCATTATCTTTTTATTTAGTTGGGGTTTTATTTTGTCATTTTATACGATTTGATTATTGAAACTGTGAAATTTTTATTTCATGATGTTGCTACAGTTGCAGTTGAGGTAAGGATGGATCCACCTATAATAGATTAGTGGCAATTGTCTCTATTAATTTTTAAATTTTTTAATAATTAATATGTATATATATAATTATAAATATTTCGTAATATAAAATATAATGTAAAAATTAATACATAATATAAATATTATTTACTAATTTTATATACAAAGTATTGCCACCACAATTTAATTTTTCTAGATTTGTCAGAATTTAATATCTGTTTTAAGTCATTGTAGTTTATATTTGCATGTATTTTGTGCAAGTGTTGACGGTGAAATTTGCTTTCATTGATAAATATGTTTTGGATTAACTTATTTTAATAGATACTTAAAAAAAAGTTATACTTAAATTCTAAAATAGTTTGCAGCAGGTTGTAGGCATGAGAATACTCTAGCAAGATAATTAATATTTAGTCGTGTATGGTGAAGCATGTGGACTTAATTCTGAGACAAGTTTAATTATCAATTTCTCATTTTTTGGTTTCGTGTTTGATTTAGTATTTGATTTATATTTATTATTTAATTTCTATTTTAACATTTACTTAATATTTATTGTTTTTCCATCCTTCCATTTTGAAATTTATTAATTTCTTTTTATTTACAAAACTATCTATTTTTAAAATTAGTCATCTCTCATTTTTTTAGATAATTAATTTTATTCTCTCCAAGTTAATTTAGGTCAATTTGTTTGTGCTTAAAAAATCAAATTTTATTTTTAAGAAAATAATTTTATTTTTAGAGATTTTTATATGATCATAAGTAAATTTTCTAACTGTCATGAAATTAAAGGTTTTTTGTTTTTTAAATTTTTTTTTCTCTTCTATCCCATTGTTTTTTTTAAGAAGTAACTCTGAGTTGTTTTTAAAAAAAAAGCAGAAATATAAGCTACACTTTCACTTTCAAAAAGAAAGTGTAGCTCACTATTTCTTTACATATATTTCTATATTTGTAGGTATATGTTCATATTTTTTCTTACTATGCAACTAAATTAATCAAATTATTGAGAACAGCTAAATTCTTTATTTATTATTGAAAGATAAGAAGATATTACAATTATATGTAGATTTAAAATGTAGTCTTTGAACATGTATTTTATATTTAATTTTAATTTTTATAATTTTTCATACTCATTAGACTTATATATTGTAGAAAAGCGATTTTGTTTTAAAAAAAGAGTATTTGGAAGGATGAAAAATTACTTGCATCAATAATGTTGCCAATTGACAACAAAATTAAATTCAAATTATAGTTTTATCTCCTCTTACAAAGTTATTGTCAATTAGTTAAATTTTATTATTCTTTATTTTAAGTTTACAATTTAAAAATTTATTATATTGGAAGAGTTGCACAATAGTAGCAAATAAAACTCAATTTTGAAGGATAGTTAAAAAAGACTTATTATCTCAAAAGATAAATAATATAGGTAAAACAATATGATTGCTTTTATAGTTGTTTTTCTTTTTTTTTTATAAGCAACGATATGATTGTTCTAAAACTTATAAGTGTTCAAATTTAATAAGTGCAAAAATACAATGATCATGATAAAAATTATTCATCATAAATTACTCAATGCTAACATTTTCATACTTTAAGTGAATTCTAATTTATCTTTATGTTAATATTAGAGTGTTTGAAGATGCAATAACAAGTGTCCATGACTATCTTAACCGATGGCATAAGCACAAAATTATTTTCATGCTTGAGGTTATTATAGCTATTTAATTAATTATTACATGGTTAAATTTACATATAGTTAAATATGTCATATTATATATGACATGAAATTATTTATGTTGTAGTTTTCAAAACTCAACAAAATATGGATAACTTGTTTTATAAAGAACTAAGAAAAATTTTAAAAAGGTAATATTATCCGAACTTAATTTTTTTTATCATTTATATCTCTTTCTTCTTAAAGTTAATAACTATAACTAATATTTTATTATCAAATTTACATAAAAACTCAAAATTATCTTAAATTGTAGTTATTATTTGATCTCTCAATCAAAGAAGATTTGATGATCATAGAACCATAATAGTACATAATTAATTAGTAGATACATTTTATTTTTGTATATTTTATAATTATGTAGAATTTAGTATTTTTCATCTTATATTATTTGTTTTTTTACATATGGTGCAAGTTATTTTATATACTATTAAAATCCAAAATTGAAATAGTATACAAAATTATAATTTTCGCTAGTAAAAATAAATATAGTTTACCCAAAAACAAAAACTGTTTTAAATATAAGAATTATAAAAATCCTATTTATAACTATGAATTTTTAAGTTAAAACCTTTACAACAGGTTATTAGCCAGAAAAAATCTAAAAGATAAATATAATTTACTTTAAATTAAAACAAGAAAATATCCTTTTGAAAAGTAATGATTTAAACCTGCAATTTATGCTGTTCAATTATGAATTGCAGCGGATGCAATTCCATTTAGTACCAGTATCTACATTTTGCAATGATAGGAAGAAACAACCTCCATTTACTTTCTCTGTCACTGAAAACATAGGTGGATTCCTTTTCTCCTTAGCAGAAATGTTAAGATATCTTTTTCGTACCACAATAATAGACCCTAGCATGTATCTAGGCCAAAACGAATCAATTCTATAATAATTAATTATTTTACATATTCGAATCAAATAAAATGTCTTCATATATTGAACCATCTGTTGTATATTTGTTTTTTCCGTAAAACCCACTGACATTTTACTTCTCATAAAATACCGCTTAACAAGTCATTCAAAACATGCTATAAAATTTATTATAAATGTAATTAAGTTTAACTTACAATGTATTTGGTTGAGTTGAAATTATGAAAGTGGAGCAAAACTGAAATAAGGGGAAAAGAAAGAGGAATTTTTAGTTTGGATCAACTAGGGTTGGTATGAAAATGAACGTAATAGCGTGGTCTCCCCATGAAAGCGATGACAAAAGAATACTTGTCACGGCAGTAATTGAGGTACTATTCTGATTTTTACGAATATTTGAATTTTTATTTGTTTTATTATAATTATATAATAAATTTAAAATTATATATTTAATTAAGATTTTTAATTTTTAAATTTTAATTTTATATTTTCTTGTTATTTATTATTCTTCATATATTTCTTAAATTAAAATATATTAATAACTTATTTTTTATAAGTTAAATCAATTTTATTAAAAAATTAGCTAAGCAAAAAGTACAAAAGAATAGAGATGTGGATGTAGAAAATACAAAAAAAACTTAACCATAATTCATAATACATTCTACAAAAGAATGTGTTATAACTTTTGTCTACATAATACCACTCCCAAGAACTCAAGTAAGTTACGTGAACAATGTTGTCAATCTCTGGAACTTGACTTTTTTCTTGTCTTTTATATGTCTCATAAACCTACATATCATGCAAATACTCGTTTTAATTAATAAATAAATATATAATTTATTTAATAATATATAAACAAATTTAAATTGTAAAAATAATATAACAAAGGAATAAGGAATGGAGAATCAAACCTGCATATATTATGTCTTGTGATCATTCCTTAATTCAAATGAGTTGAAAAACAATAAAAAGAAAACTAAAATCACATGCAGTTTTGTACAAGTTGTTTCAACTCATAATTAATGTTAAACTAAAAATTAATTCTAAATTCTTCCTTTAATATGAATTGAAACATATAAATCTTTCATCTCTCTTTCATATATATACTAGACAATTTTGATTTTCACTCCGTTAAGATTGTTTTTATTTTTTACAGTTTCATGCATGTTGGAACTTTGGATGTATCAACACATGTCTAGCCTATAATTATGTTTGTTTGAGTAAAAAAAATCCAAAATAAGCTTTAAAGTCTGAGGATTCGAATGGAGTAAGAAAAAAAAGAAGGCAATAAAATGGTTTAACATGAGTGTGATAATAAATGAACAACAGGCAATGAAAAGGTTGAGAAGTGAAGGTGAGGGAGGGTAAAAGTGGAATTGGGTCACGTGAGTATAAGGGCGTTTGTATTGTAGAAGTGGAAGACGACAGAAGAAGTCGGCGAGTGCGGCGCACCACTGTCGCGTCTTTCCCCAGCACGTTTCTGTCATCATCTCTCTCTCTCTCTCTCCCTTCGTTACTTCTTTTTCTCTTCTCTCCCACTTTCATTAACTCCTTTCCGCGTTCCCATTATTCATTACCCACCATTTCACATTTCACATTTCACATATCACATTTCACATACAAATAACACCAACCACCTCAAAAAACAAACGAAACCAAACATTCTTAACAAATGGGTCTGTTCTGCATTATGCTCTATGTTGTTGTCATCACAACCACACTCTTCTCTCTTTCTCACCAGCAGCAGCCACTTCCTTTGGATTCTCTTCAACAGGAATCGCTCTACCAAGTTCTTCACTCTCTCAACCCCTCCATTCCCTGGCGCACCCTCTTCCCCGACGATTTCTGCCTCTCCGCCCCACACGGCGTCGTTTGCGACTACCCCACCCAACTCAACCAAACGCCCCACATCGTTCAACTCAGCTTCGGGCACGTTTCCGACGAAACCCCTAACCCTCCTTGTTCCCCTCACGCCACACTCAACCCTCTCATCTTCACCTCCTTCCCTTACCTTCGCAAACTCTTCTTCTACAACTGCTTCAACCACACCCCTCTTTCTCTTCCCCTCTCTCTCCCTTCCTCGCTCCACGAACTCGTTTTCATTCACAACCCTTCCTTCTCTTCACCTCTCCATTCCCTTCTTCAAAACCTCACCTCTCTCCGGAGACTCATTTTCATCCAAAACGGCTTTCACGGTCAGGGTTTGTCGTTCAACACCGATGCTTTTCCCAACTTGGAAGAGCTTACTTTATCTGGGAACAACCTTATTGGTCGAATTCCCAACACTCTGGGAATGCTGAACAAGCTTAAGGTGCTTGATCTCAGTGGGAATAGCTTCTCAGAGTGTCTCCCTCACTCGCTTGGAAACCTTTCCCAGCTTTTGAAGCTTGACTTGAGCTTCAACAAGCTTGGTTGTAGAATCCCTGAGAGTTTTAGAGGGTTGAAAACTTTGCAGTTTTTGGACCTCAGCTTCAACCGTTTTGGTAATTTTGGAGTGCCTTTGTTTTTGGGGCAGATTCCCACGTTGAAAGAAGTGTACCTGAGTGGGAATTATCTCTCTGGGGTGATTCCGGAAATATGGGAAAATCTTGGGGAGGTGGAAAAATTGGGTTTTTCGGCAATGGGTCTGGTAGGGAGCATTCCTCTTTCAATGGGGGTTTATTTGAAAAAACTGTCTTATCTTGGGCTTGACAGCAATAACCTTGATGGGTCTGTACCTATTGGGCTTTTGGAATTTGGTGGTGAGATCAATTTGGAGAACAACAATTTGAGTGGGAGAGTGGCGTTATCAAGAAAAGTTGGACAGAAGGTGAAGCTGGCAGGGAACACGGGACTTTGTTTGGATAATAATAATAACAAGAAAAACAAAATTGTGTACAAGGATAGTGGCTTTGGCTTGGGTCAACTGAAGGCCTGCAAGAAAACTGATGTTCCTGATGCTGTCGTTTTCAGTGGGGCTTCTTCTCTGCTGCGTTTTGATTCTCTTGCGTTGTTGTTGGTCCTGTCTCATGTCTGGTTTGTCTTCACGGGGTTTTGAAGGTGGTGGTTTCGTTGGTTCTTACTTGTAGAGAATAGGTTTTGTCTTTTAGGACTGATGGGGAAAGTGAGTTCTTTTTGACCAGTAAACAAGAGAGACAGAGAGAGTGCAAAAGAGACATGTTTATTCTGACAAGGAAAGGTTTTTCAAATTAACAAAGTGTAAAGTGGAAGGGAGTGAAGAAAAGAAATGCTTAGGGACTGTAAGGGAAAACTGTTAATTACTTTATTTTTACTCAAAGTTTAATACATATGTTATTTTCAATTCACTTCATTTACATTCATGTGCTATTTCTGAAGTTTAATTTCCTTTATTAATTATTTACATGTACCTATAATTTACTTTTGATGGACGAGGTTGACAATTTGACATGTTAAATTTGCTTTTGTTTACACATTTAATGTTGAGAAGTGAAGAGTGATGGTGATAATGGGAGAGTTGGATCATGTGAATTAACGATCGAGCAGGAAGCAAGGCATGTTATAATTTGCAGTGCCACTGACAGAAGCAGAAGCAGTATGAAAAATTGGTACGATGATGAAGTTTGGGATGGAATGGAAGGCTACTCTACGAAAAACTAAGCCTCGCTAGAATCCATTGAAAATAGAAATGGCATTGCATGCATCTGCTAACATAGTAACATGTGATAATATGATATACTCTCATCTCATTTATAGTGTGTGCTGAATCTCTTTACATTTGTCTCTCACAGGTCACAACAAAAATGGAACCTAGTGATACTTGTAAAACATAAGGTGCATGTTTGGTTAAAAATTAACTGATTTATGGAAATTAATTTTAAGATGATACGATGAATTTATGTTTGGATGATTTTACCATAAGTTTGAGTTAAAAAAGTATAATTTTGTGTAAAGTTTTTATCTAATTAAAGGAGTACTCCAAATTGTTTCAATTCAGAATCATAGACTCGGAATTAATTTTAAATATTTTTTAACATAAAAGTTAATATTTATGTGAAATCAATTCTAAATTTAGGAGGAATACTATAATATGAAACTAAACATCCACAAATTATGAGATAAGTAATAATGAAGTAATGAGATTTAGAATTTAGACTGAAGTGGTAAATCCAAATTCCATTGTCTATGACCCAAACACTGAAGAAAATCCTGTCCAGTGCGAAAATAAGTTTGGTAAAAATTACATGAATGTTGTTTTCTATGCTCAAATCTTAATTTACTTTGAGAAAAAGGACTCTACATTTTTAGCTTAAAAAATATTACACAAAGTTTTTTTCTTAAAGTTTCATAAAAAAATTATTTTAGGTTTTTGAAATTCAAAAATATTTTTTTTTCTATGAAATTAATTTATTTTGTGTATTAATGCTGGCCGTTTATAACTTTCGGTATATTTGGTTGTGTCTAATGTAAAATTGAAGATTGAGAGAGTTAGGGTTGAGTAGGAGAGTGATTCACAAATACAAAAATATGTTTTCTGTCATCAATTTTTTAACTGTGTTAACCAAAGAAGAGACACTAAAAGTGAATCAGAGACTAAATTATTTTTTTTTAAAATTTTAAGAACTAAAAGTTATTTTTTGTGAAATTTTAAGGACTTTTATACCGACATTCAATCACAATCTTTCATTTAGGATAAGTTAATTACTACTTTAAAAGTCATATAAATGAAGAGTTATAATTCAATGTCAATATAAAACTTGTTTACCTCTCTGTCATTGCATAATGCATACTAATTAAATTCATATATATTTTATTTTTTAAATTAATATATATTTAGAGTTTAATTGGTATGCATAGACAGTGCAAAAAATTATATATTAGCATCAAATCACAATCCTTAACTTTACCAATTAATACTTTAAAAGTTATATATAAATGAAGAGATATGATTGAACATCAATGTAAAAGTCTTTTACACTGTCAGTATATACTAGTTAAACTCATTTTTTAGCTCACATCATTATTTTGTGTAATCTCACTGTTTTCTCTCATGACAAATAACATTTTTTTTAAAGAAATGAGCAGCATCCGCCCTAATCAATTTATATATTCATTGGATATCATCATACAATGCAAGTCATTTTGATACACATTTGAAAAAAAAAAACAACTTAGGCACATTAGTAAACATAAAACTCTCGTGAGTAGAAGATAACCCTATCTTAGCAAATTCATCTGCCATGATATTTGCTTCACATAGCCTGTAGGAGAAGTGATACTGTAAAGCTTTTTCATTGTTCCTGTAAATACTTTCCACTATAAGAAATAACATTATCACCCCATAGCCCTCATCAAGTAACTTGATACTGTTAAGGGAATCATGTTCAATTATAATAATAGTGTGGAACCCCTACTGATATGCCACTATCAATGCATGTCGGATAGCCAACAGTTCAACTTTATCAACATAATAAAAAGGAATTTGATGAGAAAACTCAAGAATTAAACTTCCTTTGTGGTCACATACTACACCTCCAATAGTCGGCCTTGTACATGGTGTATTAACAGTCGCATTACAATTGATCTTCACTATCCTGAAGTCTGGAGCGACCTAGACAAGTTGGTTTTGTATCTCAACATATTGAGCACCGTTCTCCTTCATTATTGCACACACCCTGTGAATATCTGGATCTCTTTAAGAAGCACATTAATAGAAAAAACCATGTGTTTGTTCGTTTTACTTGTACCTCTGAACACAAACTCATTCCTTCTCCACCATACTTTATCAAGGGAAATTGCAAACTTTTAGCACCATCCATCACCCACCTTTAGGTTTGAACATGGCCAGTAACCAAAGTCTTATTGCCTAAAGAAATTTGACACACTTGCAGGCTCAATATTCCTCCAAATTCTGACAGTATGGTCACAGTCACATAGGGGATGCATTAAGGTTTCTCTCTAATGGTTGCAGAGAGAACAAAGAGGATTATTTGCTATGTGCCTAGTGAATCTCAACTCATTCATGGGTAGGATTCTTTTTTGGTTTGTAGAGGGAGCTCCAACCCAACCAGTGAACCTTTCCCTTGATTTTGGAGTCACCCAAGATGAAGTCCTGCACTTTTTATCAATCATATTACAAACAAAAAATAGGCAAAAAGTTAGTTTGCATCATACAGGTAGGCAGGGCCTACACAACTGTTTTAGCCAGAGTAAGTCTTCCTGCAAATGACAAAGTGTCCCTCTTTCAATTACTTAGTCTTTGTTCAATTCTATCAATAAGGAACTGAAAGTTGACTTGGACACTCCATCATGGTGTAACAGTATACCAAGATATTTGCTAGGTTGTAGGTCTGCTGAAACCCCAATGCTTGGGATATTTGTAGAAAAAAAAATCCTTGTTTTATCCTGGCTAATTTTCTGGCCAGAACTTATGCAAAATATTTGGAGCATTTGTTTTATCACCTTTACTTGATCAAATGACACTTTTGTGAATAAGAGTAAATCATCAGTAAAAGCCAAATAAGCTTATTCATGTCCCCTCTAGAGATTCAAATAGGCTTTCAGATCTTAGGATTCATCGCGAGCTGGATCATGTGAAATAGACGTTCAAGACAAAGGACAAAAATATAGGGAGATAAAGGGTCACCCTAGCGAACGCCTCTAGATCGAAGGAAGGGTCCAAAACCTCACCATTCCATGTCATACACATGGAAGGAGATGATACACAATCCCACACCAAATTAACAAACGACCTAAGAAATCCAATATCATGCAATGTGTCTTTGATAAAATTCCAGCTTAGCCTATCATATGCCTTTTCCAAGTCTACTTTTGTAAGGACCTGTTTATTTAATAGGTCATAAATTCGTAGAATAAATCGTTAAGAGAATCAAATTTAAGTTTTACTTAAATTATTAATTGAATTGAAGTGTGATGAGTTTATTATTGATATTAATGTTTTGTGGTGATATTCGGTTGATAGTAGAAGGGTGAAGAGGTGAGAAATAATTATTATTATTATTTTATTTCAGAAAATTTTAGTTGAGTTTCGAGAAGTTTTAAGAATGTCCATTATTAGAAGGGGGTTGCATTTAGCAATATTAAATACACCCCTGATATATATAAACTTTTTTCTTCCCTTTTTCTTTCAATCCTTCATTTTCTTCTTCTCTGGTTGTGACTTCTTCCGCTTCGATTATTTTCCTTTTTGCATGGTGACCTTCTAGCCAACAGGATCCGACGCGGTCTCTTCCATTGCTCATGATTCTAAAAGGTGATCGATATAGGTATATCGGATTGTAGTTTTCTAAAAATTTTTTTGATTTTTTTTATCCTTTCATTTTTGTTAAAAAAAGAGATTCATTTGGAAATTATAATTTTCTTTGGTTCTTGTTGAAATTGAGATTCTTGTCAAGTTCCTGTGTGATTTTTTCGGTTGATTCTTCCCTTTCTATTTTAATCGGCTTTTGGAAAGAGAAATAGGTAAGGAACGCTAAGTATTTGATTTTAAGTTGAGAAATTATGATTTAATAGTTGAGAAGTTAATTGATTTTGAGCAACCGAGCTTTTGACTATGATTTGAGTGTTATGGAAAATTGGATGTTTTGTGTGATTAAGGATTGGAGTTTTGTTCTTGAAATGAAATGAGTTGTGATTGAATTGATTAATTTGTAATTTGGAATATTTTAAGATAAGAATGTTGGTGGCATTAATGATTTGAAATGTTTACTCTTTGAAATTGATATTGGATTATGAGTATTTTAGATTGTTATTTGAGATTGTGGTTGGAAAATACATATTGAGGTTTGATATTTATGTATGAGTGAGAAGTATATGTGTTGATGTGTCATTAGTTACTCTTGATATTTAATATAAGTATCTGATTTGAAATGGATAATTATTGTTGTTGGAATTTAATGAAAGGTGTGGAATGAAAGGTAATGTCATGACGATTTACTGGATAGTTTGGATGTGACGGTTACAGTCACATAACTTAGCTTTGGTTGAATTGACTCACTGTCATTGAAATTGAATTTATTGGAATGATGATGATATATTTGGATTTGTGATATAATGCATACAGTTGGAATGCATGATGAGGATATAATTATTGATGTTGTTGGTTGTGGGCAGTTATAGTTGGATAACTTAACCTTGGATGATATGTTTTTTGGGGTACATTGATGTTAAAGACATAGCTGGGGTCAATGTAATCCAGAGTATTAAATATGCAATGGGATATTTCTGTGATTTATATTATGGTCTTAGTACCAGATACACAAAGGGGTGCCTAAAGAACATACTTAGACAATGGTTGTGTGTCACAGGATGTTAGGTAGACATTAGACATCAGTTTGTGGTTGGCAGATAAGTATTTCTTAGACTTAAATTGGTGGTAACACAAGCAAATTGGACTTTTATCGCCAATTGGAAATGTTTTTTAGCCTCCTCGGTGTCCGAACTTAATGTAGATATTCTGGAATATGTCGCATCCGAACATGTGTGAAAAACTTGTATTCATGGGAATATAAATGTGTTTGATTTAATTAATTGTGATATTTAATTAATGTTTGATTTATTGGTCGTTAGTGTTTATGTTTAGATGGAGAATAAGTGCGATTTATTGATTGTGAGTGCTTATGTTCTAGTGGAGCATAAAAGTGATTGATTGGTTGTTTACTATCAGTAAATGTGTGTTGATGGTACTAAATATAAATGTTGTGCAACTTTCATGCTTTATAACTAATGTAATAGTATGTTGCGTATTATGTAAACTTACCCTTGCAATGTTTGTGTTTTCTGTATGACTGTGATGATTATACTTTGCAGGGAGCAGATAGTAGTAATGAGGCAGAGAGGCAGGATGATCTGGAGTGAAGTATGTCATATTGTTGCTGAAAGTCTCAAAGGATGTTATTTTATTGTTGAATATGTATATAAGAGAGTTATGTAGAAATATTGTTATTTGAATTCAGAGGCATTGTTGCTAAGTTTATGTGATCATTATGTTTTATATGGAAGTTGTGTGAATATGGTGTAAAGAGATAGATGAATTATAATAGGCTAAATTATACTTTATGTCCCCCGATTTTAGTTCTTGTTAGCTTTTTGTTCTCCTTTAAATTTTTGCTTTAGTTTTGCCCCCAAGTTTAAAAAATGTTAACAAATTGCCCTTCCGTAACTCATATCATTACACCAAGTGTCAAGTTTGGGACTTCATTGTAGTGCACCATAACTCATACCACTACACCAAGTGTCAAGTTTGGTTTTATCTTGCAATTCAAATCTACTTAAGCTTTCATTAGTGTTAGTTTCAAAATTAATTAAAACATAAATGTAAATATACAACAGTAGGATTAAAACTAAAAGTTAAAATTAAAAACTAAAAATTTAATTTATATATTTATTAATAATAAATTCCTAGAGATTATAAATTAAAACTAATTAAAAATATAAAATAAAATTATTAAAAATAAACCTAAGAACTAAAATTAAAATAATTTTAATTTAAATTTTAATTCTTAATTTTAATTTCTATTTTATTTTTAATTTTAGTTCTTAGTTTTATTTAAATTAAAATTTAAATAAAAAGTTATATTAAATACATTATTTTAATTCTTAAGTTAAATTAAATTTAAATTAACTTAATAAATAAAATAGAAATAGAAATTAAAATTAAGAATTAAAATTTAAATTAAAAGTTAAATTAAAATGTAAATAGGAGTTAAATTTAAATTAAAATTATAATTTAAATTAAGAAATGAAATTATTAAAAAATTTTAATTTAAATTTTAATTCTTAATTTTAATGTCTATTTTATTTTTAATTTTATTTTTTAGTTTTATATTTTAGTAATTTTCATTTATATTTTTAATTAGTTTTAATTTTTAATTTATAATCTTTAGGAATTTATTATTAATAAATATATAATTAAATTTTTAGTTTTTAATTTTAACTTTTAGTTTTAATCCTACTGTTGTATATTTACATTTATTTTTTAATTAATTTTGAAACTAACATTAATTAAAGCTTAAGTAGATTTGAATTGCAAAATAAAGTTGAACTTGATATTTGGTGTAGTGGTATGAGCTATGGTGCATTATGATGAGGTCCCAAGTTTGAATCATGCTAGAACATTTTTCTAGTTAAAATTGTCACGTCATCAGATTAATTAACTCTTAATTTCAAAACCCAACAATGCCGCGAAATTGTGTGTTGTTATATTTTATTTTGAACTTTGAAACGGTTGTAATGTATGTTTTAATATTTAGCATAATATAATAGAAATTTTATATTTCAGAATATAAATAATAGTAATTTAAATAGTTATTAAGAGAATTTATGGTGTAAATAGTATATATAAATTTGGGATGCTACAACTTTTATAACCACCTACCTTTTATTGTCTTTCTTATACTTTATAGAGTTGATTACCTCTTGGGCAATAATCACATCATGATTGGGAATAAAACTCATTTAACAAGGGCTCACAAGCTTTTCCATAACAGTCCTCAATCTCATTGTAATTATCTTAGTAATTGTTTTATAAGATACATTACAGAGACTAATTGGTCTCAGATGCTTCATAGAACTAACATTATTCACCTTAAGAACAAGAGTGATAAGAGTAGTGTTATAAAAATCGTTCTGGCTGGTCAGATCGGGACCTAGTCAAACAACTGAGTTGATTCACTGATCAGATTGGGCATGCAAGTGACCCCATTGCAAACCCGTTTCGAGTTGAGTTTTGGCTTTTAAAAAAATTATGTTTGCCCTTTAAATTTGTTTATGAACTTATTTTCTTATTTTATCAATTTGTGTTGTTATTAAGAACTTTATTAGTTCAATTATTATTTTGGATATTAGTTATTAATTTATTATTAATTACTTTATTTGAACTATAAATATTTTCATATTGGACTACTGGACAATGAGATTATGTTTTTTAAACTTTATTTGGTATTTAACATTGTTATGTTAGTACTTTTGTTAATTTGGATTGAATTAGTCAAGTAATGTTATATATTTTGATTATATATATATATATATATATATTATTTTTTTATATAAACTAGGTTAAACTAAGCTAACCTGACTACTGACTCATTGACCTATTATCTTGATCGGGTTAGTGACAGAACCGATTTTCACAATACTAGATAAGAGTAGAATTGAGTGTAGCTACCTTTTGAGGGTCATCAAAGACTTCCTCTATTACCTTTTGTAAAACACAACTTGTAGTCCATAATCTCCTAATGACTTGAAGCTTCCCATGGTAAAAATTAGTTTCCTAATCTCCACCCTTAACACAGGCTGGCTGAACAATGCATGGTCTTCCACTGACAGAGGGAGAAAAGCTCCATGAATGTTGGCTGGTGAACAAGGTTGGTCCTCAAAAAATAAACTTTTATAGTAAAGGCTAATAGATCATTTCTTCTCTGTAGGGTCCGACATACAAGATTCAATATAAAAGAACAAAATAAGATTATTAAATAAAGAAAACTAAGAAGCGGGCTATTAATAAATAAATTTGAGCAAATTACAGCAATATTTTTCAAAAATTTGTATAATTACATATATATATCTCATTTATTTTTAATCATTATTTTTGCACTCAATGAGTGTTAGTAATATTTTTTTATCGACAAATATTAAAGAGAAATATAGTATAATAATTTTAAACATATAAGATATACTTAAACTTAAATTTAAGAGCGTTAGTGTAAGACAATTAAAAAAACAACAAAATTATACATAATTTGATAAAAATTCAAAAGTATTGCTATAATTTGTTATAAATTATTCAACTTCAACATAGAAAAAGTAAAGAAGAGGTGAAAAAAGTATACCTCCATTACATTATACATTGACATGAGAAATAACAAGATGAAGACATTTTTATATTACTCTTGATTACATAGATAAGTATTAAATCTCGTACGAGAGAGAAAAAAAAAGGGGGGGAAATGCTCTAGTTTGAAGAATGACCTATACAAGTATACAACATTCTAACTAATAGAATAAAAATACAATAACATTATTTTAAGATATCTTGATCGTTTTCTTCAAAAGACCTTGGTATGTTACTAGACTTGAGTTGAGTCGGGGATCCGGAATCTGAAGTGGGTTGGGCTTTAGTTCTTGATTTGGATGACCCACAACTTGAACTTTCTTTTGACCTTTGGCGACGAGACTTTTTAGGAATATCAGGTACAGGTAAGGTTAGAGATGGATTAAATGGATCTGTGGATTCAGCTATTCGGGTTATGTTGGATTCATCTTTGGGTTTGTTTGATGATCTTTTTGGTTGTCTTGATCTGTTTGGTTTTTCTCTTGTTGGAGAGTCAGTGACTCCACCTGTTAATTGCCTTTTAGATGCCTTGGGTAAATCTGGCAAGTCCCGTGTATTTCTTCTCTTTGAATCTATAAAACATTTTTATTTGTCAAAATTCAATCTATGCCCATATTGATGTTTTTTTTATGCTTCAAAGCTCATTTTTTGAAGAATTTAATTAAATGTACTTGCACTATAGAAGTTTGTATATATGTATAATAAGGTTGACATACATGCTCATGTTTAAGTAAGAATATGTTTAGAATGAGTGGTTCTACGGGTTTATCCGACTCGTTTAAGTCTGATTTATGAAATCCGCATTTTAAACGAGTTAAATAAGTTTAATTTGTCAAAATAAATGAATTTTTTTAAGAACTTGTATTCGGCCCTAAAGCCCGTGGACTTCATAGACTGATCCGCGGGCCCGCACACACTTATATATTTTTTTAAAAATAATTTTAAAAAATTATAATATTTACTAAACTATAATATATCATACTAAAAATTATATCATTATTTATAAAAATCTAAAATACTAAATATTTTTAATATTAAAAGTCTAAAGTATCACAATTTACAACAAAAAACATAATATTAACACAAACTAACAGTTAAAATGACAAATTTGCCCTTCTAAATGGATCATGGGCCAAGCCTATAAATCTGCGAACTTAACCCGCAAAATCTATAGGTTACACACGGGCTTGAAAGTCCGAGGGGCTAGATCCATATACCCAACCTTAATGTTTAGTTGGTCTTGTAAAATAATGTTCTTACTTTAACAATAAACCTCCAAGGAATATAGCTAATGGATGAATTGATATAATTCAGCTAAATTCAACTAAGTTTTAAGCAAACAATTTTGTTGAATAAGTAATTTAAGAAAATTTGTTATTAATTGTACAATTTGAGTAAATACTTTTCAATAACCTTTTTTTCATCATAAGTGGGGACAAAATTAATGAGTTTAATAAACTTTCAATTTAAAAAATTTTGCATTATCAACTAATTAAATTATTTTAAATATAAATTTAATATATTTATTATAAAAATGAATAATTGCACTATACATCTCAATCAATAATTCCAAAACTAATTTTAAATATATTTTTAAGCCTCAAAATATTTTCATTTTTTTATTTGGTTCTTAATGATTATTTTATTGACTTCTGGTCCCTAAATAATATTTTATTTTTCATTTTGTCTCTAAATAATTTTGACTCTATTAAGTGGTTCATGAAGTATTTTCAATTTTTTCTTTTGGTTCATTTTTTACCACAACTACTAATATATTTTTCATCAAGTTAATAGAGCCAACGTAACAGTTAGGGTGAAATACAAAATAAAAAATAGTGACCAAAAGTTTTAAAAAAAATAGAAACCAAAAAATAATTCCAAATATTTCATGAATCAAAAATAAATTTTAAGCGTTAAAAAAACTTTTACAGTGTCAAGATTCTAATTAAACTCAATTAATAATATGTACCTTCAGGTATTCGTTTGACATTGTCTTGTCCTTTGTTTTGAACGTCAAGAGGTGTTGATGCATGTCCTGGAGAACTTTTAAATTCGTTCATCTGGAAAAATAGTCACAATAAGCCCTCTAAAGGCTTTATTTCGTGAAGAAAATCAACATCAACATAGCATAAGCACAAGCATTTATTTTAGGTTACTTGAGTAATCAATTTGTTCTTCAAGACCCAATATAAATATTTACCCTAATTGGTTACAAGAAAAGTAAAGAATGAAAAACTGTATTACTAGAAAAATGAGAAGAAAGTTGTAATTTTTATAATTCATTAGTAAAAAAATAATAAAAAAGTGTCATAACTTTCGTAGATTTCACTTGTTTAACTTTTTACTTAAAAAAAATATTAAAAAAAATGTAAAAATATTGACTCTTCTAAAATCATCTTATTTATAAAATAAAAATCATAAATATATAATTAATTTTGATATTATAATAACTTTAATCTACAAATTTTATTATTTTTCATTTAATTGAACAATTTCAACTTTTGAGTCTGTTTCATCTCTTTCTTCTTTTCTTTTTTTGCAACCAAACGGACCTTCATGATTAACAATTGAAAAGAAAGTTGAGAATTACCCAGCTAGGAGAATTTACAGAAGGGCCATCCCACCCTATATGGGCCACATGCTTGACATCTGTGGGATATCCAATCTGAATATCTTGTTCTTTTTCAGTCTCTGTAAAGTGACATATTTTTTATTAACATATATAAAGGAAAAATAATAATTATTATTACAATAATTTATGCTAAGAAAATGCATTAGAAAATGTATAAGGAGAGATGAACTATTTTTACTTACCAAATATTTGAGTAAAGTATCTAAAGCCTTTAAAAATGCCCTTCACCTTGTTACTGGACATGCTCAACTCAACAAATGGGATGCGTATGAAATCTCTTTTGATAATTTATAAAATTGCAGCTAACCCTTAAGTTAAATTTAGAAAATGAGAATCCACATTGACTTTGAGATCTACAATGAAACAAGTTTCTTTATTGAACGTTCAACAATATGTGTATATTGAAATTGAAGAAATGGTCTATAGAGAGAACCCGTCAAAGGAAGATTAGAAGTGTGTGTTTTTGGTTTCGTGCAAATATGGTTTTCTGCTTCTTATTTTGGCATTTGAAGAAAGAGAATAATAATGGTTCAAAAACTTGGGATAGTTTTTGACAAATGAGTCATGAAGGTGGCGATGGTGAGAAAAAGGTTGAATCCAACTAACATGTTCTGTTTAAAGAATTTCCATCTTTGATTTCCTTGAATTGTTGGTTGGTTGATTGGTTTTTCCACACAATCAAAGCCAGAAATTTATCGAAATTTTAGGTGTGACAATGAGAAGAAATATAAAGGAAAATTAAGAGAATCCAATTTGAAGGTGCTAAATTTAGGAAAGTCTAACAAGTCTTTTGTACGATCAAAAAGGTATTATGTGAATTGAAAATAGGCACTTAGATGTTGCTCATTCCTAATTTCATGGAAGGAAAATAATTAGAATGGTCCTATTTCTACTGTACAATATTTTCATTGCATATGCTACGATAAAAAAATATCCTTAATGCAATCATACGTCTTGAGTTATATTTTTTAATGTATATCATATGACAAATATGTAGATATTAGAGTTTGTGTGCATAATGTAAGAAACTTTAGCACTATAAATCATGATTATAGGTTATATATGAAAGAAATCTTCTATTACAAATCGTGTCTCATTTAATATCATGTTATTTAATAATCTAAAAAAATCATTAAATTATATAATGTTTATTAATTCGTTGAGATAGGAAATGAGATACGAATTTAGGATAAAGAATTTTAATCCGTAATTTACATTATATATTTTGATATATTTTCTAGTTTAGAAGTCATATGCGTTTTTTTTTTAATAGTGGCTAAATGGGTTAAATATTATAAGTTTGCAGTGAATGGAAATTGAATTGTGATTTCCAAAATTTTAGTAAATTTTTTAAATTATTTGTAATAGATTTAAAATGCATTGAAGATTAGATGTGTTTGCATCCCATTGAATTTTAAAAAGAGCATAACACATTAGTATGAAAAGTTCTACAAGCATAAGCAAAACATATTAGTGTAAAGTTTTATATTGTAGTCACAATCTTTTTTTATATATATATATATATATATATATATATATATATATAATAAGTTTATTAATTTTACTAATTAATACTCTAAAAAGCATATAAATAAAAAATTTTGATTGTGCTTTAGTGTAAAACTTCTTTATATTTTTAGTGTATAAAACATTATACTTAATTAGAATGTGTTTTATTTAATTAAGATGTTTTCACAAATATAAGAATGTTTAGACCTAAATATTTTTACAAATATCTTTTCATAAATAAAATCTCCTAATTCAAAATTAGTGAAAACAGATAAAAATACAAGATTTCTTTCTACCCTTATTTCAGTTTTCTTTCTTTCTTTTTTTCCCTTTCGTAGTGCCAATGTGTCAAACTCTACTACCAATGACTATATGACATCAGAGGCAATAATACATATCCTCTATTAGAGGTTTTGTAAGAAATGCAAGAGTTAGGTTTTTTTTCACTGAATTTCAACTGTGATTCATGTATGACTCGGTTCAATACACTGCCTTTTATGGGCAAATTCATAGGTAAAAATATAATAAAACTCCTAGACAATTCACTTTTTTTTTGGCTTAATGGATAATGAGCTTAATTTAATTTTTAACCAACACAATGTACGAAATATGTCATTAAACATTCAAAATTGAATATCCTCAATTAAGAAACAGTTTTTCGCTACTTGAACCACCCTGTTTAACAGAAAAACAAGAATTTCCATGTTATTTGCATAAAAGATTCAAGAGAATTCAGCCAAGACAAATAAAAAAAGAAAGGGACCAGTATCTTCAATTGTGAGTGAGAAGCCACATAGCAACCACGTGCATCCACCAAAATGAACTACAACTTGGAAATAACAAACTTATTGGAAAGGCTTTGATAAGCACTGCAGCTTCAACAAGACTTCTCCGCATGACTCCCTTTCTCTTCAGTATGTTTTAACACAAAAAATAGTGTTGTAACTGAACCAAATTTTAAATTTAAGCATAAGTAGCTTTTCATTTGTAAGCAGCTTTCACTGCTTTCTGAGCAGCATCATCTAAATCTTCAGCCGTTATTAATGCCATACCACTTTCCTGTATAAACATTGATTATAAAAAACATAATAAGCATCTGAAAATATTCTTGCTTCGCTTTCTAAACTATTATGTGAATAAATCTTAACATTTACCTTCAAAATTCTTTTTCCCTGATCAACATTTGTGCCTTCAAGACGAACTATTACTGGTACTTTCAGTGCAACCTTGAATATAGTGGCAAGAAAAGTTAATGATATTATAATATCAGGATAAAATAGGTATAAAGTTCGATCACTCTCTTCTCAAATAAAAAATTAAAAGAGGACGAGAACATTGATATTAGTTCTTTATATCTAATTTTATTTCAAAAATTGCAATATCAACAGTTACATCAACATCATACACAATAGGAATCTCACAAAGGCATCAAAATATAAAAGAATCACATTTTCTTGACTTTCATGTAAGTCTTTTAATATCAAATAGATCCAAATAAAACCATTCTTTAAAACTCCTAACAAGGGTAAAATTAAAAAGTAAATCTGCATATAATAACTAACCTCTTTTGCGGCATTCACTATTCCACTTGCTATAACATCACACTTCATTATACCACCAAAAATGTTAACCAAAATTGCCTTAACTTTATCATCAGCTGTCAATATTTTAAATGCCTCAATCACCTGGTTCAAATAATTGCATTAAATAGAAATAAAAATATAGCAAGAAGGAGATCATTGAATTGAAGATAATATCTAACAACTATTTTTTTTAATATAATCATTTTGGAGTTAAATTGGGGCACATACAGATTACAAATTGATCTGATAAAGGAACACATAAGACATGGGATTAATCCTAACTTTAAAACATTACCTGGCCTTCAGAGGCATTTCCACCTACATCCAGAAAATTGGCAGGAGTACCCCCATGCAATTTAATTATATCCATGGTGGCCATTGCTAACCCTGCCCCATTCACCATGCACCCAATTTCTCCATCTAATCCAATGTAATTTAAATCTGCCTTTGCAGCAGTCACCTGTTCATAGATAAAAAGCACAAAAATGTTAAGACACCCAGTAAAAAGAAAGAAGATTCAAGGATATAAGAACTTAATAATCAAACACAAATAGATCATCTGAAATATGGCATTGACATAGAATCTCACTGTCTTAGCATAGGTATCATAAACTTGAGCTCCACATACATATCAAAAGCATCAAAGTGCAATAAAAGAAATATAAGTAGCTACATGAGTTAGGCTGACAAGGGTATGTGGGAAAGGCAGAACAGGGTTCATTAACATGAACCTGCCCCCAATTAATAATAACCAGGCCAACCTATCAACACAAAACATAAAAATTTGAATATTATGCAGGTGCTGTTATTTTATTTTAGAATTAGGAAAGTAAAACTGGGATGAGTTTAGGGATCATATGTTCCACTCCTATGTAAGGTAAAACAAACAAAATGAGAAGTAAACCTCTCGAGGGTCCTCTTGAGTTGTATCACGGAGAGCAAATATCTCTTTCTGACGATATGCAGCATTATCGTCAAAATTCAACTTGGCATCAGCAGCCACCAATTGGTTATCAGCTGTCTCTGCTATGGGATTGATCTGTTCAAATTAATCAATTTTCATTATTGACATTCTTCATAAATTAAATTCGTATAAAATGCACATGACTAAAAGTTGCATATGCTTACTTCCAAAAGAGTGCAGTCACAATCAACAAAAAGTTTATACAAATTCTTCACTTGCTCAATCGACTTATTTCTATCAGCCACTTTGGGAGCCAAACCATCAACAACCTTCGCAGCATCTTCATCAGTAATTCCTTCAAAAACATCAACAGGTACCTACTAGAAAGAACGAGTGCATCAGGTGTATCTTGCAAAGAAAACTGTTAATATGAAAAAACTAAACCATCATAAGAAATACCAAGGATAACAAACCTTTATAATCATGTCTGGAAATTTCTCTGCAAGGTCTTCAATGCTGGTTCCTCCCTTACTACAAGCAATGATAATCTGCAAAAGCAAAATAATAAAAAGAAAAGAATTGAAATAAGCAACATAACTGTTTTCTGGTTAAATTTAAAGAAACTATAATGTGGAAAGGAGGAAGTCAAACATTAAACATGATATAGAATAATAGAAGTTATCAGAATTTAAATTTGCATATAAAGAAATAAAAAATAACATATTGAAATAGGAAACTTACTGGTCCAGCACTTGTACGATCCAATGTTATAGCAAAGTACATTTCATTTACAAGTGACAGCTTTTCACACAAGTAAACCTGCACAAAATGGAAAATTCAATGTTTATCAACCAACCTCCTTTTGTGAATATCTCTATACAAACGATTGAATTATAGCCAAAATAAGATTATGTAATCGCAATATCCTATTGAGTATTGACATAAAATCTAGTTTCATCATCAATACAACAAGGGCTTGGAATCCAACGGAACAGGCGGTTACCACAAGTGGATGTGGTTATTAGTTTATAACTTAAATAACAATTGACAGAAATCTTTTGAAAGGAAGAATGTTCAGTTGTGCAGTCCAAGGACTCAAGTCACACAGGTTCACCAGTTCAACTGCCAGGCTACACCAGTTCATATGTTGAAATCAACCTTATATAAAAGCAGATTGGTTTAATGGCCACTTTAGCAGCTCAACCAGTATGATCATCTAAAAAAGTAACCCTGAACCAACTATCTGAAGCACCAATTTATTCTCTGAATCTGAACATATATTTACATATAAGAAACAAAGAACCATGGAGGCTCAGAAAAAGGTGGCAAACTGGCAAATGTTTCCTTAAAGAAAATAAACAATACCTATTCAAGTATATTTACATATGTCAAGGTTGATATTGTTGCACTACCTCACCAAAATTTCAATTTCTAGAAATGAAAATTCCAGGCATATACATGCATACTAAAAATGCTAGCATATTCAAATATAGGAGGAATAATTTCCAACCTTGCTAACTATTTTTCCCTGAGGACCAGTCTGTTTGGTAACAAGTATCTGACCAAGCATCTTCCCTGAAATAATAATAATTTTAATAATAATAACAACAACAATAACAACACCAAGATAATGATAGCAATAAGAAAAAATATCACTAAAAAGTAAATTATAGCATAATATATCCTCTATGAATTCAATTGAATAAATCAATACATATGAGCACGATGTGTTATAGTAGAAAGCGTGTATTGAAGGCCAAGTTCATATAATGAGAACAAGGAAATTTTCAATTTGAGAAATAAAGGAGGAGACATGCATTACCAGCTAGGTCTTCAACCTGGTCAGTCTTAACAATGTGCACACCTCCCTTAAGGCCGCTTTTGAAAGTTCCCAAACCTCGTCCACCGGCTAAAATTTGACTCTTAACCACCAACTGCACAATAATGCCAGTGACTTAGCTAGTCACCACATCACAGTAACAAGCGATATTCTACACCAACTAAGACATTTGATACTGTTTTCGGAAGGGAAACTAGTATAACAAAGGCTTCTATTTGTTACAGCGGGAATTAATGGAAACATCGCATACTTTGCAATTTCGAAATTCACTTCTCAGTTTTATTGTAACTTGTGAGCATCAAGTTGTGGCAAAGATTACCTCATTCTGGTTAGGGAAAAAGTCCTTGATGGCCTTTCTGGCCTCTTCAACAGAGGAAACAGCCACGCCTCTCGGAACGTTGACTCCGTGTTTGCTCATCAATTCAGCACCCTGGTTTCATGAAATTCAATCGTCATTATTAACGACGCTAGGACAATCACACAATCAAAGAGCTTCAACAAATAAAAACCTAGAACATCACAAACTATACATTCAAGGAACTCCAGATTCATCATCTAAAGAAACGATTTAACATTTTAATATCATTCTAAAAAGCAAAGGCACGAAAAGAAGAGATTCCACGAGAGGAATCTTCAACGAAAAATACAGATTCCGCGAAGTTAGGAATTGAAACCCTAAAACGATAACGGAGTGGAGAGGGAGAGACCTGGTACTCGTGGATGTTGAGGCGGCGGAGTTGGTTGTGCTGCCATTTTCCGGCGACGGAGAGGGAGCGAGAGACGAGCTTGTTGAGCAATCCTCTCACCATTGTGGTTGCGGATTTGAAGATCGGAGAGTGACGCGACGAAAATGAATTCGATTGCAGAGTGAGAAAACCTCTCTGCCTCTACTACGCTCCTTCAACGTTCAAACACTGCCCAGCCTGTGCCAGAATCCAAGACCTCACCCTAGAAAAATTATTTTATTTTTAAAAAAGAAAAACAATATTTCTATTGCCTTTTTCTTTTTCTTTTAGTGTAATAATTAATGAATCGTATTATACCGTATTAATATTATACCCGTATTTAAGTGACCGAAATAGTATTATCGTAAATATATCAATAATAAACTGTTTATATAATATAATATAATAGTAGTAATATTCAATAAGTTTTAACATAAAAAATAATATTATCTTAAAAAAAAGTATATTATAATTAAAAATTTAAATGGACAATTATTCTTAACTTTTTAAATTGCAAACATGACTGTTAATATTACAGTATCTTTAACGCATTGAGATTGTTCTAGAGAAAGAATTTTGGTAGTTTACAATTATTTTAAATGAAGTATTATCGTTATTCCATATCAAAACAATAATAACATCAATAAATCTTATTCTATATTAAAACATTATTAAAATGTCATGGTTAATTTGAACCAAGATAAAAATATATTTTGAATAGAAGGTTAGAAAAGGCTTTTTATTGAAATATTTTTTCAACAGAATAACTCTTTTAACTTGTATTCAGGTTTTAAATTTTAAAAAACATTAATAAATCAAATATCAATTTAAATATTTTTTATATCATATAACATAAGAATATAGGAAAAAATTTAATTTAAAAAAAAGTAAATAACTTATAGCATTTATCCAACATTGTATTCACTTCTTTAAGAGAAACATTGGATTTACTTTTAGGATATAATATGATTGAATAATTTGATTAAATATAATTTAAATTTTAATCCAACTAAACTTTTTTATTTAAAGAAATCATGTTATTTCTATTCATTGAGAATATGAAAATTAGTCATATAAGTAAGCGAAAATTATTATGTATAAAGATACTCTTGCATCTAATCTAGTACGTGAACTGGTATAATCACAATATATGAAAAAAGTATGCATATTGACGTAGGAAATTTATTTTTTTTATGACTAATTAAAAGCAAATGAGTCAAAGTCCTAACATAAGAAGTGACCTTTTTAACCACCAAATATTCTATGCATGAATAGTGTGAGTGGAGTGACAAAAATTCTTTACTTAGTGGTGTCAAGAAGTATTGTATATTGCAGGTCAAAGACCCAAACTGAAGTTATCTCATTACACTTCAAATGGCGCATTGGCCCAATAAAAGACAGATATGCAATACTATGGATTTTGAATAAGGGAATCACATCTTTTGCGGAGTTTTTGCAATTTTGAATTAACACTCCCAATATTATGGATGGCAACGAGTTGAATAGGTGTGGGTTTGGTCTTCTTGTCTTCATTTTCAAAAAGTGTGGGATGAATTCAAGTTCAGGTATAAAGAGAGCAAGTATGATTTCCTGTCAGGTATTTTCATGTCCAAATATACATGTGGGTATTTGTTGTATTAATTTTTATAATTTAAATTAATTTATTTATTATTAAATAAATTATATATTAAGTTATTAGTTATATTTTAATTTAAAAAGAACATAAAGAATAACTAATAACAATAAATTATAAATTAAAGTTTAAGAATTAACATTTGTAATTAAATATATAACTTAAAACTTATTATATAATTATTAAGATTATAACAGTATTGGTACGAGTTCAGATACAGGACGAATAGTCACATATCCATTAAGGATTACAACGGGACAGGATGGGTACAGGTTTGACCTTCCCCGTCCTTGCAAAATGCGGGTCGAGTTTGGGTTCGGGTATGGAATTTTAAGCCTCATCCCTGTCTCTCTTGGATATTTTCGAGTTTAGGTATACATGCGGGTACCCATTATATTTTTTTTAAGAATTTAAGTTTACTTATTTATTATTAAATAAATTATATATATTAATTATTAATTATATTTTAATTTAAAAAGTATATAAAGAATAATTGATAACAAGAATTATAAATTAAAGTTTAAGAATAATTTTTTTTAATTAAATATATAACTTTAAACTTACTATATAATTATTAAAATTATAATGGGCGGGTACGGGTTTGGGTACGGGGGGTAGTCACATACTCATACTAGTACCCCCTATTTGATTCATCACATCGGGTAATACTTGTACTCATACCCATACTTAGTCAAAGCGGGTAATACCCATCAAAATCAAGACAATTCATACGGGTACTCTTAGGTATGAGTATTTTTGTCATCTCTAATACTCTTATACTCGTACTCGATTTATCATATCGAGTAATACTTGTACTTGTAATCGGTCAAAGCGGATAATACCCATCAAAGTCGAGATGGGTTCGGGGCAGTACCCACAGGTATGGGTATTTTTTCCATACCAAACTCCCACCTATTTGAATTCACACCTATTATTACAATTTTTTTAATTTCCATTTTGCCCTAATTCCCTCTCTCTTCTTACCTCATTGTCTCCACCCTCTCTCTCCTTAAATCTACTCATTTTCTCCTTCCTTTGTCTTACTTTTTCTTCTTCTTGTTTTAGCTACTTCCTTTTTTCTAGTTCATTTTTTCTCAAGCACAACCGCAACTGAAGGTACTATTACCTTATTTTGCTTATCTTAACTCTTAGGTGAGATAAAAAAGTTTGAATTTTTTTTAACTCTCCAGCAATAGGTCACCGAAGAGTTAAAAATTCAATTTTTCTTATAAGAAAGATAAAGTGAATAACATATAAGTATTTTTACATGTGAGTAGGTGTCAATTCAAATAATGAGGAGTGTTAACTCAAATTCCCGAGATTTTTTAAGCACAACCTATTTCTTGGGGTTTGGTCAAAAGAGAAAGAAATCATTACATTCCTTTAACCTCTTTAGAAAAAATAAACTAGGGTAAACATTCTAAATGTTATACCATATGATACTTCAATCAACTATCTATTACTTCAAACCTTCCATCAATCATAATATTTTTCAAATAACCTTTTTCAAGATGTTCGACTACTTTTAAGGTTGACGATTGTCACTACAAATCAATGCAAGACTTTTCAACGTGTTTTAACCTCACTTACTCATGCACTTCCTAGGAAACTTTCCAAGATGTCTTTTCCTTGAATTTATCTTGGTTAATTATGTTTAACTATGGAGTTCTTATATGACAAGTTATAAAAAAAAATGCATTTCATATATATGTATAGATGGAATAAAAGGATATAAACACTGCCTAGTTGAATTGGTCTGTCGGGTCCAATTTTCAAAAGGACGACCTTGATGGATAATAATTCTTATTACTTGACTTAGAAGTCCAATGGTGACACAACAAAGTTTGTGACCACCCATCAAGCTCTTTATAACGATGAACTTAATTTTTTCAATAAGTAATGTTAAAATTTTTACATTCTCCATTAGACATGATACCTTGGTCTTGAGGTTTGACTTGCAACTAAGTAGTACCGAATTAGGGACTAGTGGTAGATCCAAAGTTAAATATACATATTGCATCCTGGTCATTCGTGGTGAAGGTTTGATGTATCTTGATCACTTTTAATGTAATCCCCCTTCTTCATAACTACATTCTTTTCCTTCACTGGTTAAAACTTGAAATCTTATTTAAAAAAGTAAAGTTCATTACGGTTATACCTATAACTTGTTATTATTTATACTTTTATGTATACAATTACTTAACACAATCTTATTCTTTGTTTTCATTCAAATGTTTTAATATAGTAATATAAACGATTACATCTGATTATATATTAAGGTTTTTTACTAAATGTATCAACATCAATACTTTTATTGCATTTGTTCTATATTCAATGTATCCTTAGTTTTGGTCAATGCTGATTCACTTTGAAAAAACACGTTCTATACTTAATGTATCCTTAGTATTGATCAATGGTGATTCACTTTGAAAAACACTAATAAAAAATCTTTATCTTTCCTTTAAACTTTTTATTCTACTAAATAATTTTATTAACGAAAAAAGGTGATAATATTTACCACGATAAAAATGTTATAACTAATTTATATACATTGTACAATAAGAATGTAATTATTTTTAAATTATTAGAATTAAATAATGAATTAAATTTTTAAAAAATAATTAAATTAAATTAAATTTTCAGTGACAATTTAATATTGATGTACACCAAAATTATATTTTAAATATAAAAACTTTGCACTTTCACAAAAGTGCATTTTAGTTTCAAAATTCTTTATGGAAAATTTAAAATGAATTTTATTTTATTCCAACAATATTGTTTATGATAATTAATATTGATCATATTAATATATCACATCTTTTAATAAACAAGAGACTAGCTAGGAAAATAAAGAGAAGACAAAATAATCTTATAATAAAGATAATAATAAGATTGTGAGAATAAGAGAGATGTCAAACTAGTAGCTTTTGAAAATAAATTTTATTAAAAATTATAACATTTTGAATTTTACTTCTATGTTTGGACAACTAAATTTTTAGAATTCAGTTGATTTTTTTCTTAAAAAATATGTATTATAAAATAAAAAATTCATTTCTAATACATTTTAAATTTATAAATAGTCAAACATTATAGTTTAGAAAATTTCTCAACAATTTGTTATCTATTTAATAGTACTTTAGCATATAAAAAATTTATCATTTTAAAATTATTTTCAGCAAATTTATTCAAACAATAAATTATAATTTTAAATATAAGTTATTTTGAAATGGAAAGGAAAGGAATGCGACTATTATTAATTATTCAACAAAAAAAAAAATGTGACTATCATAGATATACAAGTATTAGAATCACACTTTAAGCGTTCTTTCTTGCACACACGTCAATATTTGTTGAAATTTTTTAAATTTATAAATTAAGAGATAAAAAATATTAAATGGATGTGAAATCCACAAAAATGAGATGTGAGACCCTACAAATCTATAATATAAATTTTCTGTTCTTAACCTCCTTCAGTACTCATTTTCTCTACTCATCTTCTCTGCCCTCTCAACCACCCTTTAGTATATTCTTTAATATTACAGATTACTAGATTTATAATATAAATATGGTTTATTTATATTATGGATCTCATGATCTACAATATGCTAAAACTTAATATTATGGATCATGATATTCGTAATATATTTATGCATATTACGAATCATGGGATCCACAATATTTTCAAGCATATTTCAAATCATGGGATTGAAACATCTTCATGATTACATGATTCACAATGTACTACCACACATTGTATATCATTTGATTTGCTATGTGTTAATTCTACCATAAACATGAACATATCATTGACTATGAGATTTGCAACATTAAACAACAATACTCTTATCTACCTTATTCAATAGAGGAGATGAGCAAAGAAGATGAGATACATTGTATGACAAAGCAAAGGGAAATTGAGGGAGGCGTTTGCTAAAAGATTAAGTTTTCAAGACACATCAATGAGACTATAAGGGTAGAGGAATTTGGAATTTAAAAATTTTAAGGTGCAAAAAGAAAAGTACAAAGTAAAAGGAAGAGTTGGATTGTAAGCTTAAGGTTCAAAGATCAAGATCATTTGAAGCTAAAAGTCCATGTAGATTTACTTTTAGCACCTGCCATTTTGTTACTTGAACTTACTAAATAATGGAAAATACCCATATTACTCTTTTTTATGTCTTCTCGTTAGCACCACCTCACCCACCTCTACGCCACCCAAACCATACACCTTAAAACCAGTGGCATTCTCATGCATTCAAAACTTGTCGAACAGGCCCTCCTTCCTCCCTCCAACAACCCTAACCTCCTCCAACCCCCCAAAAAACATCACATTCCCCCAACACCCTTTGTCTCCAAATCTCATTTCCCACAACCAAGGCTTGTCAAAGATTTTGGAAAACATAGAGAAAAAGAGAGATGATGGAGACATAGAATGACGGAAGTCAATGGATGCAGGTAAAGGAGAAGCCTACCCACATATAGCGTTTTAATTTATCCATTCCTACTCACAGGATCCTGGAAAATATATTTTGTTGTTACATTTAAGTTCGGCTAATCTAGAACATACAACTAATGTATTCAAAGTCATATTTTTTGGAGTATTAAAAATTGAATAATTAATTTTTACACTTTAGATTAACTAATCTAGAACACACAATTAATATTTTGTAAATCAATTGATTCATTTTATATTGCTTGTATTCCAAATTAATTTGTTCCGAGTAATAAAAGAGGAATTTTTTACATTATGGATTAATTAACTCAAAACATATCATTACTATGTCCAAATCAACTAATCCGGATTATATAGTTAATGTGCTTGAGATCCATTTTTCCGGTATATGTTCTACATCACTTTATTGGAAAGTTTGATAATTTTGTATAAATAAAAAAGGCAATATTGGAAATTCATTATGGTAGGTGCTAATAGAAAAATGATAGGTGATAAAAGAAAATTTCATTCCATGTTTCTGCAAACAATACCTAAAACACATTTGAGATAGTTTTGCTTAGCATCCTTCATTTGTTATTTACATCTTCTCAATATTTATAATTTTCTGCAAAACCTCAAAATACTATCACCCTTTTACCCTAAGTTTTCTGACAAAGCATCACCTAGGTTCATGGTTGCACATGCACCTCTGCTACCTTTTTGAAAGAAAACTCTCACCCTCTTCGAACATACATAATAGAGAAAATTATTAAAAATCAAGATGAAAAAATATATGTTTGAAGAAGGTGGGGATATGAAATGGAGAAAACAAATAATCTTTCAAAAATATGGATAAAGATGTGCGTGCAACTATAAAATTAGACGATACTTTGTCAAAAAACTTTAAAAAAAGAATAAAAATATCTTAAAATTTAGCAGAAAATTATAAACATTAAAAATGTCCTAATAGAAAATGAAGAAGTACAGATAGAAAATGAAGATGCTAAAAGATACAACGGATGTGATAACTTGAATACGGATATTAATGAATAGTGAACTAGTTGCTTTACAGGAAGATTTAATTTTTTATCAATCCATAGATCCATGGTTTAAAAAGTTTAAATCTTAAAAAAATTAAAAATCTCACCACCTTTTATCAACCCGAGAAATTTTCATGTCTGAAGGAATAAAATTGCGTGGATAAAATAACTTTTATCCTAATCATATGCTACATTATGTTTTCGATTACATCCTATCATACGTTACATTTTAAAAAAATTCAGGTAACCAAATCAGATTAGGTATAAAAATAATGTGTGTTGTAATAATAAAAAAATAATAATTAATTTTTTTAGTCTTAAATAATTTTTATATTTATAAAATAAAATTATTTTGGTTTTGATATTTAGCTTTTTATTTATATTTTGAAAAATATATTTATTATGGACTGACATAGATGTTAATTGAATACTTTTAAATGATTTGGATTTGATGATGTAATATTTTTGTTAGTCATGTAAAAAAAACACTTAATACTTTAAAAAAAAAAGATACTAAAATAAAAAAGAAATTCAAAATTTAGACACTAAAAATCAAAATGTATAATTTCTACATATATTGAAAAGATAAACATAAATTAATAATAATGTATACAAGCGAACCTTGGCTTTAAAATGAACAGAGAACAAATCTAACTGCCTTCATTCGACTATTAGATATTTATTTTCTAGCGTGTGTATATTTTTTTTTTCACTAATAAAGTGGTAATTAAGTAATTAACAGTATTATAAAAAACTATCCCGCTGTCATAATGTGTAATATTATTTTATAAATATCATATGACATGATATTTTTTATTTTTTTAAAATTATAATTACAATTATTACATTATATATTATAGATAAATAATATATAACTTGTCAACATGCATTCGTAACATATATATTTATCAAACATATAAAAGATAAACAAAAGCATAATAAAACTATCCAACAAAACATGTATTCTAATATTATTATAAGAAAAAGACATAATAGAGTTAGGTGAGGATTATTATGATTAATAATCAGTTTTACTTGCTGTATTTTTTAATAGAACATATCTTTTATTCACTATAATAATAATAAGGTTACTCTAATATTAACAAAGAAATGGAAGGTTAAAAAGATAATCAACACTACCGTGGAAGCAACTGCAAAAAAAAAGAAGAAAGATAATGTATAAATAGAAACAGGTTAAACAACTGTGAAAAAAAAAGGTAATATAAAAAAAGATAATAAAAAATAAAATTAATTATTCATTAAATATTTTAAATGACATAAAAATTATTTAAACCTGGTTATTTTAAAAAAAATATTAATAAGGTTTGTCAATTTATTTTTTAATATTAAATAAATATAATATTAAAATTACTAGAAGAATATGAGAATTTTATATTATTACGTGGCAAACAAATTTTGAGAGTTTGATAGATTTATATATACCATTGACGATTTAAATATTTTTAAATTTGAAAAATTTTATCAATAACTATTTTAATTTTTTTTTAATTATTAATTTTATAAAACAAATTCATTAACAAATTATTTTAAAAAATAGAAATGATAACAACACATTTAATAGGACGACTAATATCATTAGACCTAATTTAATAAAAAACACAAGCATCATATCATACACTTAATTTAATATCATTAGACGTACTCAAGGTGAAAACAAATTATTTCTTACTAGTTTTAAAGCAAAAATATCTTTTATATATATATATATATATATATATATATTTAAAAAAATCACATAATTAACAAACAAAATCTTAAATATAACTAGAATTTAATTGGTATATATTGTCATGTAAAATATTTTTACACTGACAGTCAATCATGACTTTTCATTTACGTGATTTTTAAAGTAATAACAAATAAAGTCAATAAATCTCCCATAAATAAAGGATTGTAATTGAATGTCAGTGTAAAAATTGATATAGGAATAAAAATAAGGTTATTTGCAAAAAAAAAAAAAAATCCAGAATATAGGCGAAGACAATGATATAGAAGGGAGAATGGTGATCAAGGAGTTGGGGGTAAAAGCAGTGAAATATGTCTAACGACGACCACAGAAATTGGAATTCCGCAATGCATTATTCTAATTATATGAGTCTTGTACTATAAAGTAATATAATCTTATAATAATCTTATTGTACGGATGATAACAGGAACTGATCAACATATACCAGGAAGTTTCATAATTAGCTTGTCTACAAGGCCAAACTCACAGCATAACACACATCTGCTAATCTACCAAAACGTCTAACTTGGGAAAGGTTGAAAACCTGAAATATAATTCATGAACGTTGGCAATTACATATCAAGTAAGTTCATAATCATTGTACGTTAAAAAATGATAATTAGTCAAATGCTTTAAAGGGAGTGTTTAGTTGAAAAGCTGCTATTATATATATAATTATGACTAATTAATTATGTGCTAATACGTTTTCAAAATATGAGAATTATAGTCCTGGTCAGCTAAAATTCATCCCAACGAGACTTAGTTTGATAAAGAAAAAGTATAATAAAAAATATGGCAGCAGAGGAGATGCACGTCGTTTTCCTGAAGAATAATTAACAAAAATTATTATTCTTACATCCATGACTATGAGGGCAGCTTGGCTATGTCATATGAATTTTGCTGTCATATGAACCAACTCATCATCTACCATTCAATGACATGGGTGCATGCGTTATTATGGTACTAATTAAGAAGGTAATCTTTTCAAGTTAATTTATATATATATAGACACATGTTATTTTCAAGTGGAGGGATTTGACTCTTCAATCTCTCCTTCTCCTCCTATGGATAAATAACTCTAATTTGGCACTCCTATTTTATTATTTTTTAGTTATATTTTGTAATTTTTTCCATCTTTCTTTATGCATGTTTGTCTTGCATCTCCATTAATCATTACTTCTATTTTGGAGTAGACAAGAGAGACAATGTGTGTAATTACAACAAGATGTGTTTTTTATTTTATTTTCTTATGTTAAAAAAGGATTAGAGAAATCTTTTGTATTTTCTTTTTGTTTTTTGTTATTTTCTCTTAGGTTAAAAAGGAGAGATAATAGATGTCATTGATTTAGTTATCAAGTTATTATTCTCTGTCATTTTACTAAGTTTTTAAAAAGAACCCAACAAGAGGTTAAATTCTTTAAGAAAGATAAAAGATTTAACACACTTCTCAAAGGCTTGTTGAATTCTAGACTTCATAGTTGGGATATGCACTACATGTATATTTGTTCTTTAATTTCTTTACATTTTTTTTGTTGATTTTGACATGAGAAAGAGTTTCTCATGTTCTTATTCTTCAAACAGGTGTTTTAAGGATTTCAATCTTAATTTGTAGGGTGTAAGTGAAGAAAGGATGTAAGTAGACTCTTGTATTCACGAGGTATGTGTATATGGTAGAAAGACTTAATCAAGGTGATCGAATAAATCTTTATGTAGGTTTATGTGATTGAACCAATATAAAAATTCATGTGTGTTTTTAAATAGTTTTATAGACTTATCTAATGAACTATTGCACTAATGTTAGGGGCTTGATTGATTTGGTTTTATTTTTTAGTTTTCAAAAAATTGTTTTATGGAAGAAGAAAAAAAAACCTGTTTGATAAGTCTTATTTAAAAACTGTTGTTAAAATATAAAAATGAAAAAACTTGTTTATATTTATTGAAATATCATTAATGAAAAACAAAAAATAACATATTTTTTGTATTTTAAGTTTTCAAAACAAAAAATAGAAAACTGAAAAGTAAAACTATTTAAAGTTGTTCTTGCTTTTTAGTTTTTAAAAACTAAAAAACCAGAATTGTTTTCGAAAACTGTTTTAACAAAACAGTAACCAAACGAGTTTTTTAGTTTTTAAAAACTAAAATACTAAAAACAGTTTTATAAAATTGTTGTCAAACAAGCACTAGATCTTTCTAACTCTTCCTCCTTTCAATCTTGTATTTTTCTTTGAATTGTTCATGATTTGTTATGCGAGATCGGTTTAAAATTTAAAATTGAAACTTTATATTTTTTGATTGGTCAAAACAAAAAGTTTTTAATTATCATATTTGATTGTTCAATTACATTGTTTAATTGGAATAGCACATTCATAATTTAAAAGAGGGTGTATATATTGATAAGGTGTTGAAAAATACTCTCCTTTCTTGTTAAAGATTTTAAAAGATCTTATTATGTTCCAAAATATAAAAAATTTGATGGAATATTTTTAAGATAAATTATGATGGATTTTATGTAACTTTTTTAATAAAAAACTTTTTAAAGATATATTAAGATTTTGCTATAGTGTTTTTTTGTTATTAATTGCCTAATTTTTTTTCCATTCATTATATATCACTTTTTATAACTTTTTTTCCATAAATGTCTAAATTTTTAACCGAATTAATATATGAATCTCTATTCTCAACATTATCTATCGACGAAAACCAAATTTTTTATTTTATTATTTAAATTGAAAAAATAGGAATAAGAATATGGTGTGTCTCTCTTTCTCCCCCCTTTAGGCAGCACAGACCTCAGCTACCTTCGTCTCTTCGGTACCTTGAAGCTTGGTACCATCAACCTCTCACACTTCGATACTCAGACCATATTAAGAGCTCAGCGATCCACCACCTCAACACAGGCCCAACAATGATAAGGTCCAATCCCCTAAAAACGATAACTAGGAAACTAAACACAACATAAAAGGACACCAACGGCTTCACTCCTAGGTACATTATTCTAGACATTGAATCTTTTACCCCTCTTCACACCTTGACTTGGGCGTCAGAGTCTCTTTTGCAGGTACCCACCTGTCAACCTGGAGTTATCGACATTAAGACCAAGGAAATCATGAGTTCTGCCTGATTCAGGTAAGAACACCTGCATCATCTGTGGGGACGTAAAATTACTACGACCCTACCCTGTATGGTACAAACTTGAAGTAGTCAGTCCCAGAGCGCCATGAATGACATGAACGCCATAAAGACCCTCAAAAAGCATATGGAGGAGATGGCCTAAAGGCACGAGAATGCCCTTCACTCCCTAAGGGAAGAAAACGTGACCATGAAGACTATAATCTAGAACCTCCAAGACAAGTAGAACAACGGAAAAAGCAACACCGAGAATGGAGAGATCGAAAACAACCATAGCCATTCCAATATCGACACCCTCGACGAAGATGTTAGCCCCCGCTGGCGAAGATACCCGACAAGTAGGGACAATGATGATGAGACCTCTGACGACCATCGAACAACAAGTCGGCATAATTTGACAAGTGGCAGATCTCCCAAAAATAGGAGCTCGGAGGAAAATCAAAAGAAAAAGGTAGTAGTCAAAGACCTTGTCGTCCCAAATAGGAGAGGTCGTCGACACCCGTTCATCGACAACATCCTCGACACTCCCCTCCCCCAAGGCTAGAAACCTTTAGCAATCAAGCTATACGAGGGCACAACCAACCCGGACGACCATATAGAAGCCTTCCTCACACAGGTAAATCTTTATTCTAACGACGATCGTGTCTTATGCAGGATGTTTCTCACTTTTCCCATAGGTACGACCCTCAATTGATGGTCTTGACTCCCACCCAACTCGATAAACTCGTTCAACACCTTGACAGAAAAATTCATGGTGCATTGCATCGCTTGTTCGAAACATCTATCAAAGAAGATTTTTCAAAACACCCAAAAGCTAATAAAAAGAACATTCACTAGTCAACTAATTATCTACATCAACTGAATATTCTAGATTTAACACCTCTTTTATACTCATACAACATGGAAATTGAGAAATTATAGCGATATCGCACTTGTCTTCAATCGACAATACATGTTCAACGTGAGACTTAAAACACCGATGTCACTCTTGCCAATACAGGGGAAACCAAGTAAACCATTCATCCTCTTTGTAGAACAAACCTCAATCATTGTTGCAAGACGTGTTCATGCGGACCTTGAAGAAATTAGACTTAAAGCTCTTCCACGAGCCATTTAGTAATGTAAAAAGGGTGTCATACTGACACCCTATCATCAAGATCTACCCAGTCTTGGTCTCTTTCCCTCCCTTCACCCAATAAAAGTGCAAAAACTTGTTTATAGTCAGTACAATCCTAAGCATCTCGCACAAAATCTTGAATCCCCTCATAAAACCCCAACTGTTAGGATGAAGTTGGGAGGAGGCAACATTCAACTCGGTCAAGACACCATATTAAAAGTCAGAAAAAGGGAAGGCCACTTTGACTTGACAAAAGAGATCAGCCAAAACATAGGTAAATGACTCCTCCCTCTCAACGGCCCCAAAGTAGACACACTCGTTGGCCTCACATGCCTCCATGAGCACCTAATCCGGACGATCCAAGTCAGAGCAAATGTTGACCTCAAATCACAACTTCTTCAGGTCAACCTCTATTGCAAGTGAACTCGGATACAAACCCGCCTCCTCAGCCCATGCATAATGGGCGGCAACACCTTTTCCCTTCTTTTACCCTTTTCCCTTCCCCCTCCTCCTCACCTCAACAACCACACCAGGGATGCCACCATCCTCACTTTCCTCTGGCAGAATCAACATTCAGTGACGCTTCCTCGTGCCACCAGATGCCTCTACCTCAGGCAAACCCTTAGACACCCTAATAGAGGTCACATCTAAACCGCCTGTAATCGCCCCACTGTCACTAGACACTTCAAGGTCCACCACCTCCGGCTAGCTAGGCACTCCCTCAACGAGAACTTCACCACAACCAACCCTCACTCCCTCAACACCCTAGAAGGGTTCCTCCATCAACCGCGTGAACTCCTTGTCATAAAGAAGACCCAAAGAGTCCAAAGAATGCTTTGACTTAGTACCTTCACTCAAACCCTCCACCTCTCTTCCACCATGGACCCAAAAGGCTGCTCAGAAGAACCCTCATTATCACTCTCTAAACTACTAAGACTCTCAGAAGTAGACATCATAAGATTTACAGACCCAACAACAAAAGAAAAAATATACTAGGAATCAAAGCGCTCACAGGCGCAAGAATGCACAATGAAAGACGAAGGGACAATGAAGAAGACAAAGCCACATACAGGAGAAACGCAATAGCTTACACGATGTGCCAAAAGAAACACTTCATGATCTTTTATATTCCCATCCAAAACAGTGAACCATCACATCCAAACACTCAAACCTTCTCACCACTCACCATGCGACACGTATGAACCTCTTTCAACTGCCTCCAACCACTCCACGCACTTTTAGCCTTCTCGGCCTTTCCCTCTAACAGGTCGGCCTCAAGGCTAGAGGGGCATGTGTGCCCCCCTCTTTCTCCCCTTCACATCGGCACCACGAAGCTCGACAATTGTTGCCTCCTCGGTACCTCAAAGCTCGATACCATCAACCTTTCACACCTTGGTACTGAAACCATACTGGGAGCTCGATGTTCCACCACCTCGACACAGGACAAACGATGATAAGGTCCAATTCCCTAAAAACGGTAACTAGACACCAACGACTCCACTCCCAAGTACATTATTCTAGGCATTGAATCTCTTACCCCTCTTCACACCCTAACTTGGGCATCGAAATCCCTTTTTCAAGTACCACCTGTCAATCTGGAGTTATCGACATTCAAGACTAGAGAGATGGTGAGTTCTTCTTGATTCGGGTAAGAACAAATGGTAATACATGGAAGATTATTATAGTTACAAATATGTAGAGAAATATCAATTAGTAGGCCATGAACATAAACTTAATTATTAGTTTTTTTTAAAAGTTTGTGCCAAAATGAATCATAACTTATCAATAGATTGCAAAATAAATACAAATGATCATGTGCATAAACAACAAAGTTAAAATAAAAAATAGAATTAATATTATACAAACAATAAAGTTGAAATAAAAAATAGAATTAACATTGTTACTGCACATACTAACAAAGTCTTTCTGATGCTACAGATCTCTTCCAAAACTACTCCAAACCTCCAATCCAATATCTACTATGAGTTGGTACAGGCAGACACTTGTAAAAGTGCTCTGATACTTAAGTTAAAAGAGAGTTGACTATGCTCCCAAAAGTACAGTATATCATCAGGAAAATAGTAAAAAATTTAGTAGTCAAACATGTACTTGTCATTTACTATTTATAATGTTTACCTTTTTTAGACTTGAGCTTGTGTTATTAAGGTTTAGATTTTCCTGAAAAGGATATTTTGGACCTTTCACTGTAGGAGTAGGGGTTAAACAAAAATATTTGGTCACACTAAAGGTAGATCCAACCTATTATGTAGATTTGGTTTGGTGGTAGGTTTGACCTAGTGTAGACCCAACCCAGGAGGTTCCTCCGATATAAATACTATACTAGGATGTAGCTAAATCTAACTTAAGAAAATCATCGATAATCAAATCTAGATTACCTAAATTAATTATTAGCTAAAAGATTTGTATTGGTTTTACTCTTCTTTAATTAAACATGATTATTTATTTGATATCTTTTCATTAACTCTTATAACTTTAATTTTTAAAAAATTTTGAAATTCAATAAAATCTTATAAATACACGCAATCTTTTAAAATCTTGTGAATTATATCACACATGCATTAATCAAATTATAAAAATTTTATGGAGTATTATAAAATCTTATAAATTATTATATTTCTACAAAATCTTTTAAAACTTACAAGACTTCTTTACATCAAAATTATCTTTTAAAATCATGACCCAATGTAAATGTTAATTTTCTTATGATTTTTAATTTAAGGAGTGTTTGTTTCACAAACTATTTACTTATTTTCAAAAATATTATTCATAAAAATATAATATGAAAATATTATTTCTAAACGTGAAATGTATTTATTTACGGAAATAATTATTTTATTAACTCATAACCAACATAAATAAATTTGTCCAATTCTATATTTTTACTTATTAACTCATAAGTAAATAGTTTATAAAACCAACACTCTAAGGGATGAAATTAGAAATACTCTAAATATTTACATCCAATTAAGAAAAGATATATGTAGAGAAAAAAATATTAAAAATGTATTAGAAAGTTAAAGGTAAACATGTAATAATATAGAGACAAAACCAATCAGGTTTACATGTATTAATAATCATAATATTTTTCTACCATATAAATTAAATTGAAAATGCACAAAATAGATAGAGAATAAATTATAAATATTATATTTTTTTTAGAGGAATATATTATATGTTAAAAGTAAACCACGCCCTTTTACACTAAAAGATATTGTCTATCTTCTAGTAGTCTTATCCCCCGCCCCCCCTTTTTTTTGTGTGTATTCTCCATTTGTAAGATGATATATCCTCCGGTATTCCAATTTTCTTGAGTAATTAAAATTTCAATTGATTTATAAAAAACATATTTTGTGTTTTAGCACGCTCTAACAAAATAAATTAAACGTGTCAAGATCGTAAAGTATTCAAGAGTTTAATAATTTATGCGTTAAACTTCGTATCTTTAAAAGTGGCAGCATTTTTCACGAGGGGCACGGCAACATTTTAGGTAGTTTTGAGTTATATGAATGGAAAAGAAACTCATTTGGCACATATAGGGAAAAGAGACTTTTTATTCGTCAAATGTAATTATCAAATTGTGTTTTAAAATAAAATATGTATGTAAAAAATAAAATAGAGAAAATAATTTTCTACTCATATTGGAGACGCTTTTATATTCATATTTAAAGAATAAAAACTAAAAGAATTTGTGAATTTCATTTTTAGTCTAAAAAAAAATCTTCTCATATTTAACAATAATATTTCTCTGTAAACAAGAAAACATTGGTTACTGGTGTGAGGGACAAAGAGTCAATATCACCTCACTACTATTACCAGTTATTATCTATATTATTAATAAAGATAATATCTTATTTTGATTTTATTTTTTAAAATATTTATTTTATCTTTATACCTATTTAAAATTAAAAAATAAATTAATTTTTCATAAGAGGACATTACTAGTTATTATCTATATTATTAATAAAGATAATATCTTATTTTGATTTCATTTTTTAAAATATTTATTTTACCTTTACACCTATTTAAAATTAAAAAATAAATTAATTTGTCATAAGAGGACTCAAACCCACAACCTCTCACTTCCCAAACGTAAATTTTACTTTTAGACTAACCTTATAACTTTAAGTAAAAAATTACTTTAAAATATTTATATCCAACAACATAAATAATTGTCCAACAATATCTATAATTTATAATATATGATATTGTATTATATATTATATATATTATATAATGGGAATATGACCTTTTGATATCTACATTTTATGACTATTTTACCTTCTAAACATTTTATGATTGTTTTCACTTTCGCAAATATAAATTCTCCTTATTAATATATGCACATCTTCACAATTTCTACCATATTACAAATCAATCTTCCTTAAACATGATTAATATAATAAATGTATATATTTCATGATAAATATTCTTAATAAACATGCAAATTATGTGCGACAATATTTTGAGTTCTATTCAAACTCCCTCCTCTTTCTATTCTTTCATATTCATTGTATATTTGACATATGCATTGATGATCTGACATGATGTTTTTATCATGTTATCATAAACAAAAAATATAAAATTAACAAAATATATTTCAAAACATATCACATAATAATTTATACTTCAAAATATAAAAATTTACAAAAGATATGAAATTAAAACTCTAAAATTGTTATAACACATTAAAATAGATATGCAAATACATAAACGTGACCGCGCCTTTTCGTCAGCTATTATAATACCAAGGCTATTATTATGGTTTTTATTTATTGTTATTACTCTGGTTATCGTGTTATTAAAAAAAAATACCCTTAAAATTAATTTTATTGAGATGGAAAGCTTTCAAAATGAGTTCATTTTAAAACTAAAACTAAAATTAAAATCATTGCAAACAATTCTTGAATGAAGAGTATGTTTCGAATAATTGAAATATTATGATTTCAGTTTCTTTATTCTAAAAGAAAGTTGTTTTCAGACTGATCAAAATATTCGAGAACTTAGTTGAAATTTGGGAAAAAAATTTCTTTTATTTTAAAAATCACGACAAACATATTAATCTTGATTATACTTTTTTTTTATAATAATAATAATAATAATAATAATAATAATAATAATAATAATAATAATAATAATAATCAATTAAATAGCAGCAATTAACACGGATTTTGAGTGTACACTTAGTTACTGCTTATACCAATCAATTTCGATATAATTATATATTATAATAATTTTAAAGTTTTAATTTAATATATTTTATAAAACTTAATAGAATATAAACAATTGATTGTATCATTTTACGTATAATAATTTTAATTAGTATATTTGAAATATATATTGTTAATTTTTATATTTTTTTATGATAATGTGATAGAAACATGTCAATTTATCAACAAATATGTTAAATTTGTAATGATTTGAAAAAATAGAAGTTTATGATGATGATATATATATATTTTAATGATGTTTAACGAAGATTAATTTGTGGTAAGGTAGAACTTGTAAAAATGTGTGTATATTAATATGAGAAAAGTTATAAAATAGTCATGAATTATAGACATTAAAAGGTTTTGTTCCCATTATATAATATATAATATGTAATATTATATTATATATTGTAGATTATAAATATAGTATGACAATTATATATGTTGAATATAAATATTTTAAAGTAATTTTTTTCTTAATGTTATAAGATTGATCTAGTGGCACTCCATATATGGAGAAAGGTTTGAATCTCTATTTTAACAAAATAGTTTTTTTATTTTTGTTTTTTAAAAAAGTATAATAGGTATTTTGAAAAATGGACATCAAAAGTGAGAATTTCATTTATTAATAGTATAGAAATATAGATATTAACAGTATAGATATATAGATATAATATTATATTATAGATATAATAGAATAATTATGTATGTTAGATATAAATATTTTAAAGTAATTTTTTTCTTAACGTTATAAGGTTATTCTAATGACAAAGTTCATATATATATATATATATATATATATATATATATATATATATATATATAGAGAGAGAGAGAGAGAGAAAGAGGAGGAGGAGGAAGAAGTCGAGAATTTAAATATCTTTTTTTCATTTTGTTTGTTAAAAAAGGTAGAATATGTATTTTGAAAAGTAAATATATATAAGAAATTTTTTTTTTATTAATAGTATACATAATTAATTATTAAAATAATTTAGTTTTTACATTTATTCCAAGCACACTATTATCATACCATGCTGAATCACAATTTCTTTGAGTTGAGCATGTCTGCTACACTTATACTCTCCTCTTTTTGCTTTGATTTGTATCGTCACGATCTTTACCGGGAAGTTTGAATGAGAGGAATTATAAAAATGAAAATGTGATTTTAAAATAGTAGGTTCCACTATTTTATTTTACATTTATTTTTTCTTTCATAAAAAATATAATATTTTATATTATTTCTATTTCAAAATTATTTCACACTCATTAAGAAAATGTTAATTAATACACCTTTAGACTAAAATATAGGGATTACACATGTTGCATTGATCGGATCTAATGAAATCTATCTTCTAACTTAATTAAAATTGTTGGGTTAAATTTGTACAATTTTTACTCAAAACTCAATTTAACTCAATCCGTTCATAAATGGACTCAATCAGTTGGTTTGAAGATTTGATTTTTTTTCAAATTTCAAATTTAAAAATAATTAATAATTTTTTAGAATAATTTATTTTAAAAATAGACAATATAATTTTTATAAAATAAAAATGAATAGAGAAATATAACTATAATTAAAACATTAAACTAAAACAATTAAAATTAATAAATACACAAAGTGTTATAAAAATTCAAACCATAAATCATACACTAGCACAAAATATGTTGCTATGAACTCCAAAAATAGTAGTAGTCCAAACTAAAACTAAAAATAATAGGCTAAATAATTATTGGTGTCCCTATTTTTGCTCACTTATTGCCCTCTAAACTTTAGAAAAAGTGTAACTTTTAACTTTCGATTATGAGATAGTTTAAAAAGACAATGTTGACTTTCGTGATTAATGACATGCATTATTAATTTCTTAAAGTTTAATTAATGAATGTTAATTTTAAAATATAAAAAAATAAATCATGACAAAGTTTAAACATAAGACCTCATATCCATAAACTAACAACCTTCTCACTGCACCAAATGCTTTTATTAGTTATACTTAGAAATTCAAATCTACTTAAACTATAATTAACGTTAGTTTCAAAAACACTAAAATCACAAATAAAAATTTGCACCAATTAAACAACCAAAGAATTGAACTCAAGACCAAGCAATTTCAAACAAGCAATCATACCACTGGACCAAGTACTCACATTGATTTTAATTTGCCTTTCACCTTCCTTTATTTCCATTTTCTGATATATTTTTGTTGTAAATTAAAAAGTGAATAGAGAGGCATGGTAATGTGTGAGATGACATGTTTGAATTTTTTAAATAGAGACATTTTTTAAATTCTAAAAATAAAAAACTATAAATTAAAACTAAAATCTTAAATTTAAAATTTAAAAAAATATATAATATAAATTTAAAATTTAAAATTAAAACTATAATTTAAAATTATCAATTATAAATTTAATTTATATATTTATTAACAATTTTTTAATTTAAATGAAGAATTAAATAAATTCAAAAATAAAGATAGAAATTAAAATTTAAATTGAAATTTGAAAATGATAATATAAATTTAAATTTTATAATTTTAAAATTTAATTTATTATTTTCAAATTTTAATTTAAATTTTAATTTCCATCTTTATTTAAATTAAAAATTATTAATAAATATATAAATTAAATTTATAATTTATAATTTTAAATTTTATTTATAATTTATAATTTATAATTTATAATTTATAATTTATAATTTTAAATTTTAAATTTATATTAATTTTAAATTTTAGATTTTAGTTTTAATTTTTAATTTTTAAATTTTAAATTTTTATTTTATATATATAAAATTTAATTTATATTATAATTTTAAAATTTAATTTCTATCTTTATTTTTAAATTGATTTAATTCTTTATTTAAATTAAAAAATATTAATAAATATATAAATTAAATTTATAATTTGAAATTTTGGTTTTAATTTTAAATTTTAAATTTATATTATATATATTTTTAATTTTAGATTTTAGTTTTAATTTTTAGTTTTTTATTTTTTATTTTTCAAAATTTTAAAAATGTCTCCATTTAAAAAATTCAAGCATTTCATCTCACACACCACCATGTCTCTGCATTCACTTTTTAATTTACAACAAAAATATATCAAAACAATGAAAACAAAAAGGTGAAAGACAAGTTAAAAACAATGTGATCACTTGGTCTAGCCATATGATTGTTTGTCTTGAATTGTGTGGTCCTAAGTTTGATTCTTGGACTCTACAATTGGTGCATATTTGTATTTGTAGTTTTGGTGTTTTTGAAACTAACATTAATTATAGTTTAACTATATTTGAATTTCAAAATATAACCAATAAAAGTATTTGGGGTAGTGGTAAGACTATAGTAATTTAGCCAAAATAATAATACAATATATTGAACAATTATAAGATGTCATCCAATTTTGTACTTTCAATAAATATTATTATTATTATTATTGGTCGGATTAAATCGAGTCTTCGATTAAAATTTAAAATTCATCTACTAATCATAAGTGATTATGTTCAACTAAATATAATTATTTTATAGAATTTGTGTCATTAGAATTACAATTAGTAATTAATATTTTTATTGATAGATGATTAATGTTTAGGTATTTGTCAAATTTAATAATCAGCACATATAAATAAGGATTAAATTAAAAAAATGAAAGTATTCTTAAAATTTGTAAAAATTTTAAAACAACTAAAATGCTAAAGGTTTGAAAAAAAAAAGAAGTATTAGTGTTTGTTTAGCTAAATTTTTATAAAATTATTTTTAATATTTTAGTATTTATCGTTGTTTTTTATTTATTTTATTTTAGTATTTTCTTAAAAAAAATTTAAACAACACTTATCGAAGATGTTTTCTTCTTCTTCTTTTTTTTCAGAAAACTATCCTTAATAACTATTTTTAAAACTGTTTTAAAAATTGAAAAACAAAATCAAAATTAACCCATGCCTTATCAACAACAACCTGAAAATTAACGCTCATTCATCATTTTTTACCTTTTCTTAACAACGAACTTTTTATTTTTTAATATCGTTGAGTCAATTATATTTGGATTTGTGTGATTTGCATATGTTACACGTTCAAATCACCATACATAGTTGGGATATGATTTTGTACTGATTTTTTATTTTTGTCAGGAATTGAATACATACTTGGAATATGTATTAAAAGAAAGGAAATAATAAAATTCTATAGCATACGATTGAAATTTTAAAAACTAAATTAAAAAATAGAAATTAATATTTTTAAAATTAAATTATGATAATTATAAAAAATTAATAAAGTAACTCGTATTTTACTGATCTAAATTTTTAAAATAATTTATTAGAGAAAGTTAATTGATAAAATTAATAATTATAAAAAATAATAATTAAGATAGTTATTTGTAGAATTTTTAATTTTAAATATAAATAAATATTTAAATTTATTAATGTAATAATTATAATTGTGATTTAATTTAAAAAATAAAACATATTGTGTTTATAACAACATATAAAATAAAACATGAAATACTAAATACTCTTCGGTTAACATGTAACAACTACCAATATTTTATAATGGTTATAAGATTTATTATTTTGGTTAACATGCACTTTTGTCCTTTATATTATTTATTTATATTTTAAAAATAAATCAAAATAATTATTCTAGGACAATAATTATTTTTATTTTAAGATATGCTTTTCAAGTTTTTTTATTAATTTAATATGTAAAGCTATAATCCAAGTTATGTTTAAACTAAAATAGTTTTTTTAAGTAAAAATTATATAAAAAATGGATGGTGAGAAAAAAAGAGAGAAGCTTATGTTGAACTTTTCAATTTTTTATTGCTTTGTTGAATTTACTTTTCCTGCTATGTTAACCATGTTTAATTGTTTATTCTTCTTTTTTTTGTTAGAATATGAATTAGTAAAGATTGAATTTAATAGAACAAGTTTTTTAATCACTAAAAAATATTGAAAATTATATTTTCCAAAATAAAAAAATATTTTGTTAAAAATAACTAGTTGACTCACTTTAAAAATATAAATAACTAAATTAAACTTTTTAACAAATAAAGGATCAAACTCAATATATTAAAACATAAAAAGCTAAAATTGTATATTATCCTGTTATATACTTTTAATATAATAGTTAAACCGATATTAGAATATATAATCTCATGTACATTATAATGTTCTTTATTTTATTTTAAAAAATATTTGAGTTACTAAACGACGAAAAAGTAGTAGTTGTCGAAATCGATGAAGTTTTTGGATTTTTGTCACATGGCAAATTGGAGATATTTATTTGTCTTCATACCCTGCAAAAGAATGGTGGGCAATCAATTTCATTTAAGCAAAGAGTTATAATATTAATCTAAAATTTAACGTAATTGTTTAATCACTTTATTTTTATTAGCGACAGGTATGATAACGCTTATGGATAATTATAATATAATATAGACGATTTTTATTTAAAAATTGTTAGTTTTTGTAATTTAAAAATGTGCCCTTAAGAGCACATTTAATTTACAAATGGAAAAAAATATAATTTTTATTATTAAAATTTACAGTTTTTATAAACTCATGAAAAGAGGTATTGTTTTTATATAGGTATAAATAAAAATATTTTAAGTAAAAATCAGATAATAATATTTACATTTAAATTATATTCTTTTATAATGTAAATATTTAATTTTGAAATGAAATTTTTATTAATAAAATATTTATCAATAAATTTTAATTTAAAAATAAACTAACTAAACAAAATTACAATAATTAGAAAGAAAGAATGGTGCGTAGTTTCAACTCTCAAGACAAAAGCCTGTAGTCTTGTATAATTACATTATTATCTCTTTTTGGATTTTCCGTCAACCTTATTTGTGTGTGTGTGTGTTTTTTTTTTAACTACAATAACCTTATCTGAGTTTGAATGCTGGAGAATTAATGGATGGGGTTATTTTTTATTTATATAGTTAAAAAATTTAAAAATAAAATTAAATACACAATTGAAAATTTGCGTGACACTTTTTTACCCTATTTTTTTTTTTAAAAAAATCAGATGTAAAAAGTATTTACTGGAAATAGAAAACGAATCCTATATAAAAGAAACCGACATAATGAGAAGCGATAAACACGTTTAAAGATGATATATATTTTAAATTCTACAAATGGAAAAGAGTTGTAAACTTATTCTACCTTTTTTTCAGCTACTAGATATTACCTTAATTTATTAGGAATGTTTTGCGGGTTGAATTAAATTGGGTTTTAATTTTTTTTATTGAATTGAACTTAATCTAATTTTTTATTGATCCGGTTGGGTTGATTAGATCATCTTTTTAATTTTTTTTAAACAATTACTTTATAATTATAAATTATATGATTAAAATAAATTAAAATTAACATATTAAATTGTTAATCAACAATAACCATGTAGTTATTAGGATATCTTCTCATATGATTATAACACTTGTTCTTATCGAAAAGTATTTGAGTATAAATTGCTATAAATCTTTCGAAATGTTTTGGATGAGCTTCATTAAGTCTCCTAGCACCTTCTGGAATGGCCAAAGGGAGAGAACCTACAAGAAAGAACCCCGACGCTCAAGTAAGTAAATGAGCAAGATAGAGAAGGTGAAAAGAGATTGAAATGTAATAAATTTTTCTGAATGAGTCCATGACACGTACTTCTTACCTTGTATTTATAGTAAGAAATGCAGTCATTACTTGGCAGTCATTACCTATTTTCTTTGGTGTATTCCTTTTACCCAACGTGCTTGGGTTTTATTCAGCAGATACTTTGTAAATCCTGCTTTGCTTTATTGGAAATAACACTAATAAGTGATTATGTTGATTTATCTTTTTGGTTAACTTAGCTAATTGATTGGTTGTTTGCAAGAGTTCGAATTTCGGTGAGGCCGAAATCCTTTGAGATTTATATCTTCTCTTTGAGGTGTTATATTATATTTCGGATTTTGGCATAGTCGAAATCCGAAGTCTCCTTATCTGGTGCTTTTATTCTCATCTAAAATCCTTTTGCTCTTTTTGTTTATATTCTTTTCGGTTTTTGGCCATGCCGAAATCCGAAGTCTTTTAGGATGGTGTTTAAGGTTCTGGTAATCTAGTGATTTATATACTTCGATTTTCGACTATGCCGAAATTTGAAGTCCCTTGATGGTTTTTAGGTCCTGCTCCTCTTGGTGATTATACACTTGCCCCCGGGCTTCAGCCGAAGTATGAAGCACAAGGGTGGAGTCTTTCCTAAAAAAAGAGGCGCCAAAGTCTTCGGTTTTGCGTCTTGAGGCCGAAATCCCTAGGTATAAGTGGATGGCTTTTTTAGGATTTCTAGTTTCGTTTCTCGCCAAGTGATACCGAGGGCGAGAAAACAAATATTCGTTCCCCTCGAGTACTGTAGCGGAAGTGGAAGTGAATAGTCGCATGTCGTGGAGCGTTGATCTGGATTAGATCAATGGTAGAGATGAATGTGGGAGTTTCAGATTCGTACTACTATTTAAGGGGGGGAAGGGGTGTTAAGTTCAGATACACTTTGCCATTTTGTGTTCTCTCCTTGCGCCAAAATCTCTCTCAAGCCTTCCTTCATCAGTCTTTTTTCCCCTCAGTCAGATACGCCTCAACTCTTCTATTTTTAGGTAAAAAAATATCTTCTCCTTCTAATTCCGAAATCCCTTTCGTGGGAGGGGTCCCTTCTGAGTCTGCCGAAGTCTCTACTTCTGCTTCAGGAAGCAATAGCGAGCTTGCAACATACCCAGAAGTACAAACAGATGGTGCTGGACCTTCGGTGTCAAAATTGTTACCCCATTGGAAGGCTAGCGTTTTAGCTAAAGTGGCTATAAAACACAAGTTTAAGGGTAATCCGAAAAAGGACTACCTCCCCATTCTTATTCCTTCCTACCATTGGGTAGATGGAGAAGTAGGAACTTTCTCATTTCGGTACTGCAATAACCAAATTATGAGTGATTTTGTAAATAAGGTTCAAGTTTGCTATTTTGAAAATTATGCAGAGTTTCTCTTTCTTGTTCGGCGTTGTAAGGATTTTTTTGTGCCGAACCCAAATTTTGTCTTCTGGGTCAGATTCCTAAAGATAAAAGTGATTTTTTTCTACGTATACGATGTCTGTTTTTGGTTTTTCATGTGAGGCTCCCCTTTGACGACTATATTACGGGGATACTTAGAGTGTTGAATTGTGCCCCCAATCAGTTGCATCCAAACGCTTGGGGTTATATCCAAGCATTCTGAGCTTTGTGCTTGTTTACTCATACTCAGGCTACTCCCAACCTGTTCCTTCGTCATTTCTCTACTCGGCCTCATGAGAAATGTAAATGGGTTTCCCTCTTCCGCAAGAGCAATAACCCTTTGTTTGTGTCATACACAACTTCTTTCAAGGGTTTCAAGTCTGGGTATTTCAAGGTTATGATAAATCTCAAGGTTGGCCGAAACCATTTTTATGATGAACAAGGAGGCCAATTATTTCCTTTCTACTAGGAGTCTGTGCCGAGAAGGTACATGGATTTCCTCGATGACCTCCTTACAGATGAGGAGAAGACCGATGCCGAATTCCTTGATTCTCTTCCTTACCTTCTTCTTGTGGCAGCATTGTTGCAACTTTATGCATCAACCACTCCCTTCACTGATCTCGAGGGTGAGTGTATTTTTTATGAACTGATTTTGATGATGTTTTACCGAAATCAATCTAACTTTTTTATTGGTTATTTTTTCACAAATCATGATGAAAGCTGCTGGCAAAGCCGTGGGTTTTCGGAGGACCCACAAAGGCCGAGATTTGAATGCTGAAGCCACTATCCTAACAATCCAAATTGAAGAGAAGCCTCCACCAAAGTCTTCTTCAGTTGACACCCTTCCCCCTATATCCGAATTTGAAAAGAAAAAACAAAAATAAAAGGGGAAAGAGAAAGTTGCTGAAGACGGCAATGCGGATGAAAAGAAAAGAAAAAGGGAGAAGAAATCATCCTCCAACAAGTCCAAGAAGATTAAGGTTGAGTCCTCAACGTCAAAGACGTCAGCCATCAACGCTGCTTTACTGTCGCCATCATTCTTTTATGAGGACCTGGATCCTATGGCGACCTCTAGTAGGTTCAGAGATTCGATTTCGGCAGATGGCCATAAAGCTCTAGAACAGATGGAGCTAAACCTCAAATGACAAAATTATCGCGAGTTCCTAGCGCGGGCGTAGGCATTAGGAAAACATCTGTGTGCTAATGAGCTGGTGGCTGCGAAGTAGCGGCAAAGGAAAGCCGAAGATAGCTTCTTGGCTATCTGATAAGCTTCAGGAGCTGGAAGAAAGCATTAAGACGATGATCTCCCGCTAGGCGCTTGAGGAGGCTCTGGCCGCAAGAGATGCCGAACATGCCAAGGTCTTGACCTAGAAGAATGAGCTATTGGAGGAGGCTCAAGAAGAGGTGCGTAGCCTCAAAGCCCATTCAGCTTAGAGTTTAAAAAGTCAAGAAGGCTATAAATGGGCCTACGAAGGGGCAGTGGCCGAGCACGAGAAATTTGTGACTCAAGCCGAGGATGATGTCGTGGTGAAACATGCTACTGGCTTTTGGAAAGTCGTTCAACAAGCTTACTATTTCTGCACCTTTCCGGAGAGCTTCAAGTTTTCTAAAAATCATGATATCTTTGAGGGTCAATACAAGAGCCTCGATGAAGTAGATGATGCTACCCTTCTAGATGGGGAATCTCCACCGGACTCATCATCAGAAGAGAATGCTGAGACTCAGGCCGAAGAGACTCAAGCTGAAGAGACTGCTAACGTGGATGAGGCCTAAGGAGCAGGAAGCCAGAGCGAAGATGACGAAGTAGCCTCTTAATGAATTTTTAGTTTATTTTCTAATTTTTTATTAAAAAGTGTATTTAAATAATGAATTATTTTGTAGTAAGTTACTTATAATGAATGCACAAGATTTTTTGTTCAAGTGTGCCCAAAGTTTGAATTTTATTCTTTCATTTTTCTTGGTTAATGTGTAGGCCCAATTATAACTTATGTGTTGTGGTTGGCGTAAGATTTCGGTTTTTTTTAGGAAGGTATTGCCTAAGCCAAATTTCGGGAGGGTACTCTCATAGGCTTTTGTGTAAGTAAGCCAAACTTGTTGCAAGTAAAAAAGTGTAGAATCAAAATATACTTCTTTTATATGTGTGTGGGGGGGCCTCGATAAAAACCTTTCTCGGAAAAATTCCCATTGTGGGATAAAAACCGAAATAAGAAAAAGAGTGTCCCAAAAGAAGTATAGGCTCATGTATTAGCTATAGTATATTTTTAAGTGTGTTGAATTCCAAGTGCGTGGAATGAGTTTTCCAACGAGGTCTTCAAGTTTATAAGCGCCTTTGCCAAGGTCCTAGTGGATCCGAAAAGGTTCATCCCAGTTAGCAGCAAGCTTTCCATTTGTCTTTTCTTTTCTTGCTTCATCGGTTGCACACCAAACTAAGTTACCTGGGAAAAAAGTTCTTGGTCTTACCTTTGAATTAAAGCGTCGTGACATTCGTTGCTTGGAGGCCTCTGCAATTATTAGGGTGTGATTCCTGATTTCTTTAACTCAGTCCAAGTCACTCCGAAGTGCTTCGTTGTTGTTTGTCTCATCAAACATTGTCATCGAAGCAAAAGTTCACCAATTTTCACGGGCAGCATAGCATCTGTTCTAAAGGTTAACCGAAACGGGGTTTCATTTGTGGACGTCTAGGGGGTACAACGATATGCCCACAGAAGCTCTGGTATTTGGTTTGCCCATGCCTCTTTAGATCCGTCGAGCCACTTTTTTAATTCTGTTAGATGACTTTATTAGCTACTTCGGCTTGTCCATTTGTCTGTGGATGCTCGACCGAAGTAACTTTGTGTTTTATCCCGAGTCCTTGTAGGAAATTGTTGAATTTTTTATCTGTGAATTGGAGATCATTGCCAGTGATTATTGAGTGTGGAATGCCGAAGCGTGTCACTATGTTCTGCCACGTGAACTTCTGGACATTATTGGCTGAAATAGTGGCCAAAAGTTCAACTTCAATCTACTTTGTAAAATAATCAATGACTACTAGCTAGAATTTGCACTGTCCTTGAGCTAAGGGGAAGGGTCCACGAATATCCATGCCCTAGGTGCAGAAGGGCCATGGGGTTGTGATTATCTTTAACTCGTCTGCTGGGGCATGAATTAGGTTTATGTGCTTTTGACATGAGTGCATTTTTTAACAAATGTGATGCAGTCTCCTTTTAACGTTGGCCAACCGTATCCAATTCTTAGCACTCTATTTGCCATTGACCTTGCCCCAGAATGAAAACCATAAATGTCTTGATGGATTTCTTTAAGTACATAGTTGGCCTTGTCGTCATTTAGGCACTCTAGAAGGAGGCCCAAAAAGCTCCTTTTGTAAAGTTCTCCCGAGATAAGGGAGAATCTTGAGGCTTTTTTTCTTAATTGCTTAACTCTGGCAGGTTCTGCCAAAGTCGTCCCCATTTTGCAGAAAGTTTATGATTTCGGTACTCCAATTTGTGTTTTTTGTGGATACCGAGCATATTGAGATACTGGGGAGGGGTAATTCCTGTTGTACAAAAGTGCGCAATTGTCTCGGCTTGCGAGAACTGGCGAGCTTTGCTAGCTGGTCAGCCCACAAGTTTTGTTCCCTTGGTATGTGGACGACCTCTATCTCTTCGAACGTGGTTTTTTCTTGCGAGAATGCATGATAGTATTGTAACATTTTTTCATCGTTAACCTGAAAAGAGCCATTTACTTGCCCTACCACAATTTTTGGGGTGGGTTAGGCACTTGACTTTTGATGCCCCCATGTCTTCTGCCAGTTTAAGTCCTGCTAATAGTGCTTCATATTCAACTTGATTGTTTCAGGCCTTAAAGCCGAATCTCAGGGACTGTTCAATGATGATGTAGTTGGGCCCTTCCAATATGATACCTGTTCCATTGCCCCCATTGTTGGAGGACCCATCTACGTGCAACGTTCAAAGGAAGGGATGTTCCGGAGAGACTAGATGTAACTCATTTAAGAAATCTATCAGACATTGTGCTTTTATAGGTCTTCTAAGTTCATACCTGATGTCGAATTCAGAATTCAACTGACCAAGAAACCATTTATCCTGCCAATTCTAGTTTTTGCAATACTATGGCAATTTGGAAATCTGTTCTAACTATTATGGCGTGACTCTGAAAATAAGCCGAAATCGTCGTGTCGAACTAACTACAGCTAAGGCTGCTTTCTCTATCATCTGATATTTAGTCTCGACATCTTAGAGCATTCGGCTCACATAATAAATGGTTGTTGGCCTTCAGGAGTATCTTGGATTACTACACTGCTAATTGCTTCTCGGGAGATCAAAAGGTAGAAAATTAATGGCTTCCCTAGATCTGGCTTAATTAACATAGATGAAGACGCAATGGATGCTTTCAACATGGTAAATACTTATTCAAATTCATTTGTCTAAAACAAGCTCTTGCTTTTCTTAAGGAGTGTAACTATTGGTTTTGCTCTCAGCTGTGCGTGGGAGGAATCGAGCCAAAGATGCTAATCTTCCCATTAACCTTTGTACTTCTTTTAGGTTTTTTGAGTTTCTCATGTCTAGGATTGTCTGACACTTATCTAGATTGACTTCTATTCCTCTGTTGGTTAACATAAAGTCGAGGAATTTTCTGCCTTGTACTCTGAATACACATTTTTCTAGATTGAGCCTCATTGAATGTTTGTGAATAGTGGAGAAAATGTTTTGCAGGTCATGAGTATGTTGATTTGGCCTTTCTCTTTTGACGACCATGTCATCGACGTATACTTCTAGGTTTTTTCCTATCTGCTAATGGAAGACTTGGTCCATTAATCTTTGATATGTGACTCCTGTGTTTTTTAGGCCAAAAGGCATAACTTTGTAGCAATAGTTGGCAGATTCCATGATAAATGTTGTTTTAGCTTCATCGTCGGGGTGCATTCGGATCTGATTATAGCTCGAATATACATCCAAGAAGCTTAACAGATGATGACCCGCGACATCATCTACTAATTTATCTATGCTAGGGAGGGGATAGACATCCTTTGGGCAAGCTTTGTTCAGGTCCGTGTAGTCAGTGCACATTCTCCACTTTCCATTCTGCTTTCACACCATAACCACATTGGCCAACCATGTGGTATAATAGACTTCTCAGATGAAGTTGGCAGAAAGGAGTTTTGCAACTTCCTCTTTAGCTACATGTGTTCTTTCTTTTCCCATTTCCCTCCTTTTTAGGCTACTAGTCACACTCCTTTCCATACACTAAGGCGATGACAAATAAAATTTTGGATTAATGTCAAGCATATCTGTTGCTAACTAAGCAAATAAACTCACATTGTTCTTGACAACTTCAATTATTTGTTTTTCGTCCTTTTTTTAGGCTGGAAAACCGACATATGTTACCTGTCCAGGCTTTTTTCCTAGCTGGAAAGGTTCCACCTTCTCAGTAGGTTCAACTTTTTTGTTCTCTGCTCCATGAGGATCTAAGTCTAAATGAGATTCTTCTGAAGCTGTTGGCACAATTTTAACATTATTAAAGGTGAGTGGTTTCTGATATGTGTGTGACCACATGCTAACCAGGTAACACTCTCTGGCTGTGCGCTGGTCCGCATGGATGGTGATTATTTGGTCTCCTTCTTAAGGAAATTTCATAGCTAGGTGGGGGGTGGATATGATGGCCCATAGTCTATTGAGCGAGGGTCACCCTAACAAGATATTATATGAAGTGTTGGCATGGTGACAATGTACCGAGTTCGAATGTTGTGAGAGTCTTTATCATTGCCAAATTTGGTGAACAACTCAATGCATCCTTTCGTAGGCACCCGTTCCCCCAAGAATCCTATGAAGGGTTCATTGTAGGGGAGCAGTTGGTCTTCAAATAGTCCGAGCTCTTTGAAAGTTCGCCAATACAACACATCAGTCGAACTCCCTTGATCCACCAACGTCTTTCGAACAATGCAATTAGCAATCTCAACGCTGATTACCATGGGGTCGTCTTGTTCAAGGTCGATGACTTGAAAATCTTCATCTGTGAAGGTGATGTTCGACATTCTTTTATGTGCATATGTGGAAACCGAATTGATGGATATGACTGTTTGGGCATATCACTTTTTGGCCGAAGAGGTGGATCTTCCTCCTGCGAAGCCACAAACAATTGTGTTGATGATCTTTTTATCTTTGTTTTGGCTATTCTCTCTTCGTTCTCTTGACCTGCTCTGACTTCAACTTTTACGTTTATCGAGTCATGGTCAATAGTTATTGCGTTCGCCGTGCTGAGAATAGTTCCTTTGGAAATGACTTTGTTTAGCTGGTGATGGGTGACTATTGGTCCTATGGACAAAGTCTTTTAGGTGCCCCTACTTGATTAAGTCTTATATCTTGTCTCGTAGTGTTGTACACTCTTCAGTTGAATGACCTTTGTTCCTATGATACCTACAATGTTTAGTAAGATCAACTTTTTTGAGCGTATGTGCTTTCTTCGATATGGTTAACAGTTCAACTACTAATGCTTGCTCTAACACCCTAGCCCTGCTGGTGTTGAGTGGAGTGTACTGGGTGTATCTCGGCCCTCTAGGTGGTCTGTCTGAATATTGATCTTTTTTGTTGTTGGAGTTTCCTCTTTCCTTATCTTTTCGTGAACTAGTTGGGGCTTCAGCCTGAGGTTTTTTTTGGAAAGCAGTAAGTTCTTCCACCTCAATAAAAGGAGTGGTTCTTCTTTGGAGCTCATACATGTCCATAGGGGAGAAGTGGATTAGGCTGGTAGCAAATTCTCCTAGTTATAGATTAACCATGAATGTATGAAGAGCTACATCGGGGGGTAGGTTTATTATGGTCAGTGAGGCTCGAGCTAACCTATCTATGAAATCTCGAAGGGGCTTGTTTCTTTCTTGCCGAACTGTGGCTACGGCTACTAACGTGAACCTATGTGGCCAAGATATGGCAATCTGGGTTCCGAATTTCATGGAAAATGTCTGGAAGTTATTGATGGAATTTGGCAAGAGCTGAATGAACTAATTCAAAGCCTGGCCTTTGAGTGACATGGGAAAGATCTTGCACAAAGCTGATTGATTCTTTGTGTACATCCTTACTTGTATCATGAAAGCAACTAGATGGGCATATGGATATGTGGTTTCATCAAATTTTTCTAGGGCAATGTGTTTCCAGCTTTCTAGTAGAGGAATGTCAATGATTTATGCCGTAAAAGGGTGATGTGGTCGGACTTTGGATATCCAACTCATGCCTGGGGTATAAATGGGCATAGTTTGGACTGAAGTGGGGATATGGTGTGTTGAGGGAGGTGTGAATGGTGGGATTGTTTGAAATAGTATGGGAACTTCTTTTGGAATTGATGGGGGATTAGGTTGGGTAGGTTGGTTGTGGGATGGCTTCGTGGAGTGTCCCATAGATAGGCCACTGCATGATGGGGCAGCAAACTCACCCTTGTGGGACTCCCCTTGCTTTTTCTTCCTACTAACTTCATCTTCCCGAAAGCTTCGATTTCGAAATTCAGCGTTCTCATGCCGAAGTTTTGCAGTCTCCTCCCTGTGTAACCTAAGGCCCTTAGTTAAGCTATTCGAATCTATGACCTCGGGTTGCTGAGGTCTGTCTTTGTTGTTCTGGGGTTGATTGTGGGTGCGGCTCCATGACTCCTGGTGATGGCCATGTCTTCGCAGTCTGCTTGTGGGATCTAGTTTTACTTCGTACCCCACAATGGGCACCAAAATGTTCTTACTGAAAAAGTACCTAAATACAAATCGTTATGAACCTTCCGAAATGTCTTGGATAAGCTTCATTGAGTGTCCTAGCACCTTCTAGAATGGGCAAATGGGGATAACCTGCAAGAGAGGACTCCGACGCTCAAGTCAGTAAATGAGCCAGATAGAGAAGGTGAAAAAGGTTGAAATGTAATAAATTTCTCAGAATGAGTCCATGGCACGTACCTCCTACCTTGTATTTATAGTAAGAAATGCAGTCATTACCTGACGGTCATTACCTGTTTTCCTTGGTGTATTTCTTTTACCCAACGTGTTTGACTTTTATCCAGCAGGTGCTTTGTAGATCCTTTAGTGATTATGTTGATTTATCTTCTTGGTTAACTTAGCTAATTGATTGGTTGTTTGCAAGAGCTCGGATTTCGACGAGGTTGAAATCCTTTGAGGCTTATATCCTCTCTTTGAAGTGTTATATTATATTTCGGATTTTGGCATCTGACATCTTTAAGGTGTTATATTATATCCTCTCCTTATCTGGTGCTTTTATTCTCATCTAAAATCCTTATGTTCTTTTTGTTTATATTCTTTTCAGTTGTCGGCCATGCCAAAATATGAAGTCTTTTAGGATGGTATTTAAGGTTTTGGTAGTATGGTGATTTATATACTTTGATTTTCGGCTATGCCGAAATTCGAAGTCCCTTGATCGTTTTTAGGTCTTGCTCCTCTTGGTGATTATACAACACTGTTTCTACACTTGTGTTTAAGTCATAATACACACAAAAGACATCTGCGATTAAATTTATCTTCCTTAATTTAATATGAGATCTTGATTATTTAAATAGATTGAAAAAAAAGGAAACAAAATAACATATGCTTCTTTCATATCTCTTTTTTTAAAATAATAAATAATAAACTATAAAAATATTTTTTAAAAAATTTAAAATAATAATAATGAAGTATTATTTTCGGGTTGAGTTGGGTTGAGTTTCGGATTCAACTCCTGAACCTGTCACTCAACCCATAGGTGATTAGGTTTGATCGAGTTGGGTTGGGTTTCATCCAATATAAAAAAAAACTCAAACCAATTACTTTGGGTTGGATTGGGTCATCAGGTTACCCAACCCAATGAACACCCCTATAATTTACTACTTGGATCAAAATTAATTATCTATAGTTATTAATAAAGGGATTCCCTTTTTTATGTCCACTTTTTAAAATACTTACATTATTCTTATACCTATCCGAAAATTATAAAAATAAACTATTTTGTTAAAAAAAGGATTCACACCCACAACCTCTACTCTCCAAACATAAACTTTGTCACTAAGTCAACATCATAACCTTATGAAAAAAGGTTACCTTAAAATATTTATATACAACATTCATAATTGTTCTAATATCAATAATTTATAATCTATAATATTATATATATATATATATTATCTATACTATTAATAAAGGAAATTCCTCTTTTGATGTCCATTTTTCAAAATACCCACTCTATCTTTGTATCTATTTGAAAAAAAAAACCAGTTTGTCAAGGAAGGAGTTGAACCCTTATACTTATTTGAACCAACAACTACTTTACTACTAGGTCAATCTTATAATAAAATTTACTTTAAAACATTTATATCCAAAATTTATAATTTTCTACTATCAATAATCTATAATTTATAATCCATCGTATTATATATATATATATATATATATATATAAAGAGAGAGAGTTGACAATCTCGGCGGGTTGGCCTCACCCGACTCAGCCCGTCAGACTTTTTAAACAAAATGGGTCGGGTTGAACCCACCCATATTTTGTTCGGGCTACATATTTCTAAGCCCAGTATGGCCCTATATTAAGCCACCAGTTTATCGGGCCAAAACGAGCCTAAATGGGCCTTTTTTAAAAAAAATCAAATTCAAATTTTTATAAAAAATAAAACTTATTTTATAATACAAGCATGAAATAATTCAAAACAACACACAAAATCAATAAAAAACACATCATAAATAAGTCTAAAATAACATAAAAATATATTTATATGTATATTTCAATTTAATATATATTTTAGAACAACATGATTTTTATTTGCTAAAAATATATTATTAAATAAACATCAAACATACTTTTACATATAATTTTTACACATATATTAAAAATATGTATAAATTGACTTCACATGAAACATATTTCTATGTGTACTTTTTATTTAACATATTTTTAACCATATATATTATATATATATATTATTAATATATATTTTTAAAATTTATGTATTTATATTTTTATTTGAGTCGACCAGATCGGGTCGGCCCAAGTCCATTTATATAGTCGGACCAAATAGACCAGGCAAAAAAACTCACTTCTATTTGGGTCTCCTTTTTTAGAGTCCAGCTTGACCAATATTGCAAGTCCGTAGACCAGGACCATTTTGACAGCTCTCTCTCTCTCTGTATATATATATATATATATATATATATATAATGGGAATATGACGTTTTTGTGTTCATATTTTATGAATATTTTACTCTCTTAAACATTTTATGACTGCTTTCACATTAATAAATGCATATCTTAAGAAGTTCTACCTTACTACAAATCAACCTTTCTTAAATATCATTATTATATATGTAATTTCGATAAAAAATATTTTTAATAGAAATGCGAATACATATACATGACAATATGTTTAATTCTATTGAAACTCTCTTCTCTCTCCATTTTGTCAAATTAATTGCAAATTTTACATATTCGTTGATGATCTCATATGTTTCCATCATTTTAACATAAACATAAATACATACTAAACTAAAATTATTGTACATAAAATGACACAGTGAATTATTTATATTCTATCATGTTATTAAAAAATATTAAATTAAACCTCTAAAATTGTTATAACATATCAAAATAGAAATGTGAATACACAAGCGCAATAATGCCTGTGTTTTCGCTAATTATTATAATATGCATTATTCAACGCATCTTAAAAATCTCACATACATAATGTATTGTGTGAAATAATTAAAAGAGAGACTAAATTTAATTTAAGTATAATTAATAATTTAATTTCAAAATATTGGTTGAGATACCCCAATTAGGAACATTAAATGAGTATCTTGGAGTTAGTGAGGACTATGTCAGTGAGACAATACGGATTCAGTGTGGACACCATATCTTAGTTGAGAACATTAGATGAGTAACTGGGAGTTAGTGATGACTATATCAATGAACTAGGTATGAGTATGTGAATACCCGTCCCTTAGAATTTTACTAATTATATAATAAGCTTGAAGTTATATAATTTATTAAAAATTTTAATTCTTAAACTTTAATTTATAATTACTTGTTACTTGTTATTCTTTATATACTTTTCAATTAAAATATAATTAATAACTTAATATATAAAATTTATTTAATTATAAATAAGTAAATTTAAATTGGAAAAAATAATATAATGGATACTCATAGGTATACCCAAACCCAAAAATACCCGACGGGGATGGAGATGGGAATGAAACTTATATACTTGCTTTTTATACCTAAACTCGAGCCCGCCCCACACTTTTCGAGGATAGGGACGGGGAGGGACAAACCCCTATCAGCTTTTTTGCCATCCTAGACACCGTACACAAGTTGGGAATATCAAATGATTATGTCTGGACTTCAACTAGTGTGGGGGAAAGTCAGATAGGTCATCAACTATTCAAATTCAATATGTTGTCTAGAAGGTTTTAGGTGATGAAGCACAAATTTTCTACTCTACTTCCGGTAAGTGCACTAGTCCTATTGTAGTATTTGATATGTATCGGATCGATCCCACACGAACTAGATTGATACTTAAAATCCTAATAATAATTACTTGCAAATAATAGGGAAATGAATTTAAACTATTCTATATTGACTAAAATTAAAATAGCATAACAATAAACTAAACTAAATATGATGAGAAGCTTGGTAGGGTTCTAATTTTACTTTGTCGCCCTCTAATGCATAAATATTCTATCAAATCATCATTCATCACTCATGTTCCTATCACTTATAAAAATTCTCATTCTCTGATTCCTCAAGAGGCAAAAACTATGCTATTTGGGCTATAGATCATGGATTCCTCACATAATCTAGAGTCAAATAACATGCATTAAGAAAAAGAGCTCAAGATAGCCAATAGTTTTTGCTATCTTCCAAGACATAAATCCCATTGGGAGTTCTTCTCATTTCACAATCAAAATCTCTCTCCCGAGTTCATTCAACAAACAAAATCCACAAAATATATCAATCAAATGCAGGGTAAAGAAATGCTCTAATACTGAATAATAAATTTAGATTAATAGAGTAAAATATACAGTAGAGTTCAGGATAGAGTTACATCAAAACCCCAACCAAAAGGATCTAGTCATTCATGAAGGCGGGGAGGTTGATCAATGGCATGGAGGTACAAAAATGGAGTGAAATAAGGTAGAAAATGGGTGGAATGGTGCTAAAGGAACGTGAAAGCCTAATGGTGCACGTCACTTCTTGTTCTTGCTCTATTTTTTGCAACTTTTTTTTTATATTGGTCGTGTCAGCACACTAGTGTTAGGCACCACTTCATGGGAGTTGGTGTCAAGAGGGTAAAATAACTATTCTTGGGTTGATGGATGCTGGGAGCCCACTTTTACTGCCGCTGGGCACCGACCAACACTAGCGGCCACTCCTTGGCCGCTGGCTCCAAACTCCATACTTCTCGACTTCTCCTTCTACCATTCTTCCAAAACCTGACTCAAATAATATAAAACAAAAAAAATAGAAGTAATATATTCCCAAAATGTATATCTATAATGAATTTTTCTAAATGTTAGATTTTTGTATAAAAAAGAGGAAAACAAAGCTTTAAATAAGTTGGAATGAGGATAATTACTTCATTTTACCTGTATAAAAGTGGGTAATTTAAGAAGTTATCATTAGGTTATGTGATTGAGTTATTCCAATTATTTGGGTTAAGAGGGAACATAAGTGTATTAGTGAGGTTGGTAACATTATGGAATGCTTGTTTGTGTTAAATTGATTGGTTTTCATATTTTACTTTATCTATGTCATTGTATACTTACCCTTGCTTTGTTTTTGTTTTATGTTTATGACTATAATGATTATACTTTGTAGGGAGCAAATGACAGTAATGGTGTTGAGAAGCAGGAGAATCATACTTGAAAGTATTTTAGGACTTAATTTGGAAGAAAACTATGTTTTGGTTGAACTTTTGTAATCTTTTGGATTTTGTGTATATGTAGTAAAGAATGACATAGTTTTGGTTACAGGATTATGTAATGATGTAATGGTTATTATTTTGGGTAGGTATTTGACATGTGTAGAATTATGTGATGTAAGAATTATTGTAGAGATATAGAGTAATAAGAATAGGTTAAGTTTAATGTATATGAATGTTAGAAGTGGTTGAGTTGAAAGTGAAAAGGGATAATATGTTTGTGATGAGTTTCTTGGTTCAATTTAGCATGTTTTGCTGATTTTCACATTCTGCAAAGTCTCGTTGGACAACAGGTCTCGTCTAACGCAAAATTGCCACTATTAGGCAACCTTTTGACTTGCATCCAACGACATGTCTCGCTCAATGCAAATTTTTATCTACCAACATTTTGCTATGTTTTTTTCGCCTAACGACATCTCTCGTTGAGTAAAACTTCTTCTCTAGAAAACCATTGTTGAGACTTCTCGCTAGACCACACCTGCCGCTAGGTAAGGTACCTCATATTCTGCTGGGTGACATGTCCTGCTAGGCGAGCTTTCTAATATATGATTTTTTTATTGATATTAAATTTTTAATTATGAGTATAATTATATAGATATATTAACTCAAAGAAAAACATTAATTAAATTGTAAATGGATATATTGATGAATAGTAATGTACATTATATTAGTATTGATTTTGAGATGTTCCATATGAGATTACAGATGATTTATATTCATATATACTTACTTAAACCTACTAAAATGTCTTTTAAAGACAAGTATGTAAAAATAATATCAAAATAATCATATCTAGTTATTCTAATCTAGATTTTAAAAATTAGACGCACAGTCTAACAAGAAACTAGCCAGATAGATAGATTTGTGAAATTAAAATATCAATTTTCCGGAGAGTTACACTTCCGTGCAACTAAAGGCACTCCGAGTGCAAAATTTTATGAAATTAAAATATCCATTTTTCTAGAGAGTTACACTCTTATGCAATTATTTTGCACTTCCAGTACTATTTGAAATTAATAATTTCTTATTTATTATGCACTAATATTTAATCTTCTTCTTTATTTGTTAAATTTTTGTGACGTATTTTATTTTATTTGTGTTTCAAATCTTATATTTTTTTTTCTTCTTGTCCTAATATTTCCTTTTATTTCATATCAATGTTTTGATTTGCTTCTAATCTTATAAAATCTTTTTTCTCTTTCTTCTTTATTGAAATATTCAACACCACACATTCTTGTTGGAACAATTATGTAATATTCATCTTCATGACTCTCCAATCGTCATCCTCACCCATGGCAAGTTCTATATTTTCTTGTTTCATTCCCTTACTCTTAGATTTACATTGGGGAAAATGTAACTTTAAGTTTGAGGTTGCTTAAGGTTTTAAGTTTTTTTAGATTCGTATTTTTTATTTTATTTTATTTTACCTTGTTTTAAGAGTTTTATTTTTTTATTTTTACTTTTTTTTTTCATTCTTGCAATTATCGTTGAATAATCCCAATTTTGTGTGATTTTTTAGAGTCATTAAATAGGACCCATTCTATTTTTAAAGATATACAATAGTATATTGTATTGATTGATCTCTTAGGCAGTTGAAAAATTAACATTGTTCTCTCTAATATAATCTTTTGAGGTGAATTTAACCATATGGAAGTTTTGAGCCTGCATAGGGGAACATCTAAACACCAAAAATTTTTCGTGAGTGTGAATTCCTCTAGATTGTATCTTCTAGAACTTGTTTTGAAACCATGGTTGAAAATTGTTCTCTTTCAATTAAGATGAATATGATTAAGGCAATTATGAGTTTTCTTTCAAACCACTTGTGAAACACTTTGCCCATTTGTTGCCCCATTGAGACAAACACTTTAAACTCTCTTGGTGCTTGTATGCCAATGTTTTCATTTGTCTTAGTACCCTGTTATAAATACATTTGGGAACTTGTGTATGAAGTGATGTGTAATAAGTGTTTTATACTGTGTTGATAACATATAAAGATAAATATTTGTGTGAAAAAGAAAAAAATATAAAAAATATAGAGATAGACTCCAAATAAATTATTATGAACCAAAAACTGAATTAAGGTTCCTATAAAAAAAGAAGAAGGAAAAAAAGGGTATGTCTAGGTGGATGTAGTAGCAAATGCAAAAGAGTTAAAGTGTGTTATATTTATTTCTTGTTCCATGATGTATTTTCTAATGGTACTGAGATTGATTTGTAGCCAATTGTATATTTCCTTTTTCTTTCTTGTTCCCACCTACAATTCACCTTGACCATATTACATTCCAGCAAAAGACCTTGTGATTTATCATGTTGAAAGAGCATAAAAGTGGAAATAACACCAAGCCTATGGTAAGATATTTTTCTCTGAGAAAAATGAGAGGAATTGTCTTTACCCTAAACACTTGAGAATTGTGAGTTGAGTGAAGTCATCACCTTGAGCATACTTTTGGGAGAACTGCCTCTAATTGGCTTTAATTGAAATTTCTTCTACATGATTATTTTCTATTGCATTTGCCTATCATTCTTTGGTGTCCACTTTTGGTGATCTCTATTTTATTTTTGAGTCACAGTTATTGCTTGAGAATAAGCAAAGTCTAAGTTTGGGATTGTTTGATGCGTTGCATTTTTATATTTTTTTAGGTTTTATTTTAGTTAGAATTTTATTTATTTTTAAGTCATTTAGGTCTAATATTTTTATTTTTTATGTATTTTAATTATATTTTGGAATTTGTTATGCTTTTAGCATTTTTGGTGTTTTAGGATATGATTTGCTAGAATTTGATGTGCTTTTGGACTAATTTGAAACATTGGAGTGAAGCTTGGAGTTTAAGAGGAAATTCAGAAGAACAATTACTTAATTAATGAAGTTTAAAAGATTGTACTCCCGTGCAAAATATGCCTTCCTTTGTGTAATCCGTTTAAGTACTTTATTTTATGGCCTTTTTGAGTTTAGACATTAGTTTAAATAGAAACTTTCTATTCTAAACTATGGTTCTGGATTTTTTATCAAGATAGATGACATACAGAGCAAGACTTGGAGCTTCTCCTTTCCTTTTGCACTCTTTATTTTTGGGTTTAATGTTCTTTACTTTCTTTTTATTGATACTCATGAATATGTGTGAGTAGACTTTTTTCATTTTATGATTGGAGTTTAACCATTGACTCTATTGATGATCATTTAAGTATTTTTATTGTTCTTATTGGGTTTCTCTTTATTTTTTCTCTATTGCTTTTATCAATACAATTTCATTGTGTTTGTAGTCATAGATAATTGAACTTAAAAATTAAATCACGAAAGTAGGTTTAATCATTTGAGAATGTAATGAATTAACAAAGACTTAATGAATTTAATTGAACATAGCTACCACGAAAGTAGAGATTAATTTAATTATATAAAACTTCTACCTTGAAAGATGACGAATGTTACTTGGGTTAATTCAACTTCATAAAGAACCAATAAGAACATAAAAGTAATTAAGAATAATTCAATGGCCAGTCATTGTGTGATACCCCAAATCGTAGAAGTTTTCTAAAATTTGAATTTTCAAAATTATCATTTTCTTTAATTTACTTAATCTTTCCTTATTTTAAAATATATAAAAATCTAAAAATATGTCTTTATATTAGTAACAATTTCCTTAATTTAGATTTATCTCATTTGAAATTGGTATCTTTATTTTGATTCTAAAATTCACTTCACTTCATTTTTATTATTTTAAATTATAGAACTTTGATATTTTTATATTAATATAAATATTTATAAAATTAATTAAAATTATAAACAATTATTCTTTACTAAATGCACAAACCTTGTGGAATAACGATTTTTATATTATTACTAGACAACATTGTATACTTGCGATTTTCACACATCACGGTGCTACATTCATTTGCACTAAATCATTTTCAACTTCACATTTACGTTGGCATGAGAAAAAAGAAAGGAAAAGCATGGTCAACTATTTGGTTGGTGGTGGTGTGGTTTGTGTGGGTATATAGGAATGTACAAGTTTCTTTTGAGGATCTTGTTTATGTTATTGGTTTTAGATCTTGGAAATGGTTGTTGGCTAAGGTTAATAGAGTTTGCTTCTCCTTCTATAAATAACACAAACATCTTCTATTTTGTTTTAACACAATCCATTAAATTTTTTTGCCTAGCTAGTTTATATTTTTGCCTATGTTGTTGATTGCTCTGTATCCCAACTAGTTTTCCATAATGATGGATACTTCTTGTAATTTTTAGTGGTGATATCTATGATTGTTGTTTTGCAGTTAAAACAAAAAATCACTTACACACCTGCAAGCACACATGTTATAATTATGAATAAAAAAATATTCTTTTAATATCTTACCAATAAAATATTATGTTTTAATGTTTGAGAAAACAACGATGCTATTAAGAAAGGTTTTCAAAACCGGACTAATTATGACATGAATTTAGGATTTAAAGGTTCAATTAGAGTTAACTAGATTCAATAAAATATTTTTTTTATATTTTTTAATAATATAGTAATTTACTAAGCAAAAAATAAGCTATATATGATTTGTAGCACACAAATATAATACATCTTATTAAATTTAAGTATTGTTGTCTTTAGGCTAAATTACCACTGATGCCCCCTATTTAGGGGGTAGCTCACTTTGTGCCCCCAATTTTTTTTGGGCACCTTTTGCCTTCCAACTTTTTCAAAAGTTTAACTTCTACCCTTCCGTCAAATTTAGGTCATTGACTGTTACAAAGCAATGTTGACTTGTGTAATTGAGTGACGGGACATTGTTATGTTAAAGCTAGGTCTTGGGGATGAAAAGCTAAAACCAATCCACTAGACCAAAGGTCAAAATCTATTTTATTTTGTAATTTCAATGTATTTAAATCAATCAATAGCAACGTTAATTTAAAAATATAGAAAAATTGGACAAGACAGGAATCAAACCCAAGTCTGGAAATTTGAATGCTAAAGCCATACCACTAGACCTAAAGCCAATATTAGTTTTTGTGTAAGATTCAAATTTAATTAAACTAATCATGTGGCAAGATTAATTTTAAAAATATATTAAAATTTACAACTTTTTTAAATTTTTTAAATGGAGAAATTTTAATTTTAAATTTTAATTCTTAATTTTAATTTCTATCTTTATTTTTAATTAGATTTTAAATTTTATATTGTTGTTAATATAACTAAATTTTAGTTTTAGTTGTTAACCCTTAAATTTTAATTTCACCTTTTAATTCTTAATTTTAGTTTCAAAATCACAAATAAAATATACAACATAAAATGGCCTACAATAGATTTAAAACTAAAATATACAAATAAAAATAAAATCTAATTAAAAATAAAATATAGAAACTATAATTTAAACTAGAAGTTAAAAATTATAAATTAAAGTAACAACTAAAACTTAAATATAAAATTAAAAATTAAAAAAAATAAACTTATTCAAATAGATTTAACATAAAATCAAGCTAAGTAGTTTTTAGAATTTAAAAAAAAATTAAAAAAATTTACAACATAAATGACCAAGAATAGTAAAAAAAAAAAAAGGAAGAGACAATAAAACCAAAGTTGGCTTACTATCTAGTGGTATCGTATCAAAACTCTCACAGGTCCTAGGTTCAAATCTTACTTTGTCCAATTTTAATATATGTTTAAAATTAATGTTGCCACGTGATTAGTTTAATTAAATTTTGAATCTCACAAGAAACTAACATTGGTTTTTGGTCTAGTGGTATGGTTTTAGCTTTCAAACTTCCAAACTTTGGTTCAATTTTGGCCTTGCCCAAGTTTTCTATATTTTTAAAATTAACATTGTTATTGATTAGTTTAAATACATTGGAATTCCAAATAAAACAGATTTTGACCTTTGGTCTAGTGGATTGTCTTTATCTTTTCATCTCCCAAGACCTGGGTTTGATTCCTGCCTTGTTAAATTATGGTCGAGGCTAGCAAATGGAGAAAATCTTACACACATAAACTAGGGTTTCATGGGCATTATTATAGTGAAAATTTGTCAATTTTTATGATTTTTTTACGATACTTTTTTTCTTTTAAAAAAATCTAACTTGTAAATCAGCCAGTTTTGGCTAATTCTCATGACTCTTAGTTAGTTCACCTGGTTCTCGACTGATTCACCTGGTTCCCAGCCGATTCTCTTAGTTCCTGGTTAATGGAAACATTGGACTAGACACTTGTTCGATTCTTAGTTCAACCATGAACACTTGAACTGGCTGATCATTTCAAAACTATGCTACCAGATAGTTACAACATGGATTACACGATTACAATTGAACCAAGTAGTTTTTAAAAATAATTATTATTTTTTTGTCTTTATAGGATCTAAAGACTGTATAAATGTGTTTACAACAATTCATGCAATCCACTCAACCAACTAAACTAGACCACCAACGGTTTCATTTTTATTTAAGATAGGAAGACATAATTAGTACTAAGAAGGATTTTTGTTGAGAAAACAGCAACACTACCAACACTGTGCAACCTTGCTCTAATTGCATGTTTGGTTTTCATATTACACAATTAATTATGGACCCATAATTGATTTTAGACAAATTTTTGTATACTTGATTTTACGTTGAAAATAATTCAAAATTGATTATAGGTTTAGAATTGATTCAACTTGAAGTAGCTTCTACGTTGAACCAAAAAGTTTACATTGAATTTTACTCTAAACTCATGTTTATAGTAAAAACATTCAAACATAAATCACATCATATCAAAATCAATTTTAACTAAAATTAATTACATTTAGAATTAATTTTGTTAACCCATGCAAACATTCACAGGTCTTTGTGTAGCTTATCCTTAGGCTTCTTCATTTTACAACATAAGTAAATCATCAAGGAAGAGTAAATTACATAAACACTCCTTTAAATTTCTTTAAATTGCATATAACTTTATTCCTTTCTATTTTCTTACGTTAGTATTTCTTTTTAAGTTTAAAAATATTACACTAACATTAATATCATCTCTATATTTGAAAATATTACACTAACCTTTTTCTCAAACTTACACTAACATTTCCTTAAAAATGTAAAAGTAATAGTTAAAAAAATACATGTATAATGGTGTTACTGTAGCTAAAAAAGAAAAACACCACAAGTATTTGACTCCGACCGGGAAGTTAAAGTTGACATATACAGAAAATTGCATATTATGTGAAAATTTTGATCTGGCATGGAGGCAAGCATGCGTGCACATAGGCTTTAGAGCATATCAAATGGGTATTCTTAAAGAGTTATCTTGAAGCTAAGATCTAATCTTGGCAAGAAAACCTATTGTAAAAACAGAGTTGATCTCTAGGGTGGAGATTTTTTCTTCTACAAAAACAACCAAGATTAACCCAGTTGTAAAAAAAAACTCCTTTTTTTTTAATGTATTTCTCCTATCCATGTGTGCCAAAAACACCCACCTAAACATTAACAATAAAATCAACTCAAAATGAAGAAGAATGGAGAAGAAGCAAAAATCAAAGAACAAATATTCACATTACCTTATCAAACCAAAAATAGATCAACAACAACCAGATCCAAATCAAGAAAAATAAATAAAAAATAAAAAAATGAAAACTTAAGCGCGGAAGGAGACGCAACTGGGAAGGAGGTATGGCAGAGGAGGGGGAGAAGGCACCACAGAAGAAGGAGAAAGATGAAAGCTATGCAGTGGTAGTGAATGAGGAAGGAAAAAGATGGGCGAGAAGAAAATAGGGGAGGGGGAAGAGAGAAAAAATAGAAAAAGAAATGGTGAAAGGGAAAATGGGAGTGGATGAGAAAAGAAAGAAAGAAAGTATCATTGGGGGGTAGGGTGAGGTGGGGCAGTAAGGTATTGTTGGAGGGTTTGAAATTTAATTGTCTTTTTTTCTATAAATTGACCAATGGGTGAGAATTTTTTCCACACAAAATTTAATAGGGGTGTTCATCAGTTCAGACAAACATGAGAAACTCAATAAACTGAACCGAACCAATTAATTTGATTCAATTTTTTCACTTGATCGGGTTTGTACCCAGAACTGACCATATCCAGTTTGATTCGCGGTTTTCGTATTTCAAAACTCTGATCTAACCCAAACAAATCCAAATGTGTGTATATATATATATATATATATATATTATTTATTTTATATTTTTAAGTTAGTAAATTTAGTAATCTGTTTTGTTTGGGGTTTCACATTTCAAAACCCTCACATGACTTTATTTTATATTTTATACTTTAAGTTAGTAAATTTATTTTATACTTTAAATTTATACAATTTGTTGTTTATATTGTATTATGTTATTTTAATAGTTTAATTTGACTAATTTAGTATATATGAAATACTTAATATTTTATTATAAAATTATGAACTTAGTAGACTAATGAATTTGACTAGTTTCAAGTATAAAATTATTTTTTAACGATTTAATAAAAAAAATTATTTATTTTTAAATTTTTTTGATAAGTTTTTTTTTGAAACCGAACTGAACCAACCGAATTATCATTGGTTCAATTTGGTTCGGATAAAAAAAAATTAAAAAAACTGAACAAATCTAACTCAATTAAAATTAATTTGTTCGATAAATCGAACCAATTGAACTGTGAATGCTCCTGACATTTAATCCTTTAAAATATTTTTTTTAAAATATTTGAATTATTAATTTTTTTATTTAATGTTAACTTTATTCCATAATTAAATTATATAATTATTTATCTTTAATGGTTTTAAAATAAATTATAAATAAATATTAAAAAAATAATGTGATATTGCGAGATCAAAAAAATGTTTTATGATCTTCTATTAAAATAAAAAATAAAATAGATTTTAAGATCACATAACCACGTAAAAGTGGACTAAGATAAAAAAACCCTAATTTTCTACTAAGATGCTCCAGGTCGACATTGGCAACAGTTTGGTCTGTTTCTCCACAAAAGGACCACCTAGTTAAGAAAGAGATACCAAATTTCGATCTCTATCCCCATTTTGTCACCTTCGTTGGGTTCGGACAACTTTCAGGAAACCTCCACCCAAACATTAATACATTATTTTCATTTTAATTAAATTATATGATAACGAAGATACTCTTTCTTTTCCTGCATTATCACTTTACTACTTCACATTTTAATCTTCACATCAAATTAAGTTTTTTCTTTTTCACTTTTATTAACTCCTCCATCTCGATTCTTCACCCTTTCCATTAGTAGAAACAACTTTTATTTAATGAGCTTTGGAATATATATAAACACTTTGACTAAATCAAGTTTATTTCAGTTTGTGAATATAAGTCATAATTTTCATACTCTTTTTAACTTAGATAGACTTTATGGCATGGCATAAACCTTGATACCATGTAAGTTTATTGATTTTTTTTTTTAAAGATAAGTTTATTGAATGAAACTTTAATTAATTAGACATACTTTTATTATAATTTTTTTAACTTGAGCAATGTTTCACAGAACAGTAAGATTAATTAACTACTTACTTTAACAGAAAAATGTATATAATTAATAATGATTACTTCAAATAATAACTATACTCCTTTTACCACAACATTCATTGCCACTATAACCCTCACTTTCAGCAATCATCATCACCTTTATTATATTGTTGTTCTGACTATCAGTACAATTTTGTTTGAAACAGAGGGGAGAAATAAGTTTGAGTCTTCAAGAGGTGGAAAATAAGGTGGGTATGTTTGCTTTAAGAGATTTAATCAAATAAGAAATTATTTTGAAATGGTGATATGCACAATTAAAATGTTTATCTATATCTATTAAAAAAATATAATATTTATATTGTTTATTTTTTCCGAAATCATTCATCTTCTTTTTTATATTCTTTATTTTTTATCTATCAACTTGTTGTTTTCTTTAATGTTGTTATCATAACTTCACCAATAAATATGATCATTGATCATATCATTTATGAGAAGTATAATTATTGTCATATCTATTATTATTGATCATTTGTACTATTTTTATTGTGGTTACGACTTCTAGTTTTATTATTATTATTGTGATTACCATTTATTTTTACGTATATTATTATTAACATTGTGATTACACAATGTCCTTAATGGTGGTCATCTTTATCATCATTGATCATTTGTATTATTTTTATTATGGTTATCATTTCTTCTATTTTTATTACTATTATTATTGTTATCACTTGTTTTTAGTGTTGTTATTATCATTGTGATTACACAATGTTATTAATAGGTTAATAGTTGTTGAAATTTTTCTTTATAGACATAATTGTTAGAATTTAGCATAATAATGTCATTAATAATATTTGCTTGAAAAAATAACATTATATAATGACAATAAAAATCTATTAAATAAATAAATATTATTTATTTAAAAATCATAAAAATTAATATATTGACTTTTTAAGTTTTAAAAAAATCTATTACTTTTATCGCTTGCAACATTGCACACGAGAAAATAAACTGTAAAAAAAAGTATGGTTTAAACTATTCGGGAACATAAGTGAATGAAATTTTCATAAACCGGGGAAAATAGTAAAGAATAAAATTTTAAAAAAAAATGTGTAAGGCAAATCACGCCACTGAAATAGTATACTATTTTTATTAAATTTTTCTTACTAACTAATAATTACTCTAATCTGGAAACTTTTTATGGTAGGCTAATCTGGAATATATTATTCTCCGATCATAGGATAATTTTGAACTTAAAAAGACTATTAAAGATCATTGAAAAACGATGTCGATTTTTTACGCTAGAATAACCCATTTTTATTTAAAATTTGAATTTATTATAAATAATTAAAAATTAACTAATAACACAAATAAGTTCAATCAACTACGTAAAAGTTTACGAAAACTATTCAATTTTGCATTGCATAACTTGCATATTTATTTAAACCGAAATTTCTATATTCTTAGTATTTTCAGAAAAACAACTCAAAATTAAATTCTAAATTCTCCACGAATTCGTGCAAATGTTATTATGATGTTTAAAAAAAATGGGACATTTTTTTTCCGTTTTAATCATGTAAATAAGCATTTAGCAATACAAAGATTAAGTGAATGTTTAAACTGACTTAATAATATTGATTTTGCATAATTAATTATGATATAATCAATATATTTAGATGGTTTTACATAAAAACAAGTTTGGAATGGAATATTTTTCTTTTATAAATCAAATGAAACTATATTAAAAAGATAAGTTACAATAGTATGAGATATGTCATCCAAAATTGAGTTACAATAAACAAACTACTTACCAAGATCAAGCATTCTAGATACATCTCATATAGCAACATGCTTAAAATCCCACCCCTCAAACACAAAAAGCAAGATTCATTACCTATTTTGAAAAACTATATGAAAATTAACTTTGGTACTCTAACCCATTCCCAAGAACTTAACTACTAAACTGTTAGGGTAATATCATGAACATCCGAATGTTTGCGACTTGAGTGTTGATGCATTATATGTCTTCTACAAAGGCCAAATGTTTGCAAATCATACAAAAGAACAAGCTTTTCCAACTGCTTCTTTGTTATAGTCAGCCAATCCGAAAAATTTTAAGTCATGCATGCGATTGTTGTTGTTGTGTAATGCTATAAAAATTCTCCACGAGATGCATATCTCAACCTAAACTCTGGCAGACATTGAGAATAAGTGATAAATTGTTTCTTGTTCTGTGTGCCACACATCTCGGACATGTTGTTCTCTCTTTGAAGTATCTCACGCTTTACCAAGTTCTCCCTTGTAGGTAGTCTACCAGCATCCAGTTGTCAGACCAATATTTGCTTTTTAGGAGGTATTCCTTTCTACTAGCATTTCTGTGTACAATTCTTAATTAATGCAAAAGTTACTCTAAGTTTCTTTAATCCATAATTAATTCTGAACTATAATCAATTATAGATTTTTTTTCTAATGCAAAATTAAACATGTTTGTGTTTCTAATGTAAAACTAAACATGTTCGTATTTCATAATGCAAAACTGATCCATAATTATAAAATTTTCTCTGCAAGTATTCATAAGCAAACACAAGAGCAAATAGTGCATGAGTTGGGCTTTCAGAGGACATGCAATCTTTGCAAATACCTAGGTATCCCGTTGCACCATTTTTTGTGGCATTAGACGACTCTTGGGATGTACAGAAACTTATCATGTATTTGCCAAATGATGCTGTCAATGATATATACGATATTGCTGCTCCTAGAGGTGATAGGAATGCAGATTCACCACGTTGGGCAGATGACGTTTGCTCCACTAAGTCTGCTTATGAAAGTCTCTTGGATCAAAATACACTTTTTAGCATATGTGGATACGGGCAGGACTAGAGCGTATTAGGCTCTTTCTTTAGAATGTAGTTGTCAAATCCAAAGTGCCCTCTTTGTGGAACTTGTAGGGAAACCATGATGCACGCACTTCAGGATTGTGTTCACACACGTAGTATGTGGAAACAGGCAAGATTAGAGCGTATTAGGCTCTTTCTTTGGAATATAGTTGTCAAATCGAAAGTGTCCTCTTTGTGGAACCTGTAGGAAAACCATGATGCACGCACTTCAGGATTGTGTTCACACACGTAAAGTATAGAAGAATTTTTACACCAATACAATGAAAAAAAAAATCACCCAACAGGACTTTGACATGTGATTTTTTATAAATTTGAAGCGGGACCGTCATCACAATACTAACTACAGATGGAGCTTAACATTCTGTATTGTTTTAGATTGTCTTTGGTGGAGACAAAACGATTTTATTTTCATAGGCAAATTGCACTCAGATGAAAAGGTTGTGTGTCATCAATGAGGTCCCTTACCAAAGATGTCACAATCACCAAATGTTGTCCATCTTCAAAGACAAAGGAGCACAACATGTCGATTTGCACCCTCAAGTAGCTTGGCGCCCCCTACAGTTGGTATCCTCAAAATCAACTGTGATGTGTTTGTGGATGAAAGCAGACAGTAGTATGAGATCACAAAGGCCACTTTATCTTGGGGTTTGCTCACAAGATTCAATTATGTAGTGTTGATAAAACATAATTATTAGTTGTGTTTTAGGCTCTCACAATGGCATATGAGCATTGGTTTAGAAATATTCTAATTGAATCAGACTCTCTAAATACTATCAAGTTATTGGATGAGGAATGTACTGTCGATAATGAATATTTTCTTTTGGCAGATCGCATATATCAGAGTAGTGGTACAACTGTTTACTGCAATATTATATATGCCCCAAGGGAGGAAAATCTATTGACGAATGGTTTTGAACTTGGTTTGTCTATAAATCATGCGACTAACTTTTAATTGTTGTTCAAAACTCTTTGTTTGATATATACTACAATGATTTGAGTTGTATGATGTTATTTGATAGTTAATAAAATCTTGGTTGGACTTTGCCAACACCTTAAAAAAAAAAGAGTTTAATTGGTATATACTGTTAGTGTAAAAGATTTTTACACTGACATTCAGTCATGAATTTTCATTATGTGACTTTTAAAGTAATAATGAGTAAAGTCAACAAATTTACCATGTGAAGAGTTATAATTGAATATTAGTGTAAGTGTAAAAATCTTTATGTATACCAATTAAACTCTAAAAAAAACTAAACATATTAAAATTTATTTGACATCAATTTTAACTTTTAAGTCTAAAATCAATTTTCAAATTATAAACCAAACACAAACTAAATAAATAGTGTATTGCGATTGATTGAGAATTAGAGCTGAAAGTGGAATTTGTTATATTTGTATGAGACTCGATGGTTTTTCACGAAGCCTTTTGCAGCAGTTCCTCTTGCTTTTTCTGCTAAGGCCCAACGGTGCCTCTCAATGCGTTGATAAGGACACCTAACTGATTTACGATTGCATTATTTGACGGTAATAAATAAATAAACCTTCTTTGGATGCAAAAACTGGCTTTTCCAAGATCATGAATGAATGTGATGTGACAGCTCAGGCATTCATTTTTTTCTCTTCCTTTTCATATTTCTTTCTCACTTTGAGTATTTGTTTGAATATGCGTCCAATTTAGGCAAATATAATGGTGGTTGGGTTTCTTCTTTTTACACTTTTTGTTGGTTAGAAGAAAAAGAGATACAAAATGTAAAGTTGTTTGATGGTGAATAAATTGATAAAAATATAATAAAAATGTTTTTAGACAATTAATAAATGAATTAAAATAAAGCAAATTTATAATTATAAAATTATTTATATATTCATTAATTAATTTTTATGAAGAAAATAGTTTTCTTTTGCTGAACGTTAACATACCATTTGCTTCATAATTTGTCAAGTCTATAACTTTGTTTATATATATATATATATATATATATAAGTTTTTTAATTAGCTAATATTTACAATACATGTAATAATATTATATTAAAAAATCTCACAAGATAAGGTAATTTTGGAAGCAACAATTTATTCTATATTTTTAAAATTTTTCATATGTATTTTAAGTAGAAAGTAGAATATATAAAACTTACAAATTATTAATATCTTTCCATGATACCAAACTAGAAAATAATTTTAATTCTTCTCTCTTTATTTTACTGCATCAATAACCTACGAAGTTTGAACTTATTATATTTAATATTTTTTAAATATTAAAAAAATAACTTTTTGATTTTATTATATTGACCTCTTGAATTTTTATTATTCTCATCATATGGCTTTTTTTAAGGAAAAAAAAACACTACATCAACTTTTTAGGGTTTAAAATAAGAGTTTAATTGGTATACACTGTCAGTGTAAAGAATTTTACATTGTCAATCAATCACAACTCTTCGTTGATAGTAAATTTGTTGACTTTATTAATTAGTACTTTAAAAGTCACATAAATGAAAAGTTATGATTGATAGTTAATGTAAAAATTACACTCACAGTGTATACCCATTAAGCTTTTAAAATAATATATAATGATAGAATGATAATGATTGTATTAAGGTGAAATTTTAGAGAAATTTATACAATTTTTTATTCTTAATTTTATAATAAGAAATAATCAAATAACTTTTAAAGAGGAATCTAAAATTAAATAAATATTTTTAATGATATCATATCACTATGATATTATAGAATAAACTATTTTTTTTAGCTGTTTTTGTGTGTGTATCCAAACATTTTATAGAATCCGTGCCTGTGATTAATTTATTAATTAATGCTACACATTAACTAAATTTTTATTTTCAAAATATATCCTGATAATTACTTGCTTCTAAAATTTGCAAGTATGGTGAAAATATGTTAAACCAAGCTAGGTTATGTTAAGTTTAAATAGGACATGGTCACCACGTGAACATAAAAAGAAAAAAAAAAAGGTCACCACATGTTAAGTTTAAACAGGACCTTAATTAAAAACAGGGTTTATATTATGGCATTTAAATATATAGTAACTATAAACTACAACAAAAGCATATAGGTTTTTCAGTAATTATATTAAGCACATTAACCTACACAAAGAGTCATATTTGAGTTATAGATCGAAAAACAACATTATGCCATATTAAAAGGCTTTATTTTAAAAAATATTTTTAATTAGTTAAAACGTGAATCCCATATTAAATATTAAAAAATATTATCTTATATAAATAAATTTTGTACTTGATTCTTTCTTATATGTGGACTAGATTAGCCTTTATAAAAAGGCTTTGAGAAGTAAACATGCTAAACTTGATTCATATATTTTTAAGGATAAAATATATTTTTAGTCTTGGTAGGTTTAAATTGATAATTTTGATATTCAAATATTGAAAAATTGTTGCGTATTAGGTTCCCTTTTTATACGGAGAAAAAGTTTAAATTGAGAAACTCACTTAATATCTTATTTAAGTTAAGTGGAAAAGATGTTTTGGCAACCAAGAGTGAAACACACCAATTTTTTGACACAATAAAGAAAAGAAAATTATTCCTGTTTTTATATAGAGTAGCAACTGCAAATTCACCACGATAGATTCGTTTACCGTTGGATCAGGCTGATTTTTGGACAGCATGTTCGGAATATATGTTTCTTCATTATGACCATTCAGATCGTCAAAAAGAGGTTTGAGTTAGTAGATATTCAGTTCATACAACAACATGTTTTTTAGGGTTTTCATATTCTTCTCTGTTTATAAGCTTTATTGCTTTATTGTTTGAAGTTAGTGTTGACATTGATGTTGGTGTTAACACTTGATTGAAACTCTTTTGTACTATTTATTGATAATAATGGAACTACGTATTTAGTCTAGGCAACCCATAGTTTTTACCCTTATTTTGAGGGATTTTCACGTTAAAATCTTGGTGTCTTATATTTTAAAAGAGTAGTGATTGATTAATATTATATTTTTGTTATTGCTTCTCTAAATTCTTACAAGTTAGGGGGATTTATTTTCCCTATTTTATTTATATTTTGTTACAAACTTATCTTAATGTCTCTATAAAAAATATGTGAATTTAGCCACTCACCTTTCAATTGAACCATTTAAAAATACAATTTTTAATAGTTGTAAACCATGGCAAAAAATATGTGAATAATATGTTTGAATTTTAACATTATCTGAGTAAACACTCACACAATAGCCTATAGTTAAAGTTGTCACAAAAATGAATATAATGCTTCAAGATAAGCAATTTCTAATGATTATAATCTCTAAAAACCTATATGCTTTTGTTGTGGTATCTAGTTACTGGAAATTATATATTTAAATGACATAATATAAACTTATAGTTAAAATTTTAAGCTTTTGTTGTGCTTTAAGATAAGCTTATAGTTACTAAAATATAAAAAAAGAGGTTGTTTTGATTAACTTATAATTTTAAGAGAAAAATGTTAAATTAATTTTTCTATAAACAAACTAATATATGAAAGCTTTTATATATATATATATAAAAGTTAATGTTAATTTATAGATAAAGTTGATTTTATTCTTTTCTTTTTATTTCTTCTCTCATAAAAATGTTTGCGAGAAGTTTATCTAAACGCATAATGTAACATTTTAACACATTAAAACAAATCTAATATAACAACAATAATAATACCAACAACCTCTTAAAAAAGTATAAACAATAAATGTTCACTTATATTTATATAAATAAGTAAGTTAGTATGTAAGATCTAAAAGACTTTTTAAATGATCTAGAGTTTGTCTTATTCACTAAATAAGCCTTAACAAAAGCCTTGACTTATTTATTTTCAGAAAGAAACATAATGTAGTACTAGATTGAAGGCCTTGTGAAATGGTCTCACATATTTTTGACTCTAATAAGATATGAATAATTATAATGGAAGATAATTTATGAAATTAGAACTATAAAGACATATCAACAACGTACTATACTAATAGGATCTTAAATAAAAGCAACAAGTTGGTAAGAAAGGTTTTTTTAGAAAAAAAATAATTAATTGAGAGTGTAATATTAACATATTATTGGTGTATAAAATTTAAAAATGCCTATTAATAAAAAAATCACAATAAATATTATTTTTAAAGTAATTTCTAAGTCAAAAGATGAATTGGTATTCTTAAATTTTGACAAATAAAAAACAAAGTATATAAATATGTTAAAGTTGTGTTTTTTAGAAAAATATTAAACTAACATGATTAAAATATAAGTAAGATATCTTTATACAAAGGTTAAAATAGACAAAACACTTAGCCAAATAAACACATTTTAATGCGACAAGTCAAGCAAACAAATAAAGTTTAAGTAATATAACATAATTTTTTTTTAACTTAATATATCATTTTGTTTTTCTGCTTGTGTTATGCAAAAAATGACAAACAAAATAGATGTTTTTGTAAAGTTTTACTGCGAGAATAAGAAAGTTTGCGCCTTAAAAATGTGCAACCTTAATTAGAAGTCATCTATCAAAATCGTTGATTATGTCAACACATACAAAAAATAGATAAATAAATTGTTTTATCTTATCAATGTGATAAGTTAGTGAAAGAAAATTTAAGATTATATTTAATGCTCCTATAATTCCCTTGAAGACAGGGATAAGCAAACGAAGAATATAGCTTTTTCATCACAATGATTATCTTTTTCTACCTGCTATATATAAGTGAAGACTTGAACATTATAAGGGGTAAAGTTTTGTATATTCTCAATTATCTTCAAAACGTTTTGAACATGCAAAATCTTAAAAAGTTATTGTCTTTTAAACCTCTCAAAATATTTGTATATCATCATAGGCTTATAACATATATCCGTTTCTTTGTGCATTGTAAACATGTTTCATCTTGTAATTTTGATAAGAGCCTAAAGAAATTTGATTAAGGAAAATACTTGGATTTATTAACTTGGAGAGACTAGTATGGAATAAGCTAGAAATGACTAGGAAAAATCATTATTTAAGATAATGAAACTTTGATGATTGTCAAAAAATTAGACAAATATAATATTTGTGTTGAGGCATTTAGGTATAACATCTCTTGTGTGCTTCATTTAACTAATGTTAGGTTGATTGCTATCTTGTTTCAAAACAATTTACCATCTATTTATCATTCGTCTCCTTTCATAAATTTTTTTTAAAGCTTATAGTCACACAATTTACATTTTTTTGCTGGTCACTTTTAGGATAATTATTATAGAAATAAATATGTATCGAGTATAATAATTTGTGATTGGATAATTACTTTTCTAAATTAATTAATAAAATATTTTCAGAATAATCATAAAATACCATATGGAAATTTAAAGTTTCAAAATAGTAAAACTATAAAAATATTTCACTTTCATAAAGGTTCAAGTTTGTGTTTTAGATGCAAATAGGTTGCCAACAATCTTGTGAAGCGGAAAAATACTTCAAGTAGAAGAGGTTAAGTGCATCTTTTAGGAGAATCTGGAATCAGTGCTCCATGTATTCCTAAAGTGTAGTTTGTCCTTCAAAGTGTGGGTTCGATTAAGTTCGTAGTGGGGAATGACAACAATATTGCATAACAATTTTTGGACTTTTATTATTAGTTTTTTTATCTAGTTAATGGTTCTAGAATGATGAAACAAGCATGTCTTTGGTTTGATTTGCTGGTAGTGGTAGAGCTTGATCTAAAATTTTAGGGGTGCTAAAATAATTTAATTTATATATTTATTTATAATTTTTTATTTAAATATAATTTAATTTTTCATTTAAAATACAGATTTTATTTCTGTTCAAAATTTATAATCTTACTTTCCTAATTTTAAAATCTATCATCTAAATTTATATATATGGATTTTTATTGTCATTGTCAAAAAGTACAAGTATTTTAAATATTAAAATGTAGAGTTTTGCAAGTTTACATTAATCTATTTTTTAGAAAAAATAAATTAACAAAGTTATTACTATAAAATTTTTAAAATACACTCAACATGTGTAACTTGTCAATTTACTTTTTTTAAACTTCAAGTGTGTAAATTAAAAATTATTTATAATGATTGGGTTTACAAACTTATACATCCACCGATATTTTAGAAAGAATATTTTAGCTAACTATATCTATAAATTTATTTAAATACACTTAAGATGCAAGTTGTTAACTTATTTATTTTAAAAAATAAGTAGGTATAAGTTAATAAACTATTAAAATGTAATATTTTTATTAATAATATTTATTATTTAATACTAATATATATAATTATAAAAAAAATTGGGGGAAGGGGAGGGAGGCCACATCTTGTTTATGACATATTTGGAAGATAAGGAATGCATCAATTCATTTTTGGAATGGATCATGAATCCATTGTATTGCATATAGGTTTTTAATTACTCTTGTCTTGAATTTACATGCACTTGTGATTAAATTCCAAGATAAATCTCTTTTACCTTGTTCGTGTATACTAATTAGACTTTTTTTTTTGTGAATGTGTTTTGTGGTTTATAATTTGGGATGATAATAAATTAAAGAAAGTTTAATTTGTATGTCTAGACAATGTAAATGTTTGTACATTAACATTTAATTACAACTATTCATTTATGTTAAGTTTGTTGACTTTATCCTTAATATTTTACAAATCATGTAATTGAAGAGTTATAATTAAACGTATTTTATACTCTTGATTCATATTAATTAAACTCTAAATTAAATTTGCATAAGATCTGATAAGTATTAGGTGTCATTTGATTTTTATATATATAACAAAATGAAACACATGTTAGAATTTACAATAAGTTAGACATCATACTCATACAATTGAGTTAATTCTCCTTCACGGTTAGCTAACTTAAATCTATTTATTAAATACTAAACTTCCATAATTTAAAAAATGTGGATATTTAATTTTGAGTTTAATTGGTATACATTGTTAGTGTAAAGATTTTTATATTGATAGTCAATCATAACCCTTTATTCATGATAAATTTATTAACTTTATTAGTTACTACTTTAAAAGTTTCATAAATGAAAAGTCAATTTAGTGTGTGATGTTAAACTTTATACTGTTATGTATATATAGAAGTTATGTATATATAGAAGTGTATAATATGATACTTTACTCTGTTTTTAAATGTGTCAACTTCGTATTAAAAATCATGATTAAAATATATATAATTTACACTGCTATTTCTGTGGAGATATAAACATTATTCCACCCATAGTTTAAAAAACGATTCATGTTGGCTTGTTGAACTAATCACATTGGAAACCGATGCGATGGGTTTACTAGTCCAAGCCTTTAGTTTGATTAGGCATGCCATCAATTCAAACTTGAATCAGGTGATTTTTTGAAAATCGATGACTTGTGAATTGTTACTTGATGAGAGCCTTAGTTTAAAGTTTGATTTGGTGTGATAAATTTCAAAAGATTCATTTAAAGGAATGAACTCTCCATATTTTTTTATACGGATGTATCAAAAATCAATTTTCTAACCACATGTTTAAGTAGCAAGTTATCAAACTTGTTACACCATGTTGATTTTTCAATTTAATTTTTTATACAATCTCAATGCAAGTAATTTTATAATTGGACTAGGTATTAAAAGGGCAAGATACAAGCTCAAGGTTCAAGATTTAATTATGTTCGAATTGATATTATATCAGGGTTTTTAAAATCGGATGTTGAACGGTGAAAATATAAATTCTGGATTCAAATATTCAAATGAGATCAATAAAATATTATTACTTTTTTTCCTATATAATAATATATTACGTAAAAATTAAGTCATATATGATAATGCACAAATCTAATACATTATATTTAATTTTTTTCTCTAAACTTACTGAAAATCACTCTTTTGTGACCTAGAATATTTGTTTCATTTTTTACTAAAAAAAGTTACTTTTTTCAATAAATTTATGGCTGATTCGGACTACTTTTCCAAATCTTTTGTCGATTCTTTACCAATTTAACATCTGATTAGTTATTTGAAATAGTGGAGTAACCATTTGATTGGTTTCCGGTTGAACCAATCGGTACAATTCTGATAACCTTGATTAAAAAAATAATAAATAAATAATTTTATAAAATAATATTAAATAAATATAATATCATAACTTTATAATCAAACATCAATTTACATGTATTTAACATTCAAAGTACAACTAGAAATTTCATATCAAATATATTGTAATACTTAAATTTTAATTAAATACAATAATATTTATCAATAATAACACACTAATAAAATTATAAAGCTTATCGGGTGGCAAAGTCCAAGATGAAAGAGGCAGAAACCATGGGTTTGAATCCTTCACTAAAACCTAACCTATAAAAAAATTCAAAGTATAACTTCTAAAATAAATTCAAAATACAAATAGAAATTCCATATCAAATATATTATAATACTTAAATTTTAATTAAATACAATAATATTTATCAATAATAACACACTAATAAAATTATAAAGCTTATCGGGTGGCAAAGTCCAAGATGAAAGAGGGAGAAACCATGGGTTTGAATCCTTCACTAAAACCTAACCTATAAAAAAATTCAAAGTATAACTTCTAAAATAAATTCAAAATACAAATAGAAATTCCATATCAAATATATTATAATACTTAAATTTTAATTAAATACAACCATATTCATCGATAAATGATTATTCTACCATATTATTAATTGTTCCCTTTGACATCTAGGAATGACAATAGGGTGGGGCAAGTTTGGTTCTTCTCATCTTCAACACCAAAAAGTAATGGACGTGTTCAGATATAAAAGGTGTGAAATTTTAATCTTCGTATTCATTCTTGTAAGACACTTGGGTTGAGTATATTTGCGGTAACCTGTTATATTTATTTTATAATTGAAATTTACTTATTTATTATTAAATAAATTATATATTAAATTATTAATTATATTTTAATTTAAAAATTATATCACTACTCACAATGCATATTTCACAGCATTGTGGTCTTGACCATAGTGTTGTGAGATTATAAATAAATATATGAAATTTTGTTTAACATAAAAGCGAGATAGCAACGAGGTGGAACCAACAAACACACCTCTCCACTTCCAATTTTCTTAGGTGGGGAAAACTTGACCCCGACTCTCATCCCAACCAACAAAGGTTTTTTCCGTAAAAAATGGAGCGAAAACAGGTCAATATTAGGTGTGATTATCATCCATAATGACACCTCTTCAACATCATGCTAAAAGTCTAAAAATTTTGCTTTAATTCAAAATAATATTAAGCAATGGTAGGCTCCAAAAGTAGTCTATCATGCAATACTAGATTAAAGAATAATCCATTATGTTAAAAGTTTTTATTTAGTGTAAAACATTTTACACTCCCAAATGATCCAACTCACCATTTATGATAAATTTTTTATTTTACAATAAATATCTTAGAAATAATAGAAATAAATTTTTTATTGAATAATAATATAAAACTATTTTATATTATTAGCTTATGATATTTAAACCTTTTATACAAATACATATAACTTTTTTAAGGAGTAAATTATACATATCACATCAGGTTTGTTTTTATCTTACCTACTATCCTTTCATTTTTTTACATTTATTTTACTCTTCTAACAGGATTAGTCTGTTGTTGTTTTTTTTTTTTTTTAAGAATGATGATTGGTGTAATAAAAATAAAATTTCAGAGGTCGATGTAAAAAATTAAGGAAGATTTTTGTCAAATTCAAAAATGGAGGATGTTAGATATGGATAATTAACTCTACTTTTATAATATAATTAGTTCTATTTTAAAATTATGAAAAATTAGTCAAAGCTTATGACATTCATAATTAATAATAAAAAATAAAAAATCTTTTAAACAAAGCACACAAATAAATACTAACAAAAATCAAGTACAAATTTCTTAGAAAAAAAATCACGAGCCATTAATTATCAATTATATTTTCTAAATCAAATTCTTCTTCATTCATAATTTTCCTTTTATTACGGTTGTAGATTTCATTTTTTAGAAAGATTTCTAAATATAATTTTTAAGACAAATCGCGTTTGACTAAAATTACACTTAAATGGATTTTAATAAAGTTTTCACAATATTTCATATTTTTTTTCAAAACCAAGAAAAATAAATTTATTATTTTGAATTTTAATTTTAAATTATAGTTGTTACATTTAACAATAATTCTCTTTCCTTTACCGCTAACACCACTGTTACTAATATTATCATCATTAGTGACATAGTCACCAGATCACCACTATCAGTATTGCAACCATTGTGGTCAACAACTCTATCAAACCACCATCATCATCAACACGATTGTAGTCTTTGACATCATCGTTAGATTGTGTCATCATAACTGACACTAACATCGAACCTCCATCTTCGTCTACAACACCATTAGACTGCCACTATTGGTCATATCGTCATATAACATTTTCACTGAGCTAACATTGTTGTTGAGATCACCTTAAATCACCATTGTCATAAATGTTGTCAATAGGCCACCATCATAACCAAAGTTGTCATCAAATCACTACCATCATAGACACCGCCATTAAACCACCCTTGTTATCGACAAAGGTGTCAAACCACCATCATTGTTTACACTACCATGAGATTACTATTGATATTGACATAAAACCACCATTATTGCTGACATCACGAGACCATCACAACAACACCACCATGGTCATCATCTTCACTAGTTACATCATCATTGTTGTTACTATTACATACATCCTTAAATTATTTTTTAATCTAAAAATTAGAAATAAAAACTAAAATTAGATTTTAAAACTAAAAGTTGGAACTAATTTTTAAAAAATTTAACATCTATAAGTTACAACTGAAAAATCACTTTAAATAAACCCTAAAATTTAAATAATAATTATATTCATGCAACGAGATTTACAACAAAATGTACAACACATCCATATAAGAAAAAATATTAAATTTTAATAAAAAAAAATAAAATTCATCAATAACCAAATTTGATAGAAAGATAAAAGAAATCTCATTTCTTCTTTTGAGAGTGTTTTCATTACTATTCACTACTTCATAATTGAAATCATTGTCATCATGATTGTTATAATCATTATCATGATTATTACCACCCTTCTTGTCATTCTTGCCATCATCATGATCGTCACTATTGTCACTTTTGATGTAGACTAAAAAGATCTTTAGATCGTCACTATTCTCACTTTTGATGTAGACTAAAAAGATCTTTAGACATATATGATAGATCATTTTATGGATGAGTTTAACAAAAGTGTTTGATGTTCACATCTGTGGTGGAGCTAGTCTACGACTTGTTAGTTAGTGTCTGGAATTAAATATGACATGTGAGTTTGTTTTACTTATATATACCTCTTGCATGGGTCATTGTAATAAAGTGTGATGTTTACGTGCTCTTTCTTGTTATTAATATATTTTCTATATTTTTCAACTTTTATTTTCTTGTGTAATTTGTTAACACTTTCTATGAGTTGTCTTATTAGTTTCAATCTCAAACCCTAAGAAGTTGGGCCTTATATAGGAACAAAGTAATTCAAGAAAGATCAGAGTCATGACAACCAACTTTGATACCGACAAGGTCTTTGATAAAAACAAATTTGATCTGTGAAGGATTAAGATTAAAATCATCTTGGTGCAACAAGGTTATGTGGAAAAGTTAAAGGGGAGGTAAATATGTCACATATTTATCACAATAGGAGAAGAAAAGTACGATTGATAAGCCAAGAAACACCATCATCTTGTGTCTTTGGGATAAGGCAATGGGGGAAGTTATCAAGGAAAGGACTATCACTAGGATGTGGGTTAGCTACTCAAGTTGGAGTCTTTGTATATGACAAAGTCTTTTACACAAACTCTATTTGAAGCAACAATTGTATTTGTTTAGGATGATGTAGTCAAGAACAATCGAGGAGCAACTTGAAAATTTTAACATGATATTGGATGACTTGGAAAAGATTGACATGAAACTAAAAAATGAGGGCAAAATTTTGTTACTTTTCAATGCATTACCAAAATCCTTTGAGCACTTCAAATATGCTCTATTTTTTTGTGAGGAATAGAAAATTATGCTGGAGTAGGTTAGACCTTAATTCATACTAAGGAGCTTTGGAATGTTAAAGATTCAAAGATAAATGAGTCGGTGGTTGGTTTGAATTGTGGCAAATAGGAAGGGCAAGAAGAATTAGGGAAATGAAAATAAGTCTAAGCTCAATCAAGAGGGAAAGTTTGAGTGGAGCAAGCAAATGAGGTGCTTCAAATTTCAAAAGTTAGGTCACATTTAGAAGAATTTTCCTAAAAAGGGCGGGAAAAACTCTCAAAATTCATAAGAATTTGCAGACATTATTGTTATATCTAATGGTTATGAGTTTACTAGGTTCTAGTGACATCATCTAGTGACTCATACAGTCGTGATTGCATATGTGTATGTTGCTAGTCAGACAATGTCAACTAAGGCTAAGTTGTGACATAAGATTAGGCCTTGTTAGTAAGAAAGTTTCAATCAAGCTTAAAAAGCAAAACTTGTTGATAGGTGATAAGTTGTAGAAGTTGGAGTTTTGTTACCGATTTGTATTGGAAAAGTCTCATAAAATGCACTTTTAGACTAATTAGTACATGTCTAGTAGACCTTTTGAGTATCATGAATGATTTCTTGAGGGGAGCATGAATTTACATTCTAAGTAACAAGGATCAAACATTTCAAAAGTTTGAGGAATGGTATACTCAGATGGAGAATTCATAAGAGACCAAACTAAAGGTGCTTAGAACATACAATGGGTTAGAGTTTGTATAAAAAGAGTTCAATAAGTTTTGCAAGACACAAGGGATGAAAAAGCATAAGACTATTGCAAGGATTCCTCAACAAAATAGACTCTCGGAGAGAATGAACATGATTATTTGCGTAAGGGAGGTGCGTAATCTTAGTGTAGACTTGCTTAAGGCCTGCTGGGCTACAACTACAGGTATTGTCATCTATTTGGTAAGCAAGAGTTCATAATTTTCTCTAAAGTTTAATACATTAATGGAAGTATGGAATGGAAAGCCTGTAGATAACTCCAATCTAAATGTGTTTGTAGTCTTAACATTTGAGCATGTCAAGAATGATAAGTTAGAAGCATAAGCTGAGAAGTGTATGTTCCTCAGATACACTGATGGAGTCAAGGAATACAGATTGTGGAGGTTAGGACTTGAAGTGTCTAAATGCATCATCAGCAACAAAGTTATGTTTGATGAGACCAAGATGGAGATGCTTAGTTAAAACCTTAATAAAGAAAATGAGAAGACTCATATTTAGGTGGAGTTGTCCACTGGCAATTTTAGACAAAGGTGTTTAATAAAGGCACGTAAGGGTAAATCTCCCAAGCCTGTGCAAGTTTTAGACTTTTTTCTTAAATAATCATAATTGTAAGAAAATTTGAGTCTGGTTTGCAAAACTCACGGGCTTTGTAGGCTAAGTGTGTGGGCTCACGAGTTTGGCTCATAGTCCATTTAAAAGGACAAATTTTTCATTTAACTATTAATTTATGTTAATGTTGTGATTTTTGTCGTAAATTGTGATATTTTATATTTTTATTATTGAAATTATTTAGTGTTTTAAATTATTATAAATGATAATATAATTTTTAGTTAGTTAATTTAAAAAAACATTAAATTTTTTAATAAATTAATATATATATATATATATATGTATGTATGTATATGTCTATATATATATACATGTATATATGTGTGTGTGTGCACATATATATATATATATATATATATATATATATATATATATATGTATGCATGTACATGTATCTATCTGCTGCCCATGGATTGGTCTGTTAAGTTTGTGGACTGGATACAAACTCTTAAAATATCTATTTATTTTGGCAGACTAGATTTATTCGGCCCATTTAAAATACAGACTTCACGAACCGTGCTTAAACGGGTCAAACCGGGTTGTTTACCTACCCCTAGAAGCAGAAAATGTATCAAATGATGACTGTCAACCATCAGCTATTGACTCTAGGAGAACAAATCATGTTGCTTTTGACTATCAATTGGTGCATGATAGGGGGAGAAGTACTATCAAACCTACTCAGAGGTTTAGATACACTGATCTCATTTGTTACGCTCTTAATGTGAATGAAGAGATAGAAGGTTTGGACTTTGGAGTTGAGAAACTTCAATGAGGCACATGAGAGTGAGAAGAGACGATAATGGCAGTGTGCAAAAAAGGAGGAGTTTGAATCTCTCGAGAAGAACAACACATGGATACTTGTGAACTTACCTAAAAACTAGAGGGTTGTTGGATGCAAGTGGGTCTTAAAGAACAAATACGAGATTCCTAGGGTGGAGGAGACAATATTCAAGGTCAGACTTATGGCTAAAGGGTTTACAAGGTGGAAGAAGTATATTATAATGAGATATTCTCTCCTATTGTAAAACATTATTCTATAAAGATCTTGCTGTCAATTATGAACCTGTACAATCTGTAATCGAAACAATTAGATGTTAAAATAACTTTTTTTGCATGAAGATTTAAAGGATACCATCTATATGTAGCAACAAAAGGGATTCGTTGATGACCAAACGAAAGTATGCCTTTTGAAAAGTCATTGTATGGCTCGAAACAGAGTCTGAGTCTGTGTACAAGAATTTTGATGACTTTATAATGAGGATGGAATTCAAAAGTAGCAATCATGATAATTACACATCTTGGACGAAGAAGAAAGGTGTGGTCTTTTCTTGCTCTTGCATGTAGATGATATCCTTATAGCTAGTTTGAATAAGCAGATGATTGCCAAAATTTGATATGAAAGATCTTGGTTTTGCCATACATATACTTGGGATGGATATTGTGAGGGATCAAATAAAGGAAGTTCTACACTTGTCTCAATATGACTACCTGAAGAAGGTTGTGAAGAGTTTTAGGATGCATAAATATAAACATGTCGACATACCTTTGGGGTATCACACAAAGCTTTCAATTACCCAAACTCCTGGCTCTAAAGACAAAAGTAGGAAGATTAATATTATTCCATATGTTAATAGGTAGGAAGTATAATATATGTGATGATCTGTACAAAACCATACTTTGCTCATGTTGTGAGTGTTGTCAACAAGTTCATTGGTACCTGGGCCAAGCTCATGGAGAGGCATTGAAATGGGTGCTAAGATACCTAAATGGATCTCTGGGGTCATGTCTTCAATATCAAAAGAGATCTCAAGGTGAAAATGTTGTATAAGAGTTTGTAAATGTTGATTATGCAGGAAATATGAACACTAGGAAGTCACTTTTTGGATACGTGTTCACTTTATTTGGGATTGCAATATGTTGGAAGGAAAATCTATGGTCTATGGTAGCGTTGTCTACTACTAAAGAAAAATACATTGTTTGGGCAAAAGAAGTGAATGAAGGTATGTGACCTAACAAATGATAGGTAAGATGAGAATTATACAGGATTGTTAATATCGTTTATGAGAGAGCTGGTCTACGTTAGCTTGGCTAGTGTGTGGAGGCTTAGACAATTAGTATCAATATAGGAGCACTTGTTTATAACATGTACGTTTGTTTTGCTTATATACATCTTGTATGTGTCATTGTAACAATAATGTGTGATGCTTACAAACCCTTTTTTGTTATCAATATATTTTATTTACTTTTGAACTCTTGTTTCCTGTCTCGTTTTCTTAATGTAATTTCTTGACACTTTCTACTATTTATGTTGTGAATTTCACTCTCGAACCCAAAAGTCACCACCACTACCATGACTGACATTGTTGTCATTGTCACCAATAACATTTTCACAATAATCGTCAACGGTGGCAGTAACAATGATCATAATGGTGGCAAGGAGGAATCATGACAATGATAGTGGTAGTGAATTTTTTTAATTAAAAATTTATTGAAGTTTTGAATTTTAGTTTATTCATAACCTTCAATTAAAATTTAAAATTTTAATTGATGGATAATTTTTATGAGCCTAATAGTTTTTTCTTAATTTTGTACATATTAAAATTTGATAAATTGTTACTTAAATAAATGCGTCATATATTTGATTGTAAATATTGTTATAGGAATGTAATTACTTAAATTTAAAAATGTCCTTAAAAAAAACCCTAACGTGTATGTGTATAAGACACTTTCAAAATTAATACATGGCGCCACCATCTCACATGCTACAGTCGCTATTTGGTCTGCTATGATAAGAGGCTCTGCTCCCACTAGTCTCATGGCATTGCCAGGCAATGCTGCTCCTCATTGCATTGCCACTATACCCATATTATTTAATTTAAAATTAACCACGCTAAACCTATTTACTACATTAAAAATGTTCCACCATTACTAATTTGGAATTTTAAAACCATGAACCTCTAATTTAATTTTAAAACCTATACTGTTATGAAGATTATGTTTCCATCCTTTTCTTTTTTCTGAAGGTTATGTTTCCAGCCATCGGTGAAATCATAATTAAAGATACGATTAGTTTACATAAAAGTTTATATCTAAACTTTCATCTCATTATTATTTTAAAATTAAAATATATTTTGTTAATTTTTTTATGGAAGATATTTTGATTCTTTAATAGCTAGCATAACCTTATTTAGCATTCTATCTAACTATACAGTGTCTAATTAATAAAAAATAGTTGACTTCCAAAATATTCAACAAAAAAAAAAGTTGATTTTCAAAATCACACTATACATAAAGTATAACTTTTGAATGGTTTTCTAATATGTAAATTCTAATACTGGAAAGAAAACAGCTTGATACCAAAATCATTTAAAGTAAGTGAAAATTCTCTTACTGGTAATGCTTCAAATTAAAGTTACAATTTTTTAAAAAATTAACCTACCATCAATATGTTTTTTTAAAGACTCTACCATCAACAAGTTAATTTGTTGATAAACATTTAGTTTATTTCAGAATAATTTTTCACTATACTATGTTTAACACAATATTATCATAAGTATTATATCAGCATGAATAAATTTGCATTAAATTTCAATAAACATAGATCGATTATATATTTTTCCAAATGTATATATATGTTTTTGTTGGACCAATTGTATATAGTTTGCGTCTTGAATTCAACAGCATTTTAGTTAAACGTGTTTAGAAAGTTAATTGACCAGATAAATTTGTTTTCATTTTTGAATTTTTAACATTTAAAAAATATGTTTGTTTTTACTTTATTTTTTTTTTATTTTTAAAAGATAATATTGTTAAATTTAATCAATTTTAGTAAAATTTTTATAAATTATTCATATATTTACATACAAGTTTAAAATACATTTATATATTATTTTTTATCTAATTATAATAATATTATTAAATTTTTACATAGTGTTAAATTTTGAAAATATTTTTTTTATTTTCTGTTTTTAATTATTTTTTAAAAATAAGCAAAAATATTTTTGAAATTGAAATCAAACATATTTTTATATTTTTTTTTTATTTTTTTAAAATGAAAAGAGAAAATGTTTCATCAGAAACACCAACTCGATAAAATAGTTTATAAATTAAGAAAAATAACTAAATATATATTTACATAATTTTGAATTACAAATTCTACTTTAAAATGAAAAATGAGATAAGATAAATTAACATGGCTAAACAAGAAAACAGGGCGATGCTATGCGGAAGCAATCTGAATCCACATCCTGATGATAACTTGTGCAAAATGGCAAGCTTAAAAAGGAAAACAAATTTAAAATTCAATTTAGGAACATAATAAAACGAGGGGTAAATGAGTCATTTAAGTAGCCGTGGCATTTACGTAATACCCGGAAATTGAGAAGGGTAATTAGCCAGAAGCAGCACTATAAATATCGAGGCCCCTGACCCGCTGCGCATTCTTTCTCCTCACAAATTTTTTCTTTGATTCTCTCTCTCTTTCTTCTTCTTAATTCTCTCTCTCTCTCTCTCTCTCATTTCTTTTTTGTTTTTTTTATTAAATCTTCGAAAATTGCCAGTTTCCGGCCACAACTTTTCCCTCGTCCCCCCTTGTCTCCTGTCACATCGTCTCCACCATAGCGTGCCCCATCCGTTTCGTCTCAAATTACCAAATTGCCCTTTTATTTACCCAATTTACCTTTTTACCCTCTCACCTTTTTTTAATTTTCACCCCAAGATAAGATAATTACCGTTGCTGTTTTTTTTTTTTAATTTTCATTTTAAAAAGTATTTATTATTTAGTGTGAGTTTTATTTTGAGGGTGGTTTGGTAGTGACGTGGCATGCGGATAGAGAGCCATGAATACCAAAACGATGCGTCTCCCCCCTCGTCGCGTGTTGACACCTAGTGGCACTACCAATAAGCGCAAAGAGAGAGATGACCCGTTTGAGAGGCCCAAGCCCAAGACAATACCCGCACCACCCTCTATGAAATTACTGAAGCCCAACCCCTGGGCCGGGTCCGAGCCCATCACGGGGACAAGCAAGGGCGCCTTGACGGAGCCGAAGCCGAAGCCGTCCAATCAACTGCTAGCGGGCTACCTGGCCCACGAGTTTCTCACGAAGGGAACCCTACTAGGCCAGCCGTGGGCCCCACCCAGAACAGACGGCCCCACCAAGGGGAAGTCTTCCACGGAGGACGGCGGCGAGGAAGGACAACCGACCACGGCAACGGCGACAGCGGCGGCGGCGGCGGCCACCACGAGAACAGAGGAGGAGCGGGAAAGGTACGCTGAAGTGGCGGGCTTGTTGAAGGGTGGTGGGACCCAGCTCCCCGGCGTTGTGAACCCCACCCAACTCGCCCGTTTCTTGCACTTGTGATCTTAAATTCTAACCCAAAACCCACTGGGAGAGTCATTTAGGACACGTGGAACGATCCTATTCGCTCTCCCTCTTTTGTCTCGGGGAGAGTAGTTTCTCCTCCGTCACTTTTTTTTTTTTTTTTTTGAGACAGAAGGAAAAGGAAAAATGAAAAATTTTCTGATGCATGCAACTTGTATGTATGTCATCCCTCTTGATGTATGCATTCTCATGCCAAATACATGCTTTTTGTTTTCCTCTGTTTTAAATCAATACTCTCTGAACAACAATCTCTACATGCTTATCTAATTATCTTACTGCTTTTTGTTAATCCCTCTGGTTTTATCAGATTATTATTGTTTTGACTAGAATTAATTATAAATTCATAGATAATTGATTCAAGTAACGCGCGTGCCACATTTTTTAACGCCCAAATATTAAAGAAAGAGAACATGTGTTATGAGTTTATGCTGTTGTTTTTTCATAAAGCGTTGAAGAAAGATTGTGTTAATTGAAAGGTTTGTGATTTATTCTGGAATCTGATGCGAGAATCAAAAGGGTATATGTGAGACGCGTGTTGTTTTTCTTTTCCCTTTTATACACAGACTATGCGGTTTCTTGCAAATGTTTCACGCACTATATAAAGAGTTTTTGATTATGGTCGTAATAAAATTGGAAGTTTGGATAATACTACTATAATTTGGGGATTCCAATAATTCATGGTAAAAGTGGTGGCGTAACTGCATTGGGAATTTGAAGGGTTGTAGCAGTAGAAGGGATGGGGCTTGGAAACAACGAAGGCCATGCACTTGTCCAATTCTAAGTGCTTCTGCCTCTGACAGTGATTATGGTGAAAAGGATAAATAAATAGCTGTGTTGTTACAGTTGTACATTACCCATTTGATTTTAACGTAATGGAATGAATTTTTGTTCTGCTGTGTGATCACACACTATTGCCTACGATTTTGATATATAAACCAGACTAGTTTAAAGCCTAATGATAAATGGGTTGAATTGTAAAATTGAATCACTTTTTTTTTTTTTTTTAACTTTAGATTTTTGTCTGATATAATTGCCACCAACGTGTGAGTTAAGTCGAGCTGTTCTAACTTCATCCATCTAGAGTCTTTAAAAAAAAAAAAATTCAACTGAAATCTATTTTATATAGTTTTTTGTCATACTAAAATCGAAACACATATACTAATTCATGTAGTTGCTCTGGTTGCATTCTTAACAACTATTTTATATAATTAATTTAAATTGGTTTAGTTTTTTAAAATAATTTTCTAAAAAAAGGTACATATAAAAGTAAAATGGATTTTGATAATCCATTAATTATTTAGAATTAGGTGCAGTTAAATTTCCCCTATAGTGCGAATAAATTAAAGTAAATCCTTTTCACAATCCTAATTGTCTTTATCTGTGTACATTGTTATATTATATCTGCATTTATTATTTATTTTTTATTCTTATTTCTTGTCGACATATATTATTTATTCTTTATTCAGTTTATCGACATCTTTGGATTTTTCAAAAATCTAAAATTTTAAGGGTTTAACGGAATGAGATTTTCTCATGTAGTCATGTTAATTAAAAATTTTCATACATAAAATCATCTTTGATATGATTTATAATACATGGTTTTTCTATCGTGTGCCTCTTGTACACAATTAACCAGTTTTCAATATAAATTTAAATATATTTATTATGCGAAAGAGTAATTATATTTAAAAAACATTAAATCTAAGTGTTAACAATAATTTACATTCATTTTAACCTTACACATTTCAATTCTATCCTTTTTTTCACCTCCACCACAGGTGTATGAAAACAAAAGAGGATAAAAGTAAAAAATATAGAATTTAAAATAGAACTAAATTAGTGTTAACACCCAAATTTAATGTATTTTAAAGATAGTGACTCTCTCATATAATAAATATATTCAGATTTATATTGAAAACAAGGTTTTAATCATTGTTAAAAAATGTGGGCACACTATAAAAAAACTACCTAAGATAATATCATATTTGTAACAGTGATGTACTAATGTATAAGTGCATATTTGATTTCATGTGAAACCAAAAATTAATTTCAGATAACATTTGATAAGTTTGATTTTGCATTGAAAATGAATTTTCTTGATACATAATTGATTTTCGATTGAAACATATTAATATGGGTTTTACGTTCGATCAAGAACCTAACACTAAATTTTGCTTCTAACTTACGTTTATAATAAAATTATCTAAACATTAATTACATCATATAAAAATTAATTTTAACTAAAATCAATTTTATTCAAATTTGATTTGATTAATGTTCATCCAAATAGGCTCAAAATAATTTTATATTCATGTAATCACATATAATCATTTAATTGATTTTTAAGATAATCATCATAATTGATTAAAAAGTATATAAATGATTGAATATAATTATCAGTATATGAACACTTGAGTTACGAGATTATTGAAATGTTTGGTAATGGTTAATAATGTGTTATGCAATCACCCTTAATTAATTACATGTATAAATATTAATATATTTGATCACAAGTGGTTGATAGTAGTATTACAAGAGTGTTGGAAGTCAAGTTAACTTTGTCTAACAAATGAACATATTTGTGTTGATTATCAATGTGATTAGTAGTGTTATGAATTTTTGTTTTTTTTTTCTGAAAGAAGATTATCTCATTTTATAATCAAAGGTTCAGTATAAAGAATGACATAATTAAATGTGTAAAGACTAGGTTACGAAGTTATTAAAATGTCTTATAATATTTTATTCAAAGAAAAAGGTCTATAATTAATCAATTATAAATAAAATTGATGATGTTTACGTATGTTATTAACCTTGCTGGGAGGATGTTGTATGTCTCATTTTTTAGCGTCTGATTATACTTTATTATTTATAGTTCTCATTGAAAATTTTGAATATATCTCAACTCTATAATTCTAACTTCTAAGGGTTTAATGGAAAGAATTTTTTCCGATGTTAATTAAAAAATTTCATAATCTAGATTGAATAAATTTTATACAAATTTTTTAATTGTTGTCTTTATGGTAGTGATTAAAGCATTAAAAATATTTTTCAATAAAAAGTATAGTATTTAAAGTCATTAATGTATTTGTTGAATTTTTTTTCCAATAATTTATTATTTCTTTGAATAGTATCTTTTAAGTAATAGACAATAGTTAGTAAGTAAAACTTATTTTATATTTTTTTCTTATTGACGGTATATAGGTTGAAATTTATTCTATAAAAAAGGTTGGAATTTAATAAAAGGTTAAATGTTTTTTATTCTTCAAAAAAGATTTAAAACAATTTTCATCCTTCATTTGTGAAAATATGTCACTATTGCTTTTGTACAAATTTTCATCAGTAGATGTTTGTTTTATTCATCTTTCGTTTGCAAAGCAATGATGATATTGACAAATTTAATAGACCAACTTGGTGTGTTCTGATTTTTTATCAGTCACTAATTTTATTTGCTTTGGAAAATCTCTTACAATTGAGGGAACAACCAACCATTAGTTTGTATCGAAAATTTAATAACCTTTTTGTTTATATTGAAAATTGAAAATTGAAAATTAAAGGATGTATCAAGGACGCATCTTATTTAATTAATGTTATTTTCATTGATTAATTTTTGTGAATGACGTAAAGATATTAACATGTAAAAGTATTATGCACCATTATTAATACAAACTTCAAATACTTAATATTTTTAATATAGAAAAATAAGAAAAAATAAATAAATGCTTTATAAGAATTATAAAATACCTAATAAAAACACTACTAATAACTTCTAAATAGTACTTTATATTAAAGATCACAGTGAGTATTGAATCTGTTTTAAAATTATATTTAGTGGACATTATTTGTAGAGTTTAAAATTGACAGTTTAAAAAATATATATTTTAAATCGATGTTAAATTATAACTTTTTATTTATATGATTTTTAAAGTTTTAAATAATTTTTATAAAAAATATATGTATATATTTACTATTTATTACTAAAGTAAAAAGTTAATTTGTTTCACATTTAATGAGTTAATTTATGTTAAAAAAAGATAACTAATGAATTTATATAAAAAAATATTAAATTAATGTTAAAAACATATTAAAATTGATGTAGTAATATATTTCTTACTATTTTTATGAGAAAAATGTTTGAAAATTGTCTGTAAATAATTATCTAATATTTTTCCCATAAAAATATATTATTATATTAATTTTTTCAAACATTAATTAACATATAGTAAGAAACGTTTTTCTCATAATAATTTTTTTCTCACTTTCAAACATTTTTCTCGTAAAAATGGTAAAAAAATCAATGGAATAATCAATAAAATCCAATAAAATAATTTAATTGATTGATTTTTTAAAATTATGTAATTTATAATGATAAAATATGTTAAACTTATAATATATAACTAATTTATATTAACATTTTAGATTTGGTTTAAATCAGAGACTTACACAGTTACACATGATATCAACGAGTTTGATAACTTATTTATATATTTTTAAATGAAATTAAAATATTAGTGTAACCTTAAACTTACAGAATAAAAAAAAAGGTTAATATGTATGTTTACTGGTTTAAATGTTAAATACTTGAACAATTGGGCTTGTGCATTTTATAAATTTTGCATTGTATTTTACTTTTTTTCTTCCACAAATAATTTGAAAGTTTCATATTTACTAGTGAAAATTGTTTAAAATGTGGCAAAGTGATGCGTATTTGTATATTATAATAAAAAAAATTGTATACACATTTTATTGAATCTTTTTTTTTTAAATAACTATTAAACAATTAATCACCAATCACATTTTTATTTGTCTATTTTTTTATTCTTTTCAGTTTTCATATTTTATTTAATTTTTTTCTTCCATTTTATTTTATTTTTGTTTAGTGAAAATGTAACGCTGTTATTTTTAGTATCTAAGATTATTTATTTAATTTATTTGTATCTTAATTGGAAGAGTTTGAAAGGAATGTTAAAACATAATTTATGCAATTAAATTTGTGATATGGAGTTATCTCTACCTTATGATTTTAGGGTATTTTTAACGGGAGTAACTTCTATGAGTTGCTTATTAAATTAAAAGAAGTGTTTGGTGGTCTTATACTATCACGTAATTGTTAAGTAATTTATATTCAGTTTTAGTTCAATGGAAGAAATTATAATCAACTTCAAGAAAATCATAATTTTTTAATTTTTTTTAGTTGTATATTATTATTAATTTGTACGTATTTTGTGAAAAATTACTTTTTTAATTTATAAGCAACAATTGTTTTGTGAACAGTTGTTTGGTGAAACAACTTATCCACTTTTAAGCAACTTGAATTGCTTGGTCCAATTAGAGAGTTGTTTCAAATAACTCGTTAATTTTTTAAATAACTTTACAAGCATCTCTTAGTAATAAAGATAATGTCCACATAATTTAAATTTAAGTAATATGATATTAAAAAACAGTATAATGAGATAAAATGAAAATATATAGAGTTTTTAAAAAATTGTTTTTAAAGTATAAAGACAAGTTGTTAAGTTTAAAATGTCCAAAGATATATAACAAACGACCAACAATAAGAATATCAAATAAATACATATATGACACAACTATTATAAGAGAAAAACATTTGCGTAAGAAGCATTTACTCAATTTAGTATATAATGCATACAATAAGAAGGTCTAAACATGTCAGAGAAAGTGAAGGATAACATGTGTCAGAAGATAACAAAATCAATATGTATTAGATGATAACAAGATCAATACATGTCAAAAGATAAGAATGATAATATACATTTGACAATGAGAATATAAATATGCATAAGATGATAAGAAAGTTAATATGCATAAGAAGATCTATATGCGTAAGGGGATGAGAAGATTAACAGGGTTACAATATGAAAAGAACAACACAGGTCAAAGTATAGACAACTCATTGAAAATAATAGATGACAAGACACTCATTGAAAGTCAATATGTATAAGAATATCTATATGCATAAGAGGATAACAACACACATTATAGTATCAACACACCTTCACTAAACGTATATTTTTAATAAATTATTTATCATTTAATAATATAATAACTGTTAACACTTTTATTTTTAGTCACTTAATTAATTTTTAATAATAAACCGACCATTTTAACTATTTATTTTTCTGTTATCTAATCTTTCAGTAAATATACTAGTCATAAGTTATTATTTAAGTTATTTATGTTTTTATCATTTAAAATCTCTAACTTTCATTTATTAGTTATGTATATAATTTATTCTTAATTTTAGCAAATTAAAGAAAAAGAAGCTAACGTATTTCTTTTGAGTTACTGGATATAAGATTACAATACAAAATCACGAGAATATAGTTCATTAGACATCGACTTATGAAAAAATATTTTAAGTATACTTTGTGATTGTGATATGATCTTCCATATCATAATGAATTTTTTAATATTCAAATTAATTTATTTTATGTAAATTAATAATTTATGAAATATGTATATTTTGGAAATTTTTGCCTATTTTTAATTATTTAAACTATAAGCTAAAAAAATAATAAAGATGAATAAGAAAAATAAGTATTTTTTTTACAGGCCAAAATTTTATTCAGTAATCAGAAGTTCATAAAATCACAAGGCATGATTAACAAAACCTACAGCACATTAATAATACAAGAGCAAAACATAATAGAAATCACAGAAGAGCCCCTCCAAAAAACAATAAAAGGTGAAATAAGATAGCTCCACAACTTATTAAACCTATCAACCTAATAGTCTTACTCTACTCCTTACCAGATTTTTTATACATAATCCTGACTACATGGTCTACTCATAAAAGGAATATGATGAATTTTTGTAGAATCCTCAAACACATGTCCAGGACTTTTGTAGAGCCTCCTACTAAACTAACATGACACAAAAATGACTTTTCTTCAAAACAACATTTTTTGCTAACCATACAGACCACAAAGTAGCTAACCAGATTACATAATGACATCTTTACTTTTATTCCCTCTCATAACTCTAATATGGTGCCACATATGTGAAGAGCAATCTGAAGGCATAACCACCAAATAACCTAACTAACTATAGCATTGCATCTAGACCTCATAACTTATAGGGTAAGAAAACAACACATGTGAAACAGATTCAGGCTTAACAAGACAAACATTGCATAAATTACCATTAATTGATTGAACATTTCATTTTACTAGTTCTACCTTTGTCGAAATCTGATTTTGAACAACCCTCCAAGCAAATACAAAAACTTTTGCAGACACTTTAGCTCTCCATATCACCTTAAGGAAATAGAGATTTTATACTTAAGTCTGACTGTGGATTGACTTTTATCATTGCCCAAGCTCCTCCCCCACTTCCATCCATCTTTTTCCTCCCTATTTAATTTGATAGTTGTAAGAACCCGCATTAGCTCATCCATCCTGCCCAATTCCCAACTGAGTAATAGTTTTCTCCAAGCTAACTTCGATTCCCAGGTATTATCACATGAAGCTCCTACTTTTGAAGTCAAGTATGTTAAATTTTATTACAAGAATTACTAAATATTAATTTGACTATTTGTAATTTAAATGATATTCAAATATTAAAAAAAAATATTACTTATTATGGTAACATTAACAAATGTCTTAATTAATATCAAATATTAAACATTTATTTTATTTTGTAATTGGTTATATTTTTAATATATTAAATGATTGTTAATTATTCTTTGACATTTATGTTTTTACATATAATTATGGTTTAATATATAATGTGTCATTGTTAATTAAAAAAATTGTGGCTTAAAAAATACTACAAAGTTTAATGTTGAATATTTTATTTTTGAAGGGCCTAAAGCAAGGGTTTTATTTTTTTAATGCTAGGTCAACCATCAATATGATTGTGTTTGCTACTAGAATTAAATTTTAATTAGAATGCATTCACAATGTAAAAGAGTTTTACACTGACATTCAATGATAACTCTTTGTTTATATAACTTTAAAAGTATTAATTGGTAAAATCAATAAATTTATCATAAATAAAAGGTTGTAATTGAATGTCAGTGTAAAACTTGTTACATTAACTATGTATATTAATTAAACTCTTAAAATTATTATATTATCTTTTAGTTCCTTGATATTAATTGTCAATAAAATTAATTATTGAAATTTGTAGGATTGCACCTCATGCAAGAATATACACTATTTTTGTGTCATTAGCTAAAGTTATTTTATTTTATTTTTATTTTAGGCTAATACGCTAGGAAACCTATTAGTTTAAATACAAAATTTTTGTTCTAAAATAGGGGTTTGAACTTTTAACATTATAAAGAGCAAAGTTTGAAGTTCCATTTCTCATTTACTCTTTATTTTTAAGTTTGATGTTCTTTATTTTCTTGCTTTTGGTACTCATAACTATGTGTTAGTAGACCTTTTAGGTTTTTTCATGATTTTGTTTCTATTGATTTTATAAGTGTAATATGCTTGAGCACTATTTTTTATTGTAATCATAGATAATTAAAGAAAAATACAAATAGATACTACAATAGTAAGGGTTTGTTTATTTAAATATGTATTTGTCCCTTGAAAGATGACAAATGTTATCTTATATTAATTCACCTTTATATATAAACAATAAGAGTATAAAACTAATCAAATTGTTAATAGCAAGTAATAATATGAAATCCCCAATACTAGGAGTTTTGTAATATTAAATTTTAATCGATTGTCTTATTTTCAATTTGATATTTTTCTTGTTTCCAAATTAAAATATTGGAATTAACATTTTACTTAATTTAATTAAGACTTTTTCTTTAATTTAGTTTCTTATTTTTACTCCTGAATAAGTTTTTAGTATCTATCTTTAATGTAAATTCTTAACTTTGAAATTATTTTCCAATTTAAATATTATTCTTGTGATTTAATTTTTAATTATTAGTATTTTTTTGTCAAACACATGGTCCTTTGAAAGAACGATACTACTACTTGATAACATCATACACTTGAAATTGTCCCACATCAAGGTATGATGTGCCTTTGTAGTCATTAAACCTAACTTTGCTGACATGTTTGGGACCACCCTTTATAGTCGCTAAACTTAGAAAAAACCAGATTCTACTATGATGATTTGGGACCATGTTGATGCATGAACGCCTATGTTTAGGAAGTTACAGTTTGATGTACTACTAGATGAAGGGTAGGAACCAACCAACCAGGTAAGGTCTAAAGAGATTTTAATCACTTAGTGAATATTCTGATAGTCCATGATAACGCATTGGACTAGGGTATTTATAGACCAAATTTTGAACCTTATTATAATTGCTTAACATAATCTATGTTGAATAAGGTATATCTTTCTATTGCATGCCAAAAGATGTTGAAATTCTTGAGAAAATTATTATGATTGTACTAATGTTTTTATGAGAAAAATGTGACTACCAACATTTTCCAAGGAAAGCTTTGATCGTCAAAGTGGATCATATGATATTATGTATGAATCTATATATGTTGACTAAAGTGAGGTTGTATTTTAAGTCAAGCCTTAAGCCTCATTGTGTGTTAAGTTTGTTAAGAATGATGTTGAGACTTATTACAATCTCACTCATTCTTTGTATTTCTTTTCATATATGTTCGTGGTACCAATAGATGATGAATTCACTTTATAGAATGTGATAACAAGATATCCAATGAATCTCTTTTGATAATTTTGACTCATTGAAACCTAGTTTTTCTTTTATATTTTTGGGTTTATAAATCGTACATTGCTCTTCCTATAAACTTTTCTTATTTTATTTGGGATAAATAGCTAAACTGACTATCTAAAGTTCTAAAGTATTTTTGTTTTAATATTTTGGCTAGCTGTTTTGGTGTATGATGATAACTATGTGTTTGACTATGCTTATAATATGATTATCGTTATGTGAGATATTTTTAATATTTACTGTTTGTAAAGAATAAAAATTAAAGAGTTTGAATATATTTTGTATTTTAAATAATTAAATAAACATATTTTAAAATTAAGATGTTACATTGTCAACTCACGTTTACCAAAAAGATAAAATAAATCACTTATATTTTTAGTGTTTTGAAAAGTGTGAATTCATGTTTGCAATTGCAAATAATTTTCATACAAGTCTTTAAGTCATTTGGATAAAATTGTAATTCTATTGTGATTTCCAAACAAATTTTAAGTCATGTGGATAAAAATATAATTGTACAGTGAGAGAGTATGAAGAAGCGAACATTTGGTATGTATTAGTTTTTTTTAATTATTTTTATGTAAGATGTTAAAATATTTTCTTATACCATAAATAAATCTAGTTTTGTCTTTAAAAAAATTATAATTTCAATAAAAATAGACCAACTATTTTAGAAAAATAAAAAATTTAAATGTTTAGACTTAATTTGACCTAATTTATGATTGAATTGATTTGAGTTGAATTTCCTAAAAAACTACACAAGACAACCCAATCCAATTCATAAAATTTGAATTTAACTTGGTTCATGAATAAAATAATAAATAAATATTATATAAAGCTTGTGAAAATAATATTTTTTTGAAAGGCTGGATGGTATGTTTATAAGCTAAATATTAATTCTAAAGTTATGTAATGATAATATAATTGTGGAGATTAAAAGAGAAAAGTTAGAGAAAAATATTCTTTATAATTGTTTTTAAAGTTCTCTCAATTTTTTAATTTATTATTAGTCTTGATAATTTGAGTGTTAAAACAGTGAAAATATTTTTAGTAATGAGCTATAAGAACAATCATACAAGTGATCTTAAGATAATGTATAACTAAAATTCTTAAGTCATTACATGGTCGTACTCATTTATGTATTGTTTAACTTATCCATTACTACTTAATTATTTGAACTCTAACCATGTCTTTCTTAAATGTGAATCACTTCACATGGTAAATTTCATTATTATCATCATGTCTAAATGCTTGCATGGGAGATTTTTATGCCATAGACATGATGTCTAAATACTTGCATGAGAGATGTTTATGCCATAGACATACTATACATGTGAACTTCATACCACACTCAATCCTAAATCTTTAAACATTAAATTTGTGAATCTTTCTTTATTTATTATATATTTGCTCAACTTATCCATCTAAGATCCCACACTTAAAATCCTAACATATAACAAATATAACTTTTTTTAGCAACAATATTATTTATAAAATTTATTGAGTGTCTCTTGTAGAAATTAAAAATAAAACAAAATTTTATTTATAGTTTCTATAAGTTCCATATATGTCTTTATTTTCATGCTGATGAATTTGGTCATCAAAATTAAAAAAAAAAAATCATATTGTTGTAATCCTCTCAACTTAAAAAAGATGATGAATTCACATAAAAATGGACTAAATTCACATGATTTTTTGGAGTTGAGGACCAAATTCATTAATTTGAAAATACATTAAGTTTGAGAAAAATATAAGAACTAAAAACACATATTTAAAAAAAGAATAATTAATTATAGATATTATTAGTGTGAGGTGGGGGTAATTTTGTCATTTTAAAAAAGAGTTGAATAAGAAGAGTGAAAATTAGCTTGGAATAGGTTGTAGGTGTGTGGGAAGGTAGTAAGTAATAAATTGATTAGTGGATGGAAGGTGTGAAGAGTGATGCATGGAGGCGTGACATGGTAGTAGTTGATGACGGTTTTAATGAGAGCCAGCACAACTTTGAAACTGATCCCACGTGGCATACCAGTTACACCCTTCCGTTGTTACCACCAGTAATAAAAATAAAACATTCACTGGGCCCCACAACACCAACGTTAACCATACCCATCCCCTCTCTTCTTCCTGTTCCTGTCAGATCTTCTCTTCTTCTTTCCCCTTCTTATTCTCTTCTCTTTCTGCACCATTCTTCTTACTTGTCAAAGCATCAAAATAAACACAGAACAAGTTGTACCAAAGTGAAACAACCAAGTTTTTATTGCTCAATTTCACAAATGGGTGCTCCTGTTTGCTCCTTCTGCTTTTCTTTATGGAAATTCAAACGGTGAGACCTTTGTTCTTCTACAGTCTTCTTGTTTCTTGTTTCCACGGTTCAAGTTCTGAACTTTTTCTCAACTGAATTCACTGCCAATTTTGGTGAAAGTGTTTTGCTTTTTCCCCTTCTTCTGAGTTTTATAGGTGCTCGAGTTATTTTTGCTTTGTTTTTTTATTTTTGTGAACTTGATTCTATCATCCTTTTCCTTGTTTTCATATTTGGTATGTGGTTTTAAAAGTTCAAAAGGGGTTGGCGTCAATATAACTGAACGGAGATGAGGGAATCTGAATGGGTTTGACTCCAATTTTACTTTTCAGTGGTGGGGTTTATGGTTGCTGACTTAAAGGTTTATACTTGTTTTCTAATTGCTTCGGAATTTTAATGCTGTCCTATTATGGGATTTCAGTCCCAGTTCATGTTTGAGCATATCAGTGGCATCATTTTGGTTGGGGTCTCCTAATTTGTGGTTCCCTTGATTTTTGCTTAATATAAATGTAAGAACTTAGAGTATAAGGTTCTGAAGCTTTTTTTTTTTTTTGTGGTGTCTGAGATTTTAATTGTGTGTGACATTATTTGTTTGCAGAATTTTGAGTGAAGAGCAGTATGGGAAGCAGAATTAGAGAGAGAAGGCTTGGAACCAGGAGGAGTTTGCAGGAAGATAATGAAGTGTCTACGGTCGGGGGAGTCGTTGGGAGGTGGTGATGAAGTGTTTCCTTCATCTGGATCTCTTGCAAGTGCAACCAAGGACTTTTCAGCTAGTGAACATTCTTGCCTAGCTGAACACATTGATAAGAAGCCGGACAGTGGCAACATAGAAGAAGCTGAGTCATCATTACGCGAGAGTGGTGTCTTGAACTATGAGGTTGTGATTTCTTCAATACACCATACATTTGGTTGTTAGACTGAATAATCATAGAGTTTAATTAGTATGTACTAACGATATAAAAAGTTTTGAGTTTTACCTTGACGTTTAATCACAACTTTTCATTTATATGACTTCTTTTAAAGTATTAATTGGTAAAGTCAACTAACTTACTATAAATGAAGAGTTGTAATTGAATGTCAGTGTAAAACTTTTTATATTGATGGTGCACAATCCTTTTTCTCATAATCATATATGATTTTTCTTTGTTACTTACTTTAGGCCTTAGAGAGTGTATACATATGTTTAAAATGATTGCTGCATTGTCAGAATGGTTTCTCCTTGGTAGGTTATTTGTGGTTGTGTAAACTACTTTCAGACTCTGTCTATGCATTTGTGCTGGAAAGTCAGCATCTATGTTATGTTTTTTCATCCTAATTAAATATATGATCAATGGGTTGGTTTCTAAGTTTTTAGATATTTCTATAAAAGCATTGCTTTTAATAAAAAATTGTATTGATTAAATATATTGCATATGTCCATTTAATGAATTTAATCAGTACAATTTTTTGGGACTATAGTATTTATATTGAATTAATAAAGTATGCAACTATGCGTGCAGTATGTGTGTTTCTTCTTTTTTTAAAATTGTGATTATGGTTACTAATATTATTTAAACAAAATGTGTCTAATGTGCAGGAAGCCAGAGCTCTGCTAGGAAGATATGAATATCAGAAAGGAAATACAGTAGCTGCTTTACATGTCTTTGAGGGAATAGATATAGGTGTTGTGACTCCTAAGATCAAAATTGCCCTTTCTAGAAGTAGAGAACGCCGAAAGAGACATTCTCAAAATCATACTGAACCACAAATGTCTATACATTCTGTTGGCTTACTATTGGAAGCTGTCTTCCTGAAAGCAAAGTCTTTGCAGGCTCTTGAAAGGTTTAAAGGTACCCCTGCTGGTTGTGTGATTCCTAGGCTTATTGTTTTTTACTTCAAGGGACTTGTGGGTGTTTGTTGCATATTTTCTTTTCAATCTGCGCAGTAGTAAATCCTTCTCGATTAGCAATTTTCCATAATATGCCCTCCCTTTGACCGATATACCGTGTTACTTGACCTGATAATTGTGTTATCGACCTTTTTTAACTTGAGAACTACATTACCTAAACATTCGAGTAACCACATTTTGGTGAGATTGTTTGATGAAATGATGCATTTTCCTGAGCTTTACTGATTTTAAAAACTATGAAACTACTAAGCTCTATGAGAAGTCAAAGCATATTCTAATGTATCTTTCCAATCATTCTTGCAGAGGCTGCCCAATCTTGCAAAGTTATTCTGGATATAGTGGAGTCTTCATTGCCCGAAGGCTTGCCTAATAACTTTGGAGTTGAATGTAAATTGCAGGAGACCCTGAACAAGGCAGTTGAGTTGCTTCCAGAATTATGGAAACTCGCTGATTGTCCACGTGAAGCTATTTTGTCTTATCGACGAGCACTCCTTCATGAATGGAATCTTGATGCAGAGACTATAGCAAAGATTCAGAAAGAATTTGTTGTTTTTCTTCTTTATAGTGGAGGAGAAGCAACACCCCCTACCCTTCGCTCCCAAATGGATGGCTCATTTGTACCTAGAAACAACATAGAAGAAGCTATACTTCTTTTAATGATTTTGTTAAGAAAAGTCTCTCTAAATAGAATTGAGTGGGATCCTTCAATTTTAGACCACCTTTCATTTGCTCTGTCTGTTTCAGGAGATTTGACAGCCTTAGCAACTCAATTGGAAGAATTGCTTCCTGGGACTATCCATCGAAGTGAAAGGTATTATGCTCTAGCTCTTTGTTATTATGGAGCAGGTAAGGACTTGGTAGCTCTGGATCTTCTCAGAAAGTTGTTGAGCAGTAGAGAGGACCAACACCATGTTCCTGGTTTGTTAATGGCTTCTAAGATTTGCTGTGAGAACTTTACTTTTGCAGAAGAAGGAGTAAGCTTTGCTCGGCTAGTGCTTCAGAACTTAGATGGTATATGTAGTCAGCTAGAAAATCATGCCAATTTCATTCTTGGTGTTTCACTTTCAGCACAATCGAAATTGGCTGTTTCTGATTCTGAGAGGTTTAAGAGACAATCAGAGGCTCTTCAAGCCCTAGAAACTGCTGGCAGAATGAGAAACCCCCTTGTACTATACCATCTCAGTTTAGAATATGCAGAACAAAGGAAGTTGGATACTGCACTTTATTATGCAAAGTGCTTTCTAAAACTAGATGGTGGTTCTAATGTTAAAGGATGGTTATTGTTGGCCCGGATATTGTCGGCTCAAAAACAGTTTTTGGATGCTGAATCTATTATCAATGTTGCTTTGGATCAAACTGGAAAATGGGATCAAGGTGATTTGTTGCGAACAAAAGCTAAACTTCAAATTGCACAGGGCCAGTTAAAGAATGCCATTGAGACGTATACTCAGCTGATTGCTCTACTTCAAATTCAAAGTAAAGGTTTTGGTTCTGGGAAGAAGCTATATAAGGTTTGTTGTTGAAATAACTTATGCTGATTGAATATTTCTGAATCATGGGCCTTTTAATCTTGTTATTATTACTGTTAGAATTGGATGTAGTCTCATGAGCTTCTTGAGTTTATAAGATTTTTCAAGTAATTTGTGATCATGATTTAGTAGTTACAAACAAAGGAAGTGTCCTGCTTGTTTGTACCTTAGTAAGTGAGAATATTGATAGGAAAAGCAATGGTGAGAGTACTGAAAATTTGATAACTATTTTATTTGGTTTGAAGGCATTTCATGAAAAGGTAGAAAGCAGGATGCGTAGAGTTCCTCAGAAGTAAACCTTTAAGGGCTGCTGGGTTCATATATTTATGTGAGAATCAATATGCCTTCATTGGGAACTTTTATGCAAAGTATTTTCACTATTTGTTTTAAATATGCCGTGTAATTCTTTTTTCTTTTCCTTTATGCCACACATCCCTTTCAAGAGGGTGTTATGTTTGTAAGAGTTCTACACCTTGAAGTGTCATAATTTTAAATATATTATTTATCTTTCTATTGTATCTTGTGGAGTTCAAGTATGATGGAAGTCCCACATTAGGTAGGAATTGACAGATTGAGTACTATATAAGTGAAGGAACCCATAGACCTAATGCTTTAAAGTTGGGTTGATGAGTGGTGTCAAGAGTCACTTATGAGGTGAATCAAGTCTAGTAGTTGATATCCCTCTTAACTCTTAAGTGGTTATTGCCTTGTGAATCCCAGCATATGTTGAAATCCCTACAAGTCCATGCATTGTGCCTTAAATATCCAGCTCATACTTGGCTATTACTAGGATATATGCATTGTTAAATCCTCATTCTCTACAAGTTCAAGCCTTTATAAGAGCTAGTATATATTAGTTAATGGCATTAGTTTGATCAACTGTATTTGGTATAAAAACATTTTTTAACACATATACTGTATATTGTATTGTGGAAATATACATACTTAAGCATTTCCTTAAAGAAATCAGGCATAAGAATTTGTTGAGCGTTGTTTGTTACTGAATTTTCATCTAAGTGTATTTGCTATTTATGGTTGTCTGCAGATCCGTCAAACTATTTGGGGAAATAATGTGCTCCACAGTTAGATGGTTGCTTTCTAGGTCTACTGTTCATGTCTTAGATGCATTCTACCAGGATGTGCTGTTTTTCTAAACAAAAAATAAATGTTTTGTTGGTTGTGCCTGCTGATGCTCTTTAAATGTTGAAGCATTTTTTCTGAATGAATTGAAGTTGACGTGGTTCATTTAAGTCTAGGATTTAGGCATATGCCTAATGTTAAATTTAAAATGGCTTTTAGTATTTGGAAATTCAAAAATTAACTCTTGCTTCAAGATAAATATTATTGGATCTGAATGCATTTTATTTTTATTCTTTGTCTTCCATTTTTCATTTTTAATAATTTTTAATTTTACTTGTTCAGTAAGACAAATTATTCTGCTTAACTTTTTTTTCCTACCACATGACAGGACAATAGAGATCATGCAAGGAACTTGGAAGTAGAAATATGGCATGATATTGCTTATGTATATATCAATCTTTTACGGTGGCATGATGCAGAGGCTTGCCTTTCAAAATCCAAGGCCATCAAACCACTCTCTGCTTCTAGATGTCACGCAATAGGTAAACTCATCTGATTTTTATTTGAGTTTCATGATTTTCCATTTAATTTTTCTCCCGAGATGAAAAGGAAGCTAACAGGTTTCATCACTTGAAAATATAACTTTCAGATGTTGTTTGATATAGAGACCATTGTTTATTTAAAATATTCGTTACATACAGCAGCTGTGCAATATGTTGTTGCATTTAGGTGCCAAGATATTTTGGGAAAGCAAATGAAATAAAACAATGAAATTGATCTAACATACTCCAAATTTGTTGATACTTGATGATGATTACAAACTGCCCTTTCTCTATGTGTATAATTTAATATATTTCACAAAGTACAATGTATAACAGCTTCAAAATTCAAAAGTCATGTAGCATGATATATAGATGAAAGTTTGTTATTTTCAGCACATTAAATCATATCAGATTGTGCTGTTTTAATGAAATTTATAAAATGGAGAATAAGCCTGAAAATTTCCTCTCTTGTTGCTTCTCATTAGTGGTTGTTTTGTTTGTTAAATTTCACAGGCATAATGCACGAAGCAAAGGGTCTTTACAAAGAGGCTCTAAAAGCTTTTGGTGATGCTTTGAACATTGATCCTGGCCATGTCCTTAGCTTAATCTCCACTGCTGTAGTTCTTAAACAATGCAGTGATGAATCAAATCCAGCAGTTAAAAGCTTTCTGATGGATGCACTGCGGCATGATAGATTCAGTGCTCCTGCTTGGTATCATCTTGGCCTTCTTCACAAGGCTGAGGGTACAGCATCAGCATTAGTTGAAGCTGCAGAATGTTTTCAAGCAGCACACTTTCTTGAAGAATCTGCACCTGTTGAGCCTTTCAGATGACTCATTCTATAAGGGTTGATCTACTGGTAGAAGCAAAAGAGCTAGCTTATTTCTTTAGAGATTAACTAGCTAGTAGAGATATATTGATCATGGTGTGGAAGGCTAGTTCATAAGAAGTAATAGTAATAAACAAAAGAAAAAAAAGATAGCAAACTCTACAAGCAGTTTTGTGATGCAATGATTCACGCTTGGTGTATTCATGTATAATTTTCATGTCTTCTTCAGAGTAATAAAAGAAAAGGAAAAATAAAAAATAGAGGCTTGTTTCTTGTTTAATAATTAATATTTGATTGAGTTTGATTTTCTGCTTGTAAGCTCCTATTTGAAGCATAATGAATTCTGTGGCTAAACGTGTCACTGTTGCCCTCTACTTAGATTGAGTAGACCAAAGAAGAATAATAATAAAAAGAAAAAAACTTTTGGACATAGCATATTTAGACATTGTTATTTTTTTAATTATTATATCCAAATGATTTATTTGTACATTATTATTATTTAGTATTCGTTAAGTATATTCATAGATAGGTTGAATTTATTTAAACTGCACATGAATCCCTGTTTAGCCACGGAAATAGGAGGTTGTGCGGTTTCTACTCCAAAGCTGTTTGCCTTTTCGATATTTGATAATTCATTTTTATAAGTACTACCTTAACACAATAATTATGAATATTAAAAATTATTTTTAATTGTTTGATTCTAAGTATCCAAAGTAAGAAGTTTAATATCCTTATACCAAGACCATTTATATTTGTAGGATGAAAATTTACTGTCCTTGTTTCCTGATGATAAGGTACATAAGAGTTAAATAAATTTATAAAAAAAAATTAAGTATCATTTATTAAATGACATAATATTTTTTTATGGGTGGAAACAGGATTTTTAATATAAAATCATAATTATCTAATAAAGTTTTAACTGATTTCCTCTATTGTCTTTTTTTTCATACATCACTTTCAAAAGAAAAATGTATTGTGAGAGAAAGAAAACCGAGGCAGAAAACAATTCACATGAGTATGACATGCATGATAAGTCAATAAATTATTCTCCTAGAAAAATTATAATTGGAATATATCACACGCAAGGATTTGGCTACTATTACAACATAAACGCCTTTTTTGCTGAAGGTTATGCTTATTTGGATGGGAAATGAAACAAAGAGAGAAGAAATAAGTAAAATGGAAAAGAATCAAATTAAGTAATGCCACGGAAATATGTCCTAAAGCTCAACACCAATAGTTAAAGTGGATGTTTATTTCATATTGAAAAATTGATTTTAAATAAATTTGGTTTTACGTTAAAAAAAATTAGAATTAATATGTGTTGAAATAATTTAGAATAACTTTTGCATTTTGATTAAGAATTCTATATTAGATTATATTAGATTTTATTCTGATTTACTTTTATAATAAAAATATCTATAAAACTATCCAAACATGCACAAAGGGTGTCATGTCTTTATCTGCTTTGCATCGAATTCACCTAGCCGATAAGCTCAATAATAATTTTTTTTTGAAAATGTAAAAAATACAAAATAATGAAAACCTGAAATGATTAAAAAAAAGATAAAAACTGAAAACATTTAAAATAAGATGAATGAAAAATATAAGAAAACATACATGAATTATTGAAATAGTAAAATTTAAAAGAAAACTTCATCTACATCACTCAAACATCAAATAAAGCATAAAAAATTATATCCCAAACCTTTTGCAGAAATAAATTATAAAATATTCACATACTAAGAAAGATGTCATTATATATTAAATAATAAATTATAATTATTCAAATAATCCTAACTATGCATCACATAATCTTAAGAAAACAAAAAATAAAACCATACAAATTTAAATAATATTTTAAAATTAATTAATCCATGGATTGGGTTGTTAAATTTTATATCAAATACATTTACACTATGGGTTAAACATATTGCATTTAATTGGGTAGACTTTTTACATAATTCACTTACAATGTGTTTCTTTCTGTATTAAATATGCAGTTTTTCACGTGTAAATAGGATGAGAATTAGGGCGGGTATAAAATTTTAATCCTCGTCTTTATTATTGTATTTTTTGTGTTGGGTATCTACAGGTGTCCGTTATATTATTTTTTGAGTTTAATAAAAGACTTTTACACACTGATGTTCAATAATATTTTTTTTTATTTATGTGACTCTTAAAATACTAATTAGTAAAGTCAAACAAACTTAACAATGAATGAAGGTTGTGATTGAATGTTATTATAAAAGTCTTTACTCTGACCGTGTATACAAATTAAACTCTTATTTTTTATAATCTATATTTAAATTTACTTATAATTTATTAAATAAATATATGTTATTTATTAATTATTAAATAAATTATATGTTAAGTTATTAATTTATATCTTATTTTTAATAGTTGACAGGGGTATAAATTTATATACAAACATGTGAGATTTTGTTATTATATATAAAACATAGAAGCAGAACAGATGCGGAGATGAGGTGACAACTAACAAAATCATATTCGTCCTCATCTTTGGTTATCTTAAGTGGGATCAATAACATGAGTTTTTTTTTATCAACATTGAGATAAGGATGGAAGGATACCACATATCAGTATGATTGTTGTCCCTATGTGTAAAAACATACATAATTACTTAAGCATATTTTATAGATCGGAATAAATATCAAATATACATGTTTTTAAAATGTGAAACATAAATCCAAATACACACTTAGTGTATAAATTACAACTACATGTAACTTTATCCAAGCACATTTAGACTACAAGTTTAACAAATTGTTGATAGAGCTAATTTTATATACTCACTTAGACTACAAGTTAAACAAATTGTCTATACCTAACTTCAAATACTCACTTCTATCTATATAACCGTTTTTCTCATAAAATAATATTTTCCAGCATTTCTAATTATCCAATATATACGCTAAACTTATTTTATCCACTTCTCATTTTTATGAAAAAAGACGAATATCTTTTATTCTCATGGAAGTTTTGTTTTAAAAAAAAACTTGTTGTTTTCACTTTATTCTATTCTATATTTTATTTATTTAATAAACTAAAATTATTTTTAAAAATATTCCAAAAGAAAAAAAAATTATATTTAATAAAAAATAACATTTCTAAATATAGTGTTCTTAATTTAAAGCGCGAAACTACACAAAGTAATAAAACAATTCATGTAACAATTTTCATAGATTGCTATTTTATAAAAAAAAATTTCATTTATCTTTATAAAAAATATTTTCATATCAATTAGAATTTATTTTTTAACATATATTTTAAATTTAATTAGTATACATTAAAAATATAAAAAACTTTGACTTTTATATTGATGTTAAATTATATTTTTTTATTAATATAATTTTTAAAGTATTAATTGATAAAATTAATAAATTTATTATAAATTAAGAATTTTTATTGAATATTAATGTATACATATTAAACTCTTATATTTTTACATATTTTTCTCTAATGTAACACTACTAAATTTTTTATAAAAATAAAAATTGAATGTTTAAATAATAACAAAAAAGAGTAATTTTATTGCAGAGCTGATTGTGCCGTTGCTCTTATAATAAGAAAAGGAAAAAGAAGAGAGAGAAAGAGAGAGACAGAGTACAAAACAAGGGCAGACAGCGTATTAATACGTTGTACTAAATACTCCTTGTCTCCCCTGTTCTTCGGTTTCACTTTTTTTGAAAAAGTGTCTACACAACAGAGAGAGAGAGAGAGAGCTTCTCTGCTTCACTTTCTCCAGAGACATGGAGGGTGCTAACTGGAAGGTAACAGACCAAGAAGCAGGGCCTTCCTCTTCTTCTTCTGGAATTGCTCCAAGTAAGCAACAAAACCCACACAGGAAGGAGGTTGAAGAAGAAGAAGAAACTGAGGAGGAGGAAGAAGAAGACGTTGATCATCATAAAAATAGCACCTTTGTTCCTGGGCCTCTCCTTTCTCTTAAGGATCAGATCGAACGGGACAAGGTTTTCCGATTCTCTCCCCCCATTTACTTTTCAAATCATGGGTTTGTAGCAAGTTTCATTTTTTTTTTTATTTTTTTGCTTAATGGGTTGTTTGTTTTCACTACATGAATTCTGTTGAAAACTCTCTCAGGTTAAAGTAGTTAGAAAATGCTTGACAGTTGACATGATGAATGTTAAATGGTTCAACTAATTGGAAATATTTGCAAAATGGTTTTAGATCATTAGTGTTTTATTTTTCTTGACAGGAATTGTTTTTAATTTGTAATAACTTTTCATTTGTTCTCTGAATAAACACTGCATAGGATTAGTTTTTTACCTGATGCATAGGCTATACAAGTGCTTTCTTACATCATTGATTAAGAACATGAGTTTTTGTTGTGATTGTGTTACTTGAACGTTGGTTGTGCTGTGCAGGAGGATGAGAGCCTTAGGAGGTGGAAAGAGAAGCTGTTGGGTTGCTTGGAAAGTGATTTAGACGGTGTGTTAAAGGAGTTTGCTTATTATCCTTGTTTAGCCTTTGCAACACTTTTTCTTTGTCATGTTTAAGTTTTTCCTCGTAATGTAGGTCAAATAGATCCTGAAGTGAAATTCCACTCCATTGGAATAATCTCTGAGGATTTTGGTGAAGTAATTACTCCTTTAAATGTGGATGGAAGCCCAAATGGTCATATTCTGTTCACTCTCAGGGAGGGCTCTCATTATCAGCTTAAGCTAAAATTTAGTGTTCTGCACAACATTGTGTCTGGTTTGACATACTGCAACACTGTGTGGAAAGGAGGGCTCCAAGGTAACTGTTGATACTTTTCTTACATGGTTTAAAAATTGTGGTTTGCAAAACAATATTGTGGTTGTTTAGGTTTCTGCAACTGCATATGTGGGGCTGCATTTTTCCTCAATATTATTGATCAAACAAAAGTACAACCACAATTTCTCTGCTATTTAACTTGCTAGATATTCTTGGGTTTTTAGGATTATTATTATTATTATTGTTATCTACTGACTTTTAAAATCCAATAATCCATAGGTTTAAAACATTAATGTCCTTGACACTGCAAACCTGTCTCTTTAACATTTTGGATAATGTAAAATAGTTATCATACAACATTCACTTGGATAAATTTATCAGTTTAAATATGGAACTTCAATGCCATACTATACAATTCTGGAGCAAATGTTTAATGCAACGTGCTTTTGTGAGTTGTGATGAGTTTGAGAAACAATTGAAAGTATTATGATGATTTGATTTATTTGTCAAGTAAGGTTGACAAATGTTTGTGATCATTGAAGTCCTTCTTCATTGTACTTGTGGGAATGGTTAATGCTGTATGTTAGATCTTCCTCTTCTCTGGGAGATATTGATATGTTCATAAGTCAAAATAGAAAATAAAGTGTTAAAACTTAAAACTGTTTAATTCTTAGTAGTTGTCAAATACTCAAATAATAGCTTTTTAAAGAAAAATCTCGAGGGAGGGAGTTAACTTACTCTTAATTTTAATTACCTAGCTTATTTATTGGCACTTAGATTTTGTTAATTTGCACTGCTGCCTCTCTGTGTTTATTGGTAGTGTGATTGTACAGAAACGCGTCTTTTTTTGACATTAGTTAATGAGAAAAATGCTTATGCACAATGTAAAAAAGTTTTACATAATTAAATCACAACCCACCATTTATGACTTTTAAAATATTGATTAATAAAGTCAACAAATTTATCATACATGAAGAGTTGTATTGAATTACAGTGTAAAACTCACTGCATGAGCATTAAACTTTTAGTTAATTGATAATGATCTCTTCTTCATGCACTACATTGAGAATTCTTTTTTGGGCATTTCAGTTGACCAGAGCAAAGGAATGATGGGTACCTTTGCTCCCCAAAAAGAACCATATATACATGCCCTAAAAGAGGATATCACTCCTTCTGGTGTGCTTGCAAGGGGTGTCTACTCTGCCAAGATTAAGGTATGAAAAAAAAATACACGTTTTGGCATGTATGTTTTACTTTATATTTTGTAGTTAATTTACTGCGGCTTTGGCCTCTTGATTGAAATAATATTCAAGTTAACAACACATTTTGCTTCAGTGTCTTGATTTGAAACTTGAAAGGCAAATATGAAGTTACTGATCTGCATAGTTTTATTAACCAATATTTGATATGTACATCTTAAACTTATATATTTGATCTGCAACTTGAGGAATGTTGTCATAAGTCATAACCTGAAAATAATGATCCATTTTTCTTATGCTTTCATTCCCCTTTGAGACTTTAACTTGTACCTGTTTGTCTCATATCATGTTTAGTTTAGATGGCCTGAATACAGCTTCTTACCTGGCTCTGTTTAGTGCTTCAAATTTGAAACTAATATCTTACAGTGAAGATGTTGCACTCATCTACGGTTCTCCTAGCTTGTTTGTTACACCATCTATTGTGTGTGTGTAAGTCGCACAAGTATGTACATAAACTTGACACTCCTTGTTTGCTATGTTACAGTTTGAAGATGATGACAAAAGGTGTCACATGGAACTCAAATATTCATTAGAGATAAAGAAGAGGTAGTTCAGTTTTATGGCACCATGTATTCATTCACCATGCGTCCTTTTTTATAATTTTGAAACTTTGTTAATTATGATATTCAGTACTTTCTCATTTTAGTGTTGTGAGTTGTGCCTAGATTGTTTGTAATTACTTGCTAATCATACAAAGTGGTTGTTCTGCCGCGGTTGGCAAGTCATGTTCAAAGCCATATAACATATGTACACAAACAATCCACAGTTTTTCAAAGCGCTAAAGAAATTCAAAATTCAGCATTTGTAATTTGTATCGCCTGGTATTGTGGATAATTTGAAAAGTACTTGCATCTTGAATCTGAACCATAAAAATTAATTGATTTATGACTATAAAGAAAGCTATAATATGAATACATGGTTGAGGTCCTTTGAACATTATAACCAACACATAAGTTTCTTTGTGAAACACAGATGATGTGGTTCCCTAATTGTTGATCAAAACATGATTATTGAGGTCCCACTAAGTTTGTTTCTTGTTGCGAGAAAAGAAAGTGTAAGGAAAGAAAAGAAAAAAGAAAAAAAATAGAGTAGAAATTGAAGTTGTTTGGATACATAGAAAAAATAGAGTAGAAATTGAAGTTGTTTGGATACATGGAAAGTAAAGTGAAAAAGATGAAAAATTACAAAATTATCTATATATTTTTATGTTTTCTTTTTTATAAATAATGAAAAACACAAAAGTTTCTTTGTGAACTATAGAGGATGTGTTTCTCTAATTGTTGATCAAAACATGATTGAGATCCTACTAAGTTTGTTTTTGGTTGTCAAGAAAGTAAAAAAAAGAAAATGTGAGGAAAAAAAAAAAGAAAAAAAAAAGAAAAAAAAAGAGAAAAAAATAAAATGAAAATTGAAGTTGTTTAGTTATATGGAAAGTGAAGTGAAAAAGAAAAAAAATTACAAAATTATCTATATATTTATGATTTTTTTTATAAACTAAGATTAATTTTGAAAGGGCGATTATTTTGCACTTTTTTTTTTTTATGAATAAAAAATTAAATATGTAAAATTCACCAAATTGATGATATTTATTTTTATTTTTTTATTATCGAATTAGAGAAATTAGAATATACATATGTTTTTTGCCGCCCAACATAGGATAATCGATTGCAAGATAAACCATAGGCTTCAAAGGTAGCATGAAAAAGAAACATCACCATAGCAAGTTTGACTGTTGACAGAAAACGGTGCAAGTGCAAGATCAAGTATTGGTTGGATAATTGATTGAAACGAATCAATGTTTTGACTAGAGAAAAAGATGTTTACCTAAAAAAGATGATACTCATGATTTCAAGCTTTATCACTAATCTTGCAACAATTATATGAACTTATGGGAACCTGTGAAACGGGCCAACCCGGCCAGAAAAAGGCAAATTCGGATTGGACCACTTAAACTAAAAGAAAAAGTACTCAATTTGATTTTTGTTGAAGATCACTTCACCTGATTCGGTTGTCTAAAAATAATTGACGAATAATCTCAATTAAAAATTTGCAAGTTAAGATATGGACTTATAAAAATATATAGGGACAATTTGGTTATTTTAAAAAGTATGAAGGTGTGGAGAAAAATATAATTTTGAATTACGTTTTGTCAAATAATTACAAGTTAAGATTTATTATTTGTTTTGTTACCTTATTATATGTGAATTTAGATAAAATTTATGTTTGCTTAATGTTATGGCGGTTATTGATCCATTTTTTTCATACTATGCTTTTTATGTGTATATGATACTAACATATTATCTTTGTAGATAAGAAAAGTGAAGTTTTGGTTAGAGAATATATAGGTGCCGAGAGATGAGGATTGAAGTTGTTCCTTAAGTGTGGATCCATTTTATTTTCTTTTTAAAACGCAAGTATAAGAATAAGGATGATATATCTTACTCAAACCTTATCCTTTCTCATCTCTAATTGGACTTATTCTTATGGAGTAAACACTTGTTTGTAAAATAGCCAACCAAAGTGAAAAATGTAAAAAGTTTTATTGCATTTTATCAATTATTCATTTGGATAAATATTATTTTACACATTTTTATTCTTTTTTTTTAACACTTAGATCCTAACCACTCATCAATCCTCGTTCGACCATTGCTGTTTCCTAATAAAAAATTTGTAACAATGATTCTAAAGTAAGTATAATAAAAAAGGTATAAATGAAATTAATTAGTATGAGAAAAAAAATGATTCTATTTGCTTTAGAACTTTGGTTGTGACATTCACTTATCAATTTAAAGGTATAAAAAGTTTGTGGGAATAATGTTTTGTCAAGAATATAAAGATTCTTTTCAAATGTTCAAAGCACTTCAATGGTAAAGCTTTTTGCAGGTAGTCATTTCTCTGGGTAAGAATTGACTTTCGAAAACAATCATGTAAAGATTCCTTAGATATCCCTACTTTGGAAAATGATACCTTCGGTTTATCCGAATTTTTCTTAACAGAAACGATAAAAAAAAGAAAGAAAGAAAGATTTACACGTATTTATTTCATGCACCATAACCCACAAATATAAAGTCATTCGTGGAAATATAAGGTAGTTGGTTAAGAAAAACAAAGAAAGATCAAAGGTTAACATTAACTTAGAGGAGTCGGATATGTGTTACACCAGATTTTTCCTTTTAAGGTTCTACCCAACACCACTTATAAATAATTAAACAATAAAATACAAGATTAGATGTAAATAAAATAAGCTACAAAGTTAAGCAAAATGCATGAAGTTGTTATAAAAATATAAGAAGTGATTGTTTTCACTTTATCTTAACATCTTTATAATTACTTGAATCAATCATAAGATATTGTCTTGATCTACTCTAAGTCTGGTTAAAAAGTTCACGTGTTAAGATATATACTTTGTATGCTCAGAAACACCCTTGAAAAGGGGATTGAGATTCTCCAAACGGAGTCGAGCATAATACATGCTGTGAGAAAGAATTTAAGATTTATATTTTGGGTGAAATTGTCCATACTTTTTACATTATCTTTTAACTCCTATAGAAAAAAAAAAAAAAACAAATAAAACAAGGGACAGAAAAAGACCCAGCTGGCTATAAGGCAGCACGCAGGTTTCGTGGATTCATGCAAAGTCAACAAGAGACACATTGGTGAGAATATCAATGAAGGGATGAAAATCAAACACATTAATGTAGTGCTTAACGACGATAACAAGGACAAAGCCCTAAACCAGGTACAGATTTTCAATTGGAAACACCGAAACCTTAATTATCAAACCACAACAAAATATGTATAAAAAAAAAAAAATAAAACCACAACAAAACAAATCAACTATCTCTTATATAATATATATCATAGAATTAATCATTGGAAAATCGTTTCAATTAGTTTTGCATGGCAATGGAATCTTCGTCGACGCCTCCTACTAAGTTCCGGTTCAGAGACGAACCGCGACCGGAATCTCAGAACTCATCGGAGCTGAGCTCCGACGTCGTTTCTGCCGCGTCACCGTCCACCGGTGATCCTGATGCCGACCTTGAAATTCAATCCATGACCGCCAGAGTACTTTCTTCATTTTCCAACTCTCTCTCTATCTTCATATTATTTACCAAAATTAGTGTTCCTTTAATTATCCAACAACATGGGAAAAAAGAAAGAAATAAAACACTAATTGTAAGAAAGGTATAATAAAATGGTGATTGGTTAAGGGTTAATGGCAGGGCATCAAACACCTGTGTGATGAACTTCAGGAGCTAAAGGAAGCAGCAAATGAAGATTTACAGAAAAACATCTTTAGCAAATATTCCACCTTCCTTAGGTGATCAAATCTCCAACTTTTTTTTTTCAATATACATTATTTAGTGTCCACAGAGAGATTTTTCATAATTCATTATTATAATTTCTCTCCGGATTCTGTGATTGATAGTAAAAGGTTGCTTGTGTTAAAAAAAAAAATTATGGATATTAATTAATGATGTCTGATTTAGATAGTCATAATCAATGAAAAACTTGTTAGTTTTTTTATTTAAAACATAGTTTTATTAATTCAAAGTGTGCAAAATTTGAATTTCAATTTTTTTTATATATAGGATCTTCTTGGAGTATTAATATTAATTGAATTCCCAAACAAACTAATTACTTCTCAATTTTATTTTTTTTACATTTTCTTTATACTTTGTGGTAAGAGATTTTTTTTACTCTCGCTTAGCTATTTCTTATTTAAGCCTAGTTGTTGATGGGAAGAACTTAGGGATAAAGCTTTTTGACTTCTTAATCCACTTTTAGATATTGAAAGCGATCAAAACTCTAAAACCATACAAAATTACAGAAATCATGATTTCATGATTAACTCTTTTATGATGGTGATGATATAACTTGTGTGTTTTTTTTATAGACAAATATTAGTTGTTATATGTTGGTCTTGTTAATGGAGAATTTGAACCCATGTCTGCTTCACCATCTACTTTTCTACAACCCCAACCTTATAACTTTTTTAACTCATGTATGTATACAGGGAGTCAATAGGGTTTGTAAAAGAAATGAGAGAATGAATTAGGAGTAGAACAAGGTTTTTGCAAAATTAAAGAGACCAAGTGCTTTCTTCCTTTTTTTTTTTTATTTAACATTTTATCATGTGAGAGTGTTAAAAAAATTGATGTGAAATGATATTTTTTATTTCGTAAGGAATTTCTATCAAGAAAGGAAAGTAAAGAAATAAGAAAACATGCTATTTTCATCCTAAATTAAGCACCTATAATTCTTGAAAAAACAAACTTAAATCGCGCTGATAATTCCTAAAGAAAATGTTCATTCCATATAGCATTTTTTGGTAATATTCTACATCGATATTTATAGACCTCCTTTACACCAGTGTTAAGTTATGTAAGAAATAAAGTGAATTGTGTAAATTATTGACGTAGAGCAACAAGGATATATAGTTTATGTTAAATAGTTTTTAGACCCTTGCAAGGATGCCACTGCAAAACTGGATTGCTTATTATTCTTGAGATGGTTGAATTGCATATAATTTATGTTATGCTCTCTTGCATGTGTAGAATACTAGAGGAAGTGATAGGAGTGGAAAATGAGCTTGTGCAACTGGAAAACCATTTCGTATCTCATAAAAGGCAAGTAAAGGATCTTATAGATAGAATATATCCAAAGATATTGTCCATAGACATATCCTTCGAAGATCATATAAATGTTGTCCCAACTTCCTCCAGCGAATTGGAAGCTCAAATTAATGAATCTTTAGAGAAAGTGGATATTCTTATATCAGAAAACAAGATAGATGAAGCCCTGAACCTTCTAGAATCTGCAGATGAACATTATGAAAGTTTTCAAATGCAAGATTGTTCCCATAGGCAGACAATGCTATATGAATCTGCAATTTTTGAGAAAAAGTCCATGCTTATACAACAATTGATACAAATAGCTGAAAATAAAAGAACAGCTGGACCAGAACTTCAAAGGGCACTAGCTAGACTTTGCAGACTTGGTGATAGTCAACTTGCTATTAATTTGTTGCTTAAACATTACCATTTGCGTATTGCTACTGGAACAGATAATTTGCAGTGGGCAAAATCATCTTCAAGTGAGATATACATCAGGGAACTTGCAAGATTTGTGTTTTCAATGATTTCACAAGCGGCAAGGAGCTTTGTGATGCTATGTGGAGAAACTTCTCCTTATCCATCAGAATTCATGCTGTGGGCTCGTGAAGAAATAAAGCTATTCATAATTTGTTTTGATAAATACATTAAAAGCACTTCAGCAATAAGTGGAGGATTGTCCTCTGCCATAAAAGCTGTCAAGTTTGCTGTCATGTATTGTTCTTTGTTAGAAAATCAGCAATTGGTGCTGCGGCCATTCTTAGTGAAGCATCTCTGCCCCTGCATGGAAGAGGTTTTAAATACACATATAAACCATTTTAAGAAAGTGATTGCTATTTTCTCAGCAAGCGATCCTTGGATTTTAGAGAAGTATCTTGTGTCTGGAGTGTTTGTTGGGGCTGGATCTTCAACTTTAGCTGTCGGGGAACAACATGATTATTGCTTGCTAACTACCAGTGGCCGGAAGGTTCTGACATTATTGCAGGTTTGTTCTATGTGTTATCTGATTGCTCTATAATGTAAATTGCAAGAGATGGCTAGGTGAACTTTAATGCTTCTAGTGCTAGAAATCCTATCCAATACATTGGTGGTCAACACCTACCTTAGCCTGTAAACTTTAGAACTTTTTTCAACATAAAATATATCTAACCGAACTCCACAATTTTGGTAGTTATTTTGTTAACAATGGCAAGACCTCTTCACTTAGATTTGCGTAACAATAACCTAAAAAGACTCAAAATCATCTTTAGCCCATAAAAATGATGACATTATAATTCAGTGTTTATCTCATCCACTCCCACGAAAACCAAAAGCACCCGTGTGGTTTTTACAGAGTTTGATATCGTAATATAATTGTATAAATTATAGATAGCTTATCATTTACCCTCCTTTTTTTTTGGCTTGCATTTTAAGGACAAGAATTGCGTGAAAAAGATAGTAGCGTTTATTACTATTTCTTTTTAATTTGTAATTGTTTGATTGTAATCAGGCCATCGCGGAAGATATTTCTCCTTTAGTTTCCCTTCAAATGGGAAGTTTAGTCATTAATGGAATTACAAACCTCTTCAGAGAGTATATTGTCATACTTGAAAGAGCCCTTACTTATGAAACAAGTTCAACAGAACAAGTTAGTCCAAGAATAAATTTAGCTGAGTCACTACCACAGCAGGTTTCTATTTTGGCCAATTTATCATCATTAGTGCAGTTTCTCTCTATCATGGTAAAAAATATCTTTAGAAGCAGCGATCACATAGATTTGCAAGTTTTGGAAAACCATTCAAGTGTTAATCATAAGCAAGGACTTCATGATTTCCTATTTTTTATTGAAGACAGTTCCAATAAGTTGAGAAACGTGTTCAACCAGCAATTAATTCTCAGAGTATTGTCTACTTACCACAGGCATGAGATATTTTCAGCTAGTCATTGCAGTGACCAGTTTGATGCCAACACCATCCACAATCCAATGCCCTCTGGTATCTTTCAGGTATTATTTTTTTTTAAAAAAACACTTAAAGGCTATTAATTATGAAGATATATGAACACAATAGATTGAGACTGGGTCGTTGAAAGGCTTCTTAAGTTTTTATCTTACTTTGCAGCACTTCTAAATTTTTGAAATTGTCACAGAAAAAGCTACAATAACTAGAGAAAAAAGGTGTAGATAGATATGGATAAATAGTTCCTATCTACCTTTGCATCCCGATAAGCTTGCAAGATTTATACTTCGATTTAATTTGTTGTCACTGTTCTGGACAGGTTTTATTTCTAGAATTGAGGAAAATAGAACAACTTGAGGAAGAAAATGTGTTTGAAGTGAATTGGTTGATGGGACTACTGAGAGAGCTAATGGAGTCTATGTTTATTTGGGTTTCCAACAACAAAGAAATCCTCGCAACTACAGAAAAGAATGTGAGCTCCCAAACTGATGAAGCCAAACAGGTTTTTACTTCTGTCCCTTCTATCTATTCTTTTAGGTCTATGCTTTCAATTATGTACTAATTTATGTATCTATATCTTTCCCCTGGTTTATAGGCATATTATGTGGAAGCTATTAAAAATCATATAAAAGTGTACATTTCTTAAAGGGGAGGACAAGCATATATATATATATATATATATATATATATATATATATATATATATATATATATATATATATATATATGTTTGTCCTCCCCTTTGCTTTTGTGGGATAGTTGTAGATATAATGCTGCTATTTCCATTGACTGCAAAATCCTTGAGGTAGTTCTTATATGGCTAATTATTTTAATGTACATGGATACCCTTAAATTCTTTGTAAAACAATTCTAGAAGCAGTTGACTTCTCAGTTGATAACTTTTGGTTTAGTAGATATGCTAAACTTTTTAAGAAAGATTTGATCTAGTTCAAGTCTGTTGTCTTCACAAGCAAGTGTGTTCAATTTTGAATGGTGAAAATTCTTGATAATCTCCAGTAGGTATCCCATCATTGACACTACAATATTGCCCAAATACAAATCCATTTATAAGACTATATTGTTGATTGGCAGTTTGGTACGAGGTTAGGAACCATGACAAGGCGATTATTATCATGATTTTTCACCATATAAAGTGATTCTCATCTATTTTCTGTTTTTCATTGAGTAGTTTGTTTTGGACGTGCAATTCTTGGTGGAAATCGGAATGTATGGAGGATATTTCTCCAACGATCCTTTGCTCCTTCTCACTCTCATGAAATCATCCTTCAATTCAGCTGGACTAGACCCTTTCAAGTAATGAATGCATTCTCATTTACAACTCTTCAGAAGTTTGAGTTATTTATTAATTATTATTTATAGCTTTGCAAACTCAAAACTATCTAACACACATACCACATATTTCTTGAACAAAATGAACATACACAACCACAGTCCTTGTAAGTTCTCTTGCATGATTACATTTGCATCAAGCCTTGTTTCATCCAAATTCGTCCTATATGTTCCATTCTTTTTCTCTCTTTTGTTCTTCGTAAAGAAACTCTTTCATGATCATCTAGTTTTAATCATTCTCATCTCCTCTATAATAGTTATTAAGTGTTTTATGTTCTGTAATAGATATTAAACAACAGTAAGAGAGGTTGTCAACATGTCATGGTATTAAAAGCAATCAAAGTTTTAAAAAATAGTCAAGAGGAGATATCTCCTGATGTTGTTCTGGTCTTCTGTTTTAGAGATGTAGATGATGATGATTGGGCTATAGATGCTGCTACTAAAACAATTCAAAAGCTGTTGGAGATTGAGAAAACAAGTTTGCATCCAAAGGAGCCTGTAGTTACCATCAAAGAGGAGTCACGTGAGCATGAGAACCAAATCAACCAATCTGCGTATGGATGTAATTTTTCTGAGGAAGATGATACAAATTTTTCAGAGAATAACCAAGTGGATACATTGGATGCAGAGAAAAATGTTGTCAAACAGGAATTAGAAGTTGCAAAAATGGCTTCACTAGACATAGTATCTAGCACTGGAGAGGGACCATTAATGAAGAGAGATTACATTGACACAGACGCTTCAAATATAAGACCACCTTCTCTCATGACTTTGCAATTAGAGGATATCGGTGTTAAAGAGCCAACAGATACAAAACATAATGAATTCACTCCAACATCTTCAGAGGGTGAGGTAGAAGTAAATTGTGAGGAAACTAAATCAAATTCAGATGAATGATCCACTTTTATATAATTTCTTAATGCACAATTTTAAAAATTTAGACTTTCGTTTAAGAAACTTATTTGAATGCCTTACAATAACAAATCAGGAGGACTAATGTAAAGGGCAGGGTTTAGCACAACCCCTGTGCCAAAGTCTCTTCACCAAAATGATCACAGTCAAATGAAAAATATGACTAACATATAATAATACTTATTTTCGTAAACAGCAAAAGTATAGATATTCATAAAAAAAAAAAAAAAAAGATTTCTTGAAAGTGCTGGTGAGAAAAATTAAATTAGTTAACCAGTGAGATTGCAAACATATTTATTGAAAAATAAAATAACTAAGAATCCATTCAAGATGATTTCTTGTTTATAGTTTTGAAATTTATAAAACTAAAATTAGTTTTGATTTTATTTTTTAAAAACAACATTATTTTGGTTTTATTTTCAAATTTAAAACATTCTTGTCCAATTTTAACCTAGTAGAATCTTTCCTCCATATAGAACGAAGATCGACAATTAGTAAGAGGTGGTGATTGGTAATCGGAAGGGCAATTGATAACCAACGGTCGGAGGTGATGACTGATAATCGGTGGTTTAAGATGATACCCGATGACTGATGGTAGGAGGTGGCAATTGCCTAATTTTGTTAATAATTAAGGAACCTACGTATAAAGAACATGAAAATTCAAAGACCCAGAAACCTTTAGAAATATTTCGAAGACTTTGATGTTTCTAAAAATATTTTAAGAACTTGGATGCACCAACTCGTATGAGTGAGATGGAGTGCTTGCAATTAATTATGATGCACTTGCCTAACGAAGATCATTAGTAACGATGTGGTCTATATACAAACGACATACAAGTTCAAGGGAGATATATTGAGAGGTTTAGATAAAAAACAAATATTGTAGATTAGAGGTTTATATACAAATTATTTTCAGTATTTTAATATTTAAAAACTAAAAAATTCATTTGGTTACTGTTTTATTAAAACAGTTTTCGAAAACAGTTCTAATAAAAAACGGAAATAGCTATAAGTAGTTTTACTTCTCAATTTTTTTATTTTTGTTTTGAAAACTCAATATAATGAGAATGTGTTGTTTTTTGCTTTTTATTAATGATATTTGCGTAAAAGTTTTTTCATTTTTATATTTTCAAGACCGTTTTCAAATACTCCTTACTAAACAAGTTTTTTTTTCTTCTCTTTTTTTCAAAAAAAAAGTTTTTGAAAACTTTTTTCAAAAACTAAACAACAAAATAAAATCAATCAAACCCTTTAGATTGTGGAATGTATGTAGTAGATGGGCTTTTAGCTTGTGGATGTTGGGCTCCTCTCCACATCCCTTAGATTTGGTTTGACACCTTTCCTTGATTAGCTTAGGCATGTTGATTACACTATGTAAGTCTTGATTAATTTAGCTTTAAGAGCTAATTAAGTCAAGTTTCAGATTGTCTAAAAGTTCATGCCTAAACTCCCTCTTCCCCTATATATAGCTCCCTTACCTTATGTATTCTTCACACTTGAATTTGGAATTGATATAAAACTCTTTAAAACAAATTTGTTTCTATAGTAAAACGTCATTGGTTTTCTCCCTTCTGAGGAGACTCTTCTAGTTGGGTTATTATCAAGGATTTTCTCAGACCTCTCATTTGTGGCAAATGTTTATTTGGTTTATCTTCTTTTAAGAAGTGACGTCCACTTTCATTCTTTGTCTCTCCATCAACCAAGATTCTTGGTACTTGGAACCTTTGGAGAAAGATAAAGGGAAATGCAAAAATATTTTTGCATCATTTGGTAAGGGTGTGATTGATTTGGTTTTGTTTTTGAATTTTTGAAAAGAGTTCTAAAAAATAATTTTCAAAAACTATTTTCTGGAAGAAGAGGAAAAAAGAACTTGTTTAACAAGTGTAATTAAAAATTATTTTGAAGATGTGAAAATAAATAACTTGTTCATATTTAGAAAAATATCATTAATGAAAAAAAAACACATTCTTATTATATTTTGAGTTTTTAAACAAAACTAAAAAATAAAACTAGTTAATGTTATTTCTGTTTTTTTATTTTTAAAGAATAAAAAAAAAACTAGAACTATTTTTACAAACCGTTTTATGAAAACAGTAATAATGTGCCCCAATAAAAATAATTAAATTATTACTAAAAAAACATTTATTTTTAGGAGAGAAAAATTTATTATTAGGACATAAAGATGTAAATACCACACTTGATTAAGAGTTTGTCGACCACAAAACTGTAATCAAACTGCCTCCAATAAAAAAATCAATAATTAAACAAAAAAATAAAAAAATGTAAATTTAACATCCACCTTTACTAATATCAAAATCAATCCATAGCTAGCATATTATAAATCATGAGTTTTGAAGTAAAAAAGAAAAACAGGACTTTCATCATTAATTGGTACCAATGATATGTGCCCCCAAAAAATCTACTAAAAGCAAATAAAGATATTGATCATAAAATCTTCAAAATACATTCAAAACATTATTACTTGTGTGAAGATGAGATATATTCAACAGTCAACACAAGGGGAAAATTCAAATTAATTTGAATATCTGATTCAATAATTGATCACAACTCGCAAGTTTTGGACTGATTAGCATTTAACATCAGTGGAAAATAAATACCATTGAAGAGATGAAGGCGCAGTTACAACTGCAATGCAAAAGACACGACAAGACAACTTCGTTGGCCCTGTTTTGTAATCGTTAAAGACCAATAATACACGAAAAATAATAATGAATTTCAAATTTCCAATAAATCCCTGTTTAAGAGAAGTTATTAATAAAAAAAAGAAAGAAATAAAGAAGGAAAGTGCAATTTAACAGGGTGGAAATAGCAGTGATAATTGTTTATAACGGTCAGTTTCCACTTTTTCAAATAAAATATAATTTTGGTGAGAGGGAAAAGAAGCTTTCAGGTTTTGTTGACCGTTTCTGTCCCAACCCAACACGCTCTCTCTTCTTCTTTTCCTCTTCTTCTTCGTCTTTCTCGAACACAAATGTATTTGATGCCACTCTCACCCATCACCACCCTACCCTTCTTCCAAACCTTCTTCCTCTGAATGGGTTGCTTCTTTGGTGCTTGTTTTGGTTCCTCCAAACATAGAAAGCACAACAACCATAAGGTTCAAGTAAGACTCTTCAATTCCCACGCTTCAATATCTTTTTTTGGGTTTCTTTTTCAGATAAAAATGTCATCTTTTCTTTCATTGCCATAACCCCTTTTCTTGTTTTTTCTCAGCACCCAATCCGAGCTAAGTTGTTTTTTCTTTTTTTTTTTTCAGAGAAATGGTGGTAGCAACAGCGACAAAGATCAAGCTAGTGTCTCCTTGGTTCAGGATTGCTCCAAAAATGCTATTAACCCTATACCGCAACTCCAGTAAGCAATCCTCGCCCATGATCTTCTATTTCATTGGTTTCATTCTATTTTTTGAAGCTTTTTGTTTGAACAAGTGTTGTTTCTCTACTCTTTTTCTTGTTAATGCAGGGATAAAAGTGAGGAGCAACTAAGTGCAAGTAGCAAAAAGAAAGTGACGTTTGATTCCAATGTGAAAGCTTATGAACCTGTTTTGGCTGATGGAGTTGAAGAGGAGAAAAGTGAGGAAGGTGGAAAGAAGGAAGCTTTGGCTGCACCAAAGTCATCTTACTCTGAAGATAGTTCTGTGACTTCAACGGGGTCTTACCCTCCCAACCATCGGTACCAGAATTGCCGGGACAGTGATGATGAGGAGGAAGAGATTGATTATGGGGAGAGTGATCTTGGTGATGAAAATGATGATGTAATCAGAGAAGAGTGCAATGAATCGGTTGATGACTTTGGAGAAGATGGCATAGTGGCAACTACTGCTGCGGATCATGTGTTTGTTGAAGAGGTTGATGTGAAGTCAATTGGGTCCAACTCTAATGCTAGAGACAGAAGTGTTTATGTTCATCCTGTACTGAATCCAGTGGAGAATCTCACACAGTGGAAGGTTGTTAAGGCCAAAAGAACACCACCCTTAAGGCCTCAGAAAGAGAATGAGTTTGGGGTTGGTGTCAAAGAATCACCTTTCAGCTTGAAATCAGAAAGTGACACATCAAAGAAATTGAACCAGGAGGTTCGTGTTGATGCCAGCTTATCAAATTGGCTGGTCTCACCTGAAACTACACCTGTTAGCAAGGCTGGCTCTATGGCCTCCTTTACTGGTACCCCTGACAGGAGCACCTCACAAGGTTCATATTCTGTGTTGAGTCATGAAGATAGGCCAATTTTAGGTGCATTGACATTGGAAGAGATTAAACAATTTTCGGCTACTTCGTCTCCAAGGAAGTCACCTAGTAGGAGTCCAGATGAGATGCCTATTATTGGCACTGTTGGAACCTACTGGAATACTGCAGGCTCTGCTGAGGATCCTGGTTCTGTCTCCTCCTTTAAAGGAATTCCAAACTCAACAAGCAAGTACAGAGAGGTAAAGATGAGGTGAACTTTTAAGAGAAATTATTACTCATTAGTTGAGGATGAACTCTGATTTGGACATACAATGGTTTGTGTGCGCAGGATAAGAGAGTGAATTGGCACTCAACTCCTTTTGAGACAAGGATAGAGAAAGCTTTGAATAGAGGTTCTGCTTCTGCTTATGTTCCTCGTGTATTTTAGACAAGCTTGCAAATGGTGTGTGGTTTTGGAGAGGCAGTGAATTTGTGCAGGGAATGAATTTTTTTTCTTTTATGAACGTGATAGAGTGTGATGCACTGTAATTTGTATTTGGCTTAACATGTGATGGACGTCGTTGGAAAATTTAAGTCCAGCTTATAACAAATAATAATAATAATGTCTGTGCAGTCTTGCTTAAAGCCTGAAATCATATTTCGTGCTTCCACAATAACAATAAATCCTATCATATCACATCATATAAACACTATTTAGTTTTTAACGGATGAAAATTGCACCATAAATCTAACTATCAAGGATACACAAACTGTGCATATATGCACACGTAAGTCGTAACACAACTGGTGGTCTTTATGGTTTACATAGACCACCCTTTCACTTCCTCATAAGGTAAATACTCCAACAGATTAACCGGGTTCAGTTGAAATGGGAACACATAACACAACTAGTGATCTGTATGCATTCACTATAAGTAAATACTCCAACAGAAGAACCCGGTTCAGATGAAAATGGGAAAAAAATATATACTAGTCTCCATTATACCATCTTAGCATCTTATCCCACATTGTTTTAGTGCAGGACCTGTCTTCTTGGGCAAGAAAATATCAATTCGCACCCAAATCATTGAGAAAACTATGGCTACAAGTATTGACCAGAGGACTACAATGGTAGGGGTTCTGTTTTGCCTTCCCATTAGACCTTTGAGGAAAGGATATAAGTGCACAATGACCCACAAGGAGAAGAAAAGCTTCCCAAAGAAAGGTCCCCATGAGTCATAGCCATTGTTAATGGCATCAGAGATTCCAGCAACAATTCCCAGCATATTTAAGATTACAAGAGTTGTTGGTGGGATGAGTAGAGTAGTCCACTTAAAGAGGTAGAGCTGTCCAAACGCAGTGTCGTTTGCTGATTTTGCTCTCACAGAGAACTTAGTGTGTACTCCAGCAACTTTAAGGAGACCTTGAAATACTGCAAAAAGGTGAGCAGAAACACCCCCAATGACCCAGAATTGCTCATTGCGCCACCAGTCCTGAATGCTAACCCCACTCCAGCGAAGCTCTAGCACACAGGTTAAGATGATGGAGATAAATAAGGCCATTAACCAAATGCTAGCAAGGTTTGACAGCTGCACAAAAGATAACTTTGGTCAGAAGAGACATGAACTAATGCCAATAACATTGTTTTCCTTTCTTCTAAAAGCAATACTCGTGTATTAGTGGTTGATATTCAATTATCCTAGTAATCGCAAGAAAAATACTATTAGTTTCTGACCAAAGTTTTCATTTAATATAACTTCATTACCCTAGTTGTTTAGGGTTTAGGGTTAGGCAAAGTCATTTACAAGTCTTTCTCAAAGTATGGATTGGAGCCAGACACAAGTGATTATTTTATGCATTGTGTATATGGTTAACGAGGAAGCCAAAGTCATACTGTATTCAAGTTAATCAAATGTAAAAATTTTATTATCTGAACCTACTGTGGGAATGATGAACTTTCCAGTCAGAAGACAGATAGCTGGAATAGTACAGTAGATCAGCAGAGGGATTGAAGTCAATGGATAGACAATGGAATTAGTGTAGGCCAATCTTTGCAGCCATTTCAGTTTTCCGCTATAGCCATACCACAAAGGGCAATAGCCACTAAAGATAATCTCAGTGGAACCCAGAGCCCATTGCAGAACTTGGTGTAATCGGTCTGATAGATTTATAGGAGCAGATCCCTTAAAAGCTGCTTTCTTTGGCATGCAGTACACTGATTTCCATCCTCTACAATGCATGTTAAACCCAGTTAAGATTTCTGTGACTGAGCCATAAAACCACCCAATCTGCAGGGGAAAAAAAAATCAAGACAACTTGATTTCTGAGCAGTCATGAAATTCTAAGTAACTGCTTACATATGAGAAATATATGTTTAATTAAAACCAAAATGCATTCTTGATGTGTGTAGGATGCCTTCTATCAACAAAACTAGATTTTGTTTTTCCATTTTAAGGACATTTTTCTGTAAAGAATGCAAAAGGGAAAGAGCTCATTGTAATAACTGATTACCTCTTTTCCCCATTTAGTTTTCTCTTCATAGTCACAGCTTATAACATGAACTGCTTCCTTAATCAATAATCGGGTGTTGGTGCCTTTTGGAAGTCCACCATCTTCCATCAAAGCAGAAGCAATGAAAACCGGTGATTGACCAAATCGTTTCTCTAAACTTTTCAGGGACATGAAGGGTAATTCCTCTTCCTCTTTAAAGTCTTCAAGCTCTTGATCAGTCTCGTCATCATCAGATGTGGACGAACAACAGCTGCAGCATGAAGGCCAGCAGCAACTCTTCATCTTTGGCCTTTCCTCAGAAGGCGGCTTACAGCCATATAATGCCTGCCTATTGAACACGCATCCACTACCAACATACACAGGACCTTGAATCCCATCAAAGCATTTCATGTTGATCTGAGGTAAACAAAGCAAAATTCAAGGAAGGAGTTAAGGATCAGTTAATGAAATTCCAATTTTTATCAGGGTTTAGTAAAATATTCCTTACATCAAAGAAGACAGTGTTGTGATTAGCATATCTGTCATTGCAATCGACGCCATAAAACCTTCGTGGAAATTGGACATAACAGAACTTCTTTCCAAGTTGGGGGTCCATTAAAAAACACATTGCCTCCCTAAGAACCTTGCTATTATTGATGTATTGGTCACAATCCAGATTCAATGCAAAAGGTGCATTGCTAAGCACAGCAGAAACTCGAACCTTTGGAGGAAATACAGTATTGTAAGACGTATAAACAGTTTTTCTTATGTCTTGTACTTATAACTGAATGGAATTAAATTATATGCTAGAAATTTTGGGCTTTAAGCTACTTACCAGAGCATTCATGGCACCAGCTTTACTGTGGTGTTGATAGCTGGGACGTTTTTCCCTTGAAACATACACAAGCCTTGCCAGTTCCTTGCCTTCCTTGTCTAGTGCACCAGCACTTCCTAGACATACCTGCAAAGACAAGTGCATGGTCTTATTTTTAAATTCTTGGTTTGTTGATTTTCAAAAATGTTTTGAAGAAAGATTCATTTTTGAGACTGAATTTCAACTCCTCCCCTAGTTTGAGACTAAATAAAAACTAACATTTTTATCAGCACAAAATCCACATGCACGTCAAACAAGAAGCAAATGAAGAATTACACAAAGAAAAAAAGAAGCTTTAGAACGAAATTGCCTAACCTGAATCATTCCTGGATGATCGTCAATATTGTTCCCAGGCCATGGGTTACCATCTTGCATCACCCACCCCTCTTCTGGCTTTTTCTGAGCCTTCGCAACCAACTCATTAATTTTCACCTTGAATTCTTCATACTCTCTCTGCAAAAGTGAAAAGGAAAATGACTAAAGCTTCACAAGAACAATAGAATGGCATAAAAAAACCCCATCAAAAGCAACTTTCATGGGTTGTCTATGTAGTCCCCACCTTCATGGCCCTGCGATCCTTAACAAATGTAGGATGCACCTTATCTTCCAAGTAATCAAGCTTCTGAGAGAAATAAAACTCAGGTGCCCTTGGCTCAATGTTATACTTGTTACAAAAAGGAACCCATATTCTAGCAAACTCTGCAGTTTCTGACAAGGTATAGAAGAGAAGCATAGAAGCACTGTCATCAGAGACATAGCAGCTAACTTTCTCAACAGGATAATCAACAGACAAGACTGATAGAACCGTGTTTGCAGTTATAATAGGTGGTTCCTTCAAAGGGTCTGCAGTGGTCACAAAGATATCAACTGGGGCTAGAAGGTTTGGCTCCCCTTCATGCTCAAACCTTAAGGACAAACGTTCAAGGTAAGTCTCACGAGTAATAGGGAACCACTTGGGGAGTTGGTCAACTAGCCAAGAAAATGCGAGCCAGATTTCACAGACTATAGAGATTATCCATAAAGCAAGTGCATCATGCACTGGAGTTGTAATGCGCAAGTGGAAGAAGAAAACTAGGATAATGAGACGTGTGATTATGACTATGCGATATGGGTTGATTAGGCTTGAAGCTATTGGAACTTTGCGCCACAATGGTTGCCTTGACTCAGCTAAACTGCAAGGAGCAACACCTCCAAATATTAGTTATGATTGTAGTTGTATTATCTTGTCATCTAGTTTGTCATGTAATGTAATAATGTTTTTCATTTTTACGATAATTACTTTAAAAATTATATTTAGAGGAGTGATATAACATGTTCTCTTATCCACTTTTCTAACATATTTTAGAATAAGATAATATTTATTGAAAATTATAAAATTAAGAAAAAAAATTATGCGTGAATTCATCAAAATTTGTGTTTTTTAACAAATTATAATCAATAATAAGACAATTGTATCTTACTACTTGCTAGCATTTCTTTTATATTTATAATGCTTTCTAACTAACCAAAAGAAAATTAAATTCAAAAGAGAAAAAGTAATTTCATATATATAAATGCTTTTACTTTATAAAATAAAGTAAGATTTCTAAAAGATTTTGATTATGATTAATTCAAAATCATTGTTACCAATATTATTATTATTATTCTTGTTATTGTTCTAATCGGAACTACCATTTTATTGTGACTCTAACATTATATTTATCATAATTAGTTTATTTTTATTCTGGTGGTTGTCTTAAACTCATAATCATTATTTATCATCATTGTCATTTGTGACAAAAATGACAAGCAATCATGTTAATAGTTGGAATAATAGTCATGATCTAGGTGATTATGAAGGATTAACTATAGTTAAAATCTATTAAAAAATTAAGTTTTATTTAATAAATCTTTTAGAAATATATTGATTAAATAAGATTTTAATTTGAGTTTTAAATATTTTAATGCGGATCTTTTATTTTAATCTAACTATTGATATTCAACCTTCTCAGTTTCACGTAAGATACGTCCCTTACCCTAATAGTATATATAAATTTAAGGTAAGATAGATAATTATGGGTTCTTCAATTCATTAATGGTGTACTTGAGTGCAGACAACTTACAGGTAGTCATCTTCTCCTTGGTCATTGCTCATTAAACTTCTCTTCGCTTTCCGTTTCTCTGTCTTGCTGTAGAATGCTTTCTGCGCTTCTAAATCCTCATTAGCAACTACAGAAGAAAACCAACTCATAAAAGTGTGTATAGATTAACAAAATTAGCAACTTAGCATTAGAATTTGTTAATATTTCCAAAGACAAATTAATAGAAAAAGATGTTCACCGCTTCCAACCACAGAGGATGCTTGATCACTATGGTGTTCATTGTAGTCTCCATTTTCCTGCAAAAAGACACAACACAACATCAGCACTTACTACATGCAGTTTGTGATTGAATAAATGCCAAATTACAAATGTACTCCTTCAAATTTAGTAAAATTAAAAATACAATTTTTATTATTTTTTAAACTACACATAATTCCTTATTACTTTTATGTAGTTGTACACTTTTTTTTCAAACAGTACTAAATCTATTAAGTCATGGATTTCATATGTAATAATGTTAAAACTTAATCGATATATATGTAATAATATAAAGAATTTAAACGGTACATGTGTTCAATACCAGACTCAATGACTTAATTAATGGATTCTTAACTGAAAAGTACCAACCAGTACAAGTATATAAAAGTAACAAACTTATCTGTGTTTAAAAAAAATAAAAAATGTATCTATAATTTCACTCAATTTAAGGGGATGGTTTGCTCTTAAATAAATTATATTTGGAGAAGCAAGCAAAGTAAGGTATGAGGAGAATAAGCAAACTCAATACCTCATCCGAGAAACGGAATCCATTTCGGGAGTGAGAGCCAGGGGTTAAGGCTGCACTTGTGGCCATTACAACTAGCTTATAGCGTGGATTGAGGAGAAAGCAAAAAGGGTATCATTATTTTTATAAGAAATGGAAGGTTGAGAGTGATGATGAAGGAGGAAGGATAAGCACCTGAACGTAACCATCAAATTATCAAACACAACACTGAGAGTTGGGAGGTCGCAGAATTGATTTTGAAGTGACAGATGCTTCATTTGTTGGATCATCACTTGCTTTGCTTACTGTGGTACGCTACTTCTGCATTGCATGCCCATGCAACTAGTATGCTTATCTAGCTCAAGTGTCTTCTACCTAACTTAAACTCTACGTTTTTGTTCTACAGAAAGATTCCAAATAAAAAATGTTACATTTACTGCTGATGTTATATTATACACCTAGTTAGTGAGAGAAAGAAAAGGAGAAGAATATATAGGTATGATAAGATTTATGATACAGTAGAATAGGATACCTAGAAAAAAATAAAAAATATTGGTAAAATATAAAAATTAGAGCGGTGTATATGTGTATTATTACTCTTTTAAATAAGACATTTTTATTCTTTATCATTATTTGTGATTGGTGATGTTATAACTAAATTGTTCTTTTAAATAAGAGATTTTTGTTCTTTACCATTTTAATTTTTAAATCATGAAATTATTCATGCTTTCTAATTTTTAAAATTATTAAATTTGTGTTTGGTATTATGTTAACCCTTGATGTTAACTAATATGATAGTGATATGACAATAATTTAATGATATAACATATCTTAATTCTATATTTAAAAGGCATTTTGGATAATTAAAAATAATTTTAATTAATTAAATCATTTTCAAATTATAGAAAAAGAGTCTACCGTGTCATTAAGTTATTACTTGGTTGATGTTTGTCATTTAAATATTTAAAAATTAGCATCAATTCATTAACTTCAATATATAAATTAAATCATTTTAAAAATTAGAGCACAATAACATTATTTAAAAATAGGAAGGAAAAAATATCAAAAATTGAAAAATAAGAGTACAAAATGTAATTAGCTTTATATATATATATGTTTTCTACATTTTTGTAAGAGGGTTATGATACAATACCATTTGCACTTTCTATAATCATCTTCATTCAAGGTTCTTCACTTTAAGAAGATGGAAAATGGAAGGTTAGAAATGGAGGGAGATGAGCTACTTCCCCTTTTGGGAGGAGGATAAGTAAAAAATTATATTGCTTGCTATAAGGGAGATAATCCTTGATAAAAGCTATTAGGAAAAATATTCTTAAAGAGAGAAAATTCAAACACTTAACTAAGAAAGAAATGTTTTCTAAGGAATTTTTTATTCAACCATTTAAGTGTGTCTTTACAAGAAAATAAGGGGAATATATATAGGGACCATTATATAGGTATTTTCATTTATATTTACATTCATTTACTCTTTCTAAAATATAAGTGAATCTAAATATAATTTACTAATTTACTCTTTCTAAAATATAAATGAATTTAAATTATTCAACTCTACATACATTCACTAACTTACACCCATACTTTAATTATAGAAGGAGTAAAATAGTAAGTTACACCCATATAGTTATAAATCATTAATTATCTTGTCCTAAAAAAATAAATGGTGCAAGTTAACTAATTTGTAGTTTTATATATACTATCACTCACTAATTAATTAACATAGTAATTAATCTTATTAAACACTTTCAATTCAAATCAACTCATTTATAATTTTTTTCCAATTTTTTGTACTTAACTTTTAGCTAGTGTTTAAGTTAAAGCCAAACAGTATTTAGTTAAAAATGGTAATTAATCTCTGTAATTTGCTTCTGTAAACACCAAATTTCTCATGTTTTATATATATATACAAACAAAACAAAGTACACAAGCAGGTGCATGGGTAATTCATCTATGTCTGTCTGTTGTTCTGTTAGTTCACAACATAATAATTCTAAAAACAAAACACAAACTCAGTATCTTACTAGATGATGAAATATTGGGTACGTCATCTGTAACTAGGTTGGGAAACACACTGTGCAGATTTTTTTGGTAAAGTAAAATTGTCTTTTTACATTGCATCTATATATGTTGATTGTTGATTGTTGATCCCATAGTACTAGATTTTCTGTGAAGTAGAAAGCTGATGTGTATATTATTTTCTAATTTTTGTGTTAATTTACTTATTTCTTGATGGGAGCGTATTACTTATTTCTCGATGCAAGAGATTTGCAATATAAAGGATAAGCATGCTTTTTTTTGAGAAAATTCTTTGCATTTGCACCTATTTTGTTGCCTTATAAACGTCAATTTTTAAGTTGGCACATCACAATTTTGGCATCTTTTATTCTTAACTTATTTGCTATGAACAAAAGGAGGTGAACTAACGTCCTTTTCAAAATCTTTAAATAACTTTTGCTCACTTTCCAGTGAAAATTCCGTTCAGCTTGTAATTCGGATAAAAGTATAAAACATAAAACTTACTTCCCTGCTAATTAACCAAATTTAATTACTTTTTGATTGTTTTATTTTATAAGCGTAATAAATATTTTATTAACAGCAAAATAATATATTAAACTGTTTGAGGTAAATTTGTTTCATGGATTAAAATTCTAGAATTATATACATGAAAATATATGTAAATCATATGTAATTTTTATTTTTTCTGTTTCATAATAGAATGAGAAAGTTATATTTTTACGAGAATATTAAAAAGTTACTTATAAGTTATAATATATATATATATATATAATTTTTATTTTTTTCTTTTTTTTACTTAAATTCTTTTAAAATTTAAAAATATTTCAAGAAATATAAAAAATAACTAAAACAAATTTAAATTTATCTAAGCATAATATTTTCAGTTTTATTGTTCTTAAAAATAAAATTCCTAAGAATATAATACTAAGAATTGAAACAATCGCCCCTGGCTCAAACAAGACAATAAAAAAAATACACAAAAAATGTGAATGATAAAAAAAAGAAATGGATTATCATCGGGTAGTTTTGGACTTCTAAGATTTATTTTACATAGATTGTGTTTTCAAATTTTCTCTCATTCATAATAGAGTTTTTTTTATCTTTATTTATTCAATATTTAAGTTTTAATTTGCTCAAAATGAAAGACATTTTTTGTCATTTATTATTATCATAAAAATAATAATTTACCTACAAAATATAGACAAAATAAGAGTATTTTAAGTCAATACAATTAGAGTAACTATTTAGTCATCTAGTTAAAATATTTTTTTTGGTATTAACAATAAAATATTTTTCTTCATATCTAATTTTCATAAGAAGCAATTTTATTTTCATTCAAAAAACAATTTTAATCCACAGCTATTTGAATACTAAATATAAACGCCTATTTAAATAGAGTTTCAAATCACTATTTATGATAGGAGTACAAAGAGGTGTCTTGGATTAATAGAGTTTGATGGCCTTTTTCAAGATAGTAATAATAGATGGCTCAGTGATTTTTATGATAATGTAGGAGTGGTTAATAATCTAAAAGTAGAGATTGTGACAATCTTAAATGGGTTAAATTTAGCTTGAAAACGAAACTTTAGGGATATTTTATGTGTTTATGACTCCCTTCATGTTGTCACTCTTATTAATGGAGTGCTTGCTTGATTTGTGCCACAAATATGCTGTGATTATTGCTCATATCCAGGAGTTGCTCCCTTGAGCATGAAAAATGCGCTTATGTCATTCCCTTCATGAAATTAATTAATATGTAGATTACCACTTCAAGCTTGGGCTAGGGTTTGAAGAAAAATTAGGAGTTTTGGATTTCATGTCAATTGAGTTAGTTTTGTTTATTAGGGTTAATGTAACCAATACTGAGTTCTTGTGTGTATGGTTCTTTTTCCTTGTTATTTTTTGTTTTGTTTGTTTGTTTCCCATTATAAAAAAAAAATATTAGAGCTTCAAAGTAATACATTAAAATAAAAGAGTATGATTGTCCTTACTAGCTCAAATTAGAATTTATAAAAATTCAAAAAATACTTGAACTTTTTTATTTTGGTGTAAAACTAAGTTATGTACTATTAAAAAATCTTATTTAATTAAATGAGATAACTCATATAGAATATAAACCATTGTTAAGTATGTTGAATTCAAGTAAAGATCGATCAATTGTATGCTTCATTACATTCTCCCTTTCAAAAATTAAACTTTGTTCAACCAAACTTTTCTCTCAAAAAGAATTTGTTTTGTTCAATATTAGAATAAATGGAGGCACATTCCCATTAAGGGTATGTGAAAAGTAGAAATCATAATATTTAATTCATCGATTGTGTATGGTCTCCCAACCTAACATAAAAACTTTCCTTAACCTAAACGTGTTTGAAACACAAAGCCGTCCTAAATTATCAAATTAATATATCTTTTTCTTTTGAATGTCTTTTGCAGTTCTTTTCTCCTTTTCATACAGTTATTTTAACTAAATTATAATGATTTTGCTGTGAATTAAATACTGAATTTATATTTGGGGGGGAGAGGGTTAATGTTTTTCAAGTATGAACAGTTGAAAATTGAAAATTTGGAGAATATGGCCCCATAGAGCATTGGAGTGTGATCTTCTCCACTGGTAGAGTCTCTACATGAATTTGGAAATTTGGACTACATCTCAATCTGTTAAACTTTATTTTTTACAACTTATGGAAATTTGGACTGCATATCAATCTGATTTTGGATTTATTTATTTGAAATTTTTTAAAAATATTTTGTTACAATAAAAATTGTTAATTTTTATTGTTTTAGAAAACAGCTTAAATTTTTTTTTCAAGTAGCAAGTATTAATTATTGTTTTAAAGAACTTATCTTTTAAAATTACTTTTTAACTTTTGATATTCATATTTTAATTAATAAGTGAATCTCTTTTTTATATATATTTTATTATTAAAATAATTTTTATATAAAACTATTATAAAGCCTTATTTATCATATTTTTATTATTCTTTAAATACATTGTATGCTTTCATATTTTGATTATTCATTAAATTATATTTTTTATTTTTCATATTTTTTAAATCCTATTTTTTAACTTTGTAAACTTTTTACTTCTATTTTTATCTACTCTCGGATTTTCTCTATTAAAATTAATAGCTATTTCAGAATTTCATTAATTTTCAAGTTGATAGTCTGATAAATGACATATATATATATATATATATATATATATATATATATGTATGTGTGTATATATTTCAAATAAATATGTGACACGTAAAATATTTTATACGTTAAGTTTTTTTTGTGTGTGTGTTTGTACATTAGTGTTTTAATTGTAAGGTGTTGCTTTTATTTTTTTTAAGTCAATGAATATGATTAATTAATAATGAGTAATTAAGAAAAATTACAATATGTGCCTGCCTAATCTCTAAAAAATTGTGTTTGTATAACAAATTATACAATTATTCAATAAGAGCACAAGAATGCAAACATAGAGAAAGTCTTGTTTCTATTAGTTTGTTCTAAATAAGTGTATGTTTTTTATTAAAAGATAAATTAAATTTAATTTGAGAATTAAGTTATGAATTATTCATTAGGTGATAAGTTGTGGTATTGATATATGTGTTATCTTTTTAAATCACATTTAATGTGTGATTAGTTTTTGGCTTATAGATGTTTGAGCTAAGGTGAGTGGGTCTTCAAAATTATGGAAATGGGTGGTGACTTTAGTAACAAATGAGGTGTGAGTAGTAGATAATGTTTTGGATTGAAATATTAGGTTTTTCTATAATAATAAAAAACTTGTTAAAAAGAGAGTGCATTTAGCAGAAAACTAATATGTTAATTTAAATCATTAAAATATTTTAATAATTTATATAATGGATCATATACATATAAATTAAATTAAGTCATATAAATTTAAATAATTTTGTATAGAGGCTTTGAGCTTAGTTTATGCCATGTTTTTTCATACTCGAGTTTTAGGATGTTTTATTTTTATTTTGTTTTCATATTTTTTCTTTTTTTGTCACCATACTCTCACAGACACGTTTGAGTCAGTTTGTGTATAAATATTAAATATATAAGTTATTTTTTTCAGATTGAATTTGAGGGGTTGGTGTGGAAGAAAAGAAACTCAGCTTAGGTTTGAATCCCTTCACCTTGTATGCATAGGAACACTGAGAAGAGAACATCATGGTTAGCGACAAATACAATCTTTGGTATAACGATTTCATCGTCATCATATTCGTAGCTTACTTTCTGAATTTTTCTTTACTTGTCTGTTGTTGGTTTCTTCGATTGTAACTACATCCACCACTTTTCTCTAATCATCACTGTTTCATGTGTTTGTATTGTTTTTAGGGTTGATTGGTTTTCTTTCTTTTTTTTAATTTTTAAAAATAATTTTTAGAAAAAGTATGATTTGAAAGTTGTTTTGAAGACATAAAAATAAAAACTCTTCTTCATATTTATAGAAATGTAATTAATAAAAAGTAAAAAGTAATATATTTTTATTATATTTTAAGTTTTCAAAACAAAAATAAAAAATTAAAAAACAAAATTATTTATAGTTTTTTATTTTTTAGTTTTTAAAAATTAAAAAATCAGAACTGTTTTTAAAATCTGTTTTTAAAAAATAGTAACCAAACAAGTTTTTTAGTATTTAAATACTAAAGTACTAAAAATAATTTTATAAAACTATTGAGTACGTGTTTGATAACAGTTTTGGTTTTTAGTATTTACAAATTAAAAAAAATTGGTTAATGTTTTCTTAAAACAGTTAGAAATAATTTTGGTTTTTTAGTTTTTAAAAACTAAAAAAAGAAACAACTATAAATAATTTTATTTTTTCAGTTTTCCAATTTACTTTGAAAACTCAAGAATGTATCATTTTTTGTTTTTTATTAATGATATTTTCGTAAACATGAACAATTTTTTTCATTTTTATATCTTTAAAACAATTTTTAAATAATACTTATCAGACAAATCTTTTTTCTAAAAAACTATTTTTAAAAATTAAAAAACAAAATAATTCATTTTGCTACTTCCTTCGTTATTATCAATGTCCCTATTGTTTCACCAATTGCTGAATTGTTTCCTTATTCTTTGTTGCTCTTTTCATATACTGATACACTAATGCTAATGCTGTCTTATCTTGTTTCTGTCCTCTCTTTTCCTTTCCTTGTGCATTTGCAATCCTTCTCCATTCCTAGTTTTCAATCTTTATTACATATATTCTCTCACTTTTAATTGACTCCTCATATAATAGTTCAGTGCAAATACGTACCTTAATCATTTATGTTAAGAAAATTAGTTTCATATACTATACGATTATTTGTTGATACTAATATCATTTTCTATACCTTAATTAACTTTCTTTGACTTTTATTAACATGTAATTTCTGCATAAAATTAAGATAAATACAGTTTAATTAGTATATACGGTAAAAATCCTAAAAATCATATAAATGCAGAAATGTGATTAAACGTTATTATAATACTTTTTTTATACTGTTAGTGCATGTTAATTAAATTCATAAATATATGCTTCCTTGATAAAATAAATGTTTTGTGATAAGTGGATTAAGAATTATTTTTTTACACATAAATTTAATATTTTAAATCAAACTTTTTTAACATATTTTTAACTTGTCTAAGTATTTTTTTTCAGCATATTTTTAAAAAAGAAACTATTTTTCAATTTTAAAACAATATTTTTTGCATTATCTAAACCTTTTTCAATCATTTTTCTAAACTTAATTCTCAATTTTTAAGAGTTAACTAATTTTCAATCATTTTAGACATGATTTTTATATTTTACCCTTATACTTTTAAAATTTAATTTTAATACTTAATTTTTCCAAAAAAAATTATATTTTTTAAAGTTTTTTTTACGGTAAAATTTTTTAAATTTAAATTTGTCACATTTTTAAACATGAAATTGAAAATGTTTTGAAAAAATAATTTTTTTATATTTTTTTCTACCTTATTTTAATTATTTTGCTAGACATATAAACTTTTTGATATATTATTTTTTGACAATGAACTTTTTTTAATTAATATTTCAATTTTTTACAAGATTTTTTTTTTAATTTTATACCTTTTGTTACTTATTTTTGTACACTTTGAAACTTATTTTGCATTTATTTTTTCATATTCAACATTTTTCTTTATTTTTAAAATTATTATACATTCAAATTTTTTAATTTTTTTCTACACATATAAAACTAGTTTTATTCATTATCTTTTCACATTGACCTTTTACCATATATTTAAAATATTACTGAGTTTGAATTTACTTTTTACATTAAAAAAAATATTTATTTTTAAAAATATAATAGTTTTCATAATTATTCTTTATTTTCATGTATTATTATTTTCACATTGAAATTTTTTATATTTTAAAATGTTATATTTTTTTATACTTTCCACACTTTTCAGTTATATTTGTATCCATTTATATTTATTTTGAAACATTAAAAAATAGTTTCTTTTATATTTTCTACACTTTTTAATAGGCCACTTTCTACACTTTTAATAATTATTTTTCTACAGATATCAATTTTTTTATAAATTACTGTTTAACTTTGAACTTTTATAATTATTTTGATTTTTTTCAACTTTTTAAAATAGTTTTTCAATTCTTTTTCTCCACTTCAAAACTTAAAACCAGTATTTGTTTCTTCACATTCAACAATTTTCTTTATGTTTAAAAATACTAAATTTTTCACATTTTTTAAGCTTGATTTAATTATTTTTTTACATATAAACCTTTTTTATCAATTACTTTTCCGCCAAACTTTTGTCATATTTTAAACTTTTTTTATATTTTTCAAATTTTTAGTTATATTCTTTAGGTAGTTAAACTTCTTTGAAACATTAAACTCTTTTTACATTTTCTCCACTTGCATTAATTATTTTTCTACCTATAAACTTTTGTTTAAATTATTTTTTGACATTGAAAATTTATTAACTTTTGAAAAATTAGCTTTTCTCAAATTTTGCAATTAGATTTTTTATTTATATAATTTTTTTTCTGCTGTTTGAAACTTATTTTGCATTTATTTTTTCACATTTAATATTTTTATTCATTTTTAAAAATACTAAAGTTTTCACATTTTCCAAACTTTCTTTAATTATTTTTTTACACATATAAACTTATTTTCATTTATTATTTTCCACATTAAACTTTTTTTATATTTTAAAATGTTATAATTTTTAGATTTTCCTCACTTTTTAGTTATATTTTCATCCTTTTAAAATTTAATTTCAACTATTAATATTCTTTAAAATTTTATATATTTTAAATTTTTTTAGTATTATTACCCTTATAATTTTCTTTTAAATTTAACTTTTTATAATAATTTTTTTAATAATATTAGTTTTTTCATATTTTCAATGCATTGTTAGTTTTGAATTTTCCCCCATATTTGAAAGTATATCTTTCATGTATAATTTAAACATAAACTTTTATTTTTTCTATCCTTAAACTCTTTCACATGTTTTTTATAAGTCAAATTGATAATAAGAAAATGAGACAATACAAAAGATATGTCTGTTTAGTTAGTGTCAGAGGTTTATAACCCATTCTACATGAGTGTGATGATAATTTTAATGCATGACATCATTCCCACAACGTTAGTTGAATTACTTGCACTATATCTTCAACCTCTTGATTACGAGTTCTAAATATTTTAGCATTTCTAACTTTTCAAATGTGTCATATTCTCTTGAACCAAACAAAAGATCAAGCTCGACTCAATGTTATTTTTTTAGTGATTAAGCCCATGAATTTACTATAATGACCACAAATTGTATTGTGTAGTGTCATGGTTATTCCCTACCAAACAAATAACCAAAACCAAACCTAGTTTGAGTGATGACATCTCAAAAACATGTGTTGTCTTGTTTCTACTTCTCGCCACAAAGCATACACCCATCATCCTTTTCTCGTGATATTCCTTTCTTGCGCAGATTGTTCCTTATTGGCAGCCTATTTGCTTGTAATTTTCATGTCAAACATTAGACCTTTTGAGGAATTCCTTTCATCCAAATTATTTTAAAAAAATCATCTTTGTGATTGAACTTCGTAAAAGTCAAAATCTTGTAAGTCAACCTTACTTTGAGTGCAACCTTGACCTCTATACCTTCAAACACTACCTGTTTGGCTACCCCTCATTCATCCTAACAGGCTCCAACTTACAGTCTAGCCCCTCTAACATCCCTTCCTCCCAAACAAATAGACTTCTTCTTCACTTCCACCTTCAACGCATCCATATGCCTTTCACATGTATTTTTAATTTTAATTATGCTTTTAAATATTACTTTTTTATATCTAATTTTGTTTTTAAAGTTTAATATAACATTTAATTTTTTGAAGTTTGGACGTTTTCATACCTAAAATTTTTAAAATTATTATTTATTTACGTTTTCTTTTAAAGTCATATTTTAATATTTTACGTTTTTAAAGAATTTCTTTAAAAGCCAACCTAATCCAATCAAACTCAATCCACTGCAGGTTGAGTGACGGGTTCTGTAAGTTGAGCCCAAAACCCAACTCAACCCAACAATAATATTATATTATTATATATATTATTATTTGAAATTATGTGTTTTATTATTATTTGGACAAATTATGTAATTTGTATGGTTTGGCTAGCTTAGACATATTGTGTTTACTTTTATTTTTGACAAATGTTTTTTTAGTTATTATTCTTTCAAATTTTAGTTTATGTTAATTTTAATTTGTTTTAGTTTTGATATATAATTTTTAACTATAATTTATTATTTATTTTTATGTTATAACAATGATATAGTCTATTTTTTTTAAAAAATATTCTAAAATTTATTTTTAATTTTTTTTTAAAAAAAATTGTAACCCAATTAATCCAACTCAACCTAACTTGTTCAAGTACAGATTATTTTATTTGGGTTTAATAAAAAAAAAAAAAGTGAAAAATCACCTCCTTGCTACCCATCACATAAAAACTCAATGTTTCAAGTTTTTAGGGTTGCTTATATTAAAATGTATGTTATAGTGTATTGGGCTTGATAATGGACTACTGGTAAGTAACAATATAATGCTAATAAGACAGTTTATTTTAACACCCCTTATTTACTATTCACAGCTTCATAGAGTTTAAAATAACTCAAAAACTCAACATACCCTTGTATGTATTCCATATTAACTAACCTGGAATATAAATTTTAATATTCACAGCGAGAGTATATTAAAAGTTTTCAAATTATTTTAAATACTATGAAATGTTAATAGAAAATGGTAAGGTGTTAAAAGAAATTATGTATTAATAGTGAATGAAAATACTGGCCATGTAGTTCTTAGTCAATAGTATTGTTTTTTTAGTTTTTGAAATATTCAAATTTGGGTGCCAATTATGCAAACCGAGTCTGGCTGTTTTAAACCGGTGGGACCCGTTTTTAAACCCGATCAATCTTATAATTTTCCGGTTTAAGGTTGGGTCAGATTACTATGCTCACCCCTTTAAGAAGGATAATGTGAATATACCTTACAATTATTTCGAATTAATTGAATTTGGACGTGATAGGATGGTAATAATCTAGAAGCATGGTAGAGATAATGAGTTCTGAGCGATAATTAATTAGACCTAATCTAAATAATAGCCATTCGAGTGAGAGATTATTATATAGTAGATCAAGTGTCATATTAAACATGAAAAAGTTATAAAATGACCCTCATATTAAGTAACACGTACCCACACAGATTAATTTACTTTTCCAGATTCAATGGATGAAATGTTCTGTCTTTTATTATAATATTTTGTTTTTATAGAAAAATGTTTTATTAAAATAAATTATAATATTATTATTTGATTTTTTAGACTTAAAAATGAAGAAAACAAAAAATAGTTTAATACATATTTGTATTTAACTTTATTTTTTTAATTTGTATATGCATAAGTAATAATATTTTAATAATTTATTTTATTTTGTTTATATTCTTTAAATCGATCCATTTATAGACTAAATTATAGAAGAAAGAAATCAAATTTATAAATATTTGAACATATATAAGGTCACAAAAGTAACAGTTGAGTTTAAAATGCTTTATTAGACTGTGAACTACCAATAAAACCAATTCAATGAAATGATCTCAACAAGGAAAATATCAATTTACGATATGAATTAATTATTTAACAGATAATATTTGAAGCAATGAACGTAAATATATAGAATATACATATGATCATGACATTGTAATTTTATTATAAATACCCTTACTTTATTTTCCATCTCATTTTTTATAACGTATTTTTAAAACTTTTATCTTCTTTTCTTATTAAATTTATCATATTTGTCTGTTCTCTCTCTAACTTTGCCTTATTTCCATCTTTCTCTACCTTCGTCTCTGTACTATTCATCCATTCATCTTGAAAAAGACAATATAGGGTTTGTTTGAATAAGTTTTTTCAAAAGAAAAAATAAAAAAAAAACTAAAAACATTTCATGTTAAAATTAATTTATCATAATTTAATTATAAATAAAAATTTCATATAATTTTTAAAATATTTGATTTTTTTTTTACAAACTAGTTTATGATAAACTAATTTTAATTTATAAAAAACTCTTTTAACTTTTCATTTTTGAATTCTTTTTCCTCAGAGAAACATATCACCCAAAAGAAACTCTTAGAGTGTATTAGTCTCACTTATTAAGAATTTATTTCTAAGAATATAAATGTGGAAATGTATTATTTTTATGTTTGTTACAAAATTTAAAATTATTCTAATATAGTTTATATATAGAAATGTTGTAATTTTCAATAACGTCTATTATTACTTCATTTTTATTTCCATGAAATAATAGTGAAAAATGTGACTTTCCTAAAGATTGGAGATTATTTTTATATCATCTGAAACCTTTATTTTTTTTATTTAATATTTTAAAATTTATTTAAAAAAATATATAAATGTAACTAAACATTTTTTTAAATATACCTAAAAGCAACATTCTCCGAAGAAGATTAGCAACTTAATACTTTGAAACAAACTTCCCTTAATATTTTTCTTATTTTTAATAATGCTTTTATAGTAATAGTTTAATTTTTCACTCTAATCCTATTTAGGGTGATTTTTGGTTTTTAGTGTTGAAATGTATAAAAATAAAAAATAATTTTGGTTTTAAGTCATCAAAATTTTAAAAACATGATTTTGTTTTTCAAATTTGAAACATTGTTTTCACATATTAACAAAGAGACAAGAAATCAGTGGCGATGACGGGTGATCGAAGGTGACATCCATTACCATCAATTAAAGGTGGAAGCAGGTGATATTGTAGGTGGCAACCAATGACCGTCAATCGCAGGTAGAGTATGGTGATTGTCAGTTGGAGGTGGCGATCGATGACTCTTTAACACAAGTTGCAGTTAAAGATTGACAGTTGAAGGTGTTTGCTAATAACCGTTGGTTGAAGGTAACAGTCGGTGATTGTTAATCAAAGGTGGAAGCTGTAACCGTTGGTCAAAGGTAATGACCAATGATCGTCAGTTGAAAATAGTGGCTAGTGACTGTTGGTCAAAGGTGATTGCTAATGATCGTTGGTCAAAGATGACGAATGATAACAATCAGTCAGAGGTGGCGGTCGTGACCGTCGATCGGAGGTGGCAAACGGCGATTAACATCAGAGATGGTGTGTTAATGATAGCAAATATGTCAAGTAATGCATTTATATAAAAATAAAAATAAAAATTTAAAAATTAAATTTTATTATTTTTGAGATTGGATGAACAACGATCATGGTAGAATATATTTCAAAACTAAAAATCTAAATTAAAACTATTTTTTTCAAAAAAAAATCTGCTTTTAAAATATATTTCAAAACTAAAAATTAGAAACCTTGAAGCATATATGGGACCTAAAATTTTCTTAAACAGTGCATGGTAGAAAATATTGTTTTAAATAAGTACACTTATATATTGAGAATTTTAGAAAACAAATCCATAAAGAATTACGTGGAATTTCTGAAGATAAAAGGAATTTGAGAAGGTAAATGTTACTTTGGATCGAAACTAATTCATAGAAATTAAAACTTTTTATAATTTCGACCACTCGTAACAATAATTACTCAATTAAAGTGCTTATTTATTTTTTAGCTGAATTATAAAGTGGATTAATCTCATGTCTTAGATTAAAATATAAGGATAATCCTCTTTTTTGTATTGGGGTACACTTTTATTATAATAAAAATGAAACTAGTAAAAAATTTCCTTAAATTGCTAATAAATTAAGGTAATATTTGAGAAATTTTTTTCTGTTTTTTTATTTTTATTTTTATTTTTATTTTCTGAAAACAGATTTTATTTTTTCAGATTTTAATGTTCAGAAAATACATTTATTTTTACTTATTATTTTCTATTTTTAAAAAATAATATTATTAAATTTAATCAATTTTAGTAAAAATATTATAATATATATAGTTTAAAATATATTTATATAGTTTTTGAAATAACTACAATACTTTTATTATTTTTAATGCAATTTTAAGTTTTAAAAATACTGAAAATAATTTTTTTTAAATTGTAACTAAATATATTTTCATTACTATTTTCTGTGAAATGAAAACAAAAACATAAAAAACAAACTCAATAGAAAATATCAAGTGAAAATAAACATATTTTTTTAATGTTGAAATTTGAAAATAAAAATTATTTTTAAAAAATAAAAAAAAAATCTGAAATCAAACACACCTAAATATGTGTTTTGAAGAACAACTTCTTCACATCGAAGTTAGTGTTTCAAAGCATGACTTACGGATTTTCAAAGTTTTTTAAAATCTACCTATTTTGGTGAGTTTTGAAAAAAAAAAATCCTCTTTAGTAAAAAAACTATATTTGTTTTATGGTGGTGTGTATATTTTTTATGTTGATTTCAGTCATTTGAAGAGGAGTTTTGTCCCCGATAACTTCTTCACCAAAAGAACAAACAATGGTGATTTTATCCTTATATTTATATTTATCATAATGAGATGGTTTTGATCAAAATCACAAAAATGTGGCTTGACATGTCAAATATGGAATAACTATTTCACTTAATATAAAGAGCATACATTTACATGACAAAAGAAAAGGAACGTCATCAAAGTTAACATATCCCACTTTCAAGACCCATCAAGCCATACTATCTTAGTAATTTTGTTCAAAACCACAAAATTGTAGTAAATATTGGTTAAAATCACCTCTTATTTGTTGTTTTGCCCATTTCTTCTGCTCCACATAATTAGCTAACAATGTCTTCACTTAATTATTTGAATATTCTTCATAGTTGGTTCGTGCTCTGTCGCGCGGCAATGGAACAAAGAAGCAAATAATTAATTAATTAACTAACTAAACGCCTTTATAATTTATATGTCTCATGCACACGTGAGACCAATATATACTGATAAATAACTAGATATACATAAAAACAGCTTTCATTTGTCATTTCTCAGATCTCTTATTTGTAAAAGATTTATGATATATTAAGTCATTTACAAACACTTATCATGCGTAATAAAAGTATTTTTGTAATGTCTAGTTTTTATCACGAAAAGTAATATCTAATTTTCATTTCTTCATTCACATAATTTCTCTCTTTATTTTATTTCTGTCTGCCGTCTAATTCCGTGTTTAAAAATAATAATTAATTTCTTAATTTATATTAAATTATATTTCTCATTACGTCATTTGTCTCATATTTTATATATTACAATTTATCTCTTTTTTGTTAGAATTAATTAAGAAAATATTAATTAATATTATGTTACATGATATATAAATAAAATAATTCTATAAAATGATAGACAAATGAAAAAGTTACTACCTATTTTAGTTTAATTTATTTTATAAAATAATTATCCTAACTATCCTAGTGGGAGTGACATCACTCAACCAACATCATATCCTATTTCTTTGTACAATGCATCATGAATCCTGTTTTTTGTATGATATGCAGACTCTCTTAATGTAATTTCTCATTATATTTTCTTGACTTTGTTTTCGTGTACAAATTTATGCTTTTGTCTTATATTTTGATTTGGTATAGTTGTACACCTAATTGGAAGACATCACTTGTGTTTCAAAGAGTTTTCTCGTTAATATAATTATTTTGCATATAAAACAAAAGGAAAATTATACATATACGTCCTATATGTTATTACAGACTTAGTGAGAGAAAGAAAAAAAAAAAATATATAGGTATAGGATGAAAGAGATAAAAAGAAATAAAAAATGTTGATAAAATATATAAAATGAAAAGGTATATGTACATTACCCAAAACAAAAACTTTTTCCTGACTTTCTTAGGTATCACATAAGAAAACATAATAAGCACACAATCATGTACTTACACTTAAGCTTACCATTAATTTTGGAAGTACATTTGTAGCAGGCTTTTGCATCGATCAATAGCTAGCTGTACTGGCATAATCACTGACTCTCACTCCCGAAATGGAGTCCATTAGCATCATCAAGGAAATGCACATCTTCCCTTGATCCAATTCATGGGTAGGATGAAAAACTAGAAACAAACATTGTGTCACCCAAGTTAAAACTCAAAGTGTAGCACATATATTACAAATCATAACATGCAATGTTTGAATTTTGGAACAAATTAACCAGCAAAGTAAAAGGAGAAGAGTGTTTCAATATATATACCTCAAAGTAATATGTCCATCAAAAGCCTTGCATGCCAGAAATAAAATTCATTTCAGGAGTGAGATCCAGTGATCATGCTACCAGCTGGTGTATATAATATATGAAGCCAAGAAAATAAAATAAAGTGGTGTGGATCCAATTAATTAAGATTCTATCTAGCTAGGTATAACTAGCAAAGATGAGAAGAAAATAGAAGAATATATATGGTAATTTATATGTGGGAGAAGAGTTGGGTGGTGACTTGATAGTAAGATATCAACTGAAAGAGTTTGAATTAGGAGAAAAGTAAGCATCAAAGAGCAAGTTGGGAAGTCGTCTATAGGTGTGGTTTGAGTCTAAGATGTAAGAGATGCATTGGCGAGTTGAGAATAAAATATAAAGTGTGTTTGAACATAAAATTCATAATTGTTTCCATTGCTTGGCCTCAAAGTCTTTCACAATTTTTTAATGGATAAACAACATGCTCATGCAAATATTGCAGGTTGCAGCGTCACGTTCTCACCTTATTATCATGTACAAATACGAAACCTTAATTTGTGAATAATTATGGGAACCAAATGTTTATGGTTCTCGACATGACGAGACTTGGGCTGTTTGGTTACCATAGTTGGAACATGAAACTAATTAGCTAGAAGTACTCTCATTCGTTATTAATAATGATGTATGTTACTTAATTACGAGACATTTATGATGATTGATTCTTGTGTATCAGCACAACTAGTTGTGATTGATTGTGATTGTCTGAGGTTTTAATTCACAAATCAATCCATGTTTGATTTATTGTTTTTAATTTTATACTATATTCTTTTTTTCCCAGAGAAAAAAATAGTGTACGATTTACTTCAAAACCAGATAGCAAGTTTAATTAATTTGTGAAATTAATTTTATACCTAATGTTAATTAAGAGCGCGGAGTTTGTAAATATGGCTTGATAAATTCATGGTAAAAGATCAGGAGAGTTAGTAATATATTGTTAACACATTATACAGGAAGAAGTTGAAATTTATTGATATATATTTTCAAGCTCCCTTCTCATATATAAAAGAAAACTTATTTTACAAAAATTTTAGTTTTGATTTTTTAGGATATTTTTATTTTTAGTACATAAAAATAGTTACAAATGAATAAAATAAGTTAAACATTTTATTTTATCTTTGCTTTGTTATGAAACAATGTAACAAAAAAGTCAACAGATAATTAAAAATAAATAATAATATTAAACTCTTTCGTATTCACAATTGTTGTCTTAGTACGTTAAAGATGATGATAATAATAATGAAGAAATTGGACAACAATATTAATAACAACTATGACAATAATAATATTGTAGTGCATGACCGTAGTAACAATTATTGTGCTCATGACACGGTAACAATAAAAGTGTATTTTAAACTAAAAACCAATTTTTTTAGAATTTTTTCTTGTTTTGAAAAATAATATAACTTTTTAGATAAATAATTTTAAATTTTATATAATTAAGTTAAAAATAACTTCAACTCTATTTTTTTAAAATTACATATAAAAATAAAAAACTCAAACAGTGAAATGGATCCTAAGAAAGTTAGTTATAATAGTATTATTAATTTCATCAATTTTTATAAAATATTTTTTTTCTAATCCTTCCATCGATGAAACTTGATATTAAGATTAAATTAGTTGAAATTTACTTAGGACTAAAATTTATGTGATTGCTTTTCCTATAGATGAGACAAGGAGTATAAAATTATGATTAAATAAAAAGTTACACTCGCAATTTTATAATGTTAATAAATGTTTACCAACAATAAAAATGTATTAAAAACATGTTAAAAAAATGAGAAAAAGAATTATATATGGGAAGTGTAAAAAGTTTTATACCGACATTTATTTATAATTTTTTATATATGATAAGTTTGTTGACTTTACTCTTTAATTAATTAATATTAATTAATATTATTCATATAAACGAAGGTTTATGATAGAATGTCAGTGTATAAAATATATATATATATATATATATATATATATATATATATATATATATATATATAAAAGAGGGTCCAAATAGCACCAGTGTGATTTTAAAAGTATTACACTCAGTATTAACTGTTAAAATTATTTTAAATCTAACAATTCTAATTAATTATAAATTCAATATAAGATCAAATATCTATTTATTCTATCTTAGATCTATTTTAAAAGTAATGTTATCTTAAATCAATTTATCTTTAATTTTTTAATTATTTGATTGATTGTCATCTAATTATTAATTATTTCAAATGCAAAACCAAACAAATAATTAAATATTTATACTAGCAATATAGAATTTAATTGGTATACATTGTCTTTATAAAGTTTTTTACATTGACTTTCAATCATGGTAAATTGACTTTATTCATTACTATTTTAAAAGTCACATAAATGAAAAGAAGTCATGATTGCCTGACCGTGTATACTAATTAAACTCTTTTAAATATATGATTAAAAAAATAACTTACATTTGAGTCTTAAATTTTTAAAAACCAAAACAATATCTTAAATTTGAAAATCAAAACAATATTGTTTTTAAAAAATTTAAAAACAACATTATTTTGATTTTCAAATTTAAGACATTTTTTTTTGTTTTTAAAAATTTAAGAATCAAATGTAAGTTTTTTTAATCATATGTTAATACGAATTAGCTATTGCTGCTAGAAATATTTAAATATCCGTTTGGTTTTGCATTTGAAATAATTAATAATTAGATGAGAATCAATAAAATAATTTAAAGATTAAAAATAAATTGATTTAACATAACATTGCTTTTAAAATAGAAATAAGATAGAATAAATAAAGATTTAATATAATATTGAATTTAGAATAAATTAGAATCGTTAGATTTAAAATAATTTCAACGATTAATATTGAGTGTAATAATTTTAAAATTACATTGGTGTTATTTGAATCTCCCTCTATCTATCTATCTATTTATATACGTGTATATATATATATATATATATATATATATATATATATATATATATATATATATATATATATATATATATATATGGTGAATCTTACTCTCAATCTTAACTCTTCATTTTCTTCAAATCTAATGGTTAAAATTAATTACTTATAACAACCATTAGATTTTAAGAAAGTAGATTGAAATCTAATGGTTAAAATTAATTACTGTTATTAAATTAGCATTGAAAGTAAGTCTTTTAAATTTACTCTTGGAGTAATTGGATTCCTTCCTTTATATATATATATATATATATATATATATATATATATATATATATATATATATATATATATATATATATATATATATATATATATATATATGACAACTTAGGTGAGAAAAAGAGTTATAGTAAAAAATGAGACAACATAATAATAACCACATGATTTAAATAAATGGTTAAAATTCAATTGTTAATTAAATAAGCTCATATGGTTCTCTCACATATAAACCTCTCACACAGAGTTGTTAATTTTAATATTTTGAATTTACCAATACATATAAACCTTTCACACATATCAATGCATAATAAGTAATTGTTTGTTGTACTCGTTTAAAATATATTTTTATCTTTGAAATTTGTTAAATTTAAAATATTAAAATTAAAAACTCTTATCTGAGTTTATATATAAGAGAAACACGTGAGTTTATTTAATTAATAATTAAATCTCAACCATTTATTGAATCTTGTGGTTATTATTATGTTTTATCATTTTTCATTATAACTCTTTTTCTCGCCTAAGTTGTATATATATATATATATATATATATATATATATATATATATATATATATATATATATATATATATATATATATATATATATATCTTCATCGATTTTATTATTCCTTTTTCGGTAGATAGCATTTGTAATTTAATTAATTGTTAGCAACAATTTGTATGTAAGAATTATTAACAAAAAAATTCAATGAATTTTTTTATTTTACTTTTCTAAATAAATAGAAACAAAGCAACTAACGTTAATTATTAAAAAACAAAAGTCAACTATTAAATTTTTTTTATATGTATAAGTAACATTAAGGTAATTTCTTTTAGTATTCCCTCATTTTCTATTCACACTCACTCAATGTTTATAGTTTTTTGCAAAACCTCAAAATACTTTCACCTTCTTTTATGCTAAGGTGTTTTATAGAGCATAATCCAACTTTATGTCTACACGTACACCTCTATCTACCTCTTTGAAAGATTACATTTGTTTCTTCATTTCGCACTCTCACCCTTTTCAAACATATATATTTTTTCACTTCTATTTTTAGGAACTTCTTTTATCATGTATGTTCAAAAAGAGGTGGGTAGATATGCATGTGCAGCTGTGAAGCTAAGTAATACTTTGTCAAGAAATTTAGGATAAAAGAGGGTGAAAATATTTTGGGGTTTTGAAAAAAATTATAAACATTGAAGGGGTGTGAATAACAAATGAAGGGGTGCTAAAAGAAACTACATTACATCAATCATGTTACATTTTCATAAACAACCAATATTACTTATTTGGGCTTAAATCAGTTTTTATTCTTAAAGTTTCACAAAAAATCACTTTTAGTCCTTAAAATTAAAAAAAAAAAGTTTCTGATTCATTTTTAGTCAGATAGCGTCGTTAAAAAATTGCTTACAGTGAACACGGTTTTATACGCATGAATCACTTTCTTCCTTAACTCTAACCTCTCAATTTTTTATTTCATATCTGCCACAGTCAAATACAGTGAAACTTATAAATGAACAATATTAATACAAAAAACAAATTAATATTAGAGACTAAAAAAATATTTCTGAATTTCAAGGAGCAAAACTGATTTTTTATTAGCTTTACAGAAAAAAAAAAACTCATTTAAGTATACTTATTTAATGCTCTAAAAGTGAATTATTCACTTTAGAAGATCCATGACTTTTAATGGTACGACAAACTATCGTAAAAAAATTATATGGCATATTAATATTGGTTTAGTCTAATATTTATATTCTGGATACAGCAGTAATATAATAAAAAAGGGTCTAAACATTTATAAACTAAAAAAATTGTTATGAAATTACTATATTCCTATATTCTTTTTTATAACAATACTATGTTCCTTTATATGAATCGTAAACAAGAACATTAAAACTTCAATATTTACAGAACTACAACACACGCTTAATTAAAACTACACTACTATGTTGTCCGTCTAGATCTTTTTGTTTTTGAATATATATATATATATATATATATATATATATATATATATATATATATATATATATATATATATATATATATATATATATATATATATATATAACAGAAATATATTTTTAATCTTTCAAAATTGTTCAAAAGTTTAGTTTTAATTATTCTAAAACAATGTATATTTTTTATCCTTTACTCTTGAATCTAATCTCGAAGTATTTTTTTCCCTTCTAAATTTAAATGCAAATCTTTTAGTCATATGCTTTTATAAAAGGATGAGAAGTGATTTAAGGGGTGTATTATATTAAATTAAAATTTTAAAAAGACTATTTTGAAATTAATGATGATTAAATAAAAAATAAATATTTTACAAAGACAAAAATATTTTAAAAAACTAAAACTGGATTTTAAAATTTTGAAAAAAAAATTTACTCAATATAATATATTGTAATTTACTATTATGTATTTCCTAAAGTTAATATATTTTTATATAAAAAATTAAATATGAAACTGGTGAAGGTAGGAGTTTAAAATTCAAAGGTTCAATAACTTCAATAAATTACTTTTATTTTTATATTTACTAATATAGTAATTATTAAGGAAAAAATAAGTCATGCATCATAACATGCAAATCTAATACATCATATTACTTTTTTTCTTAAACTTTTTCCTATCAAAAGTCACTCTTTCGTGGATTTACAAGGTTTTCTCATTTTTTATCAAAACATTACTCTGTTCAATAACCGAATTTTGACTTTTTTAAATTTTTTGGAGGATTCTTTATCAATTCAAATTCAATGTTATTAAAATCGAACCGATCAAGGTAATGATTTGATGGTTTAATGGTTACACCGAATGATCATTAGTTGAGTCGGTTGAACCAGTATATATTAAAAAAATTAAAAATAAATATTTAACACAATTTCATACTTTAAAATTCAAAGTTAATAACAAATTATTATAAACACAAAGTATCAATATTCAAAATAATAATTAAACTAAAGTTAAAAATAAAATTCATAAACAATAACTCAATGACACAATTTTTAAACAATTAGAATTTAATTATTTCAAACAATTAATATTGAATTTGGATTATGATCTAACATTTATCCACCAAGTGATACATTGTTAAAATGATATCATTTTTTTTAATCTATCAAAACAATATTGTTGCAAAATCCAACAAAAAAAAAAGAAAAGCATTAAATCAATCTAGTCCAATCACTTACCCATTTTTTAATAAAACTTATCAATTCAACTCAATTTGATCCGGTCAAATTTTATGATGGATCTATGAATCCAACTAAACAAGTGACTGGTCCAGTTCGTAATCCAATCGGTCTAATCGACTGATTCAATTTGACTTTTGTAACTATGGTTCAACATCTAATTAGTAATTTAGAAACAATGAACCAGAATGCCTAACTAGCTTCCAATTCAATGTATTGAACCTGTCCGTCCTGTTCTCTTTACCTTGGCACTTGCACATTTTTACCTATTCATTGCGATTGACGACCCACCACCTATTGATAATTTGATATTTTAATGTGATGTTGGGGCAACATGGTCTACTTCAAGGTTCGTGATAAGATTCCCATTCATGTCAAGGTTTGACTCGACCCAGTGTGTTCGTAGATTACAGATAGTACAAGCCCTTTCGAATTTGAAAAATAACCGTTGGACACCCAATGGCCAATATGCTATCATACACTTACGAGAAAGAGAAAAAAATAAAAGAGGGATGATAGACGATATAATGTAATAAAAAGAACTAATAGATGTATGAAATGAAGGGATGTGTAAATATAATAATAGCTCTTCAAATTTTGCATTTATGAAAGTGTAAATAACCAATTAAGAAGAAAACGGTTGTCATATTAATTATATATATATATATATATATATATATATGTATGTATTTGTGTGCGTGGGGATAATGGAAAAGCAAAATGCAATAATTTTACACTTCATCTTGAGAATAAGTTATATCCATTTTTGAAAAAATATTTTTCTCAATAAAATTTTACCTTTATATTAACTAATTGCTAGTATGTGCATTAAAAATACACCTATTAGAGAAATCTCAACCTCAAGAATCTAATATACGTACCATGATTATTGATTTGATGTCATTAAATGAACATTAGAACCTCATTCTCTTGAAAAAAGAAGTGTTGAAAAATGCCATGATCAAAACTTTAGACTCGTCATTATTATTTTCTACTTTTTCACATTGGAGGTGCAAGTAAAAACAGAAAAAAGATAACCGAGCAACTCCAACCTCTGACATCATCAAGTTAAGCCACAAGCTCGTTGAGTTGACTCATTTTATTTTTGTATGGGGCACAGTAAATTATAGGGGGCTTCGCATTCGAATGATAGAGTTTGCGAAATCTCTAGCAAGGGGTTACAGTGATATTTACAAACTTTCTATCAAGGAGGATTTCTAACGACAAAACTAGACCTAAGCCTTTCAAGCAATTGAGGTAACATCTTTTGCTAAAAAATGTACATTGTACTCATAGACCACAATATGACAGGAGGAACTCATAAGTTACTTTGCTCGATTTGGCTTAAACTTTGTTACTTAAATGAAATCTTTCACGATTAGTATTGTCTTGTACTATACTGTGCTTTTAAGCATATTCATATGGATTACTCTGTTCTATGACGCTTTGTGGCTTGATCATTATCACCACTAGCAATAGCATGTTGAGTTTTTGGAGAATCGAGATTCCCAACCTTTTCCTGTGAGCCTTCCTCGACTGTGGTTCTGCCGTTAACTAGATCAGGTCCTGACCTGCATTTGTCCGCTTGTGATGCTTGCATTTCATTTTTGGCAGGGAAATCTCTCGTACCATTTGAAGACACTCCACACAGAGTCTCAATTGTAGATGATGGTGCCTTAAGCGTTTCAATTGCAGGTTTACATTGCTTCTCAAACATCATCTGGAGGTACCTTCCCTGTTCTTCTATTCGCAGCTGTAGATTTCTTTGAATCTGAAAGGGAAAAAGGGTATTAGATCTATAAAAAATATGTGATCAGCATAAGAGATACAAGTGGGATGCCTCAAGACAATTAGCCTCTTGTAGTATCGAAATATAAACCCCAAAATATTCATGCATGTCTAGAACAGAATAACCTTCTTAAAATCTGTAGGCATAATGTATACCGCCAACAATATTACAGAAATCAGTTTCATACTTGATTAAAGAAACAAAATTCCTCACCAATACAGCCAAAAATATAAAAGCTACATAACAAGCCTGGTAACCACATTCTTGTAATCCTCTTAATTCAACGATATAACAAAACATTCATGAGAAAGTTCTGGAACTCTTAGAACCAAAATTTGTATCTTCAACAAGTCGAGGATATCTGATGGGCATGTCCAGTAAATGAAACTAATAATTCGTTACAACATACAATTAATAAAAGAGTTTAATTAGTATGCATGAACAGTGAAAAATTTTTATATTAACATTCAATTACAATATTTTATTTATAGTAAGTTTGTCATCTTTACCAATTAATACTTTAAAAACTATAAAACGAAGAGTTATAATCAGTGCATACTAATTATACCCTTAATAAAAGAGGAACCAAAATACAGAGAAAAAGATGAATAGTAAACAATATTAAAATTATTTTTTAGAGGAGATTTGTATCCCTTCAATTTCTATCAACAAGCTTACAAAGACACAGAATTCACTTCCAGTTAACTTCAATTACAATGCTTACAAAGACACAGAATTCACTTCCAGTTAACTTCAATTACAACTAAAAATTTATTCTCACAGGCGCCACTATGCTATAAAACATGAATTTCTATAGCCATGGCAATTGCACCCATGGTAGAAATAACTATGGCAATTGCACCCGTGGTAGAAAAAACTAAACCAAACTAGCTAGCTTGATTGGAATACCAGTGATTGTTCAGGTATTTGGTTCAATCAACCCACTGAATGCCCAAAAAACACCAAGCTGGTAAAGAAAATGGATAACCAACCAGTTTGAAATTTTCTCTAAAAAAAAGAAACTCAACCAAAAACTTATTTGAGCCAAAGGAAGGCTCAATGCCACACTATAAAGGACCATATATGCAAGGCACAAGATGGCTTGTTCCCTTCTTAGCTTTTGCGTATGTTGTATGCTTTGATGTTCTACTTGCTATGAAGTTACTCCATTCAATATAATCAAAATAGATTTTAGGTATGTAATTACCTAAATGGGTAACTTACACTTGGCCACCTTTAAGTCACGCAACATGCTACAGCTACTGTAATGAAAAGATAGATTGAAGGCCTGTGGTTAAAAAATTAAGTGCTACGGTACTTCTATCTAAGTTCTATGAGAGGTAGATGAACATTACTTTTCTAATAGACCTGTAAATACAAGTGCTACAGTTTAATATGGTAAAACATTAGAATGCTGAAAAGATATTTATGGACAGGGTTGCTCAAGAACATGACATCTTTAGCATTAGGCCATTAGCATGAAATATAGCATGGAGAGGGGGATTTCAGCATCACATAGAACAGATAGTTGAATGCTTTCTTTAGCAAACCATTCCTTCACTTTAAGAAGGAAAGGGCAAAGGTGTGCCTAAAGAGAAACTCGATTTTGGGATCAAGTAAAGGCTACCAGAGTTAGCTTCAACTTGAACTTTTGTTTCTCTTTTTGGTCTCCAAACATTTCTAAAATGGGCTGCGTGACCTAAGTGGGTTCATTTTTTAAAAAAATTACCTAAGTGGGTCTATATTTAAAAATATTACTAGGATGGGTCTGTTTTTGGGGTTAACCTGGTCAAACCGCAACTTGCAATTGCAGTTTAAGTGTCACGTCAACTGTGTGCTTACATGGTAGTTAGTGTGGAACAAACTCATAGTAAACCGCAACTGGCAGTTGCGATTTAACCCTCTGTTCAGTAGTTACAAGCAGCACAGATTTTTAGGAGGCTAAAATTGTAAGTCAGACTTGCAGTTTATGTGGTCTTTGACCAACCCTCCTTTTAACCAATAGTTGCAAAAAAATGCGAATTTTTAGGATGCTAAAATCGCAATTCACAGTTACGGTTTGTATTCGGTATCTATTTTTTCCGTTACAACCTTTAATCTAGCAAATATTGCTCACATAAACCGTAAAAATATAAACTTAAAAACATAACAAAATAAAAAAAAAGTCACTTTAAAAAAATAAAAACAAAATTTAAAAACTCAAAACTTAAATGGAAAAACAAATTTAAATAGTAATGTAAAATCTAAAAAAAGTAACTTTTAAAAAAATTTTAAAATGTAACAAAATAATAAAGAAAATTTAAGTCTGTTTTTTTAAATTTATCTTTTTAAATTTACTTTATTATTTTGTTACATTTTAAAATAATAAATAAAATTTTAAAATGTAACAAAATAATAAAGTAAATTTAAAAACATAAATTTTAAAAAAAAAAACAGACTTAAAAAAAATTTTACGTAACTTTTAAAATACAGACTTAAAACATAAATTTAAAAAAAACATAATTTTACATAACTTTAAAAAATATTTAAAAATAAAAAATTCACTTTAAAAAACATTTAAAAAATTAAAAAGATAAAAAAATTTAAAAATTCAAAACTGAAATTAAAAAAAAATTAAACCAGCAGATATTTTTTAAAATGTAAAAAAAAAAGTAAATTTTAAGAAAAATTTAAAATGTAACAAAATAATAAAGTAAATTTAAAAAACATAATTTAAAAAAAAAACAGACTTAAAACAAACTTAAATTTCCTTTATTATTTTGTTACATTTTAAAATTTTCTTAAAAGTTACTTTTTTTAGATTTTACATTACCATTTAAATTTGCTTTTTCATTTAAGTTGAGTTTTTAAATTTTGTTTTTAATTTTTTAAATCTTTTTTAAAGTGACTTTTTTTATTTTGTTATGTTTTTAAGTTTATATTTTTACTGTTTATGTGAGCAATATCTGTTAGATTAAAGGTTGTAACGGAAAAAAATGGATACTGAATACAAACTGCAACTGTGAATTACGAATTTAGCATCCTAAAAATCCGTGTTTATTTGCAACTGTTGGTTAAAAGGAGGGTTGGTCAAAGACCACATAAACCGCAAGACTTGCGGTTTTAGCCTCTTAAAAATATGTGTTGTTTGTAACTACTGGACAAAGGGACGGTGCTAGTTAAAGACCAGTTAAACCGCAACTGCCAGTTGCGGTTTTACCATCAGTTTGCTCCACATTGGCTACCATATAAGCACACAGTTAACGTGACACTTAAACTACAATTGCGAATTGCAATTTAACCAAGTCAACCCCAAAAATAGACTTATCCTAGTAATATTTCTAAAAACAAACTCACTTAAGTAATTTTTTTAAAAAAATTGACCCACTTAGATCAATTAGCCTCTAAAATGGGAAATTACATTATATGGATTAAGATTCACGTATGATGGTTCCAACTTCCAAACATTGAACCAAATACACACGCACGCACGCTTGGTGCATTAACTATTATTATTACCCATAATCATGCACTTCAAATTTTTTATAAATCAAACTTTTGTCATTAGGTTATCTTATAATAGTTGACATTTACTTGTAAATTATTTTAAAAAATTATTAACAGTTGCTAACTTGTTCTACAAGTGTGTTAAGTATTTATGATTTGACCACGGTTCATTGTTCAATCATGACTAGTGAACTATGCCTACGATCAATAACACAAATCACAAACATTTCAAAATTAGAGATAAAAATGTTAAGGAAGTAAAAGTGAACATTTAATATTTGAGAGGGAGGAAAAATATTTTTTCCCACTTATAAAAATGTTTATTGCAACAGGCATAAATCTTGCAAGTTGAACCACCCTTCTAAGACAATTCATTTAATATGTTAGAAAGAAATCCTAGAGGAATGAAGTGCAAACCTCAAGCTGTTCATGCAACCGCTTTTGAACCTCCATTTGTAGTCTTAGAGCTTCCGTGATCTCAATACCACTGTCAATAATGCAATAGTAAAGTCAGCATAACAGTAACCGTGTCTAAAATATTGCCAAAAACTTTACATGGAATCACATATTGGCCTTATTGAGGTCTTAATCTTGGGTCACTGAAAATTCTAAAGAAGTAACTTGCGGATCCTTATTCTAACAATTTGTTTTGGTCCTTGTCATAGTCTGCGTTTGATGGTGCAGTAACAAACCCTCTTTCTCTTTTAATTTAATTCTTATATTCATTCTTAAACCTCCCCTTAATCGACAGTTTATTGGTAATCTTCTTGGGTCAAGTGGTGAGATATTTAACAATAACTGTCATCAGAAGAAATAAACTTGACAGGGCTTCATTATATCATACATTCCATGCAACATAATGAATTTAAATTCTTCTGAGATTGTAGCATTTGTACCAGAAAAGTAACAAAAAAGTATGAAACGCTGTCTATCAATTTGATATTTTGATGTATCAACATTTATGGTAATACTAGATAACTGAAATTATTTAATATAACACTAAATAGTATGCTTACGTTTTTAAATCAAGAGATGACATTCCTTCAGTGGAACTCGCTTTTTTCTCCATACCTCCTGCCAGCAGTAGTAACAAACTGTATATTAGCTTTCACCACAGGAGTCTGGTTCTTGGACAAATAGCAGCAGATTTTTATGTTTATTGAGCAAGCACAGATGTCCGGATATAAATAAAGGAAGGTTCAAGGAGAGAGAAGTAGGAAAGATCCAAGAATCATAGATTAGTTAAAAATTGCTACATCCCCATGTAATAAAATTAATTTTTGACCAAAATAACTTTTTAATCCCTCTAATATGTGCACCTTTTCATTTTATGCATTAATAGATATTTAATCAATCAGTAAACATTTTCTTTTTGAAATGCGTATTAAAGAAAAACTAGTTTTAAATCGAGAATGATCTACAAGATACGAGCTGTTAAGCATACAGTAAACTTAGCAGTGAAAGATTGGTTTTATTTTACACCAGCATCAAAGGAAAACTAACAAACAAAGCAGGCATTTATAATTTATGCAAGCTGGTACATACTACGGATTGTATGAGGCGTATTTTATATACCTTCTGATGACTCCGGTCTGTATCTAGCTGTCCTGTATTTCTTCATTTCAAGCCAAATCTGTTTCAATAAAAACACAGGCTACCAAACAAACCAAAGGAGTTAAAAGCAAAGTGCACATACCTGCAAATGGCTTTTAACATGATATATAGTTAATCCTTCAACTTTCATGAGCTTGAGTACACCCTTTGGAGTAGCTCCTGTAGAAAGAAGACAGAAAAGGTTAGCAAACTAAGGCTAAGAACTTAACAAAAAGAGAAAAAGAGGTGATTGTACTTTCACTCCCCCCAAGTTGGTTGACAGCCTCCACAAATGCCTCATGAAGTTCTGGTGTCCAACGCATTCGTGACTTGGCAGGAGCAGAATTTGCTGAGGAAGAGAGAGCAGCACCAGTGCAATTTTCTCCATATGAAGCAGGAAGTTGTTGATGGCCTTGGGATTGATGTCCTGGAAACTGTGAAATTGGTTTTGAAACTTGGAACGGCACCTAAAGCAACAAAATGAGATCCTAACACATTTCTTGAATAAATTACTCATCAGTTTCCTCTGAAAGCTAATATTGATTTGAGTTATGAAAAACTTCACCTTTGGCTCAAGATCCTGAATGTTGTCAGTGAGAAGGTCATTCCAATTAGAAGTCAAAGTGTCATCACTGATTAACCTCTCAGCCCACTCCTGCCAATCATTTTGCTTAGGATACTCTTCAGATGCCATTTTAGGGCAGACACTATTTTCTACCTGATTATTATCAATAGAACCATTTTCAGGAAAATCCAGAAAGCTTGGCAGGGAATCTGTATGCCAGGAAGCACTGTTTTCTTTGGAATAATGGCTTGGTGCTGTTGAAGTTGGTGCTCCAGTATTTGAAGAATATGATAATGGAAATTGGGCTGTGCTGATTGATGATTGTGAAATAAAATGAGCATTAGCAGAGTGTTTTTCACCAGGTGAAAGAGATGAGTGATGAAGATCAGTTGAATATCCTGGGGAAGAGGAAAAAATATTCCCAACTACTCCACTAGAAGTAAAAGGTCTTGTCATAAGCTCTTGTTCTACACATTCCAACTCTGCTTCAGGCAGAGTGGGATACATCTCTTCCGGGGGTATTGGAAGGACAGAGAAGGAGGATGAAAGTGCTCCGGACATCCCCATGTTATTTAGTTGCTTTGATCTTTCAATGGAGAAAGCAGGATGTGCTTCCATTATTTTCCTTCATTGTTGATTGAAAAGATAAAGAATCAGTTTTTAGTCAATTTATATAATCCTAAACCCTGCATCTTCCCTCATGATAATGCTCACCAGCAAAATACCACTCAACTTGATTTTTGTTATTGATACCCAAACCAGAATATTTGTCATCAATCTTCAGATCTGTGAAAGGAAAGAATACTCTAGTCTGTAATATAAAGTTATTTCAAAAAGAAAGGAACTCACTATTAAGAACTTCTGAAGATTATAAAACCTCGTCATCAAAGACAGGCTAGATAGAAAGCATGCCCAATCCTGAGACAAGTAAAAGCAGAAACATACTAAATGTAAATCATCATTGCAGATTTAATGTAAGATAGATATATAATTCATAGTTCACAGTGATTTAGACCACAGCCACTTCCACAATTCCACTCTATCTCTCTCTACCCTACTCAACCATTCATTTTTTATTGATAAATTAATCAGGCGTTTATTTTCATTTGCAGTAGTAAAAGAAACTGATAATCAAGTTATTTTCTGCCTCACCTTATGTTGTTCTATCAAGTTAGAGACATGAAAAATGTTAAGAGGTTTCAGGCACGTAAATACAAGAAGATAAACTAATGGCTTGCAGGTCACTCGCCATGAGGAACCACCTATCGTGATCATTATACAGCCATAGCATTGTTACTTTTCTCTCAATATTTAAATTACGCAGTACCTACTCTACAAATGACACATGACAATCCAACTATAGGCAATAAACTGCGAAATTCTCAGCCACAATCTTTTTATTTTTTCAACCTACGCATGACCGTAACACAAGTTTATCATAAGTTTAAATTACAAAGCATAGCTTCCTCACATTCATAACCATATTTCCTTCTAAAACTAATTAATTCAACTATTTGTTGTAAAGATAAGGATGCTAATGACTATTGCTTTGATTTACAAATCAGACCTGAGAAGAAGAATCGCAACACCTAGCTAGCATAACGCATAAACACAAATGGATTATCAAACACTTTCACTCAGCAAACAACACGTAAATATAGGGTGAAAGCAATTCATACTGACACGAATAGGCATGCAAATTGATAGCATCCACAAATCGATTGAATTAGCAACAAACTTCACAAAATCAAAAAAAAAAAAAAAAAAAAGAGAGAGAGAGAGAGAGCGAGAAAGAGAAAGAAACAGTTGGTAGTAAAACCAGCGTAGCAGCGGAGGGAAGAATAGTTAGGCAATGCGATGCTATGTGGAGTGAAGTAACGCAACAAAAAACGTGAAAATGAAGCAAAACAAGAGACCAGATACCCCGAAATTCCCCTCACAACTACGAAAACGGTGTATCAAATTCTTACCCCAACGAATTGGAATCAAAACCAGAGAGAGAAGATGAATGGAACAGATTCTGCTCAGAGAGAGAGAGAGAGGCGGGTGTTTTTGAATTCCGTCACCGGCAGGTGAACGCTGATCAACGAAACCAGTGCGCTTTGTCTTCGCACTGTGCTATTGCTATTCTGTTTCTATGCAATATATTTACGCACAAGTCTCATTCACGCGCTACTCACTCGCGTGTTCAACAACCTCGCAATTCATTTCCCATGTAATTTCGAATATTTTTATATGAAAATCTTGCATTTTTTTCCGTGACAGTGCATACTTTTTTTCTAAAGGTGTAAAAATAATCATTTTCAACTTTTCAATAATAATAATTAAAAAAAACACAGATTTTTCAAATTATAAGATAAGATTGGTTTTCCCCTTACGCGGCGGCGTCTAAAGAATTCGAATTTTGTTTTCTTTTTAAAAGAATATCCTCTTATTATTAATTCAAAAATAAGTTTAAATATATTTCATTTTTCAGTGTATAGAATAAAAATAAAGATAGTATCATATGATAACTGTATTTCTAAATTAATATAAAAAAATACTACCTTTTGTGGTAATGTAAACAAATTGTTTGTTTAATTACCTTGCTATAACTGAAGTTGAGTTTGAATTTTTTAAGTAATATCTAGAGTTTAAATATTGTCAATGAAGAAGAATAATCGAAAATAGTCAACCGATTTTAATAGAAATTAATTATCAAAAAATTTGATAAATATGTTACATTTATAAAAAATGGTAGTAATAAAAAAATGACATATATCATATAGTGTCAATATAAAAAATTATATTATTAATCAATTAAATTTTATATTTTATAGTATGTTTAAAGTTATTATCATGAAAGTGAGCAAGCTAACTAATGATTTATCATGAAATAAGCCGATGCATATACTATTTATTTAAATAGTAGTATCAACTTTAAGTAAGATTTAATGTTTATTTCATAATAGTTTTATAAAACTGTTATTAATATTTTAGTATTTAAAAATTAAAAAATTCGTTTGAGTAATGTTTTTTAAAATAATTTTTGAAATAAGTTTTATTTTTTATTTTTTAAAAACTAAAAAAAAAAAATAAGTAAAAATAGTTTTATTTTTAATTTTTTTATTTTTATTATTTTTACTGTGATTTTTATTGAAATTTAAGATATACAATCGTATAAAAATGAAAATTAACATATGCAACTTTTTAAATGGCATATTTTGTGTTGGTAGAAGAATTTCTAATGTAATATACCGCTGGTGAGGTTTGTGATTTGTGCACTGAGAAAAATATCTATTGGTGTGACAATTCACAATTATATGTAAAAAGATTTTTCTTTCTTTTTTGTTCTAAGAACTGTGAGCTGTTCAACGGACGCGCGACACGCATCCACGGTCCAATAATTCACCGAAGTTACTTTTTTCTTTTATAAACCCAAAATCCTTAGCTGTTACCATTTCTAGTGGGTTTTACTAGTCTCTCTATCACGTAAAAAGTTCAAGTGGAAGGTTGAGATCAATTTTCTTTCAATTTCAAAGTTAATCATTGTTGATTAGAGTAATGACAATGCGGACTTTGTATTTCATAAATTATTAAGTTGGTATTATGGCAATAAAATATGTAAGCATCCATTGTTTTTCATGTTGTCCTTATCATACTATTTTCAACCTCTCCAATGTCTTCTTTCAACAATTAACTAACTAATTAATATTAATAATAATTTTGTTTAAAAAAGAAGAACTAAAGAGGATGATTTGATAAATACACTAAAGTTGACAACATATTCAGTTTTTATAATAGATTATGAATCCAATGTTTTTTTTTTTATTTTTGAAAAGAGTTGAAGATAGTATTAGGAGTTTACAATAACTCATGTATCATGTTCAACCAACAAAACTAGATGCGTTGACGAATCCAATATTATGTGCTTCTTAACAAGTGTCAAGTTTTATTGTTTTGATTTTGTTGTAAAAATCACTGTACACTGTTAAGCAGACATTTCTTGTGATTTCGTTTAACATTTTTTCTTTTAAAATAAATTTCTTTGGTTTAAAAAAAATTAAACATTTGTTTATGAATGCATGTTTAGTTTCAAATTAAAGAATTAATTCTTATTTCAGAATTGATTTTAAACATATTTTAATATGTTTCATTTTACGTTAAAATGAATTTAAAATTTATTTTAATTCATAATTAATTTTAGATTAAAGCAAATTAAAATAATAACTTTTACGGTTAATCAAGAATTTTCCTCTTAACTTACGTCTAAACATAAATCTCAAAAATTAATTTTACTAAATATTTGTTTCACCCGTGAATGAGTTTTTTAGCTATTTTATTGTGTCCATTAGTACACATTATTAAAAATCATGTCAGCAAACATATGACACTAAAAAATTGCTTTTACAGTTTTATTGAATGCTTTCTCAACATATCTTTAGCTGAAAAGAAAAGGGGAAAATATACATGCTGTAAAAAGAATAAAGCTACTGTGAGACACTAAATTTTGTATAATATTTTGCATTTAAAAATAATAAAAATAATAAATTCAGAAAAAATAAAATATTATTTTCATACTCTGAACAATATTATAATAACACTTATAAACCAAAAAAAAAATTCAAAATGGAATTTCAAGAAGAGAAAATAATGAAATAAAAAAAATAATAAAAACAACAAATAATAAAGGTCACTTGTAAGAGAGGTCAACACTTCTAAATCACTGAACCATTGTCATGCTTGTGTCCTCTAAATCAATAAAAATGTTTTTTTGCTCAGCTATAACATTAACACAATCTCATAAAATCTGGACATTACAAGGTTTAAAAATGTCTTGAGTAAAACAAATCACAATTTAACTCTATAAAAGAAGACATTTGAATAAAAAGGGAAAGGGGGTTAGAAAAATTTGCTGAGAAGGAAAAAATTTGAAGAGAGGAGAAAGAGAGGTTTAGCTGCAAACAAACAAAGTACAAAGCAAAATAGAAAAGTTTTGAATGATACAACAAGTATTAACTTATACTATTTTTTTAGAACTTGATAAGAAAAATAATAAAAAAATTACTTACACCGTTCACCACCATCGAAATCGAGTTCCAATGGTGTAGGTTCCGATGCGGGAGCCCCCTCCCTTTCCCTTTATGTTGTTTCACCTAAAGGATTCAAAAAGTCCCTTTTAAGTTAGCTTCCATATAAATGCTATTCGTACCCCTCAATCCTTATAGACGTCTATTATACGCAACCCCAGTTTTACTCATGCACCCTTATCCAAATTACATATTTACTGCTTGCACCTCTGGTTTTTGCTTAGCACCCCTCTGTCCAAAGTATTATGGGTGATTCGTTTTCTATTTGCACTCCATTTTTCACTAAGTGCACATCTTTCACTTTAAGGCCAAAAATGTGTTATTTTTAGTTTGTGTAAGTGTAAATAGTAAGTTTTTTTTTATTTATTCTATCCTTTTATTTTATTTTCTTTATTTTTTTCTTTAGTTAACATATTGTTACGAATATGTGAAATAGCAAATAATAAATTTTGATTAAATCTAGCAACAATAATAATGATAATAATATTAAATTAAAAAATTAAAATTTAATAATAACCATTTTACATGTTTTTATAATTTAAATATCATAAAATTTTATTATCACGTCATTTAAATTATTTAATTTGAAAGAAAAAAATTAATAATGGTCACTTTTAATGTACTTCTAATTTGACTATTACGAAAACTACAATAACCAATTTAGATGCACTTCTAATTTGGTTCTTTTTATAAAATTTTTAGTTGTTATAATTATTACTACGTCATTTAAATTATTTAATTTAAAGAAAAAAATTTAATAATTGTCACTTTTGATGTACTTCTAATTTGACTATTACGAAAACTAAAATAATCACTTTAGATGCATTTCTAATTTGATTCCTTTTATAAAATTTTTAGTTGTCATAATTTTCATTACGTCATTTAAATTATTTAATTTAAAAGAAAAATTTAATAAGAGTTTAACATTTATACACTATTAGTGTAAAAGAGTTTTACACTGGCGGTTAATCACAACCTTTCATTTACATGACTTTTAAAGTATTAATGATTAAAGTCAACAAACTTACCATATATAAAGGGTTATGATTACCTGCCAGTGTAAAACTTTTTACACTGCTAGTGTATAAGTATTTTTCTCATTTAATCATGATCACTTTAGATGCACTTCTAATTTGACTATTACGAAAACTAAAATAATCACTTGACATGCACTTCTAATTTGATTCCTTTTATAAAACTTTTAGTCGTTATAGTTATCATTACATCATTTAAATTATTTAATTTAAAAGAAAAATTTAATAATGGTCACTTTGGATGTACTTCTAATTTGGCTATTGTAAATAATAAAAAGGTTTATGACAATTACTTTGGATACACTTCCAATTTGATTATCATGAATTTTTTTAAAATTAATTTTTAAAAATATAAAATATAAAACTTTATTTGTGACTACTTTAAATGCACTTTTATTTAGTTATTATAAAAGCTATTATAATTTAATAATTATCACTTCAAACGCACTTCTCATTTGACGATTATGTTAAATAATCATCGTGACCATTTTAGATGTACTTCTAATTTGGTTGTGGTAATAATATTTCAAAATAAACTCAAGAATATTAAAAATTTAAATATTTAATTACCAAAATTAAAAACTCAATACTTGTCAACATAAACTCTTATTTTCTGTTACACATAAAGATACGTAATTGGTCACATATTTATGATATAAAACACATAAAATATTTTACTCTAAATATTAAAAATATATAATTAAATATCATAATATGCTTTTCAATATTAATATTATAAGATAAGTATTTCATGATATCAAATATTATTAAATCTTGATCCTCATGAATTTAATAAAAAAAACTAGTATTATGTATTGTTACTTAAGATAACCAAGACTTAATAAGCTCCATTTCTAAATAAAATGGTCATTAAATAAATAATATATCCATATAGATATAATACTTGTTATAATTTATTGTTTGTTGTCCGATCAATCAAACAAAGAAATAATTTCTATTTATATAGAACTAACTACCAATCACAAAATTTAATTATATTCCATCTAAAATTAGTAGATTTTGTGTACGATTTCATAGAGATAAACGATATACATGTGGGTACATCAGAGACTATAGAATTTTCTGCCTTTTTTTCTATTCAAATTCAATCAAATTAATAAAAGAAAAGAGACCTTAAAATAAGAAAAAAATAAAAAATACAGATATATTCCTAATAATAAAAACTAATAACTGCTCAGGAGATGAATTTGAAATAAAGTACATAATACTTGTTGATGAAAAATAAAAAGTAAAATTAGTTCCACTTAGAAATTTTCGAGCAAAATCTGAACAATAATTAAACACGATTCATTCTTAAACAATGAAAGCGTTTTTTAATTATACATTAAAATAATAACATGATTGATCTTCACAACAATTATTAATAAAAAAACTTTAAATATCTTTCTAGTATTTAAAAAATTATCTATTTTGATTTTAGTATATAAATTTTTAATTTTTTATTTTAATAGCTAACATTTTTTAATGTTTTATTTTGATTATATGTGGTTAGTGTCTTTGGTTAATAGATAATATGACTAGCAAAATTGTCATATAATTAAGTATACGATATTTAAAGTTGTTGAGTCAAAACATCTACGTCATTTTTAATGGTAGTTAACTTTTTTAAAAATAAAATTTTTTATATACCAAATGTAAGATATAAATAAATTTTTAATACCAAAATCAAAATAATTTTATTTTATAGGTACTAAAAATTATTTATGTCTAGAAAAACTTATGATTGTATCAAAATCAAAATTAAAATAATTTTATTTTATAGGTAAAAAAAAAATTAATTACCATTATGATTGTATCACATTATTTTAGGATTTAAATATGTTTTAAGTTCCTAATATATTAATGAGTTTCTTATAAAATTGTTGTTTTGTCTTTAGTTTGTAATAATTTTTTTTATTTTGTTTCGAGCTCTTATAATGCTATCTAAAACACTTTTAAAAATATTTTAAAATAATTTAAAGTTCTATATAAAACAATTTAAAAAAGTAAAAAATTAATCAAAACTCAGCATAAAGCAAAAGATGTTATTTGAAACATATATATTTAAACATTTTTTAAATATAGGTTATACTAATATTTAAAAAACAAAAGTACTCTATTAAGTATATTAATTGTTTAAAAAATAATTATTTATAGAGAGTCATTTCAGCGTTAGATAAACTTCTCTAATAACTTCGTTATTGATGTTGTATTCAGACATAAGAGTTAACTTTTAATATAAGGAGATTAATTGAGGTGCAAATATCATGAAAAAAGAATATGTGATATAATGATAATGAACTTTTTTTCTAGTGTTAAATAATTTTTTATAATTATAAATAAAACTATTTTGATTTTAGTGCCTAATATTTTAATATTTTGATTTTGATAATTGAAAAAAAAAAATTTTTAAAAAAGATATCTATCATGAAAATAACGTAAATGCTAATTCGAATACATTTAAACAACGCTTGAACTAGATGTGACACTTCTGTTAGCCACGTCATCCATGAACAAAACACATCACTTAACTAAAAATATCAAATTGAAACATTAAAAATATTAGGTATTAAAATAAAAAATTAAAAATTTAAATGTTAAAATAAAAAGTGATAATTTTACAAGCATTAAAAAAATATTTAAATCATAAAAAATACTAATATTAAAGATAACTGAAGATAAGTTATCCTATTGTTCCGAAGAGTTTGACCTTTCCCTCAACAGATACTCTTTCTGCATTTTTTTATAACATATGTAAGCCGTCAAAGAGGCAGATTATCAATGTTGAGATATTTTCAAAGCCCCTAGAAGAAATGGAGTTGCCTGAGTTTGTTTGCTTTCTAAAGGCTTCCCTTAAAGAGTTTAAGAAGAAAAATGTTGGAAAGAAAGTTGTAGTGTCAATGGAGAGGAAGATGAACCCAAAAAGAAAAGGAAGTTGGAAGGTGAGTGTTTCTTGTGAAATTTGTTTCATTATAAAGATAAATATTTTAAAAAAATAACAAATTGTCACTTCTAAGTCCAAAAGTTAAACAAATTTATATTTATTTGAGAAACTTTTAGAATACAAATCTGATACACGTATGTGCATTCTTTTTGTTCATTTTTAGTATATAAAAATATTCAAAACATGAAATATTAACTTCAAAGAATAAGGCTTGAACCACAATGTAATCTTTATATAATCACAGAACAAGAGGTACTCCTAGATGAAGTGTTTCTAAACATTAATGGAAAAAAGACCTTATTTTGAAAGTAATAAAGAACGTGCACATAAAAGGTAAACTGCAAAGTAATCTCTAAATAGAAGATTTTCAAACTTGATGCTAATTAAAGCGATAAATGCATAAAAATGTAAATGAATGGTGATGTAAGCCTCATAGAGAAAATCTCAAAGTTCTACACTAATAAAAGCAATAAAAAATGTAATGGAAAGATAATAAAGGAAATTTATAGAATGAACAGCCCTCAGATGTGGTAAGAACATACATATTTATCTTTTTACTTTTTGCCATGTCTTAGGCGTACAAAGTTTAGTAAAACCCTATGAAATGTTCCCACCCTGATTCTGGCTCACAAGGGTGAAAAGTATTTATAGAAAAAATTTATAACAGACACTTGTCCCTTAGAAATATTATTTTATTCCCAACAGTCATAAATTACCCACATCTCCTCAAAACCTTCAATAACTACTCCTAACAGAATAACTTCCACGATTGACTTTTGACCTTTAATTTTGAGTTATCTAAATCTTGAACTCCTTTTATTGTTTTTATCATCTACATCCTTTTCACTTCTGGTATATGCATTTAGTGTTTAGGGTTTAGGGTTTACAGCTATGCATTTAGGTATATGCATTTAGGTATTATGCATTCGATGTTCCAATCTCATCTCTCTTTGTGGATTGTAACTCGAACCTATTTTGGTGTCCCTCTCTCGAATACTGTTGTAACTGGTAAATACTCGAGTATTTGACTTGAGTACTTGGTTTCCTTGTCTTTTTTTCTTGAGAGGCATAGTTGTATAAACCTCAAAAATTATTTTGCTTCGTTGTCTTGTATGCAATCTTCTTTCATATTTTCTCAATCTGGATTCTTGAAACCAGTTTGACTTTTCTTTTAATATTGCTCTGTCGATCGTGACTTACTAAGCCTCACTTAAATCTTTTATTTTTTAGTCTAATACTATAATGTTTCAAGGCCCAATAAATATGAACAAAATTTGTCATATTTATTAAATTTATTTTCTTCACCTTAAGATTGAGTCATCTCATTTATGCACTCATCCTTTGTGGATATTTGATCCCATCTCGCTTTATGTTTCATTTGAGGTTGTGAAGGTATCACAGGCAACGTTCATTAACCAAAAGACATTCAAATGTATGATGAAGAAACTGGGACTCCGGCTGAAGTACTGACAATCTGAATGAAGAGTTGTGTCAGGTGGACACTATCCTATCTGATGGCACTCTAACCTGCAACCAGATGGATTTTTTGAAGTGTTCCATTGCTGGGACTGCATATGGTGTTCGTTCCAGCGAAGTTGAACTTGCTGCAGCAAAGCAGATGGCCTCTAATCTTGAGGAGCAGGACTTGGATCTCTCTAGTTTCCCCATGCGTGAGGAGAGTATGTGCCATGGGACAATATTGCAGAAGATGAAGAAAACGAACTGGGGACTGTTGCTACTTCCAATGACAATGAAGATCGAAGACCCCCATAAAGGGATTTGGTTTTGAAGATGATGGCCTCATGAATGGTAACCTGTTGAAAGAACCCAATTCTAATGTACTTTTGCTGTTTTTTCCGGATATTAGCAGCTTCTGAACTGAATGAGGAGACTGAGGAGTTTTCGCATAACAGAGTGTAGATGAACGGGTAAAAATAGAATGATTTTGTAAAAAATTTCTGAAATAATGCAGTTTGCACCAAACTTGCCATTATTTGGTAGTTTATATTATTTGATGTGGTAAAAGCATTTTTGAAACGGAAGAGAATAAAACGTAGGAATTTGAAAAAAAAATAAAATGAAAGTAATAACCTGAATTTCCAAGAACATGCTTGAGATTCCAATAGAGTGAACAATTTTTCACCATTTAAAGGGAAAATGTTACTTTTACACGCAATTAAAGGAAAGGATGAAAGAAAAATTTTCCTGTGCAATTACTCACACATTGCAATTACAAATCAGAGGAAGGGAATGACAATATAATTTAGGGATAAAAAAGTTCAAAAAATATGTTCACAAAAAAGTAGGGGAATTATTTTTTTTAAGGTAAGAATAGAAAATTATCTTTATATATTGATATATATATATATATATATATATATATAAACATCATATAAAACATTTCTATAATATAATTTATTATATGAATATTAGTTTATACTAATAATCTGTTTCAATTTTTTGGTAACAATTTTATTGTACTATCAATCTTATATGAATATATAGAGGTCATATAAAACAGTTCTATAATATATAGTTTAATTCATAACAAAGAAAATCACCCACATTAAAAATCTAATATAATATTTACTAATATTAAAATATGAGCATAGGTATAGGAATCACCACAACATCATTTTTTTCTATTTCTACTCATTCACCACATTTGATTATTTTGTAACAATTTAATTATATCTGCGTCACTTTTCTGTTATTTTTTAAAAAACCATATATATGAAGTTCATTTTATTATTTGTAAACAAACAAACAAAAAAATAAATTCATAGTATAATAACTCTCACATATTAATTCATTCTAAACTTGATATCTTAAATAAAAAATTTACAAAGGTATTAATAAATATATGACAATTTCAATTATTATTATCCTTATTTAAATTAACATCCACTCTTTAATTTTTTTTTCTAAATTCTTATTTTATCCCTAATTCCCTCTCTCTCTCTCACATAATTTTCTCCGCCCGTACTCTCTCTCTCACCTCATTTTCTGGTCTGCCTCTGCCCTTTCTCTCCTCACCTCTTGCTACTGTACTTAATTACATATAGTGTAGTTATTTTTTTTTTTAGTATAGTTATTTAATTTCTTATTTTTTTAGTATAATAATTTAATTAATCTTTTAGTATACTTAATTTATTATTTTTAGTATATTTATTTAATTTATTATTTTTGTATTGTAATAATTACATTTTATTATATTAATTTACTTAATGAATTATATGTTTAGTATAATTATTTAATTAAATATTTAGTTAGTGTAATTTATTACATGTATTATAGTTATTTAATTTCTTTCTTTAGTAGAGTACTTTAATTTCTTATTTTTTTAGTATAATAATTTAATTTTATAACGAATTACATTTTTAGTATAATTTTATTTCTCCTATTACTCTCCAAGAAACTATTGTTGGAAAGTAAATACATTTGCAAATTTTTTTTACTCTCCCGCGAACAGTTGTCAAAGAGTAACAAGATACATAAAATGAAAGGCGTATAAGTCTTTGATCATGGAAGTAAGTGTTACTTTAAATTATGAGATATGTTAATTCAAATTTACAATACAACGATCAAAATACTAATTAATGTTTAAAAAAATAATTAAATTGGAAGCAATTGTTGAACAAAATGGATATTTTGGAGTATCTGATCACAAAATTATTAACAAATATTGTTAGCAAAAATATATTGAAATGTTAAAATAACTAGAATTAATATATACAAAAAAAATATTAGTATAATGAATTTAATAATTAAAACAAATAGATAGGAAAATAGAAATATGAATATGCATGTGGATAATTACAGACATATACTCGAATCACTCTAAATATTAGCGAAATGTATTTATAGTGTCTTTGGTGACAATATATCCTGGAAATATAAAAATTTATATAATAGAATATGGAAATATTTCCTTAATATTATGTTATATATGTTAGAAATAATTGTGAATTAATATTAATCAATTATCTTTTATCATTATTTGACAATTTAAGATATGTTGATAATCATATCTTATAATATCTTAATATCTTTATGAATATTTGAGTGAAATTATAGTAAGGTTGACTTTGTGATGGGTTGAGTCAATTATAAAAAACTCCATTTTAAGGGTCTTTTCCTACCTAGGGATTATAAAATTTCCATCTTATTAAGCAAATTAACACATGCATGATAAGGTAGGTAGTAAAACCTTAAGGGTTCTTATTGAACTTCAATAAGCATATAGAGAAATTGTTTGTTTCTATTCATTAAGAGTGAGGAGCTCTAATTCAATATATACAAGATACCATAATTTTGTATCTATTAATGTGTTTTTTTTTCCCCATCATTTGGTATGAGAGCTAACTTAGATACATATTATGTTTGTTTTCTTATAAAAAAATTAAATTTGAATTTGATGTTTTTTTTTTGTGTTTTTAGTGAAATTTTATAATATAGTTTATTATTATATTTTGCACAAAAAAATCAATGATTTACGTCACTTGTTATTCTTAAAATAACATATTAAAGTTTCATTCAATTATTTTTATATGTTGAAATTTCTCTTTAAGTGCTATACTTCTAAAACCTAGTCTTCTTTTAAATTCAAGTACTAAGTAAATTATTTTCAAAATTACTTAAAGATTGTTTTTTTATGTTTGACCAATATTATTCATTTGTATAGGCACTATAAGATTATTTTTGTTAAATTCACTTTCAGAATCTGTTAAATTCACTTTCAGAAGTGTTAATAGGATTGCATGAACTTATTTTTATATACCCATATTTTTTGTGGTTATTAGATCAAGTGAAAAAATCCCTTGTCATTTGTTACTATGCTATAGGATCGATGATTTGTGTGTTAATTAAATTTACTCTCAAGAGCATTGAATGAGGTTGCTCATTTTTTACATCCATATTTTTACAAATAACATATTTATTTAATATTATTGGTATTTCTGGTATAAAAATTTATTAATTAATTCAAGATTAAATTAAAATTTTATTGTAATCTTAAATTTTAGACCTAATTTTCATTGTGATAATTCTTTATAGTATTTGCATTTTCTATTTATATTGTACTCTATTTGATGTTGAATTATCATTAATAAATTAATTAATTTTAGGTAATTTTATTAATTATACCTAATTTTAATTGTCATTCTTTTGTGTGCATAATTTTATTTATTAATTGACATTATTATAATTCGCCTATCGTGGATATAATAATGTGAATTTTGTATGTTAGTCATATAGATATATAATTAAAATTATACAAATTTATTAGACAATAGACATAATTTCTCTTTTAATTTACATAATTGTAATTTTACCGATTGTGGATGCATTCATGTGAATTTTGTGATATAAATATAATCTAAGCATGATAAAATTAGAGAAATAAACTGAACAGCACAACAATAGAGAGACATTAATTAAAGAAGGATTTCTAAGCAAATTACAATGTACTATAACTTATATATATCAACCAAATTATAATATGGATAGGGTATAAAAAATCATTAACATATAGAAATAGAAGTACATTGTGAAACACCAAATTACATTAACAACAATATACCGATAGGTATAATCATCACAAAATTCACATAAATGTATTCACGATAGGTAAAATTATAATTATGTAAATTAAAAGAGAAATTATGCCTATTGTCCATAACTTTGCATAATTTTAATAATATATTTTATATGATCAATATACAAAATTCACATTACTATACCCACGATAGACGAGTTATAATAATGCAATTAATAAAGAAAAAATCATGCACACAAGAAAAAGACAATTAAGATTATGCATAATTAATAAGATGATCTAAAAATAATTTATAGAGGATAATTCAATGTTAAAGAAAACACATTATAAATGGAGAATACAAATACGTTAAAGAATTATCACAATGAAAATATGTTTAAAATTCAAGATTATAATAATAAAAAAATTTAATTTAATCTTGAATTAATTAATAAACTTTTTATACAAAAAATAATAATAATATTAAAATATTAAATAAATATAGTATTTGTGAAAAAAATATGAATATAAAAAATGAGCCACCCCATTTAATGCTCTTGAGAGTAATTTAACACACACAAATCATCATACAAGATCGTGACAAGGTTCTCACTTAACCAAACAACCACAAAAATATGGATATATAAAAATGAGTCATGCAACCCCATCCAAAATAATTTTACCACTCTTATGTTGTCCACACAAATGACTCATATTGGTCAAACATAAAAGAAAAAACCCTCAAATAATTTTGAAAATAATTTACCAATAATTGGATTTAAAATAAAACAAGGTTTTAGAGGGGTAACACTTGAATGGAAGTTTCAATAGATAATTTACACATGTAAGAGTAATTGAATGAAATTTTAATATGTTACTTCAACAATAACAAGTAGCATAAACCCTCCTTTTTTTGTGCAAAAGATAATAGTAAACTGTATTATAAAATTTCATTAAAAACACAAAAAAACTCCAATTCAAATTTAATTCTCTTATTAGAAAACAATCATAATCCGTATCTAAGTTGGATCTAATACCAATGGAAGAAATAAAATGAAGCATTGGATTAACAGATACAAAATTATGGTATGTATAGAGAATAAATATGAAGAAAGAGGAACCAAAATTTGTATAACTCGTACATACTAAAGTTCCTCACTCTTCATGAACAAAAACTCTCTATAAGATTATTGTAGAAATATAAGTTCAATAAGAACTCTTGAGGATTTTACTACTTACTACCTTATAGGTGTAGAGATATAAATTATATTGCATTGTAATTTATTTAGAGATTCTCTTTTAATTGAACTTAGAATTACATAATGTCTCCCTATTGTTGTGATATTGAGTTTATTTCCTAATTTTATCATGTTTAGGTTATATTTATATGGAATCAGAATTTATTGTCTCATTTTCTTGTTGTTCCATAATGACTTATAACCATTATTTGGACATTTTTTCCTTCCAAAATAAAAGATGATTTGGTGCATTTTTTTTCTTGTGGTGCAAATTGGCTAGAAATATATATTACTATTATCTAGATATTGAACTTACCCTATGAGTGACATTACTTGACATAATTCTAGTGTTATAAAGAAATAATTGAATTTTATTTAGCCCTCTGAGTATTTCTGTTATGTCAACTATTTTTTCTTTTTCAAGTGGAAGAATTTTGTATATTCAAATTCTAATTAATATCTTATAAAATGAATGGTCTTGGTGTAAGATTTTTACCATTATTTGGACATTTTTTCCTTCCAAAATAAAAGAGGAATTGTTGCATTTTTTTTCTTGTCGTGCAAATTTGCTAGAAATATATGTTACTATTATGTAGGTAGTGAACTTACCTTATCAGTGTATCATTACTTGACATAATTCTATTGTTATAAAGAAATAATTGAATTTTATTTAGCCTTCTAGGTATTTCCATTATGTCAACTATTTTTTCTTTGTCAAGTAGAAGAATTTTGTATATTAGGATTTTAATTAATATCTTATAAAATGAATTGTCTTAGTATAAGATTTTTACCTAAAATGCTCAATTAATCATATATGAGCAAAAACAAATTTTCTTGATAAAATTATTTTTTCTATCACATTATTTGTGATGACGTTGTTGGAATCTATATTAAAGATTTTGTGTTATTCTCTTATAAAATATTTACTGTATAATAACTCTATTAATGTGCAATATTAATTCGTAATTCTTGTAATTGCAATATTAATTCATAATTCTTGTAAGTGCAATATTAATTCGTAATTATATGAATCCAAAATTTGAAGAGATTAATTTTTCCATACCATATCTTATAATTTTGTTAATGGTATTCTTGTTAAAGCTATATGTTTTATTTTTGGGATGTATAAATAAACTTATGTCCATTATAAATTGTTATGAGAGTTAAAATTATTTGTTATTATATCCTTAATATTTGTAAGAATATGTCTCATATTCTTATCATATTTTATTCTCAAACATGTGTTGATATTGTTTATTGTAGCACTTGATTTTTTTATAATTACCTGAGAACTTGTTTATGATATCATATTTTACTTAAAATTGTTAAGAGAAATTTTCTCTCACTTATGTAATTACTTTGTCGTAATCTTCATAAAGGTCAATATTTTAAAGGATTGATTAATATGTAGTTAACTATAAAACCATTTTATAAGAATTATGTATTCTTATAGATGAACTTGTGAGTTTCATACTTTCTTTTTTTTTCACCACTCCTCTCATTAATCTTTTGTTATTCTACTACTCTTTAATAATGAATTCATCAAGTAGAAAAAATAGTGAATTTTAATTTAATTTTATTATTATATTATAAAATTATAATTCCACTATCACTAGAACTTTTAATACTAGTTTACCCTAATGATAATCTTATTTTTTTTGTATATTAAGGATTAATGGAAGTATATAACCTTCTGTTATGTCTTGTCTTGAGATTTATTTATTTTATTGTCATATTTTCTTTTACACATTTAAGTATGACATGACATACTCGATAAGACATGCCTATTTATTTTTGTCCTATTTTAATATTAAGATACATAAAATTTATTGTATCTTAATAGACATCATTTTGAATGGATGTTATGACCATTTTATTAGGTATTGCACATTCATCCCTTTGACATGCAATTATGTATTGTGCATTTTTTTTAACTAAAATTTTACATTTTGTTTGGTTAAAATTCTATAAGTATATTGTAAATATAATATTCTTATCGAGTATGTTTTTTTTATTTTGTACAAGTGCATGATAATATTCCTATCGAGTACAATTTTGTACTAAATTTTTTGTTTGAACTACTTATCTAAGTGCTTGCTCAAATCACATTTTGGCCACAATAATCTGAATCTCATTTTATTCAAACCAGGTGTTTGTTTGACAACAGTTTTATAAAATTGTTTTCAGTATTTTAGTATTTAAAAACTCAAAAACTCGTTTGTGTTTTTTGAAAACAATTTTTTGAAAATAGTTTTCGTTTTTTAGTTTTTAAAAACTAAAAAACAGGAACAATCAAAAGTAGTTTTGTTTTTTAATTTTTTATTTTTGTTCTGAAAACTCAAAATATAATCAGAATGTTGTTTTTTGCTTTTCATTAATAAAATTTTAATAAATACAAACAAATTTTTTCATCTTTACATATTCAAAACAATTTTCAAATAACACTTACCAAAACAAGTTTTTTTTTTCTCGAAAACAGTTTTTGAAAATATTCTTGAAAATTCTTTTAAAAACTAAAAAACAAAATCAAACCAATCAAACTCTAAGTGTCTATGTTATTCAAGTAGGAAAATTTATAGATTTCCTATTTTTTTTTTGGATTTTTACATGATAACTCATTTTGTGAAATTAGTTGAAGTCGTAGAACATTATCTAACCTATATATTTGTTGTTGATATATAATAATAATAATAATAATAATAATAATAATAATAATAATAATAATAATAATAATAATAATAATAATAATAATAATAATAATAATAATAATAATAATAATGCTTAAACATATTTTTTTCTCGTGATAAATTTGTAAGTTTTATTTTTGTTCCAATCAATTTTTTATTTTATTTTTTTTCCTAAATCTCTTTAGATATAATTTTAAAAAGAGATTTGTTGTCTATGTAATTAAAAAATTATGTATTATAAATTAAATAAATAATTATATATGAAATAAAATGAAAAAAAAATAAAAAACATAAAATCCACACATATAAATATAGGTTTTTAAATATCTAGCAGTTTGGATATTAAAAAATTTGGAATTGCAGTTGCACGTTTAAAAAGGTGAATAAACCCTAGTCACATTCCTTTCACACTCTGTCACAGGAAAAGCAAAGCAAGGGAATAAACCCTAATAGCAGTGAAAAACCCTAATTGGAGAAGGAAGCAGTGAGAGAGAAGAGGATGAGGCCATTGGACGAGAAAGAGACGAGTGCAGTGTTCGAGAAGCTGTTCAAATTCGTTGGTAACAACCTGAAGAACGTGGTGGAGAACCCTTCTCACGAAGGACCCGACGCGAACCCAGGCCGCTACTGCTTTCGGCTCCACAAGAACAAGATCTTCTACGCGAGCGAGTCGCTGGTGAAGCGCGCCACCAACGTGGCCCGGCCCAGCCTGGTCTCGCTCGGAACCTGCATCGGGAAGTACACCCACGGCGGCAGCTTCCACCTCACCGTCCAGGCCCTCAACCTCCTCGCCGCCTACGCCAAGCACAAGGTCTGGCTCAAGCCCCAGTCCGAGATGTCCTTCTTGTACGGCAACCACGTCCTCAAGAGCGCCGTCGATAGGCTCACCGAGAACATCGCTCCCGGCGACGGCGTTGTCGTCTTCTCCATCTCCGACGTTCCCCTCGGCTTCGGCGTCGCCGCCAAGTCCACCCAGGATTGCCGGAAGCTGGACCCTAACGGGATTGTTGTTCTTCACCAGGCTGATGTTGGAGAGTATTTGAGAATGGAGGATGAACTTTGATTTTTGCTATTTTAAATTTGTCGAGTTAATCCATCTATATTTTCTATTTTTGCTTATTTTGAGTTAGTTGTTCGTCACAGAAGTAAACAAACAAATCACTGTAAAATTGTTATTTTTTATCAAACTCGAAAGAAAGGTATGAGTTTATCCTTATGTTTTGTTTGTGTCGTATGATCTAGCAAATGTGTCCTGATTTTTCATTTAGTTTGCAAGGTTTTGTTTTGGTTCAAGTTACTCAGTTATGTTACTTTCTTATGTAAATTTTTATTGGCAGTGCGTGTTTGGATGGTTTAGGGTTGATAAAATTGATTTTGAATGGAATTGGTTTTGTATAGCACTCCTTCTAAATGCCCTTGTTATTGTCTGCAACTAAGGATTGTTTATGCCCTTAACCTTAACAATTATTTCCTAGTTTCATCTTGGAGGGATATATGTATCTGTGGATGATTTCATTGAACAGTTCATCCATTTTCTGTCGTAAAATCCTCATGCCATTGCTGCGACAACACTGCTTTCAATCTCAGTAAGCATTACCACATATATCTATACCTTCATTAGATGAGTATTTCATTTATTATCAATTTGGTTCTTCTGTTTGCAAATTATATTGCTACTGCTGCTTTACTGCAACACATCTACAAAGCTCATAAAATAGTGAAGGGGTAGCTGATTCCCACAGTCGCAGGAAAAAGAGAGTGATGTGGAGATGAGTGTTGACAAGAAGATAGAGATAGAAAGAGGGGACAGTAATGAGAGTGTGAAAGAGAGAAAAGAACTGATATTCTTCAATGATAAGCCAGAATTTCGAATGGGTGACTTCTTAGAGCTTCTGCTGAGGCACTGGGTCATGGCATCTTGGGAAATAGTCAAGGCTACGCTGAATGATTATGGGCCTACCATTGTTGTCAAACGGCTAAGGGGCTAAAAGCCACTCACTAAGGAAGAATTTGCTTAGATATTAAATGTGATTGCTGAGATGAAGCACCCCAATTTGTTGCCTTTGCTGGCTTACTACCATTCCAGAGATGAGAAGCTGATGCTCTACACATATGCAATGAGAAGCTAGGTAATTTACATCACCTAGCTAGCTCGATGCTATAACTCAAAGCATAATTAAACTAATTTAAGTTAACAAATATGCAAAAAGCAAAAAACATATTGAATAATAAATAGAGAGATATATCTAGTAACAAACTGAATTAGCAAGCACAAGCTAAGTACGTATCTTTGTAAGTGTTGGTCATTTCAGATGGCAGAGATGGAAACCGAATTCCATTGAGATGGAAACCTGAACCACAAGTTCCACAACGTTGTCCAACATTGGAACTTGCGGTCTTCAAATGTACTATTCGATGAAAACGATGCAATTCTTGTTTCTGGCTATGGTTTAGCCTCCTTGATAGCTCAACCAATTACAGCTCAGCACATGGTTGTATAAAATCACCTGAATATGGGTATCTGAGAAGGGTGACAATGGAATCAGATGTTTGGAGCTATGGATCACTACTGATAGAGCTTCTAACTGGGAAAGTATCTGTTTGCTCAGCTCCACCAGGGACCAATGGGGTGGATCTATGCAGTTGGGTTCACAGAGCTGTGAGGGAAGAATGGACTGCTGAGATATTTGACAAAAAAATATCTGGCCAAAAGAGTTTGCTTCCCGGATGCTTAGGCTGTTGCAGATTGCAATCCGTTGCATTGAGAGGTGATGAGGGAAGTGGAGAAAATAGAGGCCCCCTTCGTCTCTGAAGATGCATCCGGGGATAGGTCCCTAACTGATGATTCCCTTTCAACCACCACTTCCATTATGGGAGATGAAAGATAGATAGATATACATGATGATCACTTGGACATCTCATCTAGCCATCTACAAACAACTCACTGTTGCTTGTGTTTTAAGTCTTAACACTCATCCATAATAAGTTACACTTTTATCTATTTATTTTGTCTAATTCATCTCATGTATTTGCGTGTTCTCTTTCTTTTCTGCTATTATCACCGGATGGCTTTACTATAATTGTGGTCATGTAATCTTTTATCCAGTTTTATCATACTACACTACAAATGAAAAAAAAAAACAGAGGGAAAATGTTCCCATGGTGCCAAGTCTTTCTCTGTTTTCTCATTTCCAGGCTCCACTCCCCGTTATTATTCCTCTGTGTGGGTTCAAGAATGTGTCATCAGAACAAACACACTAAATTTTCCGGGTAGGTGATGTGTAATTCGTTCTGTCCATAAAAAAATGAAACTAACCACTTTTTATTATTTAATTAAAAATATAAGAACAATTTCGTCCTTCTTTTAAGTGTGTCTTTCATGAATCATAGAAAAAAATGGTAGTTGAAACCACAGAGAAAAGGTTGCAAATAGGATTAGTTTAAGCAATTATTTATGCACAGTGAGACATTTGAACAGATTAGTTGTAGCCAACGACAATCTATTAACAATCCATGTTCTGTTTGAAAACGATGTTTCAAGATCCTATCAATGTCAAGCATAATAAAGGGTTGAGCCTGGTGAAATGGGAACAACAGAAATGATGAAAAGGGTAAGAGAAGGTAGCAGATCTTTTATTTTCTGCATTGTGATTTTAGACTGAGTACTTAGCATGTATTTCTTGTTTGGTATGTAAAAGCACCTTTAGCTCATAACGTCATATCATAGTCAATATTTCTTCCATGTACATTCTTTTAATTCTATACATAGAAGCTTTCTTATTTGATTTCTTTTTAAAAAATGGAATTTAATTTATGTATAAATTAATTTTAAAATAAAAAATTTAATTTTCATTTTTTTTTTCATTTTTTTCTCTCACATAAACATTTATTTAAGAAATATGTCAAAACAATTTCCCCATTGTTCTTTAACTGTGTAACTTCAAGGGTGATTCTTTGGACCAATCAATCATATATAATTTAGGCAAGTAAAATGCTACATTTGAGATAGTGCTTGTGGAATCTAATAATAATACATTAGTGGATAACAGGCATCTAACTAATCACATTTTCTTTAAACATCAAGCCAAGTGAGTACGAATTATTGAAACAATTTTCAGATAGAAATAGAAGTTAGAATATAAATTACATGTACATCAATATCAATAAAAGGCTGAGTAAACCCATGCACCATTTAATGCCATAATAATATATTAGAGTTATAACCAATAAACACATTTGAAGTGAAACTATGTGGGGACCTTTCTTTTTGGTCATGGGATCCTAACCAGTTATGACATAAACCAGTTTTCCATCACTTAATGGCTTCAAGTTGCATCCCATCAGCCAAAGAAATAAGTCATAAAAATAACCAAAATATTTAGCAAGATTCATATGTCTCACAAGTGGCCTCAATAATGTGAAAAGGATAAAAAGGAAAATAGGACCATGTCTATAAACTTTGAGGCATAGGTAAAATTATTAGATAAGACTTTATATGTGAGCATAATAAAGATGAGAGAAAAAAGAATGAAAAAATTAACAAATATTGAAAACAAATAATTGATCATACTTAAAGCAACACTACTATTTAGCACAAATAACAATAGCACGAGACACACTGTTAAGAAGCTAAAAGTTATTCCTACTGTAAAACTAAACTATCTATCATTAAAAAGAAATAAAGAAAATACAAACATAAAGTTTGATTTTTCATTGATAGAGGGAATATAATTTACAACCTTGTTGTAGTTGCTATTAATGATGAACCTAAAAGTGTCATGATGCTATTTTAAGAATTAAAAAAAAATTTATTTATAACATCCTAATAATATTCTAATATTTTGACTCTAACCAATATAATCTTTCATTCATTTTATGTTGAACCTAAAGCATATCCTAACACGTACCAATCAAATAGATTAATACTATATTTTTTAAAAATAATATTAATTAATTATAAACATTGTTTTTGGGAAGGAATCACAATTAATGCGAGCTAAGCAAAAAAAAAAAAAATTCATATCAAACATTCAATCTCAAATATAAGAAAAAATAATTTATATCAATTAAAAAATTAATTAACATAATTTTATTTTATTTTATTTACTATGCGTCATTCAATTTTATTAATAACATAATCACAATTAAATAAAGAATATTTTAATAATTATATTATTAAATACAATAAATTATTTAATATTTGATTTAAACTAACATATATGATTTTTTTTATATAATTGAGATAGGAAGGATTAACAATTTTCAATGTTATTTAGATGAAACTATGGAGTACTATGCATGGTTTTACCGTCTTCTTGACTCTTAATTTTCATAAAAAAATTTATTTGAAATATAATTTGTTAGGATTTAAGTACAAGAGAAACCTTAAATCTAAAAGACTAGTTTATTAGATGGAAAAATCTCAAAACTTAAATATCACATTAAGTAATTTGAACTACCTAATGTGAGTGCTTTAAAATTTGTTAACGGAGTTTTTCCATATTTGTTTTGCTCTAGCATAAAATGTTAAGATTTTAATTATTGATCAACTAGAGTTTTGTTATATTCTTAGAGAGATTAACCAAGTGATTGATGTTTAGGTAAAAGTCTAATTACAAGTTTTTTTTTACAAGTTATTTACTTCTTTATCACATTTTTTGAGTTTATGCATTTTAGGTGATGTTTTTCTGTTTATTATTTTCGTGGTTATTAATAAATTTCTGTTTGTTCCCTTAAAAACAAAATCTGTTTGTTGGGGCTTAATGTCTCACAAAAAAAATAAAAAATAAATTCAAAAGCAATTAAATACTCTTTAACTAAAAATTGTCAATAATAATAATAATAATATTATTATTATTATTATTATTATTATTATTATTATTATTATTATTATTATTATTATTATTTCAAATATCCCTTGTTTCACTTTCAGCTCTAATGGCTTGTTTGCTATACTTCTTTCTAATATTGAAAGTGCTATTATTTTAACTTTTTTTCTTATTATAATGTGGTCTTTAATTTCTTTTAAACATATTTTTAGCATATAATTTTATATAACTTTATAAAAAACATGAAAAGAAGGAATAATTAGAAAAAAATTGAAATTATAATGAGGGAGGAGAAATTGGGCTTGAAAAATTGAGCTTCTATTAAGAGACATCATAATCCTGACTCCTAAGTTCATAATGGCTTGCTTATGGGAACAACTATACCCCCAATTATAATCTTACAATGAATTAATTAATATATTAACGGTAATTAATGCTTCAGAATTATTGATCAAAGCTATAGACACACAGTAACACCAAGGAAGACTAGCTCACCCTTTCTCAAACTATTTGAGATGTGGTACCGAATAATGTTCTTGTTTAATGGCGTAACGATAAAGCTTTTATTAGTAATAAAATTCAAACAATCAAACTCTTAGTCCTTTTGAAATAATTTAGTTGGCAGAATTACGTAACAAGCAACAAGATTATGCCGGTTGGTATCTCATAATACACGTCTTTAAAATTAAAGAAAATTTAATGAGTTGTATTACTCCATGTAAAGTTTGTAGAAAAGGTTTACGTAGGAATCTTCAAAGAGTCTCATAAGTCATGATGATGACAAAAAAATTATATGGGATTAAATGGGAGGTGGTGTGTATGAAAAAAGAACTTGGTGATCTGCGGATTAAAGAAATAGAAGACTTTAATAAAACACTATCAATCAAATGAAAGAGAAAAATTCTTAATAGAGAAGATACTTTTTAAATAAAATTCCTTTAAGCTAAATATAAAACATTAAAAATAAGTCTTTTTCGATGAATGTAAATATGACTCTCAATGGTGGAAAAGCAACAAAGATAAATTAGAGGAAGGGTTATTTGTTTAGGGTAATGTGAAGATGACTCGATGTATCAATTATGGGAAAGGGGTGATGAAAATCAAAGTTTGTCAGATTATTTACTATCTCTCATCAAAAGGGTATTCTTATCTCAAAGGTTAAAGAATGGTGTAATAATAGAAGAGCATGGAGATTGAAATGGAGAAGACCTTTACTCAATTACTTGAAAAAGATAGTTGGACGAGAGGTAACTATGTTTTGACAATAAAATTATTCACTATAGTATCTAGAGCGAGAATTCCATATTCTTTAAAAGCTATATGGAAGACCCTCAAATATGGCATATTTTACCTGAAAAGTAACTCATCACAAGATCCAACAAAGTGAAACTCGCAAGAAGGGATGTCAATTCTCTGGATGGTGACACTTGTCCTCTATCAGTCTAAATATGTATCACATTTATTGTTCTTTTTGTATTACTAAATATGGATATGTTACCATCTATCAAATGTCTTTCTATAGCAACATACTAGCCATGCCAATGGAAAAGTAAAGAAAGACATTTTGACCATAATCTAGTTAGCTACTATATAATCAATTTGGTAGGTTAGAAATGTCTTAATATTTAAAGGAGTCTATCTCTGTGTTGCAAAAATTTGGTAGGAGACTTTCCAAAAATCTTAGTTATGAGCCACGTATTTCTGGAAAAGAAAATGATTTTCTTAAATGGTGATTGCAACCTAAATATGGTTACACACAATGATGCAAAAAGATTTTTGCACTCCCTTGATCTTTCTCCTTAAGGTTTTAAACACCATCAAATGGATTATGGAAGAGGAAAGAGATGGAGGTGAGGCATCACTCTCAAAGAGAGATAAGTAAAATGTTTTAGGTTTACCACAAGGGAAGAAACCCTTGATAAAAATAAATTAGGAATAGGTTCCTCTAAAGTGAGGATCCTCAAAACTTTTTACTCATGAATGTGTTCAAAAGAGACTATTCTCCATTCAATCCAAATGTGAGATGTTCGATGAGTGAGGGGTCTTATTTCCAGGGAGTAAGATGTCAGGATTAAGAGCCTAATCATGGACCTCCCAACAAGGTCCAACCCCTAAGTAAAATTAAGCTAATTAACTAGGGAACCAATACCTAAACTAGTGCCAAAAATCAAGGGATTTGGGGGATCATGTGGGCCCTAATGTTTCTCATGTTTTGTGTGTTAGAAATAAGAGTACAAAAATGAGTTAGGAAATGTGAAAATGACCCATACTCCTAAATATGGGTTGCATCTCTTTTTACACACACTCCACATAATTTATTTAAGGTACCACATGATTTTATAAAGAAAAATGGCCAATATTAAAAACCTTATAACTAGGAAACCTCACGACCCTAATTCTACACTTAATAGAAATTATTTACAAGTTAAAAACAATGACTTCAAAGAGCTCCTATCTATACGCCTTAAATCCTTCTAACTATGATGCAATGCTAGGGAAGATTGTATCACATGACATAATTAAATAAGAGAAAATTTAATTCATTTTATTTATTGAATCGAAAATTAAATTTATGATCTGACACCAATTGTTATGATGCATTAATACTGTACTATTACTTTCACCATTTCAGGTTGGAATTAAAGAATATTTCTTCCTATCTTTATTTGTAAAGAATAAAAAAATATTTTCTCTTACATAAACAACTCATTTGCTCTATACAAATTTTTCTTTTTACTTTAAATAAAAATAATCCGTTTTGCTTCTTATACATCCAATCTCTTTAATCTCTGTCAATTTAAATGATATAGACTAAACAAAATTAAAAATATAATGTGTAGAAACTAAAATAAATTATTTTTAAATATAAAAATTAAAAGATAAAGTTCATGTAATTATAGAAATAAATAAGTCATTAAATATTGTAGATAATAAAATAAATAATTCCAATTAATTATTGAGAAAAAATCAGATGCAAAAAATACGTTAAAATTTAAAATAATCAATGGTTATTAATGAAAAAATATTTTAACCCTTTACACTTTAGTAGTATCAATTTTTTTTTTTTTTTTAAAAAAAAGTTCTCTTATGCCATATTCTATATGGTAAGAGCTTATGCCCCTCATCCAAGCCGCAGATCATGGTATCGTAATTCTCCTCACTGGAGGAAACAACAAATCATTGTGAAAAAGTGTGAATTTTAATCAAAACCCAAAAGAAAGTCCTGATTTTATCCTTTACATGATTTTTTTTTTCTATCTTTGCATCTAATCAGATATGTTTTTGGTTAAACTAAAATGTATTATTTTGAAAGCAGTCTTGGCAGAGAAGGTTGGAGTTATTCATAAATAGTGAAATCCCAGAGGAAAGTTTGCAAGTAGGATTAATTTAAGTAATTATTTATGATCGATTGTGAAGGTTTTTTTAGCCAATGACAGTCTATTTTATTTTTAAGAATCCATGTTCTGTTTGAAAACGATATTAAAATCATATTTCCCATCAAATGTCAAATGTATCATCCTATCACAAATCTATGAAGCTCGTTTTCTTACTTAGTACTATTATTTTGTTGAGAAATAAATGATGTGTTGATTTCAGATATTTTTATCTTTACCTCACTAATTTCCACATCTCTGCCATGAAGTGTTGATTTATGAAAGTGAAATTAAAAATGACCATAACATAAAGACAAAGCACATGCCGTGTAAGAGAAGAGAATATCTGAATATATATGCATTAACTAAGAACTCTCGGTGGATACAATACAATCCAGAAAGCATGTCAACTTGTATAAGGCACTGAAAATAGCTACAGAACTTTATTCACATTGCAAGACACTGAATGAAGTTGAAACTTGAAAGCCAGATTATACAATAGTTCTTCCAAGTTTGAACCATGGATAAAGGAAAGTAATCGAATGACATATATCAGAAGAGTCAATTTACAATTATGCAATTTGCAGAGTAGTTTATCATATGGCTATATATAGAATAGCAACAAGCTTTTACAGATCAATTTATTTATAACTCAGAAAAGGGAAAATGAATACAAAAAAGAATGTATGGTCAATAAAAACGGGGTGGAATATGTTCATTTGAAAGACCATCATCAAAGTTGAGAGAATAGCTGCGAAAATCATAGCTGTATTTTGGACTGCTCCTTTGCCAAACCAAAGCTTGCTTTAACCGATTTCTCAACTTGTAAAACACTTGTCTGAAAATGCATGATGGAGGGAAACACCCAAGTGGGGCTCTTCTTTGGACACTACCAAGTGTCACTGAAGAGGTCACTCTTGCTTTCCTATGAAACTTCATGAATTGATCTCTTTGAAAGCTAGACACCCTTGAGATTTTCATTCTTCAACCACCTTAAGAGTTAAGATGTGTATGTGTTGTGTCAAGTGACCAAGTGAGAGCTAGTATTGCTAAACCAAATGCAAAATAACCGAGAGAGAATGGAGTGGAAGAGTGGAGGGAGGAAGCATCACAGGTGACCCTTTTAAGTGTTCACAAAGCTATCAGCAATTGCCACTTTCTGTATGTGGTGGATGGAAAACATTATCATGAACAGTCATCAAACTTTACTTTACCACCTTTCCAGTCATAATGGTCCCAGCATGGTGAATGGATTAAAGGGTGTCCTATTAGTGATGTAACATCAATGGGGTGTATTAAAGGCTCCAATCACCTTTTAGAAGACAATCTTGTGTAGAGTTGTTCATTGTGATTATCTTGTGTTTTACTCTAGGATTTGGTAAAGTTTCCTAGGATGGTTCTACGATGGGGTACTAGAAGGAGGTCGGTCCTAACTCCTAAGACACAAAAGGTACACGCAATTCCTACGTAACCAGATCAGAAATTCAATAGCTTTTTTCTTCAAAAAGTATGACAACACGTCCACAACGCATATAAAATATTCCCAAAGGAATTCCAAGTCACATTTGAGGGACAGATCATATTGTGCTGACATGCTTACACGCATCAAAAGGTGTAAGCATGAAAATAGGTTTACGTGTCTTGCCATAGTAAAGCATTAAAAAGATATGCCTACATCCACGTCCCTTTTATTCACAAATTAAATCCTACTTTAACTTTTTAGAATTCAAACCTTTTATTAAAGTTAAAGTTTGAAAGCATTGTATTACATTCATGGATAATTCATGAAACTCGGCCTATAGTTTTCATAGCTGGTTTCAACTGGTTGTGTTAGGCTTAACAAGGATATGAATGAAACAAGGATATAGAATCAGTGAAACCACCACAAATGCCTTAACAAACTAGTATGTCAGTCACAAGCATACTTATGACTCCTATCAAATTTCCCGCCAAGCTTCAACCAGGAAAATTATTTTACATTGCCAATACATAAGTACTAAGAAAAAGACTTAAACACTTTCAGTATAAAAAGTTTGTTGAAGGTTAAAGTAAAATTTTTTTTATATTGTCAAATTCTTGTGCCAAGGTTAATAAAAGCCACTATGACAGTGATGGAGAATGTTTAGAATAAAAAAAGTAGTTATGGCAGATGTAACTTACTGATAGGTACAAAATAAATGGAGTTTGTTAGAAATATTGGTTGAGCAATGCAATCAGAGTGGCAGTTAGCCATAAGACATTGATGCCTTGATATAACAGTGCTACAAACTAAACTAGTTTTTTACCTTGCCACTTGTTGAAGTAAATTAAACTCACCAAGATGTAGATGTGAAATGGAATTGCAGAAAAATCTATAACATTGCATCCTATTCAAATAAACCTTACCAATAGGTTCTTCCAATGATTTACGGATAATAATTAAAACTTGACATTCATTCAATCAAATCCATCTTTTTGCCAACTAACATGCTGAAGTTATTAAGGGGAAAAAAACAGTTTTTATTTATTAATGCATTGAGCAGACGGTTGACTTTCTATCATGTGACAAAAGAAAGGCCTCATACTAAAAATGGAGGCATAAGGTGAAACAAATATACATGTATGAAGCTAGCTCCTCTAATTGCCAACACTCGTCAAGAAGTTGGAGTATACCAGTTTTCACATGTTATTACGAAAATATTTTAATTTCAAATCTCTCACATATTATTTAGGAAAAAATATTTCATTTTAGAATTTATTTAAATTTAAAAAATATTATTTATAAATTAGATATTTATTTTTTCATTTAAGATTATGATGTTAGATATATAATTAGAAATTTTGATATTAGAAGAAGAAGGGTTTACATAGGAGTGAACAAAATAATATTATTATTTTTGTTATTAAGTGTTATTTTTGTTTTTGTTATGAACTGATATTTTTTGGTAAGTTATGATTGACGTCATTTAGACGACATTGATACTAACTAACTTTTTTTTTTTATTAGATGTTATTAAAAAGAAGTTTCATGTGTTCTTTTCCCGCAACTGCTTCACAAACATTTACAAAAATTCTAGAAAGGCGAAATCCAAATCTAATAAAAAATAGTTACAATTGTGTCAAACGCTTTTTAATTTTTGGATGAAAATATGTCGTAAATACTGTCTATTCGGAATCAGATAAAGAAAAAAGGAATTTTGTTATCATCTTTTATACAATGGCAATTTGGATAAGGTCCTAATTTGAACTTTATTGCTTTCATATTATATATATATATATAAAAGAGGATATCTGCAAATTGTTGAATCTTTTTTTTAAAAAAGTAAAAAAAAAAAATCATGTTACTTTTTTCACTTTTTTCTTATTAACAACCTTTTTAGGTCAATAAAGACTGGATTCTAAAGCCCAAAGCAAAAGCCCAGCAGCCTACACTTCCGGAAAAACAAGGCGATGCAACCTTATATCTCGTACATTTTTTTAAGTAAATTACGGTAACATCTAAAGTTTAATTTAATTATATGTATATTTTTTATTTTTTAATTATTATTTTCACATCTTTTAAAGAGTATTTATGTAAAATTTAAAAGAAGTACTAATATAATATTTTTAAATATATAATAAATATTAGTATAATATTTTTCAACTTAAGAGATATTAGTATAAAAAATAAAAAGAAAATAAATTATCTGTAATTTAATAAAAGTTACGGATATTACTGTAATATATTCAATTAATCTCTATGTGTTGCTTTATTTAGTATAATGAATATAAAAAAATTAATAATCACTAAAATCCCGTTACTTCAAGGGAAAACAATTAATTTTTTAAAATTTTTAGAAACTAAAACTGAAAATTTGAAAAATTTTAACAAATTTGACTAGTCAAAATTTGTTCAGAACTAAAAATTGAATTATTAAAAAATTTAACAACATTGATTAGTGAAACTAAATATAAGAATTAGAAAACGGATTCTTAAATAATTGAGGACTAAAACTTAGTTAACCATTAATAATTTGACATGTTAAAAAATGAAGTAGGGATTTATTTTCTTTCTCTAATTTGATCTCCTCTAAAAAGGTATGACAAAATTAAACCATTTCATCTTCTACCATTATCTCTTACTTCTATGAAACAATAGATTCACAGCTGATCATGGACATGATGTGTTCAATCGAATATGTAATTAATAAAATTTTAGGTGCAATTTTTATTATAATTTTATATTGTTTATCATGGTACTTCTTCAACATTCTACTTCATAGATCGTTCATCTTGAATGGTTTATGATGTCATTTTATAAAAATTCTTTTTAATTTGTTGTTTTTGAACACTATTCCTTTAGTTCGTCAAATAATGAAGTTTGGAGATCTCTTGTGGTATGTTTCTCCTAATAACCATGCACAAATACTTGTTTTGTATATGAAAATAATTTTGTTTCTTTTTTTTGCAATAGTCTAATACCTTAAAAAAACTAATTACTAACTACAATGAACTATGTATGAATTGGTTTACACCAACAATCTGGCACCTTAAAAAGCTAAATATTAGGTGGAACACTAAAAATTTATCAAACTAAAATAACATAATAACTTCATTTCAATATTGAGTTAGTACCATTTAAAAGAACTTAACAAAAACTGAAACATCTTTTGACAAAAATCATAAAACTTTACCTGGTAATATGATAGATTAGCAGTTTAGTTGGAAAACTAAACTTGATTTTTCTACTTAATTGTATTAACTTCAATTAATCAAATTGATTTTTCTACTTTCTCTTTCTACCTTACTTTTCAGTCCATGTAATATATGGATAAAGCAAGTCATAATCAAATGAGTTTTGCACCGACCTAAACTGTCTAAGTTAAGAAAAGCATAACAAAAAAAATAAAATAAAGAAATAGTAAAAACTATTATATTTAAATAGACATTATTAAATTTAACTTAAAAACTATAAATCTCTAGAGGTTAAATACAATTTAATATGTTGGTCTAGACATAGAGTGATAGCTTTTTTAATAGGCAGACAAAGAGTAATAATAATCTCGTTAGTTGTATCTTTGGTCCAAAAGTATTTATAGAAGAATAACCATATCATATAGGTGAGATGTGTAAGTGATGTGAGGCTATAAATACATCCCACCAAAAGACATCTTTAAACTCTAGATATGCTTGTATTCTTCAATTAAGTACCTTCCTTTTATGACATTGTCTTGCAAAATCTCCCTTCACTTGAATATAATGTCAAAAAATACAACCAATACACTAAACCAAGAGATTGCAATTAATGGAACTACATATGAGCTACTTTGAATTGCAATTTATGATAAAAAAAAAATTAAGATATTAGTATGAGTTGGTTAAATTTTAATTAGAATTTTTATCAATTGTATATAATTTTTATGAGTTGGTTCAATTTAATTCGTATGAGCTATGGGTATGCAAAACCTTTATGAATATCTTTTGGGAAAACTTCATTTGTTATGCACAAATATGAGTTGCTCCATATCTTTTGATGATTGAGCTATAATTGACAGTTTTATAAACTATTGACAATTTTCTTTATTTTTTTATGTATTTTTTCTATTTCTGCCTTCGTCCATTTTTTTTAATTTTTACAATATAAATTATTTTACATTTATCTTTTTTTACAAAAAAGTTATGTAAGTTTATACATAATGATCTTGTAAAATATGTACACCAATTTATTCTGACATAAAAATATGCTAAAGTGAAAATGAATATCTTAAAACCAACATTTAATTACTGTAGTTTCTAAATAATTTTAAAAGAGACAATAAGAAATTTAAAAAATATCATTTTATAAAGTTATTCTAAATGTTTTTAATTTCAATAGTCATATTTTATATATTTAATATTATATTATATTTTATATTTATATATTTTTATTAAGGTAATGTGTTAAGCACATGTCATATATTCTAGATACATCTATATATTTATGTTTTCCTTTTTTCATGAATAAGGTATTTGCACTAATTAAATATAGTGCCAAACATTTAATTCAATGAACAAAATAGATGAAGACTAAGTACGTTGTTTTTGTGAGATAGTCCTAAAAATGTTTCCCTAAACTTGAATATAATGTAAAAAGGTATAGCCAATACATCTTACCAAAATATATTGCAATTATTGAAACAACATATGAGATGTTTGAACTGCAGTTTATGATAAGAAGGGCACTTAGGAAATTCGTTTGAGTTGGTTCAATTTAATTAGAATTTTTATGATTTGATATGAATTGCATACAATTTGTATGAGTTGGTTCAATTTAATTGGTATAAGTTGTGGGTATGTAAAACTTTATGAATATCTTTTTGGAAAACTTTTGTTGCTATGCACAAATACCTTTCTTTTCTCCTTTTAGTTCTCTTTCTCTTTTATTATGTTTAGGTGCATATCTTTTGATGATTGAACTATAATTAAGAGTTTTTTAAGCTATTGACAATTTTATTTCATTTTCGTATGTATTTCTCTATTTCTGCCTTTATTCCTTCTTTTTTAATTTTTATAATGTAAATTATTTTACATTTATCTTTTTTTTTAAAAAAATGTTATGTAAGTTTACACATAATGAACTGGTAAAAGATGTACACAAATTTATTCCAACATGAATAATATGCTAAAGTGAAAATCAATCTGTTAAAATGGACACTTAATTACTTTTAAAAGAAATCAATAAGAAATTTAAAAGATACCATTTTACAAAGTTATTCTAAATGCTTTTAGTTTCAATAGTCATATTTTATATATTTAACCGTATATTATATTTTATATTTACATAATTTTATTACGGTGATGTGTTAAGCGCATAGGTCATATATTCTAGAAAAATCTATATATTTATTTGTCAAAGTTTTCCTCTTTTTTGGTGAATAAGGTATTTACACTCATTAAATCTAGTGCCAAACTTTTAATTCAATGAACAAAGTGGATGAAAACTAAGTACCTTGATTTTGTGAGCTAGTCCTCAAAATGTCTCCCTCAACTTGAATATAATGTCAAAAGGTATGACCAATACATCCTACCAAAAGATTGCAACAATTGAACAACATATGAGATGCTTTGAACTGCAATTATGATAAGAAAGAAATTTAGGACATTGGTTTGAGTTGGTTCAATCTAATTACAATTTTTATGAATTGTATTCAACTTTTATGATTTGGTATGAATTATGTACAATTTTTATGAATTGGTTCAATTTAATCACTATAAGTTGAGGGTATGGAAAACTTTATGAATATCCTTTGGGAAAACTTTTGTTGCAATGCAGAAATACGGGTATGCTGCCTTTTTTTCTTATAGTTCTCTTTCTCTTTTATTATATTTATGTGCATATCTTTTGATGATTGAACTACTAGCAATTTTCTTTTATTTTATTATGTATTTCTCTATTTCTGCCTTTATCCATTCTTTTTTAATTTTTATAATAAAAATTATTTTACATTTATCTTTTTTCAAAAAAAAATGTTATGTAAGTTTGCACATAATGAACCGGTAAAAGACGTACACCAATTTATTCCAACATGAATAATATGCTAAAGTGAACATCAATCTCTTAAAACAGACACTTATTTACTGTGGTTTCTAAATAATTTTAAAAGAGACCAATGAGAAATTTAAAAGATACCATTTTACAAAGTTATTCTAAATGCTTTTAGTTTCAATAGTTATATTTTATATATTTAACAGTATATTATATTTTATATTTACATAATTTTATTACGACAATGTGTTAAGCATGAGTCATATAATCTAGAAACATTTATTTATTTATTTGTCATTTTATTCCTTTTTCATGAATAATGTATTTGCACTAATTAAATGTAGTATCAAAATTTAATTTAACGAACAAAATGAATGAAACTAAGTACTTTGCTTTTGTGAGATAGTCTTAAAAGATCTCCCGCTCTTAATAAAATGTCCAAAGGTATAGTCAATACATCTTATCAAAAGATTGAAGTTATTGGAACACCATATGAGTTGCTTTGAAATGCAATTTATAATGGAAAAAGCATTTAGGATATTGTATGAGTTGGTTCTATTTAATTAGAATAGTTATGAATTGCATACAATTTTTATTAGTTTGTATCAATTGCATACAATTTTCAATTTATGAGTTGGTTCAATTTAATTGATATGCATTGTAGATATGCAAAACTTTATGAATATCTTTTGGGAAAACTTAATTTGCTATGCACAAATATGAGTCTGCTCCCTTCCTGCAGTTCTCTTTTTCTTTTATTATATTTAGGTGCATATCTTTTGATTATTGCACTAATTAAATGTAACACGAAAGTTTTCATTCAATGAACAAAATGAATAAAAACTACGTAACTTGCTTTTGTGAGATAGTCCTAACAAAGTCTCCCTACACTTGAATATAATGTCAGAAAGTATAATCAATACATCCTCCTAAAAGATTGCAGTCATTGAAAAAACACAGGGGATGCTATGAACTGCAATTTATGATAAAAAAAACATTTAAGATATTAGTACGAGTTGATTTAATTCACTTAGAATTTTTATAAATTCCACACAATTTTAATGACTTGGTATGAAATGCATACAATTTTTTTGAGTTGTTTCAATTTAATTAGTATGAGTTGTGGGTATGCAAAAATTTTATGAATATCTTATGGAAAAATTTCATTTGCTATGCACAAACTCAAGTGCGTTCCCTTCCTGCAGTTTTGTTTTTCTTTTATTATATTTACATTCATATCTTTTTATTATTGCACTAATTAAATAGAGCACGAAAACTTTTCATTCAATGGATAAATCAAAACTGTGTACATTGCTTTGTGAGATAGTCCAAAAATTATCTCTCTGAACTTTAATATAATGTCAAAAGGTATAGTCAATACATCCTCCCAAAACATTGCACTCATTCTAACAACATATGAGATGCTATGAACTGAAATTTATGATAAAAAGTCATTTAGAATACTAGTACAAGTTGATTCAATTTAACTAGAATTTTTATGAATTGCACACAATTTTAATGAGTTGGTATAAATTGCGTACAATTTTTATGAGTTGGTTGAATTTAATTGGTATAAGTTGTGGGTATGCAAAAATTTTATGAATATCTTTTGGAAAAATTTCATTTTCTATGCACAAATACAAGTATGCTCCATTCCTATAGTTCTCTCTTTTTTTTTTATATTTACGTTCATATCTTTTGATTATTGCGCTAATTAAATGGAGCACAAAACTTTTCATTCAATGAACAAAATGAATGAAAATTGCGTAACTTACTTTTGTGAGATAGTTCAAAAAATATTTCCCTCAACTTGAATATAATATCGAAATGTTGTATAGTCAATACATATCCAAGATTACAGCCATTGTAACAACATATGATATGATATGAACTGAAATTTATGAAAAAAAGGCATTTAGGATATTAGTATGAGTTGATTCAATTTACTTAGAATTTTTATGAATTCCATACAATTTTAATGACTTGGTATAAATTGTATACAATTTTTTTGAGTTGTTTCAATTTAATTTGTATGAGTAGTGGGTATGCAAAAATTTTATGAATATCTTCTGAAAAAATTTCATTTGCTATGCACAAATGCAAGTCGCTCCTTCCTGCAGTTCTCTTTTTTCTTTTATTATATTTACGTGCATATCTTTTTATTATTGTACTAATTAACTGGAGCACGAAACTTTTCATTCAATGAACAAAATGAATAAAATTTCTTTTGCTATGCACAAATGAATAAAATTTCAATGAACAAAAATTATGAATATCTTTTGGAAAAATTTCATTTGCTACGCACAAATGCAAGTGCACTCCCTTCCTACAGTTCTCTTTTTCTTTTATTATATTTATGTGCATATCTTTTGATTATTGCACTAATTAAATGGAGCACCAAACTTTTATTCAATAAACAAATGAAATTGCATACCTTGCTTTTGTGAGATAGTCCAATAAATATCTTCATGAACTTGAATATAATGTCAAAAGGTATAGTCAATACATTCTTCCAAAAGATTACACTCATTCTAACAACATATGAGATCCTATGAACTGAAATTTATCATAAAAAAAATATTTAGGATATTAGTACGAGTTGATTCACTTTAATTAGAATTTTTATGAATTGCACTTAATTTTAAAAAGTTCGTATAAAATGCATACTATTTTTATGAGTTGGTCTAGTTTAATGGATATGAGTCAAGGGTATGCAAAAAATTTATGAATATATTTTGGAAAAATTTCATTGGCTATGCACAAATACAAGTGTGCTCCCTTCCTACAATTCTCTTTTTCTTTTATTATATTTACGTGCATATGTTTTAATTATTGCATTAATTAAATGGAACACCAAAACTTTTCATTCAAGGAACAAAATGAATGAAAACTGAAATGTATAGTCAATTCATCCTCCTGTAAGATTGCTGTCATTGTAACAACATATGAGATGCTCTGAACTAAAATTCAACATAAAAAGGCATTTAGGATATTAGTACGAGTTGATTCAATTTGACTAGAATTTTTATCAATTGCACCCAATTTTAATGAGATGGCATAAACTGCATAACTTTTTTTATGAGTTGGTTTAATTTAATTTGTATGAGTTATGGGTATGCAAAAATTATATAAATATCTTTTGGAAAAATTTCATTTGATTTGCACAAATATGAGTATGCTCCCTTCTTGTAGTTCTCTTCTTGTTTTATTATATTTATATTGCATATCTTTTGATTCTTGCGCTAATTAAATGGAGTATAACACTTTTCATTTCATGAGGAAAATGAATGAAAATGTGTACCTAGCTTTTGTGAGATAGTCTGAAAAATATCTCTCTGCAGGTGAATATAATGTGTCAAAAGGTATAGCCAATACATGCTCTCAAAATATTGCAGTCATTGTAACAACATTTGAAATGCTATGAACTAAAATTTGTCATGAAAAAGGCATTTAGGATATTAGTACAAGTTGATTCAATTTAATTAGAAATTATTATGAATTGCACACAATATGAAAGAGTTGGTATAAATTGCGTACAATTTTTATGAGTTGGTTGAATTTAATTGGTATGAGTTTTGGGTATGCAAAAATGTTATGAATATCTTTTGAATAAATTTCATTTACTTTGCACAAATATGAGTATGTTCCCTTCCTATTGTTCTCTTTTTATTTTATTATATTTAGGTGCATATCTTTTTATTCTTGCATTACTTATGGAGCGTGAAACTTTCATTCAGTGAAAAAAATGAATGAAAATTGTGTAACTTGCTTTTGTGAGATAGTCTAAAAAATATCTCTTGAACTTGAATAGAATGTCAAAAGGTATAGTCAACATCTTCCCAAAAGATTTCAGACATTGTAGCAACATATGAGATGCTATGAACTGAAATTTGTCATAAAAAAACATTTCGGATATTAGTAGGAGTTCATTTAATTTAATTAGAATTTGTATAAATTGCACGCAATTTGAATGAGTTGGTATAAATTGTGTACAACTTTTAGGAGGTGGTTCAATTTAATTGGTATGAGTTGTGGGTATGCAAAAAATTTTATGTATATCTTTTGGAAAGATTTCATTTGCTTTGCACAAATACGAGTATGCTCCGTTCCTATATTTCTCTTTTGCTTTTATTATATTGAGGTGCATATCTTTTGATTCTTGCATTAATTAAATGAAGCACGAAACTTTTCATTGAATGAAAAAAATGAATGAAAATTCCATATCTTGCTTTCGTGAGATAGTCCAAAAAATATCTCTCCGAACTTGAATATAATGTCAAAAGATTTAGTTAATACATCCTCCCAAATGATACTATAACAACATATAACATGCTTTGGACTGAAATTTATCATAAAAAAGTCATTTAGGATATTAGTACGAGTTGATTCACATTAATTAGAATTTTTATGAAATGCACACGATCCTAATGAATCGGTTTAAATTGAGTACAATTTTTATGAGTTGGTTCAAAAAATTTGATGAGTATCTTTTGGAAAAAATTCATTTGCTTTGCACAAATATGAGTATGCTCGCTTGCTATAGTTCTCTTTTTCTTTTATTATATTGACGTGCATATGTTTTGATTCTTGCACTAATTCAATGGAGCACGAAACATTTCATTCAATGAACAAAATGAATTAAAATTGTGTACCTTGCTTTTTTGAGATAGTCCAAAAAATATATCCTGAAGTCTAATATAATGTCAAAAGGTTTAGTCAAATACATCATCACAAATCATATTGTAACAACATATGAGATGCTATGAAGTGAAATTTATCATAAAAAAACATTTAGGATATTAGTACAGGTTGATTCAATTTAATTATAATTTTTTATGAATTGCACACAATTTTAATGAGTTAGTATAAATTTCGTAATATTTTTACGAGTTGGATCACTTTAATTGTTATGAGTTGTGGTATGCATAAATTTTATGTATATCTTTTGGAAAAACTTTATTTGCTTTGCAGAAATATGAGTATGCTCTAGTTCTCTTTTTATTTTATTATATTCATGTGCATATCTTTTGAATCTTTGCACTAATTAAATGGGGCATGGAAATTTGCCTTAAATGAATAAAATGAATGATAATTGCGTACCTTGGTTTTGTGAGATAGTCCGAAAAATATCTCCTGAACTTGTCAACAGGTTTAGTCAATACATCCTCCCAAAAGATTGCAGTCATTGTAACAACATATGAGATAACATATGAGATGCTATGAAGTGAAATTTATCATAAAAAAGGTATTTAGGATATTAGTATGAGTTGATTCACTTTAATTAGATTTTTTATGAAAGGCACATGATTTTAATGAATTGGTTTTTTATGAGCTGATTGAATTTAATAAGTACGAGTTTTGTGTATGAAAAAATTTGATGAATATATTTTGAAAAAAATTAGTTGCTTTGCACAATATGAGTATGCTCCCTTGCTATAGTTCTCTTTTTCTTTTATTATATTGACGTGCAGATCTTATGATTCTTGCACTAATTAAATAGGGCACGAAACTTTTCATTCAATGAATAAAATGAATGAAAGAGTGTACCTTACTTTTGTGAGATAGTCTAGTAAATATCTGCTGAACTTGAATATAATGTCAACAGGTTTAGTCAATACATCATCACCAAAAATTGCAGTGATTATAACAACATATGAGATGCTATGAAGTGAAATTTATCATAAAGAAGACATTTAGAATATTAGTATGGGTTGATTCAATTTAATTATATTTTTTTATGAATTGCACACAATTTTACTGAATTGGTATAAATTGCGTACAATTTTTACGAGTTCGATAAATTTAATTGCTATGAGTGGTGGGTATGCATACATTTTATGATTATCTTTTGGAAAAACTTCATTTGCTTTGGACAAATACGAATATGCTCTCTTCATGTAGTTCTCTTCTTCTTTTATTATATTCACATGCATATCTTTTGAATATTTGCACTAATTAAATGGGGCACGAAACTTTTCATTCAATGAATAAAATTTAATGAAATTGTGTACCTTGGTTTCGTGAGATAGTCCGAAAAATATCTCCTGAACTTGAATATAATGTCAACAGGTTTAGTCAATACATCTTTCCAAAAGATTGCAGTCATTGTAACAACATATGAGATTCTATGAACTGAAATTTATCATAAAAAGGCATTTAGGATATTAGTACGAGTTGATTCAATTTAATCAGAATTTTTACTAATTGCACACAATTTTAATGAGTTGGTATAAATTGCGTACAATTTTTAGGAGTTGTTCAATATAATTGGTATGAGTTGTGGGTATGCAAAAATTTTATGTATATCTTTTGGAATAATTTTGTTTACTTTGCACAAATACGAGTATGCTCTCTATTTGTACTTCTCTTTTTCTTTTCTTATATTCATGTGCATATCTTTTGAATATTTGCACTAATTAAATGGGGCACGAAACTTTTCATTTAATGAATAAAATGAATGAAAATTGTGTACCTGACTTTTTTAAGATAGTCCTGAAAATATCTTCTGAACTTGAATATAATGTCAACAGGTTTAGTCAACACATCCTCCCAAAAAATTGCAGTCATTGTAATAACATATGAGATGCTATTAACTGAAATTTATCATAAAAAAACATTTAGATATTAGTATGGGTTGATTCAATTTAATTATAATTTTTTATGAATTGCACACAATATTAGTGAGTTGGTATAAATTGCATACAATTTTTACGAGCTGGATATTCATGATTGTCATGAGTGATGGGCATGCATAAATTTTATGTACATATTTTGGAAAAACTTCATTTGCTTGGCATAAATATGAGTATGCTCTTGTCCTGTCGTTGTCTTTTTCTTTTATTATATTCACGTGCATATCTTTTGAATCTTTGCACTAATTAAATAGGGGATGAAACTTTTCATTAAATGAATAAAATGAATGAAAGTTCGTACCTTGCTTTCGTGAGATAGTCTGGAAAATATCTTCTAAACTTGAATATAATGTCAACAGGTTTAGTCAATACATCCTTCCAAAAGATTGCCTTCATTGTAACAACATATGAGATGCTATAAACTGAAATTTATCATAAAAAAGACACTTAGGATATTAGTACGAGTTGTTTCACTTTAATTAGAATTTTCATGAATTGCACACGATTTTAATCAGTTGGTATAAATTGCATACAATTTTTATGAATTGGTTCAATTTAATTCGTATGAGTTATGGGTATGCAAAAACTTGATGAATATTTTTTGGAAAAAATTAATTTGCTTTCCAAAAATACGTGTATGCTCCTTTCCTATATAGTTCTCTTTTTCTTTTATATATTCACGTACATATATTTTGAAGCTTGCACTAATTAAATGGGGCATGAAACATTTCATTCAATGAACACATTGAATTAAAATTGCATACCTTCCTTTTCTGAGATAGTCCAAAAAATATCTCCTGAACTTGAATATATTGTCAAAGGTTTTAGTCAATACATCATCTGATGCAAAAAACTTTTGCACTTCCCTTGATCTTCTCCTTGGGGTTCCAAGTACCATGGAATGGATGATGGAGGGGAAAGAAAATGGAGGTGGGGTGCCACTTTCAAAGAGAGATAAGCCAAAGTGTTTAGGTTTGCCATAAAGGAAGGAACCCTTAATAAAAACCAACTAGGAAGAGGTTCCTCAAGAGAGAGGATCCTCAAGGAGAAGATCAAGGGGAGTGCAAAATGCACTCCCCTTGATCTTCTCCTTGAGGTTCCAAGTACCATGAAATGGATGATGGAGGGAAACGAAAATGGAGGTGGGGCGCCACTCTCAAAGAGAGATAAGCCAAAGTATTTAGGTTTGCCACAAGGGAAAAAACTCTTGATAAAAACCAACTAGGAAGAGGTTCCTCAAGAGAGAGGATCCTCAAGACCTTTTACTAAGAATGTGCTCACAAAGAGACTATTTTCATTCAACTTCAAAGGTGAAATTTACAATAAGGGGGAATGAGTATATATAGCCCCAAGGGAGAGTTTGGACACACTTTTCTAGGCAATGTGGGACTTAAGTGAGACACCTAAGTTTACCCCATAGGTGCAATTAGCATCTCCTAAATTGAATGGGCTAGCCCAAAATCATGTCTTGACTTATGCACCCATTCTAAGCTTACTCCTCCTTTTTAACTAAAGACACTTATACCTTCTAAACTAAAAAGAATATGGCCGAATATACATGGCCTTAAAGGAATTAAAAACATGCTTATATTTAGCTAATTAAAATAAAATATTTACAAGCTAAAAATGAAGACTATGGCTTCCAATCTTCAATGAGCTTTCATCCATGCCATGCCTTCTTTGAATCCTCCTAGCCATGATGCATGCTAGGTGGGATTGCATCATCTCCTCCCCCTCGGAGAGGATTTGACCTTAAATCCTGAGGCATTTCTTCCTCTTGTTCAAAGTCTGCAAGAAAATAAGGAAAGCAGTAAGTATATGTAAACAAGTGATTTTGGGGGAGTGAGAGTCTATAAGGAGGCCTCTTAGGAATGGGGTAGTGGATTTTGGCACTAACTTGTGAAAAGATTTTAGTGTGCATGTGCCTCCACACAGCAGTTCCCCATCCTCTTCCTATTGCACTAGATACTAGCCTCAAAGGTTTTGAAATAATAGGCGAGACTAGTCTAAGTGGAATGGAGCACTCATAAAGTTGGACTTGAGGGAGTGGATCAAGGTGCTCAAAAGATATAGGCACATCCTCAAATTCAACTTGTTCCTTTGGTAAGGGTTGGCAGGAAAATTTTTCCATGTAGAGAACCTCCTTTGAAGGCAAAGGCGGATCTTCCTTAGACTCGGTCTTCCTACCAACAACCTTATTTTCATTTTTATCCCTCTCTCTCTTAAGCTTCATGATCCTTCTATCCTCCATAACCTCGGTAGGGGTAAGAGGAAGTAAGGTAATCTTTTTTCCTTTATGAGAGAGAGTGATTTTATTAGTGAGGCCATTGTGCAAAGTTTCCTTATCATGTTGTCATGGCTTTCCCAACATGTGACTAGCTTCCATAGGGACTACATCAGATAACACTTTGTTGCGATACTTCCCTATGGAGAAGCCAATCTCCACTAGCTCGCTTACTACTACACCATTTTCATAATTACGTCCATGCAAAGAATAAGGTGAAGGATGAGGAGTAGTAGCAAGTGATAGCTTTTCCACCACCCTCATGCTACAACAATTACAACATGATCCACCATCCACAATGAGAGAACAAGTTTTGCCCAAAATTTTCCACCTTGTTTAAAAAACATTCTCTCTTTGTGTTTGGGTTTCCTTACAAGGATAACTTCTAAGAAGTTGTTTCACTTTGAAGAGATCATCACATGAATGAGTACCCCTTTCATTTGATGTTCCCCTTAAAGTCCTTTTTCTTTTGGGGCAAAACAAAGCAATGTGCTATTTTTCTAAACACTTAAAACATTTAGGACTTCGAGAATGAGTGCTCGAACTAGTGGTAAGGGTGTCACTCATACTCAAGGGTTTTCTATCAATATGCTTTCTTTTGGGTTTAATTATAGAAGGGTTTGTCTTTTTCTTAGGATGTCTCTTAGGGTTTTCCTTTTTACTAGAAGATGCATGAATGTCATGGGTTCTTCTAAGTCTCTATAACGTGTGTAAATGTTACCACAAGAGCTCTTATAAGCATCTCTCTCTTTTTGTATCTTCTTTTCTTCCCTTCTTTCTAACTCCTTTTGTTCTTTTTCTCTCTTTTCCAATTATTTCTTCTCTTTTTCTCTCCTTTCTCTTCTCTCTTTTCTCTCTAACTCTTTTCTTTTGTTTTCTTCTTTTTCTCTTTCTTTCTCTCTTTTCTATTTTTCTCTTCTCTTTCTTTTTCTCTTGCTTCTCTTTCTTTATTTTCATTTTCCCTACTCTCTTTTTCTCTTTCTTCTCTTTCTCTTTGGTCCCTCTCTTCTCTTTCTCTTTTCTCTTGCTCTTTTCTCTCTTGTCTTATTCATTCCCTCTCTTCTCTTTGTCTCTCTTTTTCTCTTCTTTCATTTCTTTCTTGTCTCTCCTTTTCTTTTTGTTCTTTCTCTATTCTCTCCTCTCTATCTAGTTCCACTTGTTCTCTTTTCCTCCTCTCTTTTTGTTTTCTCTCATTTTTCCAAAATTCCCTACGTTGTTTTCTACTATTTCCCAATCAATAGAGTATGGATATGTGGGCAAGGTTGGTTTATCATTCTTCTCATACTTTTATTTTATTCTATTCCCACATTCTTCTTTATTTTCCCTAATTTTATTACTACTCCTAACACTCCTAGATGTGTGTGAAAACATGTCAAAGTGATGTGACCATGCCTAGCCAAGGACCTATCACTAGGGCCATGGCTAGAAGGATTGAAGAAGACCTAGCCCTTGCAGACAAAGGAAGACTTCACCTCCTATGGAGAGTGAAGATATTAGGCTAGGGACTTTAGTTAATAAAATGTAATTTTCCTTTATTTTAATTTTGAGGAGCATTAAGAATTTAATTTGGGACATGTATTTAGTCCATTTTTTATTTTTAGGAGGTGTCTTAGGAATTTAGAGGGTGGATTTAGCTTTTTGGGTCTTTATGAAGGAAATAAGGGGTAACCTTGATATCTACACCCCTCTTTTCTACATAAACCCCCTAAGCTAATAAGAAGGAATCTTGGCCCTTGGTTTGAGAAACTTGGGCACTAAGTTTGATGATCTAAGGAGGGAATTGTTTCTCAATTCTCCTCCCTTAGATCTCTCCTTTTAATCCTAGCCCTTCTTTTTTAGGTTATCTTGTTCAAGAGGTTAGCTACCTCTATAAATAGGAGCTCCTCTCTCACTTGTATTTTTTACACTTGAATTTAATCCTAGAGACCATATTGGTTGAGGTTATTACCTTTGAGTGTCCCCCTTTCTCCTTTGTGAGAGCTTCTAAGAGTTATCAAGGGACCCCTCCCTTGTGGCCTCTCCCCTTTGGCTTATCAAACCTAGTATTTGTGGCGCTTCACCCCATTCTTTTCCTCTCCATAAATCCATTTCCCTTCCAAGTGACTTTAGAAAGATCCTTTGGGCACGTGATCATCAAAGATCACATCAAGTGGTATCTAGAGCCACTTTCTAAAGGTCACGTTCTTTCTCAATTTTTTTTTTTGCTTTGTTGTTTATTTCTTTGATCTCTTTATTTTAAAGTCCTTCTTTTTTTTCATCTCTATTTCCTTTATTGTCTAGTAGTATAGTTTTTTATTCTTGCTATTATATGCGCTTTTGTTTTCTATCTACGCGCCTATTTTCCATTTAATTTGATGCGATTTTATTTGTCCCTTTCTTTGCATCTTATTTTCGTGTTCAAGTTGCTTAATTTTCCCTTGGTTTTTTATGTTAAAGTGTGCCTAAGAAGTTGTGATCATTAAACCCACATGGTTGAGGATTTTTCCACACCATTGTGGTAATCAACTTTGGCCACTTTGTTGTGCCTTTTGTTTTGAGTCTCTTGCTGAAATTTTTGCTCTATTTTTAGGTGTGTTATTTTTTCTTAATCTTGTGTTTTGTCAAATACTAGTCATGTTAGTTTCCTATTTTGTCTCATTTAAATTCCATAGGTTTTAGCCTCTTAAAATTTTTACAAAAAAGCTTTCAAAAACATTTTGAATTGAGCTCCTAAGAGGTGAACCTCTTATTGAGTCTCTTAAGTCTTTTATGCTTTTAGTTCAAGCATATTAATCTCTTTGTTATTCTTAAATATTTGCTCAATTCAATCTTTATATGTTTCTTATTTTATGTTGAATTATTAGTAGCTTTCCACTTGGTTTACCTTCACTATTGGTGCCTCTTTATGGAATTTTAGCTTGGGTGAATTGTGTTAGTAATTTGAGCAATCAATTTACTTCAAAATCAGCCCTAAATCATTCCTTAAGCACCATTAGTTCAGTGATATTTGGAACTACTAAGTTGTTTTGCCTTTAGTTGCATGCATTGCTTGAAAATTGTGTGACCTTACTTTGTACTTATTCACTCAAGCGTTATTATTTCAAGCATCCTCATTAAAATTTCAATTCAACAAGCTATTAGGTGCAGCAAAAAGATTAGAAAAAGTTAAAAAAAAAATAGAAAAAGTTCAAGTTAAAAAAAAAAGAAGAAGATAAAGAACTCAAAGGAAAGACAAATTTGAAGTTGTGTACCTAATAGTAGAAACATTTGATATGAGGAATCAATTGTGATTCAAAAAAAAAATTACTTGAGTAAGCTTGTTAGTTTTGGTCACTTAAATTTTATTAAGTGTGCAACTATTGGTTTCATTTTTTTTGTTTGAGTCTTTTTTCATCTCTACTCTTAGAGTTAATCTAGAAAAGTTATTTGTGTGCTACCTTCCTTTGTGAGCCTTATGTTTTCTTGCTTGTCTTTTTTACTTCTTTGAGTTTGTCATTGTTTAATCTATCCACTTGGATTTGTGAACCTTGTTTTGTTATTCACCTTTGTTTGTTGTCTTGTGTTGTATTCGGCCTTGGTAAGGAAAGGTTGGGAAATGTTCCATATATAAAATTTTGGCAAGTCCAAACAAGAGGAAACAAGGGTAGCATTCTTGGGGTGAGTTGATGCAACTCAAAGGGGCTTAATCAAAAGGAGACAAACACCAAAAAGTTTGGAGTGAAGACTTTGTTTTATTTTTTTTATTCTTTGTATTGTGTATACTTAATTTTAGATTGGGAGTTTGAGTGCCCTTAAGGCCCTCCCTTGGTTTGTAATAATTTTGGTTAATTTTAGCGTAGTTCCTCGTTAATTAGGTGAAGAAGGGAGAAGTGGTACACTTCCTTCAACACCTTAGGAGCACGATTAGAGCCCTTTCTCTTTTACATTCTTGCACTTTTATTTTATTTTATGTTATTTTGAAAAAACGTGTAGAGGCTAAGAGTTCCAAAGACTCATCAAGCCACCTTAGGTGAGAAAAAAAAAAGTTTTTGGCCTACCCTTTAGTTTTTAGCATCCAAGCACCATGACTTCCCACACACATTCTAGTGCACATAGTTGTTCATCAAGTAAAAGTGTCAACCAAAGAAAACCTTCTAAGGGAGACACTCTTGAAAACCTTAACTTAGAATTTAGGGAATGAATGGCTAAAGAACAAGAAAGGAGAGAAGAAAAAGAGAGAAAAAAAGAAATAAAAGAAAAGGAAAAACAAAAAGAGAAGGAAGAGTTAAAAAAAGAGATGTTGGAAATGAGAAAAGAGAAAAAAGAGCGAGAAGAGAGAAGGCAAAGAGAGAGAAAAGAGGATGAAGAAAGGAGAAGAAGGAAAGAACTAGAAAGAAAAAGAGAAAAAGAGGAAGAAGAGAGAAGGAGAGGAGAAGAGAGTAAGAGGAGAGATGGGAGAGAGAGTGATAGAAAAAATAAAGGAATTCTCATAAGATCCCCATCTAGGCATTTTAGCTCTAGTGAAGAAGAATACTATAGAAATCAACATAAGCATCACTCTCATTCATCATACAATCATCATTCTCCTCAAGAGAACATAAATCATGCTAGGGAACCAAAGGTAGACTACCCCATTTTCATGGTAGGGAAGATGTTGAGACTTACCTAGATTGGGAAGTCAAACTGGAACAACTCTTTCGATGCTATGAAATTAGGGAAGAAAGGAAAGTACCTTTGGCCTCCCTTAGTTTTCAAGGTTCTGCTTTGCATTGGTGGGATGAGTTAGTCAAGGATAGGGCCCGTAAACAAATGCCTGACATTCGCTACTAGAATGATTTAAAAACTTGTTTGCGAAGAAGGCACATTCCTTCATATTATGAGAGGGATCTTTTGGATAGGCTCCAAAGAATTAGGCAACATAACCTAAGTATTGAGGAGTATAGACAAAAGATGGAGCTTCTCATACTAAGGGCCAATATCATTGAGGAACCCAATGCCACCCTTGCTAGGTTTTTGTGTGGATTAAGCTCTGACATTAGAGATAAGGTAGAGCTTCTTTCATACTCAAACCTTGATGAGTTGGTAGAACTTTGTGTAAGAGCTGAGAATCAACTCAAGAGAAAAAGCTTTAAAAAAGATTTTCCCTCTTACTCAAAGAGAGACCAACTTAAAGGAAACTCTTTCAAGGGTTTTCCCAAAGAGGAACCCAAGCATTTTCAAGATACAAAAGCACCTCAGGTAGAGAGAAAAACCCCTACTACTAAGCCTACTGAGAGGCAAAGTAGTATCAAATGCTTCAAATGTCTTGGGAGAGGCCACATTGCCTCTCAATGCCCTAACAAGAAAACCATGATCATAAGGGGACAAGACATTTGTAGTGAGAATAGCTCATCTTCCTCCTCTAGTGAGAGTGAGGAAGAAGGGGGACATACTTTTGAACAACAGTGTGAGGAAGCTTTTCCTTATGAGGGGGACCTCCTTATGGTTCAAAGGTTTCTTGGAAGCCAACCTCTAGAGCTTGGCCAGTCACAAAGAGAGAACATCTTCCATACAAGATGTAAAGTAAATGACAAAGTATGTTCTCTCCTTGTTGATAGTGGCTCCTGTTGTAACTGTTGTAGCTCTAGGTTGGTTGAAAAGCTAGCCTTGACTACCATGCCCCATCCCAAACCTTACAAATTGCAATGGCTCAATGAGCAAGGGGAGATGGTAGTCAATGAACAAGTTATGGTTCCAATTTCCATAGGATCTTATAATTATGAGATTCTTTGTGACATAGTTCCTATGAAGGCTGGTCATATCCTGTTGGGAAGACCATGGCAATTTGACAAAAAAGCTATTCACTATGGTCACTCCAACCAAATAATTCTCACCCATAATGAAAAGCGCTTCAAATTGTATCCTTTGTCACCTTCTCAAGTGACTGAAGATCAATTTGCAATGAAAAAGAAAAGAGTTGAGGAAAAACAAAAACAAAAAAAAATACAACAAGCTTTACCCTTAAAGCTTGAAAAGGGTAAAGAGAGAGAGTCGGAAGGTGATGCCCCTTCAAAAGGGAATATTAGTAAAATGAGTCTATTTGCTACTAAACGTGATTTAAAAGAAGCTCCTTTGACTAACAAGCCCTTTTATCTCCTCTTTTGCAACGAAGCATCAAATCCTTCTCCCATTTTGGATTCTTCTGCTGAGAGCACTGCCACAGCCTATGCACATGAGCACCTTCCTCAAGGGGTTCAAGATATTTTAAAAGAATTTGATGACATATTCCCTAATGAGGTTCCGAAAGGACTTCCTCCCATTAGGGGTATAGAACATCAAATTGATTTGGTGCCTGACGCAAGTCTACCTAATAGACCTGCCTATAGGACCAACCTCATGGAGACCCAAGAGATTGAGTCTCAAGTGAATGAGCTGTTGGAGAAGGGTTGGGTTCAAAAGAGCCTAAGCCCTTGTACTGTGCCAGTCTTGTTGGTGCCCAAGAAGAATGGCCAATGAAGGATGTGTGTTGATTGTCGTGCAATCAACAACATCACCATCAAATATAGGCACCCAATCCCCCGTCTTGATGACATGTTGGATGAATTGCATGGGGCAAAAATATTTTCAAAAATAGATCTTAGAAGTGATTACCACCAAATAAGGATCAAAGAGGGTGATGAGTGGAAAACTGCTTTTAAGACTAAATTTGGTCTTTATGAGTGGTTGGTTATGCCTTTTGGGCTAACTAATGCCCCAAGCACATTCATGCGCTTAATGAATCATGTACTAAGGGATTGCCTTGGTAAATTTTGTGTAGTTTACTTTGATGACATTTTAGTTTACTCTAGGAACCTAGATGATCATTTAGGACATCTAAGGCATGTTTTTTCTCTTCTTAGGAGTAATCATCTTTTTGGTAACTTAGAAAAATGCACTTTTTGTGTAGATAATGTAGTTTTCCTAGGTTTTGTAGTTAGCACAAAAGGGGTTCATGTTGACCCCGAAAAGATAAAAGCTATTCATGAATGGCCCACCCCAAAGAGTGTGATAGAGATCAAAAGCTTTCATGGTCTTGCTGGATTTTATAGGCGCTTTGTGCCTAATTTCTCCACGCTCTTCGCACCAATAAATGATTTGGTGAAAAAGGAAGTTCCTTTCCTTTGGGGTGAGAAACAAGAGAAAGTCTTCCAGCTAATTAAGCATAAACTGACCCATGCACCAGTCTTGGCATTACCTGACTTTTCTAAAACATTTGAACTTGAATGTGATGCCTCTGGTGTAGGTGTGGGGGCTGTCTTGTTGCAAGGAGGGCACCCCATTGCGTATTTCAGTGAAAAACTCAATGGTGCCCCCCTCAACTACCCCACCTATGATAAGGAGTTTTATGCTCTAATTAGGGCCCTTCAAACTTGGGAGCATTACCTTGCTCCCAAGGAGTTTGTCATTCATAGTGACCATGAGTCACTAAAATATTTGAGGGGTCAAGGTAAGTTGAACAAAAGGCATGCAACGTGGGTGGAATATCTTGAATCCTTCCCTTATGTCATCAAGTACAAGAAAGGAAAACAAAATGTGGTGGCTGATGCTCTTTCCAGGCGTCATGCCCTTTATCATCCTTGAGTGCAAAAATCTTGGGATTTGATGACATTCGAGCTATGTATCCGTCTGATAAGGATTTCAGCCCCATATTTGCTACCTCTGCATCTGCATTTGCATTAAAGGCCCATGATGGGTACTTCATCAGTGAAGAGTATCTTTACAAAGGGAGTAAGCTTTGTATACCCCAAGGATCAATTAGGAACTTACTTACAAAAGAGATTCATGAAGGTGGGCTCATGGGGCATTTTGGGATTTCAAAAACCCTCATGCTTTTACAAGAGAAATTCTTTTGGCCCCATATGCGTAGAGATGTCCATAGAGATTGCTCTAAATGTATAGCTTGCTTGCAAGCAAAGTCTAAAGCAATGCCTCATGGACTATACACACCTTTACCTGCTCCTTCTGCACCTTGGGAGGATATTAGCATGAATTTCATCCTTGGGTTCCCAAGAACCCAACGAGGTGCAAACTCCATATTTGTGGTGGTGGACCGATTTTCAAAAATGGCCCATTTTATTCCCTGCCACAAAGTGGATGATGCGAGCAACATCGCAAGACTTTTCTTTAAAGAGGTTGTCCGATTGCATGGTATACCCTCTTCAATAGTGTCAGATAGGGATGTGAAGTTCCTTAGCCATTTTTGGAAAACTCTTTGGGCTAAGCTGGGAACTAAACTTCTTTTTTCCACTACCTATCACCCTCAAACTGATGGGCAAACAGAAGTGGTGAATAGATCTTTATCCACTATGCTGAGGGCTCTCCTTAAAGGCAACCATAAGTCTTGGGATGAGTACCTTCCCCACATTGAATTTGCTTATAACCGGGTGGTTCATAGAACCACCAAGCATTCTCCTTTTGAGGTGGTCTATGGCTTTAATCCTCGTACTCCTCTAGATCTTTTACCTCTTCCTCTTTCTGTTGCTGTGCATAAAGAAGGAGACGCAAAAGCCATTTTTGTAAAACAATTACATGAGAGGGTTAAAGTTAACATAGAGCGCCAATCCTTGAGAGATGCTACTTTGGCCAATAGGGGGAGGAAAGAAGTCATCTTTGAAAAGGGCGACTGGGTATGGCTTCACTTGAGAAAGGATAGATTTCCTTCTCAAAGGAAGTCCAAACTTAGCCCTAGAGGAGATGGACCTTTCCAAATCCTTGAGCGGATCGGTAATAATGCCTATGTTTTAGATCTGCCTGAGGATTATGGGGTAAGCACCAGTTTTAATGTTTCTGATTTGTCTCCATTTGTAGGTGCTGAAAATGACGAAGACCCTATGGATTTGAGGTCAAATCCTCTTCAAGGGGGAGGAGATGATGTGACCATGCCTAGCCAAGGACCTATCACTAGGGCCATGGCTAGAAGGATTGAAGAAGACCTAGCCCTTGCAGACAAAGGAAGACTTCACCTCCTATGGAGAGTGAAGATATTAGGCTAGGGACTTTAGTTAATAAAATGTAATTTTCCTTTATTTTAATTTTGAGGAGCATTAAGAATTTAATTTGGGACATGTATTTAGTCCATTTTTTATTTTTAGGAGGTGTCTTAGGAATTTAGAGGGTGGATTTAGCTTTTTGGGTCTTTATGAAGGAAATAAGGGGTAGCCTTGATATCTACACCCCTCTTTTCTACATAAAGCCCCTAAGCTAATAAGAAGGAATCTTGGCCCTTGGTTTGAGAAACTTGGGCACCAAGTTTGATGATCTAAGGAGGGAATTGTTTCTCAATTCTCCTCCCTTAGATCTCTCCTTTTAATCCTAGCCCTTCTTTTTTAGGTTATCTTGTTCAAGAGGTTAGCTACCTCTATAAATAGGAGCTCCTCCCTCACTTGTATTTTTTACACTTGAATTTAATCCTAGAGACCATATTGGTTGAGGTTCTTACCTTTGAGTGTCCCCCTTTCTCCTTTGTGAGAGCTTCTAAGAGTTATCAAGGGACCCCTCCCTTGTGGCCTCTCCCCTTTGGCTTATCAAACCTAGTATTTGTGGCGCCTCACCCCATTCCTTTCCTCTCCATAAATCCATTTCCCTTCCAAGTGACTTTAGAAAGGATCCTTTGGGCACGTGATCATCAAAGATCACATCACAAAGTGTAAGACCTAGGGAATTAATATACAAAACACTCTTCTCTTTTTTGTTTTCTCCTAAAGTGTTAAGAGTCTTTGGAACTCTAACACTTGCTAAAACATTGAAAGCAAATAAATAAATTTAAAGCAAAGCTAAAGGATTCTAACGTGCTCCTAAGTATGAATAAGGGGTACCAATTCCATATCCACACTAAAACGAGAAACTAAGGTTTATTACACACAAAAGAGGTGACCTTTATGGGCATCCAACACCTCTAATTAAAATGTCCTTTAAAAATACACCAAAATTAAACAAAGAAAATTAAAAGTAGTTGAATGTAGCTCCTTTCTTCAAGTGCTCCTCACCAAGTGTATCACTCTAGTCTTGGCCTCCTTTTCAAGTCTCTTCTTCCTTGGTTTTAAATCAACACTTCCTAAGGATGCTACCCTTGTGGAAATTTCAACAATTTGGCTACCTACCAAGAGAAAACAAGCACCCAAGCAAGATACAAGCAAGAGACTAAGGGAAGTAGAATTTGAAAGCAAAAAGCAATAAAAAGCACTTAATAAGAATAGGAACACATCCAAGTGGAAAGAATTTATTTGACAAACACAAAGAAAGCCAATAAGGACAAGCAAGAAATAAAAGGTGTAGAAAGAAAGTTGGCACACAAAAAAAATTCCTAGAATGGGCCTAAAATAGAATTTTGACTTAAAATAAAAAAGACTCAACAAATTCAATGATTTTCACAATTGTAAAGCAAGGGGGCTGAATCATATGCAAATAAATTCAAGCAAATTTCAATAAAATTTAACACTCTTTTGAATTGTTTAATAATTTTGAGGTGCACTAAATTTTTTTTTTGTACTCTTTTTTCTTGTTTTTAACACTTTTTACTAACTTTTTTTTTGCTTATTTTACTCTTTTGATTTCTTTTCTTCTTCTTTTTTTCTGGAAACAATTTTGCTACACCTCTTAACACATTTTGTAGCAAATATAGTAAGGAGTTTAAGCATTATAAATGCTTGAACAAGACACCAAGTGATTTTAGGTGATTATAACATGATACCAAAGAACACAAAGCAACTTAAAATGAGCTAGTAATTTTAGGTGATTATAACATGACACCAAGTGGGAGTTTTTTTGGGTTTAGGTAAGCTTGATTGCTCAAGTTTTCTGCCCAAATATGTGCCCCAAAATGATCAACCAACCAGCACAAAGAAAATCACCACAATAAACTAGCACAAAAATAAGCTACTCACACAAAATGAAGAAATGGACTCTAAGAAAGAATTGAGCAATTTTTTTTTTTTTGAAATTTTTTTGAAACATGCTATGATCTAAGCATGTGGGACTCGAGAAACACATTTTTTTATGGTAAAAATAAAAATGCAAAACTATGTAGAATTAAGAGACAATAAAAGGGCTACAACATGACCAACTAAGACACAACTTGGAAGATTAAAAACTGAAATTAAATGACTCAAAATAACAAAAAATATATGCCCAAAATAGAGAACAAGGGGCTGGAAAAAAAGAAAAATAGGTGCAGGAAAATAGAATTAAAAACTCAAATAAGAAGAACAACGTGCATCCAAAGATCAAGACCACAATGTATGGCTTTCTTCACAAATTTTGTGAAGTCATTACAATTACCTTCTTAGGATTTGAAATGAACAAAAAAGAACTAAAAGGCTGGATAGAAAATTAAAGAAACAATCCTATAGGAAACATATAAAGATTCAATGGAAAAGAACAAGATAAATTGAATCTAGAAAGCAACAAAGACTAGGAAATAAATAGCATAAAATGAAAACTACTAAAACATAAAATAACAAGACATAAAAGAAATTAAATGACAAGAATCAAAGGCTGGAAAAAAATAAAGAATACAGCAAGAACACTAAGAAGAAAAGTTGGAAAAAATTAAAGAAAATTAAGACTAGAAAAGAACCTCATGGAGTTGGCTCTGATACCAAATGATGCAAAAAACTTTTGCACTCCCCTTGATCTTCTCCTTGAGGTTCCAAGTACCATGAAATGGATGATGGAGGGGAAAGAAAATGGAGATGGGGCGCCACTCTCAAAGAGAGATAAGCCAAAGTGTTTAGGTTTGCCACAAGGGAAAGAACCCTTGACAAAAACCAACTAGGAAGAGGTTCCTCAAGAGAGAGGATCCTCAATACCGTTTACTAAGAATGTTCTATTTTCATTCAACTTCAAAGGTGAAATTTACAATAAGGGGGAATGAGTATATATAGCCCCAAGGGAGAGCTTGGACACACTTTTCTAGGCAATGTGGGACTTAAGTGAGACACCTAAGTTCACCCCATGAGTGCAATTATCATCTCCTAAATTGAATGGGCTAGCCCAAAATCATGTCTTAACTTATGCACCCATTCTAAGCTTACTCCTCCTTTTTAACTAAAGACACCTATACCTTCTAAACTAAAAAGAATATGGCCAAATATACATGGTCTTAAAGGAATTAAAAATATGCTTCTATTTAGCTAATTAAAATAAAATATTTACAAGCTAAAAATGAAGACTATGGCTTCCAATCTTCAATGAGCTTTCATCCATGCCACGCCTTCCTTGAATCCTTCTAGCCATGATACATGCTAGGTGGGATTTCATCATCATCTCCAATGATTACTGTCATTATGACAACATATGAGATGCTATGAACTAAAATTTATAACAAAAAAGTCATTTCTGATATTAGTACGAGTTGTTTCAATTTAATTAGAATTTTTACTAATTGCACACAATTTTAATGAGTTAGTATAAATTGCGTACAATTTTTACAAGTTAGTTCAATTTAATTGGTATGAGTTGTGGGTATGCAAAAGTATTATGTATATCTTTTGGAATAATTTCGTTTGCTTTGCACAAATATGAGTATGCTCCCTTCCTATATTTCTCTTTTGCTTTTATTATATTTAGGTGCATATCTTTTGATTCTTGCATTAATTAAATGGAGCACGGAATTTTTCATTGAATGAAAAAAATGAATGAAAAATTCTTATCTTGCTTTTGTGAGATAGTCTAAAAAATATCTCTCCGAACTTGAATATATTGTTAAAAGATTTAGTTAATACATCCTCCCAAATGATACTGTAATAACATATAACATGCTCTGAATTCAAATTTATCATAAAAAGTCATTTAGGATATTAGTACCAGTTGATTCAATTGAATTATAATTTTTTACTAATTGCACACAATTTCAATGAGCTGGTATAAATTGCATACAATTTTTACGAGATGGTTCAATTTAATTGGTATGTGTTATGGGTGTGCAAAAACTTTATGTATATTTTTTGGAATAATTTCGTTTTCTTTGCACTAATACGAGTATGCTCTCTTCCTGTAGTTCTCTTTTTATTTTATTATATTGACATGCATATCTTTTGATTCTTGAACTAATTAAATGGAGCATGAAACTTTTCAGTCAATGAAAAAAATGAATGAAAATTGGGTACCTTTCTTTTGTAAGATAGTCCGAAAGATATCTCCTGAACTTGAATATAATATCAAAATGTTTAGTCAATACATCTTCCCAAATGATATTGTAACAACATATGAGGATCCATGAATTCATATTTATCATAAAAAACATTTAGGTTATTAGTACGAGTTGATTCCCTTTAATTAGAATTTTTATGAATTGCACTCGATTTTAATGAGTTGGTATAAATTGCGTACAATTTATGAGTTGGTTCAATTGAATTGGTATGAGTTGTAGGTACAAAAAAAATTGATGAATACCTTTTAGAAAAAATTCATTTAGTTTGCACAAATACGAGTATGCTCCGTTCCTATAGTTCTCTTTTTCTTTTATTATATTGACATGAATATCTTTTAATTTATGTACTAACTAAATGGAGCACGAAACTCTTCATTCAATGAACAAAATGAATGAAAATTGCATACCTTGCTTTTATGAGATAATCCAAAAAATATCTCTCTGAATTGTAATATAATGTCAAAAGCTTTTAGTCTATACATCCTCCTAAAAGATTGCAGTCATTCTAACAACATATTAGATGCTATCAACTGAAATTTATCATAAAAATGGCATTTAGGATATTAGTATGAGTTGATTCCCTCTAATTAGATGTTTTATGAATTACACATGATTTTAATAAGTAGGTATAAATTTCGTACAATTTTTATGAGTTGGCTCAATTTAATTGGTATGAGTTGTGGGTATGAAAAAATTTGATGAATATCTTTTGGAAAAAATTCATTTGCTTTGCACAAATACAAGTATGCCTTTTGCTATAGTTCTCTTTTTCGTTTATTATATAGACGTGCATCTCTTTTCATTCTTGCACAAATTAAATGGAGCATGAAACTTTTCATTCGATGAACAAAATAAATGAAAAATGCGTACCTTGATTTTGTGAGATTGTACAAAAAATATCTCCCTGAACTTCAATATAATGTCAAAAGGTATGGTACATCTCATTGTAACAACATATGAGATGCTATCAACTAAAATTTATCATAAAAGAGGCATTTATGATATGAGTACGGTTTGATTCAATTTAATTAGATTTTTTGTGAATTGCACACAATTTTAATGAGTTCCTATAAATTCTGTTCAATTTTTACGAGATGGTTCCATTTAACTTTTATGAGTTATGGGTATGCAAAAATTTTAGGTATATCTTTTGGAAAACTTTCGTTTGCTTTGGACAAACATGAGTATGCTCCTATCCTATAATTTTCTTTTTCATTTACTATATTGACGTGCATATCATTTGAATCTTTGCACTCATTAAATGGGAGATGAAATTTTTCATTAAATGAATAAAATGAATGAAAATTTCGTAACTTGCTTTTGTGAGATAGTCCAGAAAATATCTTCTGAACTTGAATATAATCTCAATAGGTTTGGTCAATATATCCTTCCAAAATATTTCAGTCATTGTAACAACATATGAGATGTTGTGAATATAAATTTATCATAAAAAAAGCATTTAGGGTGTTAGTACGAATTGTTTCACTTTAATTAGAATTTTCATGAATTACACATGATTTTAATAAGTTGGTATAAATTGTGTACAATTTTTATGAATTGGTTCAATTTAATTGGTATGAGTTTTGGGTAGGCAAAAAATTTGATAAATATTTTTTGGAAAAAATTAATTTGCTTTCCACAAATACGTGTATGCTCCCTTCCTATAGTCCTCTTTTTCTTTTATATATTCACGTACATATCTTTTGAATCTTGCACTAATTAAATGGGACACGAAACATTTCATTCAATGAACACAATGAATTAAAATTGCATACTTTCCTTTTGTGAGATAGTCCAAAAAATATATCTTGAACTTAAATATAATGTCAAAGGGTTTAGTCAATACATCCTCTCCAATGATTGTAGTTATTGTAACAACATATGAGATGCTATGAACTAAAATTTATCACAAAAAAAGCATTTAGGGTATTAGTATGAGTTGTTTCAATTTAATTAAAATTTTTTCTAATTGCACACAATTTCAATGAATTGGTATAAATTGCATACAATTTTTATTAGTTGGTTCAATTTAATTGGTATGAGTTGTGGGTATGCAAAAATTTTATGTATATCTTTTGGAATAATTTCGTTTACTTTGCACAAATGCGAGTATGCTTCTTTCTTATAGTTCTTTCTTTCTTATATTATATTGACGTGCATATCTTTTGATTCTTGAACCAATTAAAAGGGAGCACGAAACTTTCCAGTCAATGAAAAAAATGAATGAAAATTTTGTACCTTGCTTTTGTGAGATAGTGTCCTGAACTTGAATATAATGTCTAAAGGTTTAGTCAATACATCCTCCCAAGTGATATTGTAACAACATATGAGATGACATGAATTGATATTTATCATAAAAAACATTTAGGATATTAATACGAGTTTATTCCCTTTAATTAGAATTTTTATGAATTGCACTCGATTTTAATGAGTTGGTATAAATTGCATACAATATTTATGAGTTGGTTCAATTTAATTTGCATGAGTTGTATGTATAAAAAAATTTGATGAATATCTTTTGGAAAAAATTCATTTAGTTTGTACAAATACAAGTATGTTCCCTTCCTATAGTTCTCTTTTTCTTTTATTATATTAACTTGCATATCTTTTGATTCTTGCACTAACTAAATGGAACACGAAACTCTTGATGGTTCCACCTTCTCCATGGTGTAACCAACTCTTCTCGAAGATGAAATGTTAAAATGGATATTCTTCAAGGGATGAAATTGGTGTGAAAATTGAGCTTATGATGGGTGAAAGTGGTTCATGAAAAATGGAGACAAAAGAATGGTGTTTTGGGTGGTGGTGGTTGGATGGTGTCTCTTTAGCTAGCTTACTTCACTTAGAGAGGGTGAATGTCAATCCTAGGGAGACCCAAGCTCCTTCTAACCTAGGGTATTTAAAGAGAGGGTGGGAGGCCTCTAGGCCATTTGCACGAAAATTTGAGAGCTAAATACCTCTCAAATGAACCCTAAATGGACCTCAAATGAAATGTAGGTCCCTCCCTCCTAAATGACTAAAATACCTTATGTCTAGAAAATGAAAGAAATGGACTTTTGACCTCACAAGTCAAGGTTTAAGTCCCAAAATAAATCCTAAACTAATTTTCCCCATAATACAAAGGCTAAATAAAAATACACAATAAAATCTTAAGTGATTAAGGTTCCCCAAAATACAAGGGAAAAATAAGGAAAACAAGCAAAACACTAGGTAGATACACCAAAGTCCGCACATGTGATCATCAATGCGGTGTAGTATGACCTTCCTCTTCTTCTATTCTTCTTGCTATAGACCTTGTGATGGGTCCTATTTGATGCCCCAAGGATGGTCCTTCATCATGCCCTCCTTCTTGTGAAGGATTTGACCTCAAATCTTCAAGCTCATCCATGTCATTAGCTCCTAGGAAAGGTGTAAGATCACAAACATTAAAAGAGTAACTAACTCCATAATCGGAGGGAAGGTCTAGGATGTAGGCATTATCATTAATTTTCTTAAGAACTAGGAAAGACCATCTCCCCTAAGACTTAGTTTGGACTTCCTTTGAGTGGGGAATCTATCCTTCCTCAAGTGAAGCCAAACCCAATCCCCAACTTCAAAGGTTACCTTTTTCCTTCCTTTGTTGTTGTACTTGGCATATTTTTTAGTTTGATTTTCAATTTGACTCTTGACCTTTTCATGATATTTCTTTATAAAGTTAGCCCTAGATACTCCCTCTTTGTGATACAAGGAAGTAGTATTAGGGAGTGGAAGCAAATACAGAGGAGTAAGAGGATTAAAGCCATATACAACCTCAAAAGGGGACAAATTAGTAGTCTTGTGGACCACCCTATTGTAGGAAAACTCTATGTGGGGAAGACATTCATCCCAAGTTTTCTTATTCCCTTTTAAAATCGCCCTAAACAATGTGGATAAGGACCTATTCACTACCTCAGTTTTTCCATCCGTTTGTGGGTGGCAAGTAGTAGAATAGACAATCTTTGTTCCTAGTTTTTGCCAAAGAATTTTCCAAAAATGACTTAGGAACTTAGCATCCTATCGGAAACAATAGTCTTGGGTAGACCATGCAAATGGACCACTTCTTTAAAGAAAAGCTTAGCAATATAACTAGCATCATCCACTTTGTGACATGGTATAAAATGAGTCATCTTGCTAAAATGATCCACAACCACAAAGATAGAATCAAATCCCCTTTGAGTCCTTGGAAGACCAAACACAAAATCCATACTAATATCAACCCAAGGGATGCTAGCTATAGGGAGAGGAGTGTAGAGTCCATGAGACATCATTCTTGATTTTGCTTGAAGACAAGTGATACACTTGGAGCAATTCCGTTGAACATCCACTCTCATGTGAGGCCAATAAAATTTAGATTTTAGAAGACTAAGGGTTTTATCAACCCCAAAATGGCCCATGAGTCCTCCCTCATGAATTTCCTTTACCAAAAGTTTTCTAATGGATCCTTGGGGTATGCAAAGTTTTCCCATTCTAGAAAGGTACCCTTCAAGGATGTAGAACCTATCAAAAGGCTTTTGGAGTCATTTGGTGAAAGTGGATTGGAAATCTTGATCCACTTCATACAACCCCTTTATATTATCAAATCCAAGAATTTGGGAACCCAAAGAAAAGAGCAAGGAGTGCCTTCTAGACAAGGCATCCGCCACCATATTACATTTTCCTTTCTTGTATTTGATAATGTAAGGGAATTTCTCAAGATATTCAACCCATTTAGCATGTCTTTTATTTAACTTCCCTTGCCCTCTAATGTACTTAAGTGACTCATGATTAGTATGTATGATGAATTCCCTAGTCACTAAGTAATGCTCCCAAACTTGGAGGGCTCTAATAAGGGCATAAAGCTCCTTGTCATAGGTGGGATAATTCAAGGTGGCCCCATGAAGTTTTTCACTAAAGTAAGCAATGGGGTGACCTCCTTAAAGTAAAACGACACCTATGCCAAGAACGAATGCTTCACATTCTAGCTCAAAGGTTTGTTCAAAATTTGGAAGGGTTAGAATGGGTGCATTGGTGAGCTTCTCCTTAAGCACATTAAAAGCTTTTCCTTGAGCTTTACCCAAATGAAAGGTACATCCTTCTTAACAAGCTCATTCAGAGGGGATGTAAGTGTGGAGAAGTCTTTCACAAATCTTCTATAAAAACTTGCTAAACCAAGTTGGCATAGAGGTGGTTGTCCCTAAGAATCTTTAAAACCTCACTTAGATTCCCAAGATGCTCATCTAAGGACTTGCTATAGATCAAGATGTCATCAAAATAGATGACCACAAACTTCCCTATGCAATTCCTAAGTACATGATTCATTAGACGCATGAAAGTGCTAGGGGCATTGGTGAGACCAAATGGCATCACTAACCACTCATACAAACCAAACTTGGTCTTAAAAGTGAATTTTCACTCATCACCCTTTTTAATCCTTGTTTGGTGATAACCACTCTTAAGATCAATCTTGGAAAATATAATGGCCCCATGTAACTCATCCAACATGTCATCTTGCCTAGGGATTGGGTGCCTATACTTTATAGTGATGTTATTAATAGCTTTACAATCAGTACACATCCTCTATTTTCCATCTTTCTTAGGCACTAAAAGAACAGGAACAACACAAGGGCTAAGGCTCTTTTGAACCCAACCCTTCTTCAACAAATCTTGAACTTGAGTTTCTATTTCTTTGGTCTCTTGGGGTTAGTCCTATAGGCGGGCCTATTTGGAAGGCTTGCCCCTGGGATGAGGTCAATTTGATGTTCTATCCCTCTTAAAGGTGGAAGTCCACTTGGAGCCTCTTAAGGAAATACATCATCAAATTATTTTAAAAGATTGTGGACCTCTAGAGGTAGAGACTCAAGTTCATGATTAGTGGCAATGAGTGTCTCTTTGAAGTCTAGACGGTATAAAGGTTGTTCAAGCAAGAGTGTTTTCTTGATATCATTCTTACGTGATAAATGACTCTTGTGAACAACATCTTCAGAGGAGACACCTTCCTCTAAACTTGATACATTTTCTTCCTTTAATTTGGTCTTAAAAAGACCCTTTTTATCTTTTTTTTTATTTTTGTTTTCTTTCTTTTTGGTCTTCTTCTCTCCTAGCTTTCATTTTGAGTTGGTCTTCACACACTTGAGAAGGTATTAGAGGGCATAACACAAATTTCTTGCCTAAGTGTTGGAAATTTATTCTATTGGTAAGGCCATCATGCATGGTTTTCTTATCAAATTGCCAAGGCCTTCCAAGCAACACATGACTAGCTTCCAAAGGCACAACATCGCATAAAACTTCATCTTTGTATTTGCCAATGGAAATTAGTACAAGTGCTTGTTGGTTAACCACAATACCTCCATCCTCATGAATCCATTGCAATTGATAAGGTCTAAGATATGGTTTTATGGATAAGGCTAGCTTTTCAACCAATCTAGTACTACAACAATTACAACTAGACCCACTATCCACAATGAGAGAACAAGTTTTTTCTAAAATTTTTCATCTTGTATGAAACAAATTCTCTCTTACCATAAGAAGTCTCCTTACCATAAGTAAGTCTCTATCACAAGGTAAGGTCTCTTGCATGGAATCCATGGCTTCATCTTCACTACTTGAAGTAGAAGAAGAAGAAGTAGCTTCATCAAGGCTATTATAGTGATATTGCCTCTTAAAATCATTGTTTTCTTTGTGGGGCATTGAGAAGCAATGTGACCCCTTCCAAGACACTTAAAGCACTTGATGTCACTTGACTTAGACTCCTTAGAAGGTACTTTAGAAGAATATGCTTTTTGTTTTTCTTTATCTTTTTCTTTTTCATCTTCTTTGGAGAAAGGTCTGGAAGAGGGACCCTCCTTCTTAAAATTCTTGGAATAAGATGGAGTGAAGTCTTTTTTGAAACTTTTTCTTTTAAGTTAGTGCTCCACTCTTGAACAGAGTTGAACAAGTTCATTAAAATCCCTATATGACAAAATTTCAAATTTGTCTCTTATTTCAAGATTAAGGTCACTTTAGAACCTTGAGATGGTGGTCCTCTCTTCTTCCCTTATACTCACCCTCATCATGAGTAACTCCATTTGTTGCCTAGATTCTTCCATACTTAATGACCCTTGTTTCAACCTTTGAAGCTTATCCATAAGCTCATAGTCATAGTATGGAGGAATATGCCTCCTTCTCAAGGCACTACGGAGTTCATTCCAATATTGAATTGGGGGTTCATGATTCACCCTCTTTTCTCTTTCTAAAGAAGTCCACCAATACATGGCATGCCCTTGGAAGTTAAGGGTTGCCAAATAAACCTTCCTCTTTTCACTTACCCCATGGCAAGCAAAAAGTTGTTCAACCTTCATTTCCCAATCCAAATATGCATTAACATTGTCCTTTCCAAAAAATGAAGAAAGGTTGACATTAGGTTCCTTATTGGAGGATTCTCTTTGCTTTTGTGTTCTTGGGGGCCTTTGATAATAATCATTATTGTGATGACTACTATAAAGGCTAACACTTGGGGTTTTGGTATGATGATGATCAATATCCTCACTTTCACTCATAGAAACCCTTACCCCTTTGCCTTTTTGGGACCTAGATGGTTGGACTCTATGTTTTGAACCACTAGTTCCTACCCGCAAAAGTAACTTAGCAAGCATTTCTCTAATTTCCTCATTTTGTTTATCATGTTCTCTCTCCCTCTTCCTAAATTCTTCCTTTTTTTTTGCACTTTCTTCTTCTTTTCTTCTTATATACTCCCTAAGTTCTCTAAGTTCATCTTTAAGGCTAGCATTACTAGGGTGTGAGTTTTGAGCACAGACACTTGAATGATCACTCATCTTTGATCTAGGAAAGATTTTCACAAAAGGTTTTCTTGAAAATATTTTTACAAAGAGTGAGTGATAAAGGTTTTCACAAAGAGATTTTGGTGCTAGACTTGGAGCGATTAGAATTGCACTCTAAAAGGAAGGTGGGCTACAAGGAGTCACTTAATAACCAAGCCTCTTAGTAGTACGAAACTTATCAACCTTTGCCACTTTGTAAGCCTTACAAAAACAAATTTTGACACTACAAGTGTGTGATGTGCAACAGACCCTTAATAAGCACTTAGAAGCCTTCTAAACGAACATACAACAACCTAGAGCATACAACTACAACAAAGTAAGTAAGGAAAGTAATAAAGGCATACACTAGTCAAAATTCCTAAGGTGGAAACAATCCCACCACTAAAACGAATTACACCTAAGCTATCACAAATCAAATGAGAGTTTAAAGTGTCAAAATTACAACCCAAATGAACAAGAAAGGATCAAGTACAAATGGCCCCAATAAAAACAACAACAAAGAGCAAAAGAAAGAAGAAAAAGTGGTACAAAAATTAAACAAGAATAAAAATAGAAAGATACTAGGCACAAATTTAAAATAGAAAGGTGCTAGACTTGGAGCGATTAGAATTGCACTCTAAAAGGAAGGTGGACTACAAGAAGTCACTTAATAACCAAGCCTCTTAGTAGTGCGAAACTTATTAACCTTTGCCACTTTGTAAGCCTTACAAAAACAAATTTTGACACTACAAGTGTGTGATGTGCAACAGACCCTTAATAAGCACTTAGAAGCCTTCTAAACGAACATACAACAACCTAGAGCATACAACTACAACAAAGTAAGTGAGGAAAGTAATAAAGGCATACACTAGTCAAAATTCCTAAGGTGGAAACAATCCCACCACTAAAACGAATTACACCTAAGCTATCACAAATCAAATGAGAGTTTAAAGTGTCAAAATTATAACCCAAATGAACAAGAAAGGATCAAGTACAAATGGCCCCAATAAAAACAACAACAAAGAGCAAAAGAAAGAAGAAAAAGTGGTACAAAAATTAAACAAGAATAAAAATAGAAAGATACTAGGCTCAAATTTAAAATAAAAAAGCAAGAAACAAAATTGAAATTCTTCAAGCTTCCAACTTGGTGTTCCTTCACAAGTAACAAACTTGTTAGTCTCTTTATAGTGTTTGCACTCCCACTATTTGGTGATTCTCTCCAAAGCACTTTGGGACTTATGGCAACTTCCTCCAACTCAATCTCCCAAGATTCACAAGGTGAACCCAAGGTGATTCACCTACACCAAGCAAAGAAGCCAACCAAGAGGCCAAGAAATAAAAATTAAAAAAGGAAAATTAAGAAGGCTAAACTCGAGAGATTAATTATGAGACAAGACTCAAAGAATGTGAAGAAAGACAAGCAAAAATTAAGGCACACAAGAAAGTTAAGCACTCAAAAGGAACTTCGAATGTCTCTAGATTAGAATTTAAGTGTTTAATGTTCCTTGTCCTTAAAATTTCATGTCCAATTTCCAAAGTCCAGCCAAGGATTTGGTCATAAAATGGGTCCAATGATAGTAAAAAATAGTCCAATATGGTCAAAGTTCAAGTCCAAAGTCCAAGGATAAAATGGTCTACAAGTTAACAACAATTCCTTTTATTTTTTTTTAACTTTCACTTCTTTTCACTCAAAATGTGTCCCACCAAGGAGGATCAGATTTGATTCTTTTTTTAACTTTTTATATTGCATGGATTTTACACTTGTGGTGTGTTAAAAGTGGGTACAAAAAGATGATAAATAAAAGTTGCTATTTTGGTGCAAGAAAGGTATCTTTTTGGGAAGTGTTTCTTGTCTTTTGCTCTCTTGTTTAGGTGCAGTTTTTTCAGAATATATTCAGCCATATGACACTTTGTTTGACTTAGGATCATGCAATAAAGACAAGGAATGATGTAGTCATGCAAAAGGAAGGCTAGCCAAAAATGTGTAAGACATTAATTACACACATAAGTCAAATAAGACATGGAGCATGCAAGAGTCAATTTTTACATACAAATGAGTCTCCTAAGGCTCACAAAAGGTTTGGCCAGCCAAGAATGTGAAAGAAAAAGCACTTGATTTTTTTTCAAAGTTTCATGCATCTTGTGAGAGAAATATGCATATATTTGACTAGTTTTTGAAAAATGAGGGAAACTTCAAACATGACACAACAAGGATTCAAACAAGATTAAAATAATGTTCATAGCATGTTCATTACAAAAAAAAAAATGCAGCCACAGAAAAACAAAGGAAAGCTCTAAAAGAACAACCTTTTGAGAAAAAACTCAAAGAACACTAAGAAGGCTCATGAATGATGATGAACCACACAAAAAAAAGGACAACTTTTAAACACAATATTTAGACAAAATACTCAAGACAAAGGAGAAGACATAAACATGATAAGAAACATATTTTTGAAGACAGAAAAAAAAAAGAATGGAGAAGGACACTAGTTACCCTTGAAGACCACCTTAGCTCTTGATACCACATGATGGCTCCACCTTCTCCATGGTGTCACCAACTCTTCTCAAAGATGAAATGTTGAAATAGATCTTTTTCAAGGGCTGAAATAGGTGTGAAAATGGAGCTTATGATGGGTGAAAGTGGTTCATGAAAAATGGAGACAAAAGAATGGTGTTTTGGGTGGTGGTGGTTAAATGGTGTCTCTTTGGCTAGCTCACTTCACTTGGAAAGGGTGAAGGCCAATCCTAGGGAGACCCAAGCTCTTTCTAAGTTAGAGAGGAGAAGAAGGGGGCCAAGAGATCCCTAAATGATTGAGGAAAAGGAATGATGAGGAAAACTCTTTCAAATATCCAATATATCCAAATTGATTACATGTAGTCTAACCAAGGGTATTTAAAGAGAGGGTGGGAGGTATCTAGGCCATTTGCATGAAAATTTGAGGGTTAAATGCCTCTCAAATGAACCCTAAATGGACCTCAAATGAAATGTAGGTCCCTCCCCCCTAAATGACTAAAATACCTTTGTGTCTAGAAAATGAAAGAAATTGACTTTTGACCTCACAAGTCAAGGTTTAAGTCCCAAAATAAATCCTAAACTAATTTGCCCCATAATACAAAGGCTATGGGTTATGGGAATGCAAAAAATTTAGGTATATCTTTCGGAAAGCTTTTGTTTGCTTTGCACAAAATATGAGTATGCTGGCTTCGTATAGTTATCTTTTTCTTTTATTATATCCATGTTCATATCTTTTGATTCTTGAACTAATTAAATGTAGCACGAAACTTTTAATCAATGAACAAAATGAATGAACGTTGTGTACCTTGGTTTTCTGAGATAGTTTGAAAAATATCTCCCTGAACTTGAATATCATGTCAAAATGTTTAGTGAATACATCCTCCCAAATGATTGTTGTCATTGTAACAACATATGAGATGCTATGAACTGAAATTCATCATAAAAAAGACATTTAGGATATTAGTATGAGTTGATTCAATTTTATTATAATTTTTATGAATTACACACAATTTTAATGAGTTGGTATAAATTGCGTAGAATTTTTACGAGTTGCTTCAATTTAATTGGTATAAGTTGTGGGTATGAAAAAAATTTATGTATATCTTTTGGAAAAATTTCATTTGCACAAATACGAGTATGTTTTCTTCCTGTTGTTCCCTTTTTCTTTTCCAATATTCACGTGCATATGTTTTGAATGTTGCACTAATTAAATGGAGCACAAAACATTTCATTTAATGAATAAAATGAATGAAAATTGCATACCTTGCTTTTGTGATATAGTCCAAAAAATACCTTTTTAAACTTGAATATAATGCCTAAATGTTTAGTCAATACATCCTCTCAAATGATTGCAGTCATTGTAACTACATATTAGATGCTATGAACTGAAATTTATCATAAAAAAGACATTTAGGATATTAGTACGAGTTGATTCATTTTAATTAGAATTTTTATGAATTGCACATGATTTTAATGAGTTCGTAGAAATTGCTGATGCAATGCTGCCTACCAAGGACCCTTTTACTAGGTCATGGTTAGGAAGATAGAGGAAGACTTGGCCCGAAAAGACTCATCAAGACCTCAACTCATGATGGAGATAGATACATTAGGCCATAGTCCATAGATTGCCCTTTGTAAATATTAATTAGCTCTTAATTTCCTTTTAGGCCATGTATTTCGGCTATTTACTTTGTAATGAGGAAGAAGATATGTTATTAGTTAGTGAAAGGAGGTAAGCTTAGTTAGGGGCCTCTTGTCCAAGGCCTGTTAGGCTTCCTTCCCACACCTTTGGATTAGCTTTTGCACCCCTCCTAGATTTAGGGTAGGTGTCTCTAATCCTAATTAGGCCTAAAGTCCTACATTGCCTAGTTTTAAGTGCCTAGCTCTCTCATTGGGCTATATATACACCTAGTCTCTCTTGTAATAATCACACTTGAATTTGGAATTGATATAAGACTCAGAACATTCTTCTATAGTAAAGTGTCATTGAGAAACCTCTCTCTTGAGGATTCTTTTCCTTTTAGCTTTTATCAAGGGTTCTCTCCCTTATGGCAAGCCTCCTAGTAAAATTTTTCTTGACTTATCTTCTCCCTAGAGAAGTGGCGTCAAGCTCCCCTCCATCTCTAACCTTTTCCATCCTCCATCTTCTTAGAGGAAGGAACCTTAGTTGAAGAGATCAAGGGAGTGCATCAATTGTGTACATATTTTACGAGTTAGTTCAATTTAATTGGTATGAGTTGTGTGTAAGCAAAAATTTTATGTATATATTTTTGGAAAAATTTCATTTAGTTTGCACAAATACTAGTATGCTCCCTTCTTATAGTTGTCTTTTTCTTTTATTATATTTATGTGCATATCTTTTGATTCTTACACTAATTAAATGGAGCACAAACTTTTCATTCAATGAACAAAAAGAATTAAAATTGTGTATCTTGCTTTTGTGAGATAGTTCAACAAATATCTCTCTGAACTATAATATAATATCAAAAGGTTTAGTCAATACATACTCCCAAAAGATTGCAGTCATTGTAATATGAAATGCTATGAACTAAAATTTATCATCAAAAAGGAATTTAGGATATTAGTCTGAGTTCATTCCCTTTAATTAGATTTTTTATGAATTGCACATGATCTTAATAAGTAGGTATAAATTGCATACAATTTTTATGAGTTGTCTCAATTTAATTGGTATGAGCTATGGGTATGCAAAAATTTGATGAATATTTTTTGGAAAAAATTCATTTGCTTTGCACAAATACGAGTATGCTCCTTGAACTTGCATACCCTGAACTTGAATATAATGTCAAAAGTTATAGTCAATACATCATCCCAAAAGATTACACTCATTCTAACAAGATATGAGATCCTATGAATTGAAATTTATCGTAAAAAAACATTTAGGATATTAATACGAGTTGATTCACTTTTATTAGAATTTTTATGAATTGCACACAATTTTAAAGAGTTTGTATAAAATGCATACTATTTTTATGAGTTTGTTCAATTTAATGCGTATGAGTTTTGGGTATGCAAAAATTTTATGAATATCTTTTGGAAAAATTTCATTTACTATGCACTGCTCCCTTCCTATGGTTATCTTTCTCTTTTATTATATTTAAGTACATATTTTGGATTCTTGCACTAATAATTTAATGGAGCACAAAAATTTTCATTCAATGAACCAAATAAATTAAATTTGTGTGCCTCGCTTTTCTGAGATAGTCTGAAAAATATCTCTTGAACTTAACGTCAAAAGGTTTAGTCAATATATCCTCCCAAAAAATTGCAGTCATTGTAACAAAATATGAAATTGTATGAACTGAAATTTATCATAAAAAGGCATTTAGGATATTAGTATAAATTGATTCACTTTAATTAGAATTTTTATGAATTGCACACGATTTTAACGAGTTGGTATAAATTGCGTATTATTCTTATAAGTTAGTTCAATTTAATTTCTATGAGTTTTGGGTATGCAAAAATTTTATGAATACCTTTCGAAAAAAATGCATTTACTTTGCACAAATACGAGTATGATCCCTTCCAATTGTTCTCTTTTCTTTTATTATATTTAGGTGCATATCTTTTGATTCTTGCACTACTTCAATAGAGCACGAAACATTTAATTCAATGAACAAAATGAATGAAAAGTGTGTACCCAGCCTTTGTGAGATAATACAAAAAAATATTTCCCTGAACTTCAATATAATGTTAACAGGTATAGTCAATACATCTTTCCAAAAGATTACAGTCATAGTAACAACATATGAGATGCTATCAACCAAAATTTATCATAAAAAAGATTAGGATATTAGTACGAGTTGATTCAATTTAATGAGCATTTTTATGAATTGCACACAATTTTAATGAGCTTGTATAAAGTGTGTAACACTTTTATGAGTTGGTTCAATTTAATTGGTATGAGTTGTGGGTATGCAAAAATTTTATGAATATCTTTTGGAAAAAACTTCATTTGCGTTGCACAAATATGAGTATGCTCTCTTTCTATAGTTCTCGTTTTCTTTAATTATATTTACATGTATATCTTGCACTAATTAAATGGAGCACGAAACTTTTCATTCAATGAACAAAATGAATAAAAAGTGTGTACCTTCCTTTTGTGAAATAGTTGAAAAATGTCATTAAACTTGAATATAATATCAAAAGGTTTAGTCAAGACATCCTTTCGAAAGATTGCAGTCATTGTAACAACATATGAAATTCTATGAACTGAAATTTATAAAAAAGAGGCATTTAGATATTAGTACGAGTTGATTCAATTTAATTAGAATTTGTTTGAATTGCACACAATTTTAATGAGTTGATTTAATTGGTATAAGTTATTGGTATGCAAAAATTTTTATAATATCTTTTGGAAAAATTTCATTTGCATTGCACCAAAATTAGTATGCTCCCTTTCTATTGTTCTCTTTTTCTTTTATTATATTTAGATGCATACTTTTTTATTCTTGCACTAATTAAATGAAGCACGAAACTTTTCATTCAATGAACAAAATGAATGAAAAGTGTGTACCTTGCGTTGTTGAGATAATTAAAAAAATATCTCCTTGAACTTGAATATAATATCAAAAGACGTAGTCAATTTATCATACAAAAAGATATGCGACGTAAATATAATAAACAGCAAATGAAAATTTCTCAAAAGAGATTCATAAAATTTTTCCATACCCACAACTCATACCAATTAAAGTAAACAAACTCATAAAAAAATTACACAATTTATGCCAACTAATTGAAGTTGGGTGCAATTCAAAAAAATTATAGTCAAATTGAATCAAATCGTACTAATATCCTAAATGCATTTTTTATCATACATTTCAGTTTATAGCATCTCATATGTTGTTATAATGACGACAATCTTTTCGTAGGATGTATTGACTATACATTTCAATATTATATTCAAGTTGAGTGAGATATTTTTCAAAAAAGAAAAACTATAGGAAAAAGAGACCTATAGGAAAGATATTAATCAAATTTTTAGGAGATATTTTCCTATAGTTGGTATAAATTGCGTACAAATCTTAGGAGTTGGTTCAATTTAATTGGTATGCTTTTTGGGTATGCAAAAATTTTATGAATATCTTTTGGACAAATTTTATCTACTTTGCGCAAATATGACTATGTTCCCTTCCTATAGTTCTCTTTTTCTTTTATTATATTTATATGCATATCTTTTTATTCTTTAAATGGAGCACCAAACTTTTCATTCGATGAACAAAATGAATGAAAATTGTGTATTTTGCTTTTGTGAGATAGTCCTTCAAAAGATCTCCCACCGTAAACTGAATATAATGTCAGAAGTTTTAGTCAATACATCCTCCCAAAAGATTGAAATTATTGTAACAACATATGAGATGCTATGAACTGAAATTTATCATAAAAAAGGCATTTAAGATATTAGTACAAATTGATTTAATTTAATTAGAATTTTTATGAATTGTACACAATTTTAAGGACTTGGTATAAATTTCATACTATTTTTATGAGTTGGTTCAATTTAATTGGTATGAGTTTTGGGCATGCAAAAATTTTTTGAATATCTTTTTCAAAAATTTTATTTACTTTGCACAAAAATGAGTATGATCCCTTCCAATTGTTCTTTTTTTCTTTTATTGTATTTACGTGTATATATTTTGATTCTTTCACTACTTAAATGGAGCACGAAACTTTTCATTCAATGAACAAAATGAATGAAAAATATCTTCCTAAACTTGAATATACTGTCAAAAGGTATTGTCAATACATCCTCCCAAAAGATTGCAGTCATTGTAACAACACATGAGATGCTATGAACTAAAATTAATCTTAAAAAAGACATTTAGGATATTAATACGAGTTGATTCAATTTAATTAGAATTTTTATCAATTGCAGACAATTTTAATAAGTTGGTATAAATTGTGTACAACTTTATGAATTTGTTGAATTTAATTGGTACGAGTTTTGGGTATGCAAAAATTTTATGAATATCTTTTGGAAAAATTTTATTTACTTTGCACAAATACGACTATGCGTCCTTCCTATTGTTCTCTTTTTCTTTTATTATATTTAAGTGCATATCTTTTGATTCTTAGACTACTTAAATGGAGCACAAAACTTTTAATTCAATGAATAAAATTAATGAAAACTGCATACCTTGCTTTTGTGAGATAGTCTGATGAATATCTCCTTGAACTTGAATATAATGTCAAAAGGTATAGTCAATACTTCCTCCCAAAAGATTGCAGTCATTGTAAAAATAGATGAGATGTTATGAACTAAAATTTATTAAAAAAAGGCATTTACGATATTAGTGCAAGTTGATTCAATTTAATTATAATTTTTATGAATTGCACATAATTTTGATGAGTTGTTATAAATTGCATACAATTTTTACTAGTTGCTTCAATTTAATAGGTATGAGTGGTGGTATGCAAAAATTTTATGTATATCTTTTGGAAAAAATTCATTTGGTTTGTACAAATATGAGAATGCTTTCTTCCTGTAGTTCTCTTTTTCTTTTCTAATATTCACGTGTATATCTTTTTAATCTCGCACTTTGGAGCACGAAACTTTTCATTCAATGAATAAAATGAATCAAAATTGCATACCTTGCTTTTGTGAGATAGTTTGAAAAATATCTCCTTGCACTTGAATATAATGTCAAAAATGTTTAGTCAATACATACTCTCAAATGATTGCAGTCATTGTAACTACATATGAAATGCTATGAACTAAAATTCATCATAAAAAATGCATTTAGGATATTAGTACGAGTTGATTCAATTTAATTATAATTTTTATGAATTGCACACAATTTTAATGAGTTGGTATAAATTGCGTACAATTTTTACAAGGTTGTTCAACTTAATTGGTATAAGTGTTGGATATGCAAAAATTTTAAGTATATCTTTTAGAAAAATTTCATTTGCTTTGCAGGAATACGAGCATGCTCTCTTCCTATAGTTCTCTTTTTCTTTTAATATATTCACGTCCATATCTTTTGAATCTTGCACTAATTAAATGGGGCACAAAACTTTTCATTCAATGCTTAAAATGAATGAAAATTATGTACCTTGTTTTCGTGAGATAGTTCAAAAAATATCTACTGTCAAAAGATTTAGTCAATACATCCTCCAAAATTATTGCAGTCATTGTAACAACATATGAAATTCTATGAAGTAAAATTTATCATAAAAAGGCATTTAGGATATTAGTACGAGTTGATTCCTTTTAACTAGAATTTTATGAATTGCACATGATTTTAATGAGTTGGTATAAATTGCGTACATATTTTATGAGTTAGTTCAATTTAATTGGTATGAGTTGTGGGTATGCAAAAAAATTATGTATATATTTTGGAAAAATTTCATTTAGTATGCACAAATACGAGTATGCTCCTTTCCTATAGTTCTCTTTTTGTGTTATTATATTGACGTGCATATCTTTTAATTCTTGCATTAATTAAATAGAGCACAAAACTTTTCATTCAATTAAAAAAATGTATTAAAATTGTGTACCTTGCTTTTGTGAGATAGTCCAAAAAATATCTCACTAAACTGTAATATATTGGCAAAAGGTTTAGTCAATAAATACTCTCAAAAGATTGCAGACATTTTAACAATGTATGAGATGCTATGAACTGAAATTTATCATAAAAAGGCATTTAGGATATTAGTACGAGTTGATTCACTTTAATTAGATTTTTCATGAATTTCACACAATTTTAATAAGTAGGTATAAATTGCGTAAAATTTTTATCAGTTGCTCAACTTAATTGGTATGAGTTTTGGGTATGAAAAAATTTGATGAATATCTATTGAAAAAATTTATTTAATTTCCCCAAATACAAGTATGCTCCTTTCCTTTAGTTCTCGTCTCTTTTATTATATTTAGGTGTGTATCTTTTGATTCTTGCACTACTTAAATGGAGCACGAAACTTTCCATTCAATGAACAAAATGAATGAAAAGTGCGTACCTTACTTTTTTTAGGATAGTCCAAAAAATATATCTCTGAACTTCGGTATAATGTCAAAAGGTATGCTCAATACATCCTTCCAAAAGATTGTAGTCATTGTAAGAACATATGATATGATATGAACTGAAATTTATTATAAAAACGATATTTAGAATATTAGTACGTGTTGATTCAATTTAATTATAATTTGTGTGAATTGCACACAAATTTAATTAGTTGGTATAAATTGTGTACAACTCTTATGCGCTTTTTCAATTTAAATTGTATAAGTTGTTAGTATGCAAAAATTTTTATGGATATCTTTTGGAAAAATTTCATTTGCTTTGCACCAATACAAGTATGTTCCCTTTCTATAGTTCTCTTTTCCTTTTATTATATTGATGTGCATATCTTTTAATTCTTGCACTACTTAAATGGAGCACGACATGTTTCATTCAAGGAACAAAATGACTTAAAATTGCATACCTTGCTTTTGTGAGATCCTCCAAAAAGTAAAGTATCTCCCTGAACTTGAATCTAATGTCCAAAGGTATGGTCAATACATCCTCCCAAAAGATTGAAGTCATTGTAAGAACATATGATATGCTATGAATTGAAATTTATCATAAAAAAGGTATTTATGATATTAATATGAGTTTATTCAATTTAATTAGAATTTTTATGAATTTTACACAATTTTAATGAGTTGGTATTAATTGTGTACAATTTTTATGAGTTTATTCAATTAATTGGTATGAGTTTTCGGTATGCAAAAATTTTATGAGTATCTTCTGGAAAAATTTTATTTACTTTGCCCAAATACGAGTATGCTCCCTTTGTATAGATCTCTTTTCTTTTATTATATTTAGGTGCATATCTTTTGATTCTTGCACTACTTAAATGGACCACAAAACTTTTCATTCAATGAACAAAATGAATGAAAACTGCGTACCTTGCTTTTGTGAGATCGGCCAAAAAATATCTCTCTGAACTTCAAGATAATGTGAAAAGGTATGGTCAATACATCCTCGAAAAAAATTACAGTCATTATAAGAACATTTTATATGCTATGAACTGAAATTTATCATAAAAAAACATTAAGGATATTAGTACGAGTTTATTCACTTTAATTAGAATTTTTATAAATTGCACACAATTTTAATGAGTTGGTATTAATTGCGTACAATTTTTATGAGTTGATTAAATTTAATTGGTATGAGTTTTGGGTATGCAAAAATTTATGAATATCTTTTGAAAACATTTCATTTAATTTGCACAAATATTACTATGCTCCCTTCCTATTGTTCTCTTTTTCTTTTATTATATTAGGTTCATATCTTTTGATTCTTGCACTACTTAAATGGAGCACGAAGCTTTTCATTCAATGAACAAAATGAATGAAAATTGCGTACCTTGATTTTGTGAGATAGTCTAATATTAGTACAAGTTGATTCAATTTAATTAGATTTGTCTGAATTTCACACAATTTTAATGAGTTGGTATAAATTGCGTACAACTTTTCTGAGTTAGTTCAATTTAATTAGTATGAGTCGTGTGGTATGCCAAAATTTTTTGTATATCTTTTGAAAAAATTTTGTTTGTTTTACACAAATACGAGTATGCTGTCTTTCTGTAGTTCTCTTTTTTCTTTAATTATATTTAGGTGCATATCTTTTGATTCTTGCACTAATTAAATGGAGTACGAGACTTTTCATTCAATGAACAAAATGAACGAAAAATGTGTACCTTGCTTTTGTGAGATAGTCCAAAAAATATCTCCGTGAACTTGAAGATAATGTCAAAAAGTTTAGTCAATACATCATCTCAAAAGATTGTAGTCATTGTAACAATATATGAGATGCTATGAACTAAAATTTATCATCAAAAAGACATTTAGGATATTAGTCCGAGTTGATTCACTTTAACTAGATTTTTTATGAATTGCACACAATTTTAATAATTAGGTATAAATTGCATACAATTTTTATGAGTTGGCTCAACTTAATTGGTATGAGTTTTGAGTATGCAAAAGCTTGATGAATATCTTTGGAAAAAAAATTATTTACTTTGTCCAAATACAAGTATGCTTCTTTCCTATAGTTCTCCTTTCTTTTATTATATTTCGATGCATATCTTTTGATTCTTGCACTAATTAAATGGAGCACGATGAACAAAATGAACGAAAAATTGTACCTTACTTTTGTGAGATAGTCCAAAAAATATCTCCGTGAACTTGAAGATAATATCAAAAGGTTTAGTCAATACATCATCTCAAAAGGTTGTAGTAATTGTATTTAAGTGCGTATCTTTTAATTTTTGCACTACTTAAATGGAGCAGGAAACTTTTCATTCAATGAACAAAATGAATTAAAACTGCATACCTTGCTTTTGTGAAAGAGTTCGAAAAATATCTCCCTGAACTTCAATTAATGTCAAAAGGCATGGTCAATACATCCTCCCAAAAGATTGCAATCATTGTAAAAACATATGATATGATATGAACTGAAATTTATCATAAAAAAGCCATTTAGGATATTAGTACGAGTTGATTCACATTAATTAGAATTTTTATGAATTGCACACAGTTTTAATGAGTATGTATTTTAATTGCATACAAGTTTTATGAGTTGGTTCAATTTAATTCGTATGAGTTTTAGGTATGCAAAATTTTTTTTAATATCTTTTGGCAAAATTTTATTTACTTTGCCCAAATACGAATATCCTCCCTTCCTATAGTTCTCTTTTCTTTTGTTATATTTAGGTTCATATCTTTTGATTCTTGCACTACTTAATTAGAGCACAAAACTTTTCATTCAATGAACAAAATGAATGAAAATTGCGTACCCTTCTTTTGTGAGGTAGTCCAAAAAACATCTCCCTCAACTTCAATATAATGTGAAAAGGTATGGTCAATACATCCTCCCAAAAGATTGTCGTCATTGTAAGAACATATGATATGCTATGAACTAAAATTTATCATAAAAAAGGAGGCATTTAGAATATTAATACGAGTTGATTCACTTTAGTTAGAATTTTTATTAATTGCACATAATTTTAATGAGTTAGTATTAGTTGCGTACAATTTTTACGAGTTGGTTCAATTTAATTGGTATGAGTTGTGGGCATGCAAAAATTTTATGTATATCTTTTGGAAAAATTTAATTTGCTTTGAACAAATAAGAGTATGCTCTTTTCCTACAATTATTTTTCTTTTATTATATACATGTTCATCTCTTTGATTCTTGCACAAATTAAATTGAGCACGAAACTTTTCATTCGATCAACAAAATGAATGAAATATGTGTACCTTGCTTTTGTTAGATAGTCTGAAAAATATCTCCCATTTAATATAATGTTAAAAGGTCTAGTCAATGATGGAAATAAAAAGAAACCTTAAATCAATAGATACAAGATTATAGTATGTATAGAGAATTAAATATAAAAAGATACAGGAAAGAGAATTTGTGTACCTCAGATATATTGAATTGAAGTTCTTGATCTTCAAAAACAAAAAACCCTATGAACGATTATTGTAGATATATAAGTTCAATAAGAACTCTTGAGGAGTTTACTACCTACTTTCTAGGGGATTATTCTAGAGAATGTGTATTGTTGTTTTAATTTGCTTAATGGGATGGCAAATTTATAATCCCCCAGGGTAGGCAGAGACCCCTCAAATGGGCTTTTTATGATTGACTCAACCCATCACAGAGTCAATCTTACTATAATCTCATTCAAATAATCATAAAGATATTATAAGATATGATTATCATCATATCTTAAATTTCCAGATAATGATAAAATATAATTGATTAATACCAATCCACTATTATTTCCAACATTCTCCCACTTGGATGGTATTAATCAATAATACAAAGATAAATCATTAAGCTAGAATGACAATTTTAGACAAATTTTATATTAGACAATGAGAAATTTGAGCTACAAAATAATATCCGATAGGGATATATATCATAAATATTTCTCATAAAGTATATAGAATAATGTAGTTCAATAAAATGATACTACATGGTCTCAAGCATCCAAAGATGCTAAGAGATATGTTACTAAAATGATATTACTTCACACATATCTCATAACAGAGTTTTAGACTCGCACTGATCTAAGACATCAAAACTTAACCAAACCATATGAAGTTAAGTATTTGATCAGTGAATAAAAAAGTATTTAATTAATATATTTTTTTTTACTTGAGTCCGAAAAATTATATAGGTGAGAAAGCATAATTTACATGCATCTAATTATTCATCATAGCCTAATAACATATGTAATTACATATAGGCTACATAAATGCTCTATAATATTTGACATTTAACTAATCTGAGTTTCAAAAAAGAGTTACTATGTAAGAATCCAAAGATAAGTAGGAAATCCATAAATTCCCTACTAAAACCTCATAGACACCTAGTTTATATAAAATGACACTCAGATTATTGTGGTCACAAAATGTCAATTGAGCAAACACTTAGATAATTGGTCCAAACAAAAAAATTCATAAATACTTCAATAGTGCAAAATTGTACTCAATAGGAGTACTATCATAATAAGCACTTTTTTGCAAAGTAGAAAATCATACTCGATAGGAGTATTGCATCTACAATATACTTATAGAATTTTGACCAAACAAAATGTGAAATTTTGGGTAAAGAAATGCACAATACTTAATTGCATACCAAAAGAATTAATGTGCAATGCCCAACAAAATGCTCTTAACATCCATTAAAGATGTTTATTAAGATACAATGAATTATGTATCTCAATTAAAATAGGACAAAAATAAATAGTCAAGTCCTATAAAGTATGTCATATCACAATTAAATGTGCACAAGAATATATGACAATACAGATAGATAAGTCTCGAGACATGATACAAAATTATATACTTCTAAAATTTTGATCAATATTAAATTTGGGTAAAAGAGATGCACAATGCATAATTGTATGCCAAAAGGATTAATGTGCAGTACCCAACAGAATGACCTTAACATCAGTTAAAGATGTCTACAAAGATACAATGGATTTTATGTATCTCAATAAAAATAGGACAAAAATAAATAAAGAAGCCCTATAGAATATGTTATATCATAATTAAATGTGCACACGATTATATGACAATAAAAAATATATAAGTTTCGAGAGATAATACAAGATTATATATACTCCCATTAATCCTTAATATACCAAAAAAATATTAGGATTATCATTAGGGCACACTAGTATTAAAAGTTCTAGTGATAGTGGGATGATGACTTTATAAGATAATAATAAAAGTGAATTAAAATTCACTATTATTCTACTTAAGGAATTAGAAAGTAGTAGAATAACAAATGATTAATGAGAGAAGTGGTTAAAATAACAAGAATATGAAACCTACAAATTCATCCATAAGAATAAATAATTCTCACAAATGGTTTCATAATTAACCACATATTAATCAATCTTTACAAAAATATTGACCCCTATGAGGATCTAGAAAAATAATTACATGAGTGATAAAATGGATCACTTGATAATTTTACGTAGAATATGAGATCATAAGCAAGTTCTCAAGTAATCATAAACAAAAATGAAGTGCTACAATAAACAATATTTACACACACTTGAGAATAAAACATGATTACACGCAGCGGAAGAATGTGACCTATTTTTGCATATATTAAGGATATAATAATAAATAGTCTCTAACTCTCATCACAATTTATAATGAACATAGATTTATTTATATATCCCAAAATAAAGCCTCTAGCTTTTACAAGAATACCATTAACAATATTATAAAATATGGTATGCAGAAATTAATCTCTTAAAATTTGGGATTCCTATATTGTCCTTACAAGAATTGCATACCAATTGATGGAAATAAAAAGAAACCTTAAATCAATAGATACAAGATTATAGTATGTATAGAGAATTAAATATAAAAAGATACAGGAAAGAGAATTTGTGTACCTCAGATATATTGAATTGAAGTTCTTGATCTTCAAAAACAAAAAAACCCTATGAATGATCATTGTAGATATATAAGTTCAATAAGAACTCTTGAGGATTTTACTACCTACTTTCTAAGGGATTATTCTAGAGAATGTGTATTGTTGTTTTAATTTGCTTAATGGGATGGCAAATTTATAATCCCCCAGGGTAGGCAGAGACCCCTCAAATGGGCTTTTTATGATTGACTCAACCCATCACAGAGTCAATCTTGTTGTAATCCCATTCAAATAATCATAAAGATATTATAAGATATGATTATCATCATATCTTAAATTGTCAGATAATGATAAAATATAATTGATTAATACCAATCCACTATTATTTCCAACAGTCAATACGTCCTTCCAAAAGATTGCAGTCATTGTAAGAACATATGATATGCTATGAACTGAAATTTATCATAAAACAGGCATTTAAGATATTCGTATGAGTTGATTCACTTTAATTAGAATTTTTATCAATTGCACATGATTTTCATGAGTTAGTATAAATTGTGTACAATTTTTATTAGTTGGTTCAATTTAATTAGTATGAGTTTAGGGTATGCGAAAATTTTATGAATATCTTTTGGAAATATTTTATTTACTTTCCACAAATACGAGTATGTTCCCTTCCTATGGTTCTCTTTTCTCTTTTCTTTTATTATATTTAAGTGTGTATCTTTTGATTCTTGCACTACTTAAATAGAGCACGAAACTTTTAATTCAATGAACCAAATCAATGAAAACTGTGTGCCTTGCTTTTGTGAGATAGTCCAAAAAATATCTCCCTAAACTTGAATAGAATGTCAAAATGTTTATCAATGCATCCTCCCAAAAGATTGCAGTCATTTTGACAACATATGAGATGCTCTGAACTTAAATTTATGATAAAAAAAGTCATTTAGGATATTAGTACTACTTGATTACAATAATTAGAATTTTTATGAATTGCACACGATTTTAATGAGTTGGTATAAATTGTGTACAATTTTTAATGAGTTGGTTCAATTTAATTGGTAAAAGTTGTAGGTATGCAAAAATTTGATGAATATCTTTGGAAAAAATTCATTTGCTTTGCACTAATGTGAGTATGTTCACCCCCTAGAGTTCTCTTGTTCTTTTATTATATTGACGTGCATATCTTTTGATTGTTGCACTAATTAAATTGAGCATGAAATTTTTGAATTAAAATTACGTACCTTGTTTTCGTGAGATAGTCCGGAAAATATTTCCTTAACTTAAATATAATGTGAAAAGATTTAGTCAATACATCCTCCCAACCCAAAAGATTGCAATCATTGTAACAACATATGAAATGCTATCAACGGAAATTTTTCATAAAAAAGGCATTTATGATATTAGTACGAGTTGATTCACTTTAATTAGAATTTTTATGAATTAGAGTAAATTTTAATGAATTAGAGTAAATTTTAATGAATTCTTATAAATTGTGTACAATTTTTATGTGTTGCTCAATTTAATTGGTATGATTTATTATTGTACAAAAATTTTGTGAATATCTTTTAGAAAAATTTCATTTGCTTTGCACAAATATGAGTATGCTCTCTTGCTATAGTACCCTTTTTCTTTTATTATATTTACATTTATATCTTTTCATTGTTGCACTAATGAAGTGGAGCACGAAGTTTTTACTTCAGTGAACAAAAGGAATGAAAATTGAGTACCTTTCTTTTTTGAGATAGTCCAAAAAGTATCTGCCTTTAACTTCAATAAAATATCAAAATGTATAGTCAATACATCCTCCCAAAAGATTTGGTTTCATTGCAACAATATGAACTAAAATTTATGATACAAAAGGAATTTAGGATACTAGTACGAGTTTATCCAATTTAATTATAATTTTTATAGATTGCACACAATTTTAATGAGGTTGTATAAATTACATACAGTTTTTATGAGTCAGTGAAATTTTAATTGTATGAGTTGTGGGATGCAAAAATTTTATGAATATCTTTGGGAAAAATCTCCTTTGCTTTGCATATATACAAGTATGCTCCCTTACTGTAGTTTTTTTTTTCATTTATTATATTTACGTGCATATCTTTCTTTTGTGAGATAGTCTGCAAAATATATCCCTTAACTTGAATATAATGTGAAAAGGTTTAGTCAATACATCCTCCTAAAAGATTGCAGTCATTGTAACAACATATGAGATGCTACGAACTGAAATTTATGCATTAAGTATATTAGTATAAGTTGATTCACTTTAATTAGAATTTTTATAAATTGAAAAAAATTTTAATCAGTTGGTAAAATTGCGTAAAATTTTTATGAGTTGGTTCAATTTAATTGTATGAGTTTTGGAAATGCAAAAAATTTTATGAATATGTTTTGGAAAACTTTCATTTGCTTTCCACAAACACGAGTGTGCTCCTTTCCTAGAGTTTTCTTTTTCTTTTACTATAGTGCATATGTTTTGATTATTGCACTAATGAAATGGAGCACAAAACTTTTCATTTAACGAACCAAATGAATGGAAACTATGTAATTTGCTTTTGTAAAATAGTCCTAAAAATATCTCTTTGCACTTCAATATAATGTCAAAAGCTATAGCCGATACATCCTCCCAAAGGATTGAAGTCATTGTAACAACATATGAGATGCTATAAACTTTAATTTATCTTAAAAAAAGGTATTTAGGATATTAGTACGAGTTGATTCAATTTAGATAGAAATATTATGAATTGCACGCAATGTTCATTAGTTGGTATAAACTGCGTACAATTTTTTTTGTGAGTTGGTTCAATTTAATTTATATGAGTTGTGGGTATGCAAACATTTATGAATATCTTTTGAAAAAATTCATTTGCTTTGCACAAATACGAGTATGTTCCCTTCCTATAGTTCTCTTTTTCTTTTATTATATTTACATGCATATGTTTTGATTATTGCACTAATAAAATAGAGCACAAAAGTTTTGATTCAATGAACCAAATGAATGAAAACTGTGTACCTTGCTTTTGTGAGATAGTCTTAAAACTATCTATCTGCACTTGAATATAATATCAAAAGGTATAGTCAATACATCCTCCCAAAAGATTGCAATCATTGTAACAACATATAAGATGCTATGAACTAAAATTTATGATAAAAGATGCATTTAGGATATTAGTACGAGTTTATTCAATTGAATTAGAATTTTTATGAATTACACACAATTTTAATGAGTTGGTATAAATTGTGTATAATTTTTATGAGTTGGTTCAATTTAATTGGTATGAGTTGTAGGTATGCAAAAATTTTATGAATATCTTTTGGAAAAATTTCATTTTCTATGCACGAGTATGCTCCCTTTTGTTGTTCTTTTTCTTTTATTATATTTAGGTGCATATCTTTTGATTATTGCACTAATTAGATATAGCAGGAAACTTTTCATTCAATGAACAAAATGAATAAAACTACATATGCTTTTATGAGATAGTCCTACAAATGTCTCCCTACACTTTATAATTTCAAAAGAATAGCCAATACATCCTCCCAAAATTTTGCAGTCATTGGAACAACATATGAGATGCTATGAACTGCAATATATGATAAAAAAAAGGCATTTAGGATATTAGTAGGAGTTGGTTTAATTTAATTACAATTTTGATGAATTGCACAAAATTTGAATGAGTTGGTATGAATAGCGTACAATTTTTATTAGTTGGTTCAATTTAATTGGTATGAGTTGTGTATATGCAACAACTTTATGAATATCTTTTGGAAAAATTTCATTTGCTATGCACAAATACAAGTATGCTCCCTTCTTGTAGTTCTCTTTTTGTTTTATTATATTTAGGTGCATTTCTTTTTATTATTGCACTTACTAGATGTAGCACGAAACTTTTCATTCGACAAACAAAATTAATAAAAACTTCTTTCCTTGCTTTTTTCATATAGTCCTAAAATGTATTCCCGCTCTTGAATATAATGTCAAAAAATATAGTCAATACATCCTCCCAAAATTGATCGTAGTCATTGGAACATCTGATTTCTTTGAATTGCAATTTATAATAAAAAAGGCATTTAGGATGTACGAGTTGGTTAAATTTAATTCGCATTTTCACAAATTGCACATAATTTTAATGAATTGCTATGAATTGCGTACAATTTTTATGAGTTGCTATGAATTGCGTACAACTTTTATGAGTTTGTTGAATTTAATTTGTATGATTTTTTGGTATGCAAAAACTTTATGAATATATTTTGGGAAAACCTCATTTTCTATGTACAAATATGTGGATCCTCCCTTTTTATATATCTCTCTTTCTCTTTATCTGCATATCTTTTGATGATTGAACTACAATTGATAATTTTATAAACTGCTGACAATTTTTTTTAATTTGTTTATGTATTTCTCTATGTCTGCCTTTATCCTTCTTTTAAAATTTTTATAATATAAATTATTTACATTTATTTTTTTTCAAAAAAAGTTATGTAAGTTTATACATAATGATATTGTAAAAGATGTACACCAATTTATTTCAAAATGAATAATATGCTAAAGTGAAAATGAATCTCATACAACAAGCATTTAATTATTGTAGTTTCTAAATAACTTTAAAGGATACCTATTAGTAATTTAAAAAATACCATTATACAAAGCTATTCTAAATCCTTTTAGTTTCAATAGTTATATTTTATATTTATATATTTTTACTACGGTAATGTGTTAAAAACTGGTCATATATTCTAGAAACATCTATATATATATTGGTCAATTTTTTTTTCATTTTTCATGAATAAGGTATTTCACTAATTAAATATAGTACCAAACGTTTAATTCAATGAATAAAATGAATGAAAACCAAGTACCTTGCTACTTTTGTGAGATAGTCCTACAAAATCTCCCACACTCAAATATAATGTCAAAAAGTATATCTAATACATCCTATTAAAAGATTGTAGTTATTGAAACAACATATGAGCTGCTTTGAACTGCAGTTTATGGTGAAAAAAACATTTAGGATATTAGTATGAGTTGGTTCAATTTAATTAGAATAATTTTTATTAGTTTATATTAATTGCATACAATTTTTATGAATTGGTTCAATTTAATTGGTACAAGTGTTGGGTATGCAAAAACTTAATATCTGTTGAGAAAACTTCATTTGTTATGCACAAACATGAGTATGCTTCATTCTTTTCTTGTAGTTCTCTTTCTCTTTTATTATATTTTGTTGCATATCTTTTCATGAGTGAACTACAATTGACCGTTTTATAAACTATTGACAATTTTCTTTAATTTTTTTGTATTTCTCTATTTCGGCCTTTATCATTTTTGTTTAAATTTTATAATATAAATTTTTATAACATTTATGCAACATGAATAATATGCTAAAGTGAAAATGAATCTCATAAAACGAACATTTAATTACTGCAGTTTCTAAATAATTTTAAAAGAGACCAATGAAAAATTTAAAAAAAAATACCATTTTACAAAGTTATTCTAGATGCATTTAGCTTCAATAGTCATATTTTATATATTTAGCATTATATTATATTTTATATTTACATATCTTATCAGGGTACTGTGTTAAGCACGGGTCATATATTCTAGAAACATCTATATATTTATTTGTAAATTTTTTCCCTTTTCATGAATAAGGCATTTGTACTAGTTAAATGTAGGACCAAACTTTTAATTTAATGAACAAAATAATAGAAAATAAGTAAATTGCTTTTGTGAGATAGCCCTAAAAAATCTCCCTACAATTGAATATAAAGTCAAAAGATACAGCCAATACATCCTATCAAAAGATTGCAGTTATCATAACAACATATGATATACTTTTGCAATTTATGATAAAAAAGCAATTTAGGAAGGATATTAGTATGAGTTGGTTCAATTTAATTAGAAATTTTATGAATTGCATAAAGGAGTTTATGTGAATTGTGTATAATTTTTATGAGTTGGTTCAATTTAATTGGTATGAGTTGTGAGTATGCAAAACTTTATAAATATCTTTTGCGAAAACTTCATTTGTTATGCAAAAATACGACTATGCTCTTGTAGTGCTCTTGTAATTCTCTTGTAGTTACTGACAGTTCTCTTTCATTTTTTATGTATTTCTCTATTTTTGCCTTTATCCCTTTTTTTAAACTTTTGTAATATAAATTATTTTACACTTATCTTTTTTCAAAAAAACGTTATGTTAGTTTATACATAATGATCTTGGAAAATATGTACACCAATTTATTCCATCATTAATAGGCTAAAGTGAATGAATCTCTTAAAACAATCATTTAATTATTCTAGTTTCTAAATAATTTTAAAAGATACCAATGAAAAAATTTAAAAATACTATTTTACAAAGTTATTGTAAATGCTTTTAGTTTCCATAATCATATGGTATAAATATAACATTATATTATATGTTATATTTAAATATTTTTATTACGGTAATATGTTAAGCATGGTCATATATTCTAGAAATATCTATATATTTATTTGTCAATTTTTTCCTTTTTCATGAATAAAGTATTTCACTAATTAAATGTAGTACCAAAATTTTAATTTGATGAAAAAAATCAATGAAAACTAGGTATCTTGTTTTTGTGAGATAGTCGTAAAACATATCATACTAAGAGACTGCAGTTATTGGAAAAACATATGAGATACTTTGAAATACAATTTATGACAAAAGAAAGCATCTCAGATATTGGTATGAGTTGGTTCCATTTAATTATAATTTTTATGAATTGTATACAATTTTTTTGAGTTGATATGAATTACGTAAGATTTCTATGAGTTGGTTCAATTTAATTGATATGAGTTGTGGATATATAAAAACCTTATGAATAACTTCTGGGAAAATTTCGTTTATGTGCATCTCTTTTGATGATTGAACTACAATTGACAGTTTTATAAGTTACTGACAATTTTCTTTAATTTTTTTATTTATGCATTTATCCCTTTTTTTTCAAATTTTACATTATAAATTGTTTTACAATTATCTTTTTTAAAAAAAAAAGTGATGTATGTTTATACTTGATGATCTTGTAAAAGATATATACCAATTTATTCCAACATGAATAATATGTCAAAATGAAAATGAATATTTTAAAATGAACATTTAATTACTGTAATTTCTAAATAATTTTCAAAGAGACAAATGAGAAATTTAAAAACCATTTTACAAAGTTATTCTAAAGGCTTTTAGTTTCAAAAGTCGTTTTATATATTTAACATTATATTATATTTTATATTTACATATTTTTCTTACGGTAATGTGTTAAGCATGGTCAAATATTCTAGAAACATGCATATATTTATTTGTCAATTTTTTCCTTTTTCATGAAAAAGACATTTGCACTAATTAAATGTAATACCAAACTTTCAATCCAATGAACAAAATGAATCAAAATTAAGTACCTTGCTTTCATGAGATAGTCTTAAAAAATTTCTCAACACTTAGAAACAATGTCAAAAAGTATAGCCAATATATCATAGCAAGAGATCGATTATTGGAACAACATATGAGATGCTTTAAACCGCAATATATGATAAAAGAGAGAAAACATTTAGGATATTGGTATGAGTTGGTCAATTTAACTAGAATTTTTATGAGTTGGTTCAATTTAATTGGTATTTGTAGTGGGTATGCAAAAACTTTATGAATATTTTTTCAAAAAACTTCATTTTCTATGCACAAATACCAGTCGAGTTTAATTGGTATACACTATGAGTGTAAAAGTCAACAAATTTAGAGTTGTGATTGAATGTTATTATAAAAATATTTACACTGATAGTGTATACCAATTAAACTCATACTAGTCTGCTCTCTTTTTTTTCTGTTGTTCTGTTTCTCTTTTATTATATCTAGGTGCATATCTTTTGATGATTGAACTACAATTTTCTTTCATTTTTTTATGTATTTCTCTATTTCAGCCTTTATCCTTTTTTTTAATTTTTATAATATAAATTATTTTACATTTATCTTCTTTCAAAAAAAAGTCATGTAAGATTATACATAATGATCTTGTAAAAGATGTACACCAATTTATTCCAACAAGAATAATACGTTAAAATGAAAATGAACATCTTGAAACAAATTAATTACTATAGTTTCTAAATGATTTTAAAAGAGATCAATCAGAAATTAAAAAAATACCATTTTAAAAAGTTATTCTAAATCCTTTTTGTTTCAATAGTCATATTATATATATATATATATATATATAATTATATTATATTTTATATTTAAATATTTTTATTACAGTAATGTGTTAAGCACTGGTCATAAATTCTAGAAACATCTATATATTTATTTGTTAATTTTTTCCTTTTTCTCATGAATAAGGTATTTGTATTATTTAAATGTAGTACCACACTTTTAACTAAATGAACAAAATCAATGAAAACTAAGTACCTTGATTTTATAAGATAGTGCTGTAAAATCTCTCTACACTTAAATATAATGTAAAAAAGTATAGTCAATATATCCTAACAAAAGACTGCACTTATTGGAACAACATGAGTTGCTTTGAACTGCAATTTATGATAAAAAAAATTTAAGATATTGGTATGATTTGGTTCAATTTAATTAGATTTTTTATAAATTGGATACAATTTTTATGAGTTGGTATGAATTGCATATAGTTTTTATGAATTGGTTCAATTTAATTGGTAATGAGTTGTGGGTATGTAAAAACTTTATGAACATCTTTTGGTAAAACTTGATTTGCTATGCACAACTACAAGTATTCTTCCTTTCTTTCACGTAGTTCTCTTAGTCTTTCAATAGATTTAGTTTGATATTTTTTTATGATTGAATTGCAATTGATAGTTTTATAAGCCAGTGACAATTTTCTTTCATTTTTTATGTATTTATCTATTTTTTCTTTTTTGTAAATTTTTATAATATAAATTATTTTACATTTATCTTTTTTCAAAAAAAGTTACTTAAGTTTATACACAATGATCTTGTAAAATATGTACATCAATCTATTCCAACATGAATAATATCTAAAGTGAAAATGAATATTTTGAAATAAATATTTAATTCCTGTCGTTTCTAAATCATTTTAAAAGAGACCAATGAGAAATTTAAAAAGTACCATTTAAAAAGTTTTTCTAAATCTTTTAGGTTCAATAGTCATATTTCATATATTTAACATTATATTATATTTTATATTTATATATTTTTATTACGGTAATGTGTTAAGCATTGGTCATAAATTTTAGAAGTATTTATATATTTATTTGTCAATTTTTTCCTTTTTTCATGTATAAGGTATTTGAACTAATTAAATCTAGTACCAAATTTTTAAATCAATGAATAAAAGCAATGAAACCTAAGTAAAGAAAGCAACATATATCACAAAATTAAATTAAATAATATTTATTTGATAAGGTCACAAAAAAATAAAATTTGCATTTTGTTTTCCTTTATCATAGTAAAAAAAATGTGGATTCTAAAAAGAAAAAAAAATCGCAACAAAATAAAAATAAATAAAATAAGGATAAAACTTAGAACTTTATATACATAAAATAACTTGATAAAGGTCTTTCTTCCAAAGGGGAAGGTGAATTCTGGAAAAAAAAAATTAACAGACAATAGAATAAGTGTAAATGAAGTAAAAAAACAAGAAGAACTTCTAACCGAGGATAGGATGAGTGTAAATATCTAAAAAGTGATTTTCAAGTTAAAACTCTCATGAACTTCATAATCTTACTCTAAGATAGGGAAATGAGTGATAGCATAGCAAGGTTTTTCAAACCATAGCATTTTGGAAATTGCAAACACTCACAAATAAATCATAGCCAAAGAAAGCACATACCTGAAAACCCTAGTCATTGCATATCATTGCCTTTTGATCATTGCAAACGTTCCCCTTGAAAAGCTTCTACTAAAAAGTATTATTCTCATTGTTAATCGGAAATGACATTTGAAACCCATTGTTAAGTTAATATGGAAAAAAAAAATCATAGTCATAATAGATTAAAAACCAACATTAAAACCTAATGGAAGTAATTCATAGTCCTAATTTATTGCTTACCTTAAATTGATTATTTCTTCTTGATAGTTGCCTATCCTCTCCCTTGAATTGTTTTCCTTTACCACAGAAAAAAAAAAGTAAGATTCTAAAAATTAACAAAATAATAGTATAATAAAAAAACAAAACAAGGATACAGAGTAGAACAAAATGAAGACCTTCTTTCCAAAGGGCAAGGTGAATTCTTAAAAATAAAAAAGAAGCTTTTAAGCATAAGTGTAAATAAATAAAGAAAAGGAAGAACTTTTAATAGAGAATTGCATAAGTGTAAATGAGATTAAAAAGACAATAATAATAAATCAAATTCCTTATTAACATTGATTCTTAAGCCTAATGAAACAAAATATTTTATCTAAGAGCTCTTAATATAATTTTGGATTATATTCATCACACAAATTAAATTAAATTAATATTTGTTTGATAAGGTCACAAAATAAAAATTTACATTTTGCTCAAAATGTGGATTCTAAAAGGAAAGAAAATCTCAATCAAATAAAAAGACATAAAATAAAGATGAAACACAAAACTTTATATACACAAACAACTTAATAAAGGTCTTCCTTTCAAAGGGGAAGGTGAATTCTGAAAGAATGGAAAAAAAACTTTTAACAAGTAATAACATAAGTGTAAATGAAGTAAAACGGGTATGGTGAGAAATGAGAAAACATAATAATAACTATAGAATTTCAATAAACGATTTAGATTTTAGTTGTTAATTAAACAAGATCATGTGGTTCTCTCACACAGAAACTTCTCTCACAAACTAAATATTTGTATGTTGCAACACTACCACCAACACAAAAACTTCTCTCACAAATTACTTTAGAACATGATGTTTTTTATAAAACCGAGTCACCAATTCGATCAGGTGAGAAAAAGGGTTACGGTGAGAAATGAGAAAACATAATAATAATCATAGAACTTCAATAAACGATTTAGATTTTAGTTGTTAATTAAACAAGATCATGTGGTTCTCTCATACAAAAACTTCTCTCACAAGATTTGTATGTTGCAACACTGCCGCCAACATAAAAACTTTTCTCACAAATTACTTTAGAACATGATGTTTTTTATAAAACCAAGTCACCAATTCAATCAACATCACTTGCACTAAGCCTTTTTTCAAGACTGGATCATGGAGTTTGAACTTGAAGATATCATGAATCAGGTTAAGGAAATACTAAGGTAAAGACTAATCATCAAAACAATAATAAGTTTATCAACTGCTTTAAGTATCTTGCCATTGATTAATTAATAAGTTATAGAACTAATTATTATAATACTGGATACTATACTATCCTATATTTGTTGCAACTAAGTAATCCTAGGCCGATAACGTGGAAGCACCTGATTCTTTCCTCTGTCCTGTTGCTTCTCTACAGGAATTCCTGTTGCTTCTCTACAGGAATCTAAATACCATGCTTGCATTTGCTTATAAGCTTGTCTCAATAGTTGACCTTGGGTCTTAGATAAGATGGTGAGATGTTGACCATAATAAAATGGGAGATGTTTTATTTGCCAATTATTCATACATATCTCACATTTTAGTGTTTGCCTTCCAGTTCTGCTTTGGAAGCGTTGGAGCATTCATTAGATTCACAATGAAGTTGTGCTACCAAAACCATCTATTTCAAAATCATGAGGAGCAACTAACCCTATCATTCTCTTCATAATGCCCTGTCTGAGTATCCCATCATTCTCTTCATAATGCCCTGTCTGTGTATCTCATAATGATATTGACTATGTGTAATGAAATTTTGTGCTTTCAATGTCTTATGTACATTCGGCTTTTTATTGCTTACATGTCAAATTGTCAATATTAATTTTAGGAATAAAATTTAGACATAAAAATTCAATGATCAACACAACAAAATAATCATATATGTAAGAAGCAACAACTTATGGATGGCAACATAGATTTGAATTGCAATACTTGCATAACAAAGCTGGAAGTTTTTGTATAAGAGAACCATGTGAGCTTATTTAATTAATAACTAAATCTGAACGGTTAATTAAACAAGCTTAATTGGTAAACTTCTCTCACAAACTAATATTTATGTGTTTATTTTTATTTTATCAATCATGTTATTTATCATATTTTTAAATTAATCTTTTAGATAATTTTTTTTATTTTAAATTTGAGAAAAGGATCATGGCAGCTGCCAATTCCTCGTCCCTCTGTCCGTGGATGGTGGTAATATTGACAATGATGGTGGTAGTGTTGACATATGGGGGTAGTGACAATGACAGTGAAAGTAACAATTTGGGACAGCATCACCATCACTGTCAGTCCCTATCATTGCCACCATCATTGTCAGCCCTCACTATCGCTGTCACCACCACCATTGTTACCATCACCCCCACCATATGTCGTCTACCCTATCACCACCATAGTCAATACTACCATCACCCATAGGTCAGGGTCCCTCCTTCAAATTTAAAATAAAATAAATTATATGTTAAAACTAATGTTAATTATTATCTAGAAGAGTAAAATAAAAATTTGATAAGTAGATTAATAAAAAAAAATAAAGATGAGACAAATATTTAGTGCTTGTTTGATAACAATTTTATAAAACTGTTATCAATATTTTAATTTTCAAAAACTATAAAACTTGTTTAGGTAGTGTTTTCTGAAAATAGTTCTAGTTTTTTAATTTTTAAAAACTAAAAAACTGAAACAGCTGAAAATAGTTTTGATTTTCTGTTTTTATTTTGAAAACTCAAAATATAATTAGACTATGTTATTTTTTGCTTTTCATTTTTACATCTTTAAAACAATTTTCAAATATCACTTAGTTTGTAGAAAAAGTTTTAAAAAACAAAACCAAATCAATCAAGCCATTAGTATGTGAGAGAAAAGTTTTTAAGAGAATCCCTTAGTTTGTAGAAAAAGTTTCCAAGAGATTCACATGAATTTGTGAAAAAAGTTTCTAAAAGAATCACTTAAATTTGTGAATTTGTTTAATTAACAATTAATTCTTACCATAACTTTTTTTCTCACCATATATATATAAAACTCCTATGTCCTTTAATATAAGAAAATAAGTTAAATTCTATCATTTTGGTAACTACAAATACTCACAAAGTAACCATACCTAAAAAACTTAAGTCACTACAAATTGCTACCTAAAAAAAAAACAATTCATAGTCATAATCTATATTTGAGATTTGGTATATAAATGCCGAATGGCAAATCCTTACCTTTGTTCTATTTTTCTCACCCATGCGTAAACCTCAACTGCTAATCTTATTTCTCTCTTCAAATCTAGTTTTAACTTTTTGTCATCAAGCCTTAACCTTTAAATCTCTAAATCTCGAGTTGAATTTATTGTCTCTCCAAATCTCATATATTAAAAATATCATCAAATCTCAACTTTAAAAAAGGTAGAATTGAATTCATAAAGTATGCTATTAGATATCTTCCATCCAATCCAAAAAATATATGAATTCTTTAAATTATTCAACAAAAACTTCTATTAAAAGAAGTATATACAGATCCAGTCGTAGATTCTTTAGAATGAAAGTCCATATAATGATACCTTGACTCTGCTTGACTACAACATCTCTCCCATATCATGTCACTAGTCATTATACACTTACCCATTACCATGTCTCTTACTCTCTCTTTGTTCATACATTATAACAAAAACTATGAAATGAATATATATAGCGCGAAATAATAGAAGCACCTAGCTCAGGACAATCAATGAATAATAAACATAGGGCGAAGTACAAAATAAAAAAACTTAACAGTTAATATTGCCCCTTAAAAATAGGGAATTCATAAATAGCAATAGTTAAAAAAAAAACATGTATCACATGTAATTCATTCTCAAACTTGGACAAAAATCTGAAACAATTTCAAGTCCTACAAAGCATTAAACTCATTTAACAAAAATTTGCGATCAAACGATAGCATTGGCAGCACTTGCAATCCTAGGCCACAGATCAGCACACTCCTTGCCAATAGGACCAGTGATAGCAGAACCTACATTAAAAACATATCACAAACAAATCAACATAGGTCAAACAGCAAAGATGTAAAGCAATAACCAAATTAAAATGATCACATCCTCACAAAAGCATAAACATGTAATTCATTTTGTTGCCACAAACATAAGAGAGAAACAAAAGTTACCTTTCATTTCACCCTTGGGATTAACAATAACACCAGCATTATCTGCAAAAACAACAAAAGAAATTCAGTAAAACATACACAGACATTGTTCAGTAAAAGTTAAGCAGAACATTTCCAATAAACCCCAAACCATGCGCTAACAAGTCATTGGAAGAAGCAATCCCTAAATCTCAGCCGCAAAATACACAGAAAGTTCAATAAATCTAAGAATTAACAAAAGGATTAACAAATTAGGGATTTACCAGCAGACAGGTAACACAATGCAAAGAAATATACATCATGCTGTTTAAAACTGGCAATTTCACAACTATATGCTTCCATGAGTGAATGACCAAAACCAAATCGGGACATTCAACATGAAACTACAGAAGCAACACATAACAGATAGAAACACGTAACAGATAGAAAACAGAGAAGGTTAATTGAAGAGAAAGAAGATAAGTGAGAACCTTCGAAGTACATATAAACACCGTCCTTTCTGCGCCACGGCTTGCGCTGGCGAACGATGACGGCAGGTAACACCTTCTTCCTGAGATCAGGTTTTCCCTTCTTGACGGTGGCCATAACCATGTCGCCGACGCACGCCGAAGGAAGACGGTTCAAACGGCCTTTGATTCCTTTGACGGAGATGATGTAGAGGTTCTTGGCCCCCGTGTTGTCAGCGCAGTTCACTGTCGCCGCCACCGGCAGACCCAGCGACATGCGGAACTTGTTACCGGCCGATCCACCGCGCCCTCTCTTCGACATCGTTCCCCTCTCTTTCTCACACTGCCTTCAAACCCTAACGCTCTCTGTTATATACGCAGAACAAATGGGGTTTTAGGGTTTGCACGGGCTGGGCTTATTTTCACATGTTGGGCTCAACTCACACTTACACCAATCTCGTTTATTTTTTCGGCTTAATTATACATTGTGTGTTAGTTTCTTTTTCCTTCAATTTTTGCATGCTTCTTCGTTGTTTTTTATATTTTACTATCAAATTTAAAACTATTAAATTTGTGTTTATATTACTGAATTGACATTCACTAGTAAGAGAATTTATTTTATGATTTAAATACGATTTGGATAAAAAAAACTAAATAGTTAAATTACTTTTAAAATCATATAATTAGAATGTGTCATGTGTGATTAAAGATTGAAAACATAAATTTAAAATTTTGTTTTTATTTTTATTTTATTTTCCTAATTTTAATTTTGAGTTTAATTGGTATACACTATCAGTGTAAAAGATTTTTTACACTGACATTCAATCATGACTTTTTATTTATGTGACTTTTAAAATAATAATGAATAAAGTCAACAAATTTCCTATGAATGAATGATTGTGATTAAATATCAGTGTAAAAATTTTTACATTACCTGTGTATACCAATTAAACTCTTTAATTTTTAGTTTTATAATGATATGATTTAAAAATAGGATAAATAAAAGGTAATTAATTTAAGTCATTCTTTACGATATCAGTGCATAATAATTAAGTTTATGCTTTTAAACTTATTTTAGTCTCTACTCGTTTTTTTAATCCATTGATAATTTTTGGTAAACCTCTAATTTTTATAAAGAAAAGGAATTTTGCACTATCAGTTTAAAAGTTTCTTATTGACATTAAACCACAACATTTTATATATAGTAATTTTGTTAACTTTATTCATTAATATTTTAAAAATCATATAAAGTTATAATTGAATTATTAAACGCTTTATTCTGAAAATATTTAAGGATTAAACTCTTTAAATATTATAATAAAAACTTTAGAACTTAATATAAAAACCTCACATACATGATAAAATTTGAATATTGAGCTGCACAAAAGCGAATAATTTAATTTCTATAAGAAAAAACATTATGAATCGTCACTATAAAAAAATTTATATTCAGCACTTACTTTACCATAAATACTATAGAGGAAGAGTTTTAATTTATTAAAACCCATTTTATAATAAAAACTAAAATGTGAAAATATATGAGTACATAAAAAATAATGAGTGACTAAACCAATATTCAAATAAATTTTAGAACTTTAAAAAAAAAAACGAAATAAGATTTTTATGAGTAAGAAAAAGGGTGTAAATAGGATTTCCCTGAGGTTTTTTATTTTTATATTCGGCAAACCATAAAGAGAGCTTGGTCGAAAAGCATGTCTTGGTGCCTTGCGAATCCTCTCCCAAGCGTGATCCGCCCAAGCCCGAGGATGTCCCTAAACAACAACAATTCAAAGTTTAACCCTTCCGCCCTTCTTAATTCGGTCACCAAATTACTGTGGGGCCAATCGCTGCCGCCGGGGCTCCTCGTCGCCACTGTCCGCACCGCCTGGAACTCCACGTGGCAGCTGATGATGTCCCAGCTCGCTCCCTCCGACTCCGGCGGCGCGTATTCCCGCCCCGCTTCAAAATTCCGACTGTCCCACACTCTCTCTCCGGACGGCCTCCATCTCTACGTGGGCCTGGCGTGCCCGTGGGCCCACCGAACTCTCATAGTGCGCGCGCTCAAGGGCCTCGAAGATGCCGTCCCGGTTTCTGTTGCGTCGCCGGGCCTGGACGGGTCGTGGGAGTTTAGACGGGGCAATACGGATGGGATTGGGCCGAGTTTGGATAAGGCGAATGGGTGCAGGACGTTGAAGGAAGTTTACAGGCTTCGGAGAGGTGGGTATGATGGGAGATCCACGGTGCCATTGTTGTGGGATAAGGCTTCTAAGGATGTTGTCTGCAACGAGAGCTACGATATAATCCATTTCTTCAATTCTGGATTGAATAGCGTGGCAGGGAACCCTGGGTTGGATCTCTCGCCCCCTCAACTCAAGGATCAGATTGAGGAATGGTATCAACTCATATATCCAAATGTCAACAACGGGGTTTATAGGTCAGTGCAGAATTATTATAACATTTGAGAAATGTGAAATGAGAAACTCTACTGATTTATTATTTTAAACTTGCAGGTGTGGATTTGCGCAGAGTCAAGAAGCGTATGACAGAGCTGTGAATGACTTGTTTTCTACACTGGACATGTTGGAGGATCACTTGGCTAGTTCCCGCTACTTATGTGGAGACACATTGACACTTGTAGATATTTGCCTTTTTACCACTTTAATTCGGTTTGATATTGCCTATAATGTTCTTTTTAAGTGCACCAAGAAGAAGCTGTGTGAGTATACCAATCTTCATGCCTACATGCGTGACATTTATCAGGTACATGCTCCTCCTCCTCCCCAAATTCATTTTTAAATTTTCCATCAATTTACCTTTCCATCATGTTCGTGTCATTTGACAGATTCCCAAGGTGGCAGCTACTTGCAATTTTGCAGAAATTATGGATGGTTACTACAAAATCCTTTTTCCTCTCAATCCAGGGAGCATTAGACCCACCATGCCTTCTACTTCCGAACATCAAAACCTTTGCAGACCCCATGGAAGGGAACCCCTATCACTGACACTTATAAAATAGCGATTAGGGAACTCTATAGCCCTTGTACTTGAGCCTTATCATGAACTCTTGTTATTCAGAGACAAATCTAGTTCTTCATGTTTCCTACTGCCATATATGATCAATTACAACGAATACATACATAAATAAATAAATATATATATTCCCTTCAAAGTTCAAAAGGCATCGGCAAAAATTTTCAAGAAAGAATAAAGTATTAATAAATTTAATTAAAACACACCTGCTCTTCATCTCTTCCCAAATTGTCATATATAAAATTGCTAAAACTGTTACTTAAAAAATTATATATATCTAAAATAATATTTTATTCATTAACAGTGTTAAAAACCTTTTACTAAAATCAAACACAACTTTGGTTAAGTTATCTATAAAAAATAAGCGCCTCATCTCATACAGTGGTACTTTTGTACAACATTTTTAGAGAAAAAAAAAATATGATAAAATGCGATGAAGAAAGATAAACACAGTAATATAAAAACATAGAATCAAGAATAACTTCAAAACAAAAACATATGCTTTAGACAAATTTCATAGCATGAAATTCCGCACATATTAACAAAGATTTTAGAGCCTACAGACCCTGCAGTTAAAACCTAGAATAATCACGTTAGTTCCACTAACACTGCCTAGCCGTTTTTTTTTTTTTTTGGACACGTCCATTTTGGTCTTATCTAAGTTTGAAACTCTCTTAATAAGCATATATAAATACCAAAATGAAAGGCAATTCTTTCCTTTCGTAGGCCACATGCCTGCCTATAATAGTTTTCATAGATCTGTACAAAGTAACTAGTCCCCCAACCACTAATTAAACAAAAAGCACCGGTTGTAGTAGACTGGCGCTCATTGCAACTCATCCACCGCATGGTGAGACAACAAAATTGGTTTAAAGGAGAAAGCTTATCATCCTGCAATTGACGCAGATCTAATGGATCCTACATAAAAAGAACAAAATTCCATTAATGAAATTTCACGTTACATTAACAATGAAAATTAATATCAAACACAGTTACCCCAAATATATGGAAAAGGAAAATGTATGGTCATTAAAAAGCCCACCAGATTCACTAGATAATTTTCTACCACTAACTTGCATCGAAAGGATTCAACATCATCCACACATTAAAATGTTTTACATAAACACCATAACAAATCCATGACCTCTATTGAGTTTTGAATAATGCCCGAATTTACTTTTGGTTTATAGAAAATTGTTTTGACATTAATAATATAGACCAACATAAAATAGCTACAAACCAAATTCGTTATCAAAATTTGACAAATAGAGCACTCAGATTGGCAATAGATGTTCTCCTCGAAAAGATAGCAGTTCATGTTATTAACTAATCATTGTTTTAATCACACTAATGAGCTCAATCCCCAACAGTTGGGGTATGTCAAATGCACAACTTTACTATAAAATCATCGTTTGGCTCATCTGTGCTCAGATTCAAACCTTCAATTAGAAAATATATAGTTTTTATATTAATTCCTAGATTTTGAAAATTATTAATACAATTCCGTATTACATGACACTAATAAGAAACAGATGCACCGAAAGAATAACATCTATCTAATAGAACCCCAGAACAACACTGAAGGGGAGCTCTATATTTCGTAACTATCATCATGGCTTCAGGCACTGAAATATGAAATAAAAATACAAAACAAATATTGCACAAGAAAAGTCGTAGACCATATTTTTAATGAAGAAAAGTGAAAAGAAATGTGCACAAGACCCAACAACTGCAGATTGAACTCACTGTTTGATCTCTTCATATTCCTGCAGAATTTACTGCCACATCTGCACTGGAACAGCTTGACTGGATGATCGTTGTCATCAAAGTCAATTCCATAATCCTGCACAAACACATTAGCTTTTCTAGAGAAAAATTGATTCCAGGATTAGTTAAATGATTCTGAAAAAAGTTAACTACAGAAAATAAGAAGACACAAGTCAGCAATCATACTGAATGGCCTGCCAGCTACCCAATATACATAGCTTTATTGATTCAATACATAAACAACTAGAAAATAATTTCTATCACAAATAAACAAAATTAGCTCAACCTTGATAGGTGTGGCTAATTTGTTCCCTACTTGGGCAAAATATGAGCAATTAACAAGACAGTATGTTAATTCATTAGCCATAAACAACTACTACTATTAACCAAAGAGTATGTTAATTCATTAGCCATAAACAACTATAAAATAATTTCTACCATAAAAAAATCAAATTATCCCAATTGCTCATTATCTTGACCTTGACAGCAGTTGCTAATTTTCTCCCTACTTGAGAAAAAGAGCAATTAATAAGCATCACAATCACAAAGAATTAAAGATAATTACATAACCAATAACCATTCACCAAACATCATATTACATTACCAAACTTACTCACCCATGTTAGCTCCTCCTGTGCTGCTATTTTTCTGGAAGTGAAAAGGGCAAACTGTACATGTTAACACATTAAAAGCATCATAAGCAAAATATTCTAAAGTCCACCATGCCAACAAAAGCTAATAAAAATTGCAGATACTTCAAAGATTTAACAACTTCTCACATGATAGTAGTAATGACCAGGATCCTCAACTTCAACTGGGATCTCAACCAAGTTTGAATCAAAACATCTGGAAAAATTAATAGAATTATTATAAATCTTAAAAATTTCCAATTTCCAAATAATTTGCCAATTCTTCCTGGCCATTCTCTAATAAAAGTTTTAAAAGAGAACGCAGCTACGTGTATCAAACCATATTCACATACAATCTGCAACCATCAGACATACATGGATTAAAATGAAATTCAAGTTATTTATCTTGTTCATATAATAAAAAATAATACTAAATTTGATGACAGGTTGCCAATAATGATTTTTAAGCTTCATCATCAATTTTGTCTTTCTATGTTGGTTTGGTTGTCTTTATTTTATGAAGCCTATTACAAAGAAATAAATGTAAATATATTTGTCTATATAAATTATAAATCAAACAACTATATAAATGAATAATTGTCTTAAGTTCTTAATTTTAACAAACAAGACAATTTAGTAATGCATGTCAACGGAATTGTAGTAGTAAGAAGCTTTAGTGTTCTCCTGAGACAAAACTGACATTTGTTCATGGATAAATTGTAAAGCAGAATTTACTTGTTTAAAACATGCAACCAAAGTTAGAACTATAGGGTTTCAACATTTTAAGGCCCATAATTGAGTGGATAAATTTCTTGTCTGCTTTCCTATTCCTGAACCTTAGAGCCAAATTTATAAAAATTAGGAGAAATTCAATACCTGTGATTAATAAACCTAGCAACATTGCCAAAGGAAGCTGCATCCAAGCATAGAGCTTCTTCGTCCTTAACATTTCCCGAATCCCAATTTGCATCCAATAGAACTGGGTATGTACATTTCCCATTTCTGGTGCATATCATGTTCCTCTCATGCAACTCTTTAATGGATAAAATTTCTCCAACAAACTCACACACAAATGCACCTTTTGGCAGGTCCTCTAAGGTACGAAGACCCCATCCTTTACCTTCTGAAGCGAAAAATACCTATCCTCCAGACATTTATTTGAGAAAACATTCCCAATAAAGATACAAGTTAATATAAATCGTTCATCAACGATGAAGAAAATCTATTCACTTACAAGTGAAAGAGATTACTGAAACACACCTGCAACTTGCAAGTTATTCCTCGCTGGATAACCCGATTTCCACATTGTTTCCCACAGCCACATTTGCTCCAACATTCTTTAATAAACTTCCTCTTTAAGTGTCCTTTGCAAGGTTCTAAACAACTATCATTCTTAGATCTTTCAAGTGGGCAATTTTTGCAATAGAAGAAATTTTGTTGAGGATTGCGACAAACAGACATGCACTCTTCCAAGAATTCTTCCTTGAGTAGGCCTTCAGAAGAGTATGCAAATTGACCCCCAGTTTTACTTGCACAAGCACAGGGTGTAGACAGGACACAATTTCCCATACAAGTAAAACAACAGTCCTCACCCCCAATACGTGATAGAGAAATGTTGACATAAGCATCTTGGAAAACAAGGTTTTGGGATATGTAGTTAAAAGGCGGCACAAAATCATTAGTAGTTTCACTCACCCATGAAATTTGAACATTTTCTTCTCCTTTTGTTAGGTCATTAACATCATGAAAAGACCTTATGTCATCAACTGTAAGCTTATGCTGTGGAACAACCACCAAACTATGTGAATTTGGAGATATAGGATCTTCCAGCTCCTTTCTATCATTACTTTGTAAACACTCATTTGTTCTATCGATCTTGGAAATCATTACAGCATCATCCAGATCACTCAGGTGAGGATGTGAAAAGGGACTTCGAGGAGAAAGAGAATCCAAAGCAGCAGAAGTGTTAACATTGATTGATCCATTTGAAGATTCTTTAAACACATCCAAATCTTTATTTCCTCCCACACTCAACGTGCTGTGCGCCTGTGACTCCTTTGACACATCAACACCTGATCTTGTCATAGAGCCTTCTTGTGAATCATCATTTGTATTAGGTCTGAATTCCAACACACAATCACATATATCTCTCAACAGTTTCACAACAGAAAAATTTGGATCAGTGATTTTATATGAACGCAGACATTTATCCTCCATCATTTCTAGAAGTTGATCTCGACTAGGCATATGAAAATTTGATCCTTGACGAGCAGAGCTGCAGCTCATAGAAAGTTTTATCTCTCCAAGAGTTGATGAGGCTATCTCTACATTACAAGTTTCTTCATTTGATGTAGGAGTAACATCTTTATCTCTAACTCCTCTAGATTGTGACGGCGATACAGTGACATAGCCACCATGCTTTCCAGCCACACCATTCTTCATTGATGAGTCCCTTATGCTTGATGGTTCTGCAGGGGGAAGGAAATCATTAAACACTATCTATACAGAATGAATGAAAATCGACAACACAAAAGCTAAAAAAATAGCAACACAATAATTGAGGCAAAACTGCAAAAGTAACATTTGATCTAATTTAAGACTGAGACAGATGCTAAATCCCTGGCTAAATTTACATACACAAGCAACAGAAATTATAAAGCATCTTGAGTTATGACACCAAACACAAAAATCAGTAAATATTTGGATATTTTATATGCCAATTAGAGCATATGAAGTGGCCAGTGCTTGACTTCTATCAGTTGAAAAATCATGTGATCCTATGATGCAAACACCATACCAATTGAGTAGGTTGTCTTCTATATATATTCTTGTGAGGTATGATAGTATTAAAGATTTATCCCGTACTTTCATAAGAAAAAGGCTCCCATTTAATACAATAATACACAATACTACAAAGCAAAAACTGGACCATGTATGGATTATAGTTCCCAAACCCCAAACTTCAAGGTTCAGTGAGTGCAAACAGAAACAATCACAACTAAGAGTGTGTTTTGCATATCCGTTTGCAAACAGAAACAGAAGCTGAGACATGCATCAATGCCATTGCTTTTGCATTGTGTCTGCATCTCTCCTTTGAATGTGCATGGGACTTCAAGCAGCAGTGAATAAAATGCAAACACAAACATGCGCTAACATGTTCAGTGCGACACTATGGCTAGGTTGAGTTTTAAAATGACTTTGGGTATTAATCCAGGGTTTGAAAGAAAGGGGAAAAAAATTGTCTGTCTGATGGGTAAAGCCAAGGTTTGCAAACTATAATCCAAACAAGCCAGTCACAAATAATGTCACGCCACTGAAAACAAAAAGGCAAGAAACAATAAGTGAATAGTCCATCAAATACCAGGAGGAATCATTGCAATGGGCATCTCATAATCAGATTCATCAATAGGCTCATCCTTGGGTATTATTAGATTAGATGGTTTGCACGGGGACAATCTTTCAGATGCAATTCTTCTTCCTCTGTGAGAAAATTGGGGTGAGGCAGGTTGCTTTCCCTTATCAACAATGCCATCTTGTGGTGGAAGTGAGTGTACTTCAATTCTTGGGTTCCCACTAGATGACACTGTTTTGTTTTGAGACTTCTTTGCAGAACCACCCTGGGGCAATGCACCATCTAATTTAAACCTTTTTGACGGAGGGCTGGGAACACTGTCAGCCAGAGGGTGCAAAGGTTGACTCTCTTGGCCTCTTAATCGCAACCTTTTCAGAGGTTGGGGTGTTTCAATATGCATCTGAGCCTCTTCACACTCTGTCTCTTCTTCCTGGTTGTTTGAAAAGGATGCCAAAGGATTATGAGTGTTATGTGCATTGACTGCCTGGGTTTTCTTTTTTGATTCGGGCACCTGTTAAATAAAACCCGATAGTGGAAGTGAGCATGCAGAAGAAAATGTACAAATACGTGCATGTGTGTGTGTGTGTAAAAGAGAAAACAGATAAAGTGGGAAATGCACCATATTATCGTCATCCTCAAATATAGCATCAGCTAGAACTCTATAGTTCTCTGCCTCAATAGGTTCCCAATTTTTATCATACACTTTGAGGAGTTTCTTTAACACTGATTTCACTTTTGAATCATCAATTCCAAGACTTGACATTGCACGACAGGCAGCAAGTGCTCTTTCTTTTTGACTAGGCGCCATTTATAATCAGCCAAAAGTTACTTTCACCACAGGTTCCCAAACGTAAAACGCACTTAAATTTCAAAGATTTCTGAGAAGCAAATACAAAATACAATTTATAAGAAATTAAGCCAGAAGACCTAAACATTCTCTTAGAAGCAACTTGGAAAGAAGAAGCTTGGAGAACACTGAAATATCAGCTATCCACTTTTTCAATAATTGGAAAAATTAGCTACATAAATCAAAATCCAGACAACAAAGAAGAAAAGAAAATCAATGATAAAGAAAAATCCATATCTTGACAGATAAATGCAATATCTCATACTATCTATATATTTTCTAATATGAAAGCCTGCCATAAGTGGTAAAATATGACCCTTTTCTAGGTTTTATTTTTTTTTACAATGAAACAAAACACCCAAAGGAGTCAATGAGACAAGTGAACTTTTCAACTTCCCCATCATCGTAATCTTTCAAATTTCGACTTGAAGTTAAAAAAGTAAAAAAAAAAACTCTGCATACATTTACATGAAAAAAATGAATATTTCATATCAACTTTTAAAGACAGCAATGAAGGTGCACAATATACGCAGGGGAAAAGGGACAGCAATCAGAAACTTAAAACGAGGGAAGTGAGCGAAAGAACACAGAAATGCACTCAAATTTATGTCTTGAGTTAGCTCTTTCTCAGAACACAGAAATGACAAACTAAACCCTAGCGAAAGCCTAACAAAGAACATGCAATAGAGCGTTGGCACAGAACGGACATTGGTCTTACCAATGGAAACTTGAATACATACTCCAACAGTCGTCAAAACCTGGAATCAAGACAACCATTTAGAAACACGCAAAAGGAAAAAGAGAGAAAAACATAAAAGGGGAAAGATGGAGGAGCGAGGGGAAATCGGAGGAAGAGTAACAGAGAGAGAGTGAGTGTAGTGACGAGCAAAACCTGTTGCAGTGAAACGACGTCGCTGAAGCGAGAGCAGCAGTGGGAATGAGAAAGAGGGGAAAAGAAAATAAAGAAGAGAACAAGAAAAGTATTAAAATTACATGCATTTAAGAATGGTGATCAATTTTTTTATTCTCGCGGGGAGGGAGAGGGAGAGTGAGAGTGAGAGACACAAACAGGGCTCATAGCTACTACGGTCACGCAAAGTGTGAGATAGATTTATAAAAAGAATATGAAATTTTAATTTCATCCTATTTTATGGTTGGGTATTTTTGAATTTGTTGGGTTTATATTATTTTTTTTAATTTAAATTTATTTATTTATTATTAAATAAATTATATATATTAATTTATTTATTATATTTTAATTACATAAATTTAGAATTATTATATAATTATTAAAATTATAACTGGACGGGTACATGTTCGGGTATGGGTCGTCACATACTCATACTCATATCCAGTTTAACACATCGGATAATACTTGTACTAGTACTCATACCCAATCAAACTGGGTAATACCCATCAAAATACGGGCGGGTACCCATGGGTATGAGTATTTTTGTCATCCCTAATAGTATATGAATGTCAATGACCGTTGTGCTTTTGAGTTGTTTTTTTTTTTTTATTTTAAAAATGTATTTTGAAAATAATTCTTCACAAAACTTATTTTAATTTGGTTATTTAATGTAGAGTGTGTTTGCAGAAATAGTGAAATGGTTGGAGCTATTCGCTTTTTCAAAATAGTTAGTGTTTATTTGGCAATAGTTTTTATAAAACTGTTTTCAGTAGTTTAGTTTTTAACTTGGGTACTGTTTTTTAAAAACAGTTTTCAAAAACAGTTCTGATTTTTTAGTTTTTAAAAACTAAAAAACTGGAACAGCTAAAAATCATTTCTCAGTTTTTGTTTTAAAAACTCAAAATACAATTAGAATATGATATTTTTTACTTTTCATTAATGAAATTCTAATAAACATTAAGAAAATTTTCCATTTTTACATCTTAAAAAGAGTTTTCAAATATCACTTGCCAAACAAGTTTTTTTTTTTCTTTCCGAAAACAGTTTTTGAAAACTATTTTTGAAAACTCTTTTAAAAAACTAAAAAACAAAACAAAACCAATCATATCATACTTTCAACTATTAGTTGTTCTTTATTTTTACATGTTTACCATTCATATCATATAACCCTTTTCTGTTTCGTTTTTCTTTATTTCATTAATGTAATTATAGTAATTTATAATATAAATGTATAATTAAGAAAATTATAATTTAAATATGTCACTTAAAATTTACATATTTAATTATAGAAATTATAATTTAAATATCAATATAGTAATTTATTATTTAAATATGTAATTACATAAATTTATAATTTAAATGTATAATTATAATAATTTATAATTTAAATATATAATTAATTTGTACTATTAAAATATGTTATAATTATTTTAAATACTTCATTGTTAATCTAATAATTAATTATGCTCTTATTTGTCATTTTACAACTTTCAACTAGTTTTACCAAACACTTACAACTAATTTTACGACTTTCAATTACTTTTTCAACTTTCAGCAAAATTTGTCAACCACATCCTTAATTATTTATAAAGATAAAATAGTATTTTGATATAATTTTAAAAATAATAAAATTAAGTGTTGACTTATAAGATTTTTGTTGCTTTTTTTACTCAAACTCATAATTTAATACATTATTTGTAATTATTCATCACTATCACTAATTTTCACCTTCAGTTCTATCACTCATAGTTAGTTATCCATCTCCACTTCGAATCATTTATAATTTTTCCCTTTATACGAAATTAAAAATATTTATCATCAAAAGATTAATTTGATATTATACAAATAAAGTGGTATAATATATGATTATTTATTTAATTAATTCATGTCAAAGTAAACATTAATTTGATAATAATAATGAATGTTTTTTTTAATTTGATGGAATTTTCAAAATTATGGATTTTATATTATTAAGAGAATACATGTTTCTATTTTAAATAAAGGTATTAAAATTGTAGATTTTATAATATCCACAAATAAGGTGGTATTTAGTTTTGAAAAAATGTCTTTTGTTTTTATTTTCTATAAACTGTTTTCATTTTTAAAGTTTTAAGATTAAAAAGAACATGTTTATTTATGCTTGATATTTTATATTTTCAAAAAAATAATATTATTAAATTTAATCAATTTTAGTAAAAATATTATAAAATATTTATATATATAATTTAAAATATATTTATATATAGTTTTTTCTTATATAAATTTTTTTCTAGTTTTAATTTTTGAAAACATTAAAAATATTCTTTTTCTTTTTCTGTTTTTAAAGGTTTTTTGGAAATATTTTTAAAAAATATTTTCTAAATCATAACAAAATATATTTTAACTATTATTTTTTATTTTCTCTAAAAATAAAAAGCACTAAAAAAAATGTCACAGTTTCCTCGCTTACAACAAAAAAATTTAGCGTTGATAAGAAACTCGGAGAAAGAGATTTTGGTACAGTATACAACGTAAATTTAGGTTATATATATTTTTCATTATTATGATGGAAACATGTTCGAAGATGATGATAATGGTGTGAAGTTTTTTTAAAGCAGGCGATTTTTTATTTGAGAAACTGTTTATATTTACATATAATATTACAAAAATATTATCTTATCTTAATTTTTCTATTTACATTGATAATATAAAAAATCAAACGACACATGTTTGTAATAAATTCTCTATCACAAACTTTGTTTAATAATAGATAATAGAGAATGATTAGTAGAGAGTCTTGGAAGAGGGAGTGTTACTTGAACAAAATTATATTTTTCCAATTTCTTGTACAAAATAAGATAAAGTAAAAAAAATAAAGACTATTGGTATATTTTTTAAAAATTGGGAAAATTAGGCCTAATTTAGGGATAAAGTTAAGGGTATCAATTATTTTCATGGTAATAAATTAGAATTAATAGAATTAAACGTAAATTGCATGGTGTTTAGTTTTGGTAAACTCATCTTAGCATAACAAATAGCCTCACATATCTACATGAGGAGTTTCATATGTCCATCACAGTATAACCACCGATAATATCCTTCTAATTGATTATCTCCAACCAAAAATTGTTAATTTTGGGTTGGCAAGCCTTTTGGGTTTACAAGGCTTTTGCCAAGGATCATTCTCATCTTAGCAAAATTTTGTAGGAACATTATAAGTTAAAAAAAAATGGCATTCCCATGAATTTCTTGTCATTTAGTTGAGCATCTAGTTGTGGTAAAAGAGACAAATTAATTAATTAATAAAAACTTATAAGGGAAATGCAACAAGTAATAAGTATTGTATAAATAACATGTTAGCTTTAGAATAGAGTTGAATAAAACTAAAAAAAAATTGTAATAATTTTTTAAAACACTTTCTTAAGAAATTTTTATGAAGTTTCTCAAGGAAGTAAATGGTATAATGGACTATCTATTGTTTTTTAAAATAGTTCACAAACTCTTCTATAAAAACATTTAATGATAAAACCAGCTGGTAAATATAAATATTGACGTCTAGTTCTATTCTAAATAACCATCCCAAGTTTACACTACATAACCATTGTTATACAATACAAATATTCTTTATGTCACTTCTTACTTACAATGAGTACACCAATCACTCTTGTTTATATACTTAAACTCCCCTTAAGTTCAAGACCAAGTACACAAGGTCAATTTTGGCTATCACTAAGTATTATTTCTTCAAGTCACTTTTGGCCCAATTACCCAAAAGTAAGATGATATGATTACAAGATTAATTTTCTAGAGAGCATATTTATGTATTTGCTTTCTAAGGGTAAGGTAACTTCACTTAAGTGAAGGTATACAAATAAGCTATCAATAATTTTTTTCTTAGAACACCAAAATGTGTTGATCGAAGATTGACCACTAAAGCTTTTACGATAGTACTTTCATTTTGTCAACCTTTCTCTTCATGTTGGTTATTGAGCACCCTTTGTATAGATGTGGCAATCATATAGCCATTGAGATCAGGTTTGGGTTGTCACTTTCTTGTAAATTGTTTTTCAGTAAAATGAGTTGATTGTCAGAGGAAACTATTGTTCCAACTGCTTTGTAGATTTCTGAAAAACTATAGTAGCTATGTTGACGCGTGTAGGACTTGAAGATTTGAACATTGACTCTTTTGTGGTGTATTCCAAATGACAAGATTATCTTTGGAATGATTGAAGCTTCAAACATTGTTTACCTTTTCAAATTCTCTAATAAGAGTGACTATCTGCATTAGAATCAATGTGTATAGTAAATTTTGACAGAATAATATATGAAGGATAGAAATCTTTTCTTTTACTATCATGAGAGATTGAATATAAAAAGCTTATTTTAGAAGCTTTTGATCAAATGTAGGTTTGAATTGTCAAGATCAGATTTTTTTTATGCTCATTTTGTATAGATTATGGAATTAGAAGATTTTATGATCTTCTAATCTCATAATCACATTTGCTCATTTACCTTGCTTTTCAACCTTCTTACATTAATTTGTGTTAATAAATTCTCATTACTTTTGTTATAACTTTTCGTTTCTTCTTTGCCCTGTTATATGATGCAATAATCTAATCAAATAGAACATTAAATAATCATGTTTATAATATCATTGTTATAATCAAAACTTAATTAGGATGTTTGAATGATCTTTTGGTCTTGGGCCTTCTTAACCTAACTATTGTTTTGTTAACAATGTGCAATGAATGCAAGGTCAATTATCAGAGAAGGTTCACACCTGCAACTATGAGATTGTTGTCCTAGAAATCATAAATTGTAAAAAAGAGTATTATGTGAAAGTTAATGACAAGGTATGTGAGAGTTGCTTTTTCATCGAGGAAGCAAGTCCTTATAACTAGGAATAGTTAGTTTTATCTTGATATTTTACTATATGAGTACATGAGACATCTAATTTTCACTTAAGAGACATGGAAACTATACGAGAAAAACATGCAATTGAAGCTTAAATGGCTAAATAAGCATTTATTTTTTTTATTTTTATCTCTCAATTAGTTTTTTAACTAGTTTTACGAAACACATCTCTTATGTTATATCCAACTCTATTTTGAAATTTCTTTAGTGCACCAAATACAACACAATGTCAAATTGTTGTAGTAAAATGCACAATTATTTGCTTTCATGATCCAACAAAGTGTTACTGCTACAAATTAATACTCCATTTTTTATTAGAGGAACTGAAAGTAACAAAAGTGCATCTTTGCCTTGCCCGTTATGGGTTCTTCAAATACAGTATTGTAACTGTCATCCATATATTTATAACATTTGATACAAAAAGCATATGAAATCTGACAAGCTTTTTTGTTTTTTTTCGTATTAAATCTGACAAGCTTGATTCATTGGTTTAATTACATCAGAGTACATTTAGAAAGTTACTTCAATTCCAAGCAGTGCCATCAACTTAGCAACGAACTCAGGATTCCCAGGCCATGCAGCTCCGGTAACTAGATTTCCATCAGTGAAGCAACGAGTTATGGGCATAGGCTCAAGATATGTTCCTCCTAACATAACCACTTCAAGCTTCACAGTCGGATAAGCAGTACATTTCCTTCCCTATTATGGTAAAATTGTATGTCACTGTAGCACAAAGAATTCATTCTACCAATCATTGCATATCAATCATGTAATCACATAAGCAAACCCAAATCATATTAGTGCTAGATTTCACAAAGTTCTGTAGCAAATGCAGTAATAGATGGTAAAAAAGAAATAAAGGGAATGACAAAAATATTATCTTTTTCAGTCCATAATATTTAATGCTGCTTTTCCTTATGTATTTTTCTACTTACTTTCACAAATGCATAGGAAATTAAGAAAATAAAAGTCAAGAACTCATAAGACATAACTAATAATTCCATACATTATTACATTATCATTCTTTATGTTCCTTTATATCAGATAGAGAGCAAGGAAACGCATATACCTAAACATTACAATCCAATTATCCAAGTAAACAAACGTATACAAAAGTTAGAAGACTACCTAAGTGAGAACGACAAAGATAAGAATAAATTTGAGTAACAAAAGTAATTCATGAACACAAAATACACCAAGAGATGAAGTCACACAAAAGCTAGCTGAATACATTTCATTAATCCAGACTAATCAGAAAGTCAGTCTGCATAGCAGATGATGTGATTCTGAATTCATGCACACGTATGTCTCTACAAACCAACAACACTAGAATGAAGATAAAGACGACAACAGCCGGAATAACAAAATTAGGAGCAAGCATACTGCCTTACATAACTTATTCAAGGAAATCAACAAATGATAAGTGATAATTCCCTACTTGCTTAGTGTTACTAATTACAACAGTTTAACCCAACAATTTAACATAATTTGTCTAGGTACTGTTAGAACAAACAACTGAAGTAGCAAATTATTAGGAGATGTGATCAAATAGAGTGTTTTCCATTCCTGATAATTAGTATAAGACAAAGCTTGACAAGAAAAAGTAATAGAAACAAGGGTAGAATGAACAGAAGTCCAAGAAAACAGTAGTAAAATACCTCAACTTCAAGATTACCTTAAGATATGCAATGCGTGGTTTTGTTTTTTGTCAAACTATATTAATAGCCACTCGAATCAAGTACTAGTCGATAGCATATGTGAAACATAACAAGTACAGCAGTACAGTGTTTATTTTCAGTTCACAGAAATAATACCATTAAAACATTAGCAGCAGCTAAAATCTGTTGGCCATGACACATGGACGCCACTGGCTTATTGGTTTCAAAGAAATGCCTCACCAAAGTAAGGACTGGATCGTTTAACGACAAATACTCAGGAGCTCGACCTCCAGGGATGACAAGAGCATCATAGGTTGAAGGATCCACATCTTCAAAATTTATCGTTAAATCAAAAGTATGTCCTGGTTTTTCACTGTAAGTTTGATGTCCTTCAAATTCATGAATAGCAGTTGCGCAAGAGTCACCAGCATACTTTAAGGGGCAAGCGGCATCAACCTGACATCCTAAAGCTTGAAAGCACTGAAAAGGAACCTTGATCTCGTAATCTTCCATGTAATCCTGCAATTAAAGTTGTTAAAACTCATCTTCAACTTCAACAATCTTCACTAAAACAAAAGTGAAAGGTTTAATGAAAGAAACATGAAAGCAAAGAAATTATTGGGTACACTTTACTCTGGGTGCAATAACTGAGGCAAATGGCCTACACAATTTAGGTGAGATTACTCAATGGTATAGTGTAAGAAGACACTCTTTGACTCTTACACCATGTGTGTCTTGGAATTTCTTAAACAAAAAGTAGATAGTCTCATTTGTACACTTGAAAATTCTACTCTATACTATTAATGCCAAAGAACATGATTATCTACTGTAAGCAACACTTGAAACATTTGAACTCACCCCACAAAGAAAGAGAATTTTCTTACGGGAGCCGCTTATTCTGCCTCCTAATCCCTTCACAAAATGGTGAATAATCTCCGGGTGTGAATCATAAGAAGTTCCAGTAAGTAGCTTACCATCAACCACTGTTACTCCCATGCTGTCAGGTTCAACCCAATTAGCTCCAGCAGCAACCATCACTGTTTTAAGAGAAGGAAAACCCGTGCAGTTGTAACCTTTAACCGCTCCACTAGCTGCCAAAACCAAAGGTCCATGACAAGTGCTAGCAATTTGTTTTCCTAACCTGACAAACTTAACCACCAGCTCCACAACCCCAGGAATTTGAGCAAGATACGCTGGAGCCCTCCCACCCGGCACCCACAATCCATCATAGTTTGAAGCATCAACTTCATCAAACGTTGCATTCAGTATAAATTTGTGACCCGACAACTCAGTGTAAGTCTGAAAAGCACCTAAAATGCATCACCTACCATAGCTACTACAAAGTTCAATATGAGTATATATAATTCTGGGACTTTTGTTTGTTTCTGTTTAAAAAATTTGTATGGAAAGAAAGCAACTTATTTTTTTTAATAAATTTAGCAAGTAAAAATAAGATAAAAATGAGTTCGCATTTTTATAATTAAAAGTAAAAAAAAATAAAAATAAAGAAAAAGAATGAAATTCTGATACTAAACTGTATAAACGAGTTTTTTCCTCTAAAAACTTTATAGAGTCATAATAGATTTGATTCCAAGTTGTGAAGAACATACCAAATCAGAATTTCCTATTGCTAGAAATGAAAATTATAAATACAGCAAATTACAAATTAACTTAAAATTATAAATGCATTTCCTCCCTTTTTAAAATTATATAGAACTCTCATATATTTATTATCATTATACTCTCTGAATGTTTAAAAATATTACACTAGTACTTGGTCTCAAACCTTAGACTAACACTTTCAAGAATGCAAAAATAAGGAAAAAAAATACATATGTGATTACACTAAACTTTTTATAATAAATATGTAATTTCCTCTTATAAATATAAATCATTAAATCACATTTGAGTAACAATAATCATGTATATACACTCATTTAATTTATATATCCAACAAACACCTTTTTTTTTTCTCTCTCATATTTCATCATAAATTTTATGTATCTATATATCTTCTCTTCTTCTTTTTTTTTTTTCTTTTAATAACACATGACTTTTTAAAGTATTCTTAAGATTCATGTCATTACACGACTGAGACTTATAATTCTTATTTCTCACCATAAAAGATTAATTTGCATATGAATCTAAGCTTGGAAACAAATTGAATGACAGAATCTAGTGTGTGTTAAGACAACTTTGAAGATGGAAAATTAGATCTAAGATGGACATAACAAAAAAGAGTAATTAGATGGAACATGAGTTTGAGGGTAAAAAAGGAAAGAAAGAAGATGAGAGAGACCTGGTCACCGGCGGCAATACCATGGATGGCGGTGCGAACGGCATCGCCGGCTTTCTTTCCGGGACAGACGGCGTGGACGGTTAAGCCGAATGCCTGCAAACCTTGAAATGGAACTGAGACCTACAATGATTGATAAGATGAATGAATAAATGAATTGAAAAGAGTGTGAGAGAGTGAAGAAAAAGATGCGTATAGTATTTACTTCATAGTCTTCCACAAAGTCCCCACAGAGGAGAAGAACACGTTTGGTAGCCATGCATGCGTATGCATTGAGTGTTATTGCATCGATCAATGTAGAAGACAAAAGGATACCAACCAATTAAGATCATGTGTTGTTGTGACCAATCAACATTTACCTCTCTACCTCCAAAACCAGCTTGTTAAATTAAGATTAATTTGAGTCAGAACTTTCGTGGATTTCGCTCCTCCACTGAGACAATTCATGTAGTTTTTCTTGTATATATAATTAAATGTATAAATTATAAAATCTAAAATAACCATAACCTTAATCATTAATTTTTAAATCCGTAATTATTACTTCATTCTTGGTTTTCAGTGCGTGTTCACATTTTAAAGGTTCATTTCTGGGAAAAAAATATGAATGAGCACAAATTTACTTAGATTTATTGTTTATTTTCACCATTCTTTTTTTTTTTTTCTCTAAATCCAACGTTTGTTATGAGGTATTCATTTTTAGCGGTGTTATTCGGATCAAGTAAACTTGATGAATCTAATAAACTAAATCGAATCAATTAATTTTATTCAATTTTTTCATTTGATTGGGTTTAGATCTAATCAAACTGACCAAAATCAATCATGTCTAGTTTGGTTTATGGTTTTCGCTTTTCAAAACTATGACTCAATCCAAAGTTTCAAACTATCACAAAAGTATATATATTATATTATTATTATATATTTATTTTATATTTTTAAGTTAGTAAATTTAGTAGTCTATTTTATTTAGAGTTTCGCATTTCAAAACTCTAACCCGATCCTATTTTATATTTTACATTTTAAGTTAGTAAATTTATTTTATACTTTAAATTAATACAAAATTTGTTGTTTGTATTGTGTTGTTTTCGTGTTCAATATATATGAAACATTTGATATTTTGTTATAAAATTATGAATTTAATAGACCAATGGATTTGACTAGTTTTAAGTATTTTTTTTATGATTTAATAAAAATTTGATTTTTTTATTTTATTTTTTTATCAGTTTTCCCTGAAACCGAACCGAAAACCAGATTATCATTGCTTCGGGGGGTCAAGAGAAAAAATTCCAAAGAAAATTGATCCAACCCAATCTAATTAAAATTAATTAGTTTGGTTTTCATTTTTCCCCAAAATTGAATCAACCTAAACTGTGAACACCCTTACTAATCTTAACCATTAGATTTCAAGAAAATAAAGGATAGTGTTGATACCCAATACACTCAGTCTCACAACACTTAGAAATCCAGCTGAAAGATTGTTTATAAACATTTTTCTCCTTTAATGTAGAACAAAACTGTGATGGAACCACAAACAAAACTTTGAATGCAGTGACCTAACAAAAAAATCTCTCAGGATTAATGGTAAAAAATTTTATAACGAAGTGTCTTAAACTTATGGGTGGGTGGTGGTGGTGGTGGTGACAATGGTAGTGGGAGAAAAATATTACTTATGGGTGGGGTTATATGATGGAAGATGCACGTGATTTTTTTAAATGAGTTGCTTTAATCGAAACCTTTTATTTAAATCTGGATAACTATAAAATATTTTTATCTTTCTTACATAAGAACACTATTCTCAATGGTGGTGGTGGGAGTAATCATGGTGGTGATGTGGTGCACTCCTCATGATGCTAAGTCAAGGATCTCTTCAAGAGGTTGCTCTAAAGAAGAAGATGAAGGATGGAAGGTGAGAAGATGCGGGTTGGAGGTGCCACCTTAGAAGGATAAGCTAGGGAAAACTTGCCATAATGGAAGGAGCCCTTGATGAAAGCCATTGAAGGTTCTCTCTAATTGGAGAAGGAAGAAGACACTAAAAAATGTAGAACTCTCAAGTCTATTCAAAATTCAAGTGTAAAAATGATACAAGGGGAGGAGGTGTTTATTTATAGAAGAAGGAGTTAAGGCTATGGGCCTTGAGTTGGACGTCCAACTCAAGGGTGATTAGGGGGAGGTTAGTTGAATTAATTAGGTGTTAATTGAGCACATGACTTATTAACACTTAATTAATTCAACAAGATCCAAATAAGGCCCTAAGATCAAGGATCTTTGTTCCTCCAAATTTGAATTTGAATTTGAGGAGTGTCATATCATCTCCCTTCAAAATTCAAATCCAAACATGTGTGAGTGGGTGTAACAACTAGGGAACAATAGGGGTTTCACTTTGTCTCTCATGTTTCATGTGTGAATCAAGAGGGTGTGGGACAAGCTAGAGGGGTGTGGTTATCAAAACCACACGTCCATATGGTCTCAAAAAGCCCACTAATGCAGACACTCTACATAAGAGACTAAATACACATCCCTTCTACTAAAAATGAAAATAAAAGCCAAAATACAAGGCCAAAAGAAGTACTAAATACACCTCCAAATACATGAACCAAATGGCGCCAAATACAAGGCTACAAATGAAGACTATGACCTAATCTTGATGTCCAAAATAAGGTGAGGTCTTCCTTACTCTCCTCTAGCCATGTCCTCCTCAATCCTCCTAGCCATGACCCTTGTGATAGGACCTTACTAAGGAGGATTGCACCATGGTGGGTGATGGAGACGGTGGTAGTAGGAGAAGAATATTACTTATGGATGGTGTTCTTGCATACATTGAATATGTATTTCTCCTTGATGTCTCAAGCTTCTAATCCAATAGTTTATCCATGCCAATACAGGTGGGGTACCTGCAAAAGCACTCTAACACTCAAGTTACAAGGGAGTTTGACTAAATGCACTGGAAAGAACAATGTTAACAAGAAAGTAATATAATGATTGAATGATCAAACATGTACACATGCTCTATTATTTATAGCATGTTACCTTTTTGGGCTTGGACCTTCGAAGGATGATTTGAATTCATCTTTTATCTGAAAAAGATAATTAGTATATGAAAAGATAATTAAGATAAGAAATGATTGAGGTTTTTATCTCATTCCTTTATCGGGAATATTTTATATCTTTTCCAGTAATGTTGTGGGCCCTTCCTCTTGCTCGTGATATTGGGCATCGTATTTCAAGCCAAGGATATTGATCTAACCTATGTGGTAGGTTCGACCCTCGTGATAGGTTTGGCCTTAGGTAGGTTCAGTCACGGGTGTTTCTCCGGTATATAACCCCAACAGTGTTGAAGAGCAAAGTGATGAAGACGTTTAGAGTGTAGCCAAGGCGAGTGTTGTTGTTTGGGCCTCATATTTTTGGCCCAAGATACTGGCTTAGCCTATGTGGTAGGCTCAACCCTTGTGATAGGTTCAACTAGGTAGATTCAGTCCCGGGGGTCTCTCCGATACAAGTGGGGTGATACGGTGGAGGATGCACGTGATATTTTTAAATGAGCTACTTTAATCTAAACTTTTTATTTAAATTTTGATGAATATAAAATATTTTTACCATTTTTATATAAGAACACTATTTTCATGTGATATGCCTCATATATATATATATATATTAATAAAATTTATTTTCTCTCTTAATAATATGCTTAATATTTGTACCGTTTAATAATACTTTTTTTCCTAAAAGAAATTATTGAAAGGGTTAAAATTTTGTACATCTCAAAAAGTATTACATACTAGTTTTTTTCTCGATTTTTCCATAAGAAACCTAGAAAAAATACTCTTTCTTATCATTATTTTTACGCATTTGGATATATTTTTTCAAAATCATTAAAAGGAATTAATTTTATTTATTTTATTAGTTTTTAAACAAATTTTACAAATTTTACTCTCACTAATGCATTATTCTAATAAAAAAACAACACAAGTAGTTAGTATTTAATAAGAATAATTAATAAAAACAAAAATTAAATACTACTTAAAAAATTGTGAAACATTTTATAAAAATAAGATCAATTATTTCAAAATTATGAGAGTATGAAAGGATTAAACTTGATCGAATAAGAATCTCTAAGCCCTTGAGGCTTAACAAACCCCTAAAGCTCACTTGCCCCTTATGACAAGCCATTTCACAACTAATAACATTAGCTTTTTTTTATTTATGTTTTACAAATAAAGAATATTTTTAATAAAATAATACATAGTAATGAAATAGATATTACTTGTGAAATAGATATAGTATAAATGATAATTTTGAAAAAGAAACAATTTTTAATAATGTAATAGAGTATTTTAAAATAAAATTGATAACGCCTACTTGCTCGGCTTAATTACTTTTTTTATTACTTTTTTTTCATTTTTAACTATAATTAATATAAAATTTAACTAAATAATATTAATAATATTATTAAAATAATATTAAAAAATGAATTGATAAGTGTATGTATCACTGTTTTAAAAACTAAACTGAACCAACCAGTTCTATAAAAAAACTGATAAATTGGTTTAATAACCGGTTCAATCAATGCTAAAAATCGGCCATAAAAAAACCAATATGAAAACCGGAAAATTAGTAAAAAACCGGTGAAATTGGTGGTTCAATTTGTTCAGCCGGTTCATAAATTTAGATTTTGCTAAATGTACCCCTAGTTCATCCATCTTTTAATTTAAAAGCTAATAAAAAGGGAGTTTAACTTACCAATATAAAGGTGTATTTAGTAAAACTACTTTTTTCTTTTATAATTATCTCTTTAATATATTTTTATTTTATAATCTTAAATTTTTATAGTATATTAATATAAAAAAATATTATTTTATTAAGAGAGATTCAACCAACAGTTTAATAATAGAACTAATGAACCGTGAATCAGTCCTATTGAATCACCGGTCCAATTTTAAAAACATAAGTATATATAATAACATCTATCCAACTACCATTTGTCCATATACATGTTATTGAAATGATTGTATACATATGTCAATATATAAATAGTAAAATATTTTATTAAAAAATATTTCGTAAATTTAAAGTAAAATATGCAATAAATGAGTTTTGAATATAAATAAACATAATGTATATTTTAAGTATTATATAAAATATGATATAACATAAAAGAATATTACTCATAAACAAATTTCAGATTTAATACATTATAATTTACAATTTAAAAATTCTAAATAATTATAATTTATATACAGAGAGTTTAATTAGTGTATAATGTAAAAGAGTTTTATACTCACGTTCAATTACAACCATTTATTTATATGACTTTTAAAGCATTAATAGAAGACAACAAATTTTACTATAAATAAAGGGTTGTAATTGAATATTAATATAAAATTTTTATCATACATATTAATTAAACATATATATATATATATAAAAGTTTTTTATGGCATTGGGATTCGTTGTGGAAGACTATATCCACACCAGGCATCAAATGACAATGGCTATTAATGGCAGTGGCGATTGGATTGACTTTGATGTTGGGAGACAACACTGACATCACGTGTCAAACAAAATTATGGTTAACGACAACTATTAGATAAAGGATTGACATTAGAGAAAAATTTTGGATAAGAAGATTATGTGAGTTTATTTAACGAAAAATTTAATTTAAAATATTTATTAAAATCTTATAATTATTATTACGTTTTTTTATTTTTTATTGTAACTTTTTTTTTATTGGAACTGTCCTCTCTATTTATTTATATATTAATTTGATTTAATTAATATCAATGTTAATATAAAACTCATTGAATGTTTTAATTGAATGTCCAGTATAAAAGTTAATGTAATGCACAGCATAAAAAGTTTTATTATCATATATATTTAATAAGAATAAGAATATTTATATATATATATATAGTAAGTTTGATAAAAAAGAGGGTTGTTGTAATTGCACTGAGGGGCGAATAACGGAATGAGGATTAAACTTACTTTTTATACATACTTCTAAATCGGTGCCAGGTGGAACACGGTCTTCATGTGACTACAAAATAATTATCATACGTTCAGTCAGTGCATTCAACAGTTATACCTTGACACGCTCGGGTCAAAATTTTCATGTAATCACATTTATTAGGTTCATTTCATAACTTTCATTCATTCAACCTTTGTTTCATAACTTCAAGGATGACAATACTTTCCATTTTCCAATTACTATAGCCACTATTATTAAACAATCTTTAATTAAATATTAATAAACGTGCCAGACTCATGATTAAAGCTCAAGAAAGATCCATATCAGTGGTGAATAGTAGCATGTAAAGGTAACCTACACAGTGAAAAGGAAAAACAGAACCATAAGCCAAAACAATGGTCCATGTTGTGAGTGACAAACAATAACAAGAACATAAACAAGAACTACATTTTGTTCATTCAACCTCTCAAATGGGCCTGATCAGAAAACGTTACTTTCTTTTTCTCTTCAATGTTTACTGGTTCCTTGTTCTCCCCATGACAGATGCAGATAACACAGAATTGATTTACAAGGGTTGTGCAGAACAGAAACTGCAGGATCCATCTGGTATATTCTCACAGAACCTTAAGTCTCTCTTGGATTCGCTGGTGTCAGTTTCACAGTCTGGAAAAAGGGTCTTCTTCACCACAACCTCTGGAGAAGGCCAGAATGTGGTCATGGGTCTGTACCAATGCAGAGGAGACCTCTCAGACAGTGCTTGCTATGACTGTGTGAGCAAGGTTCCTGATTTGCTTGACAAGTTGTGTGGCAAGGTGGTGGCTGCAAGGATTCAGCTTATTGGGTGCTACCTAAGGTATGAAATTGTGGGGTTCAAGCAGGTGCCAGAGACTCAATTGCTTTACAAGGTTTGTGGGTCCAAGAAGGCCAGTTATGATGATGGATTTGAGGAGAGAAGGGAATCTGCGTTTGGAATGGTCGAGAGTGGTGTGAAAAATACTGGAAACTTGTTTTACACTGGGAGTTATCAGTCTCTCTATGTCTTGGGGCAGTGTGAAGGTGATTTGGCCAAAGATGATTGTGGGGATTGTGTCAAGAGTGCTGAGGATCAGGCCAAAGCTCAGTGTGGTGACTCTATTTCTGCACAAATTTATCTGCACAAGTGCTCTATTAGCTACAGTTTTTACTACAAGAAAGGGTCTAGCACCTCATCTTCTCCAGGTAGAGCAATAGAGAAAATATTTTCTTTCCCTTGTTTTGTTGTGTTAACAATGTATTATACGTGTGTTTCTTCTTTACCTGGTGAAAAAAGTGCAATGCAATTATGTGAATTATAATATTATCTGTGTTTGTCAATTGATATAAGTTGTTATTAGTTTGAAATTTGAGCCTAATTTCATTTGGGGTTTTAGAAGTGGGGTTGAGGAAGTGGATGAAGATGCCCTTTGTTTAAGATTTGGACTTTGAGATTATGATTATATGCATGTTAAGCGTCTAATGAAGCTTGCAATTTGCGTTTGATTTGATCAGGATCACTGGACACGCAGAGAACTGTAGCTCTTGCAGTGGGAGGGTTTGCAGCTTTGGGTTTCTTAATTGTTTGTTTGTTATGTCTCAAGTCAGTGTTGAAGAAAAAAGGTGATAAGTATTGAGAATTGGATTGTATATATCATGGATATCTAGGTGGTTGATATCTAGTTTATACTTCATACATAAAATTTTGGGTACACCAAAACATATATATAATATCTTAGGTGAATATACTTGGAGACTATGTATAGATAGGAATGGGATCAAATGTTCAATATTACCATATAATTATCATGATTTATTGTTGGTATTCATAATTATATATGCTTAAGATTGGTTGATCCGACTTATGGCATGAAAGGAGAAAGTAAAATGTGAGACATATTCATGGGGCGGTGTGTGAAATTGACTCTGTCCCTACCATGTCCTTTCAGCAGGGAGATAACTACATGCTAGCACTTTTGCTAACAAATGATAACAGAAGCTACAAAGAATTTTGTGGATTTTTAAATCTGAGCTGAAAAAATAGTGAAATATGAATCTAACATATGTATCCAAACACAATAGACACCTTTCTCTTTTAGGGTAGACCCCTCCTTTGTTGATCCAAATGTCCCTTCTATAATACACTTTTAATTAGCCTGCTGACATGTGCATATAATAGTATAATTTCTCAATAAATAAAATAAAGGAGCATAAAAATTTATTGTCTATGAATTATGAAACATGGGTTAATCATTTTAATATAAAAAAATTAAATTAAATTAAATTAAAGATTAGGGGTGCATATATGTTAGTCATATATGTTCAAGTACATGTTAAATTTATACAAGTTTTCTCTAAAAAGATTCATAGAAACAGCAACATAAATTGGAATTGTAGAATGGATAAAGCTTTTTTTTTTTTTTTTATCTGGATTTGTGGGATGTTTTTCAAGTATTGTCACTCTTCTTAGCCTGGAGAGTTAAAATTTTCAATTTTTTGAATGTCATGGAATGTCTATCTTGAATTCTTGTCATAACCTTGGTACCCTATTTTAAACATAATTTTGAACATAATTTTGAATCTGTAAAATAATTGTATTTGTAGACTAACACTAAAATACTGAAACTACTATAATATTAAAAATAATAAAGATAATTACCCTATTTTGTCCACATATTTGTTATTTCTAATTACCACTTTAAATACTTTTAAAATCCATCCCACAATTACTCTCAAGAAACACACTCCACAATCACAAGCATAGTCAAGGTGCAAATTGCCTATTTTATAAACTAGTACTTTTTGAATTATAGTTACATGTGTGTAAATGATAATTGAAGTAGTTTTCGTAGGCTTTAAGTTTGTTTTTTTTTCCTATGGTAATGTATCAAATTCAAGGCACACTTTTTCATACGTATATATACCATGGCAAATCTAATCAGAGTACTTTATCTAGAAGCTTATAGTATAAATTTTTATTGCTACCAATTTGCATTTTTTTGTTCTCTTAAAAGTTGCAGATAATACCTGCGTTTGGACCCACTTTATCTTTTGCTTTTCCTTTTGTCTCTCGCTAAAAACACATAAAAAGCCCTAAACAAGTTAATAGAGAAAAAATTATACAAATAAAAAGAGATTCATGATTAACTACTATACAAGTTTTAAATCTTAATACCAAATTGACGAAAACCAAAAATCCAATTTAAGTAACTTGTGTTAGTGTGAAATTATACATCTTATGACTAACTTTAAGGTTAAGAGGATGAAACAAGTTTTACAATATCTGATAATAGAGATCAAATTAAAGGAAGAAACATTAAATATTATATTATATTAGATTATCTTTTTACAAGTAAATGATGATTTGAGTTTACCTTAAAGACTACAAGAAAAAAACTCAAATGACAACAAAACATTCATAGGTTAAACTTCTTTAAAACTCAGGTTGATAAAATGAGATAAAGCTTAACATGGATACTATATTGACACTCAAACTTTATCATATCAAACTAAATTATATCAAGATATATTAATAATATGAAATACACTTGGGAGGGTTAAACCATACCCAAAAGAGAAGCCAAGGAAGTCTATCTGAGTGAGATGTAAATGCTAATAGGAAACTAAATATCTAGTACTAGTGTGTGTTTGTAACTTTTTAATGTCTAGATTTCAAGGCTACCTACGAACTATAAATAGGAGAATTTTATAAGAATAACATAAAACAATCAAAATTCATATGAAAATTTTTTTCCTTTGCTTTTAGGTAAGAACTCATATAGTTGATTTTGCTAACAAGTCGTGATTAGATCATATTTTCGTATAACTTTATTCTACCAACAAGTGATGGTTAGATTGGGAGATATAAGATTGGTTTAGTGATAAAGCCAAAAAATAAGGAGAGAAGTCTTAAGTTTAAATCTCTTTATTAAAAAAACTAATATATTAACCATTAACAATTGATATATATATAAAAAAAAAGTCGTAGTTAGATTAAAGTTTCTTTTATTTTCATCAACCTGATTTCAAAATGATTTCTGCTTAGATTCATATCACAGATAATGCCATCATGGCAACCCAAAGAGTGAAAGAGATAAATACGACGTAAATAAGAATATAAAAATTTCTCAACATGACAAATTTCTCTGTACACATTCAACTAAATAACAACAATACATTATTTCTAACATTTTGATTAGTAATAAAAATTGTTAAATAATTAATAATTAAATAAGAGACAGAGTCAGACCAAATTGGTCTGAGTGAGCATGTGGAACGTCAAGTTGTCACCTATGCATAATGGGAAGCTAACAGTAAGCAAATTGCCAAGCAAGTATAATTACACAATTTCTATTTTTGTTCCATTCCTATGGCATTGTTAAATGGTTTGTAATGCTTGGGCTTTGCCTTCTTTTCTTGAGGAACAATTTCAGGTCCCTACATAATTCACGTTCTATGTACTATCCAACACAACCTTTCCTTCCTTTAGCACAGCTGATACCATCTACGGTCATGCTCAAATTAAATCCTAAAAGTTTCTATTATAAAACAATTTCATATTGTCATTTTATCATAGTATATCACAATTTATTTATTTATTAAAATTTTGATATATTTTCTTTTAATACCCATCATTTTCTATTCGCACCCCACTATGGTAAAAATAATTAAAAAATCTCTAATATATTTCACCCTATTTTAATCTATCGGATCAACTGATTTGGAATATATATTATGTTAATTTTGGATTAGGTAATCCAAAATACAACAACAGGATATGACAATTGCATTTCGGATCAACAATCTGGAACACAAAATAATTAATATTATGGATCAATTGATCCAAAATATAAATATGATATTATACTTATGAATGAGCCAATTCGAAATACAACTAACCATGTTCTCCTGCTAGATTTTGGATCACATGATCTAAAATTAACCTAATGTATTCTGAATCATCTGATCTGCTACATTTTAAGACAATCCAAATCAATTGATCCAAAATATCTTAAAAATGTATATCCAGATCAGTTGATCCAGAATAAGCATGCTAGACATAGGTTAAAATAGAATGAGAGTATATTAGGGCTTTCAAGATTATTTTAAATATTGTGCGAGTGCCAATAATAAACGAGGGTTGCTGAAAGAAATTCTCCAAATTTAACTTTTGAAATAAGTATTATTAAAAAATCATCCAAACTGTAGTTTATTACTGCAAGTTCATTGTCTTTTAGACTTTCTAAAATTAAGAAACCAAATAGGATAAATAAACGAAGAAATATAAACATTTGTAAAGTATAATTATAATAGGAGAGTATTAGATTAAAATTAATTATTAATACACGGGCTTAATATAAAAATGAGTCGTGCCTGTAATTATGCAATAAGTTCATGATGTTTTTAAGAAGCAGTATTTGATCCATCATTCATGATGAATTGGTGCTTAAGTACATGTTAAACTTTATACAAGCGTTTATAATAAGTCTGAAACAGTAACATAGACTGGGCTTCTTTCTTTTGCATTTCCATTTTTCTTTATATATTTTTGCCACGAAATTCAAGCACGGATTAGGGATACATCACAAAATACCTGTGGATATTTTTTGAATCACTTCGATTTTGACGGGTATTACCTGCTTTGACAAGGTATATGTATATGTATGAGTATTATCTAACGTGATAAACTAGATACAAGTATAGATATGAGTATGTAACTACTCACCTTGTTATAATTTTAATAATTATATAATAAATTTAAAGTTATATATTTAATTAAAAATTTTAATTTACAATTTTTTATTATTAATTTTTCTTATATATTTTTTAAATTAAATATAATTAATAACTTAATATATATATATATATATATATATATATATATAATCTATTTAATAGTAAATAAGTAAATTTAAATTGTAAAAAAATAATATAACAGGTACCCGTAGGTATATCTGAACCTGAAAATACCCGATAGAGTCGGGAATGAAAATTAAAATTTCATACTCACTATTTTTATACTTGAACCCACTCTATACTTTTCAAGGATGGAGAGGACCAAACCTGTACCTGTCATGTCTCGTTGCCATCCCTAGCACAGATTCTTTTCCCTTTTTCACACTTTGCAAGTGGGTGGTGGACTAGTGGAGGGTGGTGAATTGGTGATTGGTAGGAAGAGAAGAAGAAGAGGGTATTTTGGGAAATGAGGAATTAAAGTGGGTGCAAATAATAAAAATGTGAGGTACAAAAGAAAAGCCACATAGATTAGAATGTAGAAGGTCAATAAAGCTTATTTTCTAGGCTAAATTCATTTTCTAAAAATTGTTTTCAATCTTAAGTTTTCAACATTAAAAAACATATGTTTGTGTTGCTTGATATTTTATATTTTCAAAAAATAATATTGTTAAATTTAATTAATTTTAACAAAAATATTATAAATTATTTATATAGTTTAAAATACATTTATATATTATTTTTTATGTAATTACAATATTTTTATTCAATTTTCACATAATATTAACTTTTGAAAACACTGGAAACAACTTTTTTTTGTTTCCTGTTTTCAGTTTTTTTTTTTCATTTCTTTAGTGAAAATTTTTCTTAATTGTAACCAGACATATTTTCGTTACTGTTTTCTATTTCCTCTGAAAATGAAATCAGAATAAGCGCAAAACAAACATTACCTTAAGGTGACATTTGATTTGAAAAAACGTTTTCTGTTTTCATTTTCTGAAAACTTTTTCAAGTTTTCAACATTCAAAAAATATGTCTGTTTTGCTTGATATTTTTTATTTTCAAAAAATAATATTGTTACATTTAATCAATTTTAGTAAAAATAATATAAGTTATTTATATATATAAGTTTAAAATACATTTATATAGTATTTTTTATATAATTACAATATTATTATTAAGTTTCCACATAGTGTTAACTTTTGAAAACATTGAAAATAATATTTTTCTGTTTTCAATTTTTTTTTGAAAATGTTTTCAATTGTTTTTTTTTTTAAATGTTTTTAGCAAAAATATTTTCTAGATTGTGACCGAACATATTTTTACTACTAATTTCAGTTTTCCATTTTCATCTTTTACGTGTTAAAATAACCATTTTAATTCTTTATGTATATCATTAGATCCATTTTTATTTTTTTGTCAAAAAAATTAAATACTATTTTAACAGAAAAGACATAAGATTCAATTTACCATTCAACATGATAATTTTAATATGCATGATTTTCAGAACCAGATTAGACGGGAAAGTTCAACCATTTGAATCGAGGTTGAACTAGAAACCAGACTAGTGTCTGGTCCAAAGTTTCCAGATAACCAGGTAAGGAACAAACTGACCTGGAATCAGATGAACTAGGAAAGGTGACCAGTTCAGGGATCAAACCCTTTTTTATTTTTTTTAAAAGTAGGAAAAAAACAAACAAAAAAAATTAAAAATAAGAGTTTTTTAAATTTTAGAGGTACAAAGGAGAAATGTTCATAAAATCTAAGTTTATGTACGTGAAACTTTTGTCTTTTTACCAACCTTTATCATAATTTAGAATATAAATATTTCTTAAAAAGTCATTTTAGACAAATATTATAAAGACAACAATACTTAAACTTGATAAGATATATTATATTTGTGTACTATAAATTATATATAGCTTATTTTTTCCTTAGTATATTATTATTATTGAATATAATCCAACCTTTGAACTTTAAACTCATATCTTCAACGATTAAATGACCAATCCGATTTTGAAAAACCTTTGTAATATGAGATCTTAAGTACAATGTTATAAATTGTCTATCTTTAATTTTTTATCACCCTTATTCTCCTCGAGTTTCTCCTTGTCATTCTCTCCCATGTATGCATCACCGTTTTATAAGGCAAAAAGTTGTCTTCCTTCAAGTCATCATATTATTTAAAATTTTAATTACAAATGACAATTGAAAGTGGTTTGCACCTTTTGGACGATTGTTTTATGAACTAAAATATCATTTATGAGAATGTAAACATAGGAACATAATATTTCCATATTTATTAAAAGTTCTAAAATTTTATTTTTTGTCATCTTTTTATTCTTGAAAATGTTTAAATTTTTATTTTTCTATTTTTTATTCCCATGGTAAAAAAATTGAAAAATTATATTCCCATAAGAATATTGGAAGTTACTTATAATACGAATATAACTTCTATTTTTTAAAATTTAAAATTTAAAAATATTCTAAAAAATATAAAAAAATAACCAAACATAATTTTAAACTTATTCAACATAATATTTTTATTTGTATTATTCCTAAGAATAAAATTCCTAAAAATATAATATGAACAAACACTCCCTAGGATGTGACTTTTGAGTTCCTTTTTCAACAATAATGCATGTTCATGTGCATAAAAAAGTCATATTTATATACACTAATGGGCAATACGTCGAATGTCTTTTCAAGAACGGGTGGTAGGAACAGTACAAACTATCAAGTAGGACTTATTTTTATACACGTATCTTGCAAATCTAATCAGAACACTTACTTCATACTGCGTGATATTTGATCGGCACCGATTTAAAATTTTATTCCTGCTTCTCTTAAAAGTTGCAATCAGACGTATTTGTGGGCATTGCAATTATGTGTTCCTTTTTTTCTTTTATCCCTCGTAGAACACCCAGACAAAAGTATAAAACAAGTTGATGTAAAAAATACTCTAAAATATAAATCTTAAGGTGTACTTTATTATTATTTTTTAGTTTTTGAAAATTATTTTATAAAAATTTAAAATTAATTATTATAGAGAAGGAGTGAGATGTACAAGATAGAAATTAAAAAATAGAATACACATAACAAAACAACTGAAAATAGAATATTTAGATATGTTTTAGGTTTTACATTTTAAAAACAAGCAGAGATGTTAATTATGAAGCATTAAGAGAAGGTTTGCGTCGACATCAGGGCAACAGTTGGAACGGACACTGTAAATATCTCGCTCACGGTGACGGGTCTACACTCTACAACGCTCTAAAGATTGTATAACAAACATTCTTAGTTTTTATCATATCTGTTTATGTATATCAATGTACTGTATTATTAGATTATATTTAAAACTATTAAATCATATCAGTAAAACTTGTTAAAATAAAATGCAAAATCTTCACATTTTATTAAGCCAATGTGTTTGAAAAAATAAGATAGAGAATGTAATATTTCAATAAATAAACAAATTACGAAAGCCAGAGCTGCAAACCCCAATTTTTCAATACTGACTAGAAAAATAATAGACAAATAATCAAGGTGTACCTGTGCTCGTTTTTCTGTTAGCCGTTGAATACGTGTGAAAATAGAGCAGTGGAGTGGATTCATGAAATAAAACCTAGTGAATTGATAAACTAAAAATAAATTTCTGTTATTGCTATTCCATTACCTTTAAAGACTAAGTTAATTTTTTTTAGCCTTAAAAATCAAAATAATCCAAAATTTACAATAACTTACACTTTAACTAATTGAGATAGACCCCTCATCAGGTTATTCATAAAAAGATGTGGGATGTCATGCTGATCATAAACTAATAAACTTCTGTTATTGCTATTCCATATGTAAGAGTCACAGATAAAGCCAAGGTTTACAATATCTTACACATCTTGTTCAATCAATTAAGATAGATCCCTGACCGATCAAGTTATTCTTAAAAAGAAGTGTCATGCTGATCCATTTATACAGGGAAGCTAAAGGACAGGGATAGCAGATAGGCAAATATGGGCACAATAATGATTCTCCTTAAACCATCCTATCAAATGCTCCCCCGAAGGTTATTTTCCATCCTCCAGGAGGAATGGAGGATGAATATGGCACTGTTTTTCCTACAATGATCATCTTGACCACACTTTTCAAGAGAAAAATGAAAAACATCGGTCACAGTATTTTAGTCCTTAATTAATGTTACTGACTAACTATCTACATTATTTTTTTTACAATTACCTTCAGCACAACTTATATCTCAGTTGCCTAGCTTTCAACCACAACCCCAGCCTCCCTGAGCTGGGAAAACTTTGGACCTTAAAGGACTTCCCAATTTGAACAATCAGCCAATCCTAAACTGGCCTTGAAGGGTTATCCAGATCATACTCCACTTCCTCGCCACCATTTTCTCACATTCTAAAATCTACGTCAACCAACACAACTAAAAGCCGGGAACAAAAATCACAAACCTATATCAACAGCTGCTATCACTTTGGCTATGTTGGTTAGTGCTAGACACAACGAATGAGAGCAGCAAAAAAAATGCTTCGACCAAACCAAAGCACAGATCTAGTGAACAAGATCATCCAAATAACAAATACCAGCGTGGTGGCAGTGAGCCTACGGAGAGGAAAGAAGTGATAGAACAGTGGAACACGGAAGTCTCTCATTGAATAAGAGGAAGCAGTTTGAACATCAACAGGAACTCACAAGAGACTGTATAAAAATGAAATGAAAACTAGAATTTGGATCATGTGACAAAAACATAAAATCGTAAAAATGGAACCACCATGTCCCCAGGTTTATGTTTCAGTGTAAAGTAAAAGAACTTAACAGCACCCCATCTCATCAATGGAATAATAATTCAAGCTCGTCATTTCCCCGCCTTCCCTTTCCAAACTAATCCTCAATCCAAGCACCATATTTGATCCCAAAAGTATTATCAAGGGGAGATGGTGGGAAAATAGCAGAAGATCAAAATTCCGCCATAAAAACACGTCATTGTGTCCTACGGCGGACATTCCTTCACAACTTGTGTATCCTTTACAAATTGTGTATAGTGGTTCGCAAAAAATCCACAAAGCTATGTCCCTACTGCGGCGCCATGGCGGCGGTTATTGAACAACACTGAACACAAAACTACTGTTGAAGTGCAAAAGAACGAGAATAAGCACAACTAAACCTGTGAGATACGATCTTAATTGCAGCTAAATATCATTCTATTGGGTATAAGAAGCCCATTCTCAAGTTCATCAGAAAATAGAATAATGCAGCACAAAAAGAAGGCATACTTAGATAAAATATTCTACTAAAAGCAGGAAAATTACAGTGAGCAAGCCGCATTTGAAGAACTAATGACATATACTAATCGCAAGAATACACAAAACTTCTGATAGTAAGTTTTCTCTTTAATCAAAAAGAAGAAACGGTAAAATTATTGGAACGAGAAACCCTAGAAGCATGAGTGCAAAGTGGATCGAATCTGAGAAACCTGAATTTATTTGGCGGTGGGGGTGCCGAGGAGGCTGGCCTGTTGGAGCTCGAGGTCGTTGAGCTGCTGCTCGCGGTCCATCTCGACGATGAGGGGAACGACGAGGACGAGGAAGGTGGTGCCGGCGATCCACGCGGCCTTGCCGGTGCTGCGGAGGAGCTTCTTGGCGACGAATGCGGCGTCTCCGGCGGCTTCCTTGCCGCGGGACACGACGGAGGAGCGAGAGATCTTGGCGAGGATGGAGGTCGAATTGCTCGGTCTGTCTGGGAGTGAGACTCCTCCTCTTCGCGACGCCATGGATGAAGGGAAGTGAATGAATCAATTAGGGTTCGCGATTTTGTTTCCTTCTCGCCCTAATTCTCTCTCCCTTCTTCTCCTTATACCCTTCTTATACCCTATAGCAACTCACCTCACTTTTTTTTATTCATTTACTATTTGTAAAAGAAAATGTTAACTCAAAATAATAATAATAATATTGCATAAGTTTCATTGTGGTATTCTAATATTAATATTCAATTTTATTAAAAACATAAAAAACAGAATAACATAATTAAGAATTGTTTTTATTCAAAAGTTTCAACATACAATAAATTGTAAAATAAAAAAAATTTTAATTTGAAAATTTTGTGATAATTATTTATAAATGGACAATTCCTTGTTATGTGAAAATTAAGAAATAAATTATAATTATCTATTTATAAATTTATTAAAAATAAAGCTTGATATCTATTCAACTTAATGGCCTTACAATGAATCATAAAAGTTAGACAAAGCTATTTAGGAGATTATAATCTTTAAATTGATTTTTAATAGAGCCCTTCTCCTCTTTGTCCGTAAATATTTCTAAGATGTGAAGATCTCAAGCTCAAACATTTTTTTTTCAAACTCAAACATGTTTTAAACTTTGTTAAGAAATTTTTTTGAAAAAACCATTCTAAAAATTTGTATATATTGAAAAATAGACTAATATCCTAATATTACAATCTATTGTAAATAATATTATCATACTGCCTCGGTCATAACTCAGTTAAAACAATGGATAATTGGATTAGAATCGATACGAAGGATCAATAGTTAATTTGTATATTTTTATACTTAAAAATCATAAAGAAAATCAAATTATAAATATTTGGTAGATATTTTAATAAGATTATAGATTTATTCTCTCTAATTTATTCAAAGTTTTTTTATTCAATTTAAAAACGTGTGCATATACATAGTCATTAGGATGACAAAATAGACTCAAATGTTATGAGTACTGCAAAAATACCATCACATGGAACAGATAATTATTTGCAAGATAGGTATGTTATAGGACTAGTCTGAACTTGCAAAAAATATGCAAGTATTGAGGCAGGTATGTACCCAACTCGCCACAGGCCGCACCTTTTATATATATTGTTAAAAATATTATTTGCATTATAATCTACGTAAGTTATATAATTATAGAATAATAAAAACATATAATATAGTTTATGCAAATTTAATAAATAAAAACAAAATTTACAAAAAAATTGAGTTATTTATAAAATAACTCTTAATGAACTTGTAACATTGTTTAATATCATAGTAAAAACAAACATAGATTTATGTGTAATCATATAAAACTTTAAGAAGTATTTTATAATTTGTTTTATGTTTAATATTATGTTGATTTGTTTTTCATATTATATTTACTTATGTCTAAAAGTTATTAATGTATTATCTATATAATAAGTAAAGTGCAAGTCACGAATGAGTACTCAATGGGTACGAGAAACATTATTAAAGTTGCTACTCGCATAGGTACTACGGGGGGCAGGAACAAATGAGTTAAGATATTATCCATTTGTTCTCTCTCTATTTCCTTCCATTATTGAGTTTTTCAATAAATAAATATTACATTCTATAAAGATTATATTATTTATATTTAATTAACTTTTTCAAAGTATAAGAAATAAAAGAAATGGACAAAAAGGAAATAGAGAAAATTCATTTTTTATATAAATACATCTACTTAGATCCTATCCATTCCAATCCTAACAATAATAAATTTTATTACCATTTATCACACATGATTTTTTTTTAATTATATGACCTATTTTGATTCCCGTGGTATTTGATTATATTATTTCCCTTTATTTATATGAGCATCATTATTACCTTAAAGATTTATTTTATTCTAAACTAGTATTATTTTCTTTGCATAAGATAGAAAAAGTAAATTATCAAGTATAGGTTTTATGCACTATCATTTCAAATTGTTTATGGTAACTCTATAGTTTCTAGGGAAGTTATAAGTTTGATTTAGTCAGACACGAATAAAAGCTTATATGTAAAAAACAAAAGGAAAAATTGTAAGTTTGAATTTTTTAATTAATAAATATTAATTTATTAACAATTAATATTTATTTATAAAAAATATTTAAATTTAAATAATTAAAAAATAATTTTTGTCTTTGTTTTAAATTAATATAATTAAAAAATAATTTAAAATAAACTATTAAAAAAACAAACTAGACATGTTGCTGTTTTTTTTTATAAACCAAACAAGTATTATTGAAAATAAACAAGGAAAAGCATAAAACATGTATTTCAAATTGGGGTACAAAAAGAAATAATAAAAAATTACAAAGGAAAATCGAAATAGATAAAAAGTAAGTTCCAGACCCAGTAACGCAAAGAGAGGGATTCATCACCACACTGCAAAACTATGAAAGATTAATTTTGCATTTCAAATTCATTCCCACGAAATAAGCTGAATTGCAAGGACTATAACAATTACTTTTGGTTCTTTACTATTGAAAACACAACAATTACACGTTTACAAATATGTCAAAGACTTGCAAACCATAGAAACATCCAAACTTTACCTTTTGCCTTGTTGCCACTTATTAACCCCATGAATTGTAATCCCTTGTTTCGATATTTTTTTGTGTAATGCTGCATATACTCCCCACCAAATATATAATTCCATCCACACTTTTGTTAAAATTAAGTAGAACTGAAATAAGTGTAAGTCTGATTCTAACTCGCTACCACACAACCCGTAACCAATTCTCTCCCTATTGATTATCCCATACTTTATCAAGTTATCTTTGGTCGGTAATCTATTAGTTGTCAATTGTCAGATTAATACATGAACTTTTAGGGTACCTGTTTTGCCTAAATGTGATTGAAAAAAGAGTCTTATTATGTATGTTATTCGGTTCTCAAAATCCTGTAAACAGAATAAATTGAGTATACTCCCGATACATCTGCTCACCAAATTCACCTACATGAAGCCCCAATTTTGAAGATCACTTTGCTCAATCATGTATGAAGTTCCTCTGCAATAACTGTCTCCCATACAAATAAAAAAACATGTTACTAGTTCTTGGTTCATCCAGCAAGTCCCATTTGATTTTCAAAACATACTTATAGGTGTTACCAAATATTTGAAGTTGTTTTAAACCTCTATTTTTGTTAGTTTTAGTTAATCTAATCTTATTTCACATTTTATTAGTTTAAAAGAAAAAAATTACTTTAATCACATGCTTTATAGGTGTTTTGTCCAGCATTTTGGAAGACGAACTGTCAGAAATTTTTTAGCCCAACAAAAATCAAATTCTGACGAGCTAAAATGCAATCTGATAAAAAAGTGAAAAATCATTTTTTGCCCGGTGAGAGAAAAAAAATTTCCAACAAAAGTTGTTGACAACTCATTAATGAATGAATGTGTGCTAAAAAGAATAAAAAGGAAGACAATCTCTTATTTTGCATCATTCAGTCCGATATTAAGACACCATTCACCAAGGGAGCTGCTCTAGAATTGAGGAACAAAATTTGGATCACTCCTCTTCTATGGCCATTGATTATTTTGATTTTCTTATTTCTCTTCCTATCATTCATCCACCCTTAAGTGGTTAGGTCTATTTAGTTGGAATTTGATATTATTTTTTTTTTACTCTTATGCATTTACTCTAAATATTGAGATTTTAGTTTTCAATGTTGTGTGCTTTTTTATTAATGCTTGCTTTGGAGAAATTCCTTTTCAAAATGTTGAGGTTTCAGTATGACTAAAAAATATATTCAAATTAGAAAATAAAAAAGTATCTAATGGAGTTTGTGACTTGAAATAGTAAAGACCTATTGGTTATCTTTAACTTCTCTTGCTCAAAGTGATTTTTGATTGAACTATATAGAAGAAATTTATCCTTATTTGTAAGAACTATGATTTGGATATTTTTTTGGAAGTTGATGATGACATGGATAATAAACTCAATATAAAATATTTTTATGTTATTGATATTTATTGTTTAGCGTTATTTAATCTTCTCAAGTAATTAACTTCAACCTTAAAATTTTTATTTTCATTACTTATTTTAATTTTTATAATATGTCTTTTTCTTTTTGTATAGTAGTCCATAATATATAAATTTTTATTTTAATAATTAGTATGACATTTTTTATAATTTTTTTTGTCCTAGTAGGAATTAAAGAAAGTATCTAGAATTTACAACAATTCATGCCCTCTATTTAACTAATTCAATTAACTCCCCGACCTTGACATATGATAAATGATTATTAACTTGTATGGTTATCGTTAAACTTCACATAAGGAAAATAAAAAAAAAGGACCAAAATAAAAAGATATATTATGAATAAAAATCAAAACACTTGTTTTATGGGAAATAAAAAATTGACAAAGCCAAAATTAATTAATTTCAAATAATTATTGTAAAAATTAATAATTTTATCATAAATAATAAAAATAAGAATGAAAGAAATTATTTTATGTACAAATGCATTATAGTTTATTAAAGAACTATTTTACTCATTCATTCTCGGTAATCTCTTACAAATCATTAGCTAAACAATATGATGATGGTGTGCTCCAACTTACCTAATGGAACCACCAGAATCCACTTACATATATGGAACTGCCAGTAGATTTCTTTTACATTTCTTGAAGGAGAGGAGTTCTTATTCGGTCCTAGCATTGAGATTCTGTTTTAAAATTTCAAAGTTCTTACTTAGTAGTTAATTTAACCTGATGAATTCTGAACAATCTGACCTACTTGGTGTTCAAGTAAAGAAATATAATTGCCACTTTTCAGTTTTTTTACTTCTTCCTTACTCATTTTGTGCATTGAAGCTGGTCTTTATAAACCACAGCAAATTTCAACTCTCAAAGGGTTTCATATTTTCTATATATCAAATATACTCCAAACAGCTCATATAAGTGAGTTTCCCTCACTAAGCTTCTGTATTGCAGATGTTCAATAGATTCATGTCAAACTTCTATGGTTGATCTATGTTCTTTCACTTAGTTTTTCACGAACCCCACATGTGTAGACAAAATTTATTTTACACCATTTTCATGTAGTCTCTTCATTTGGAATGTTCAATTACAAAAATTGGCATAAGATCCCTGTTGGTTTCATCCATTTTTCAATTCTTCTTGTTAGAACACTTTATTTGGTTATTATTTTCATATTTTGTATACAGTTCTTGTTACATGATATATCATACAATGTTTAATAATTTCCACCCAACTTTTTATTTACAAACTTGTGGTGTTGTTTTTTTCAAGTGAATCCGGAGGTGAAAGTGAGAGCACCAGAGCAAGAAGAAGAATTTGTTTATCCGGAAAACAATAGTGGAAGTTGGATGTTTTCAAAGTTAATTGAGTTATTATACTTTGAAGGTAATTCCTCTGAACTCTGAATAGAGTTTGATTTGATTTATTTTAGCGACAATGTCTACCTCTTATCCTTGAAAGTATATGTTCTCATATTGTCTTCAAACATAAAACTCTTGTCTTTGAGAGCAGAAGAGAAGAATAGAAGTGAATGTGCACCCTCAATTTCCAAAAGCAAAAAGGCTTGTCCTCAACATGTAACAATGAGATCCACTTCTTCAACTAAAGGTTCAGATCTCCCTCACATTTCTCTTTAACATTGCTTCTTTTAGCAAAGGGTGAAACCGTGAGAAATTATTTTAATTTTAAATTTTCAAATATTATTTGGGAAACAATATCATTTTATCTTTAGGATTAGTTTAAATTTTAAAAATATTATAAGTAAATTAGGGATTTATTTCATAGTTTAAAATTAGGATGATTAATATATAAGTAGAGAATTTTGAGATGAAACTAACTACCCTTAGTGAAGAAGAAAGTTATGATGTGAAAAAAGAGTTTACACAAATTTCTAATAGTTCCAAAAACTTGTAGTAAATATAGAAATAGGCATGAGCATGTGAATAAAATGTGGAAAAATTTAAAGGTTTTCAGTAGTCTCAAAAAATTTATGGTAAGGTGTAATCTGAACTACATAAACATAAATAACAAGAAATTCGTTAATTATATATTTTTTTCCAATATGTGATATAAAAGCATAGTTGCTAGTGGTCTCACGAAGTAAAGAGAAGAATATAAAAAAAACCTCATAAAAATCACACTTCATATTTTTAAATTAATTCACAATAAGTTTTTGGGACCACCCAAAGATATGCAAATTCTTTCCAAGTTTTGTTCACATAATTCATGCCCAGTACTAGAAGTAGAAGTTTTGCAAACTCTCTGTAGACTACTAGAAAACTTACAAATTCTCCCTCCATTGTGTGTTGATTTTGATAATGTTTCAACTTCCACAGGATTATTAAAGAGTATCAAACGAGTTGGTGAGAGTCCAAAAGAGACTGGAAGGGCTTGTTCTGTCATACGCCCACGTGCAGTTTTATCTAGTCCCGGTAATTGTTATTAGAGGCTAGACAAAATGATAAATGGTAGTAACACATTTTGTATATAACACTCTTTTAAACACATTAGCATGTGAAAAATATTCATGTTATGTGAAGACATCATAAAAAACAGTTACCTATTTGCAGATACATTTTTTCAGAGTCAGTCAGTCAGTATTCTAATAAATTATAGTAAATGATATGAACTACCATTTTGCTTTCAGAAAATGATGGATTAATTGGAAGAATAAATGACTTGAACAACAGTATATCATCAACTCTCAGAAAGAAAGATGCCAGAGGGAAGATAGAAGGTGAAGCTAAAGTTATGTCTAATAAGGTGAAGGAAGAAAAATATTTTGACAGTGAGAAAGAAAGTGAGGCATTCAACAAAGGCAAAACTCCTTTTAAAGCAAAAGTGCATGTTAGAAACTTTTGACATTAAAATGAGGCCATGCTTGAAAGAGGGGACATAAAAAAGGTTTACTTAGTTGGGCTTTTATGATTAAAAGTGAAGTATTGGCCCAGCAAACATGCCCGTGCGTCTTCAGAGTGTTTGTGTATTTTAAAAATTCTGCACATTTGTAATTTTTGTATGAATTGACAATATCTTAGCGAGTTTAATTACTTTTCCCTGGAGACACTGTTTGTTACTCCTTCTAATATAACCTCAGACATTCTTTTACTTTTATGTTTTGTAATTTATAGTAGTTTTTTTTTTTCTGTTTGTTTTTTCATTTTTCAGTCATGTAACACTATCATGGAAGGGGAACTAAATTCTATGTCTCAAATTGGTGTTTCATTCTTGTTCTAATAGATCAATAAAACTCGTGTCATTTAATGAGTTATATAAAATATACAAAAATTTATAAAAAAAAATCATTAAATGAGTTGACCTTTATTAATTGGTTGGATCAAGAAATGGGACACGAAGTTGGATAGAGGATTTTCATCCCATGAAAGGAGCAAGTTCAAGGATCTAATATCTATTTTAATCCAGGTTTTGAAAACCAGACTGACCGGTTCAACTAGTCCAACCAAGAACTTGATAGTGTTTGGTCCATTGTTTCCAAGAAGACTGAGAACAGAAGAAAGTGGTCAGGAACTGGAAAAATCAGTCAAAAAGACTAGATAAAATCGACCGATTCAAGGGTTAGCCCACTCTTTTTTTTTTTTTTTTTTTAAGAAAAAAGTATAAAAATCATAAAAATTGAAAATTTATGGTTTTTGAAATTTTAAGTACACAAATAAGAGATATTCTAATAAGGTATTATGAAATAAAAAAATATTTAAAATAAATTTTTGCAAATTACGAAACATTGATTACAATTAAGAATATAAATATCTCTCAAAAAGTCATTTTAGGCAATTTGCGACTTTATCTATTTGTAATATTATAAAGATAACAAAACTTAAAATTAGCAAAATGTATTATATTTGGGTATTATAAATATATAACTTATTTTTTACTTAATATATTATTATATTAGTAAAAATAAATATAAAAAATAATATTTTATTAAATTTGATAATTCCTGATTGGCTTTTTAAACCCTGAACCATGTCTTCATCGATTTACTGAATCCAGTTTTGAAAACGTTGATTTTAATAAATAGTATATGACTATATATATATATATATATATATATATATATATATATATATATATATATATATATATATATATATATATATATGTATGTGACTGTTAAAATTTATATGTCACACGTAACTATATAAATTATTTGAATATTAATTAGTTTTTTATGTGTAACGTTGATATCAATTATTTTATTATCACATGTTACATTATTCTAATTAGTTTAATATTAGATTTATTTAATATCAAAAGAATAAATTATCAAATTTTATTACTATTTTTAAAAAATAATTATTTTTAAATAATTACTATATCTTATATCTCATTTAAAATATTAAATATAGCAAAATCAATAATTATTTTTATTTTTATTATCATTTTTATATAGGTGTGCTCATGAGTTCTAATCAATTATATGAACCCAGTCATCCAAACCTTCATATGTTTTATTTAGGTTTGACCTAAACCAAGTCTATAGAAACCAGTTAAGATTATGAATTTATGATTTTAAAAACTGATTCAAACATAATCAAACTAATATATATATATATATATATATATATATATATATATATATATATATGTTTTAAATATTTTATATTAAAGCTAGATATTGTTAATGTCTTGTCTTCATGAGATGTTTTTGGTTTGTCTCTCTTTCCATAAGCTCTCAGATTCATTGTTCAACTTTGAATTCTTAACACTCATAGTCTCACATGAATCTTAGTTGCCACTTTCTCTAGTCTCTCACTCTCCATTGTGGCAATGCTGGTTACCTTTTTTGCCAACTTTTCTGTATTCTATTCTTGTGAGTATTCGTCTTCTTTGTTGTCTTTGAAATTGTTTATATTAACAACATATCTACTTAATATAACATGAAATTGTTTAAAAGGGTCAAATTTTGTTGTCTTTAAATGATCTGAAAAGACTTTAAAATTATCTCTTAGTTGTAGGTGAAATAGTATTAAATCATTTATTGCCCACTCAAGGTACAAAGCAAGTAATGACAACATAATTTAATGTTAATTTCTAAACTAAGGAAAAAAAATTTGATCAGATTTTGCTGATTCAAACAACCTAATTAGCATTATTTTGGATTAGGGAACAAAATTTAGCAATATGAATCAACCTGAACCAATTAAAGTTAATTGATTCGAATTTTTTTCTCCCCAAAAACCAAACCAACCTTGACCTTGAACATCTACTTTTATACATTATCCTAATTTTTTTTTCACATATGCTTTTATTTATATATCTCCATATTTTCTTCTTTTTTACATATACTTCTATTTATCATACATGTGCATATTTTCTTCTTTATCTTCTTCTTCGTAGATGTTTAAGGAATAACCTTATTATTATTATAGAGAATAAAAAATGTATTCTATTAAAAAATATAACAACTAAATTAATTATTAATCATAACTTATCATTATTGAATGCTTATCTTATTTTAATTTAAACCTATTATTTATCTTATAATATATGAGTTTATGTATTTTTCTTATCATAAATATTAAAAGTACATGTTATGTTAAATTGTTTTATTATATTTTTATTTGTTTCTTATATATTTTATTAATTCTTAAGAGTAACAAGTTATTTATATATATATATATATATGACATTTTTATACTTCAAATTATTTTCATATTAATACATTTTTCTAAAGAAAATATAGTTCTTGTATATTTTTTACTTTAAATTATCAATATTTTCATTTATAGAGATTATTAATTTTTATTTATTATTTTTTAAATAATATTCTTTGTATCATAAGTCTAGACATATGTGACACAAGTCACTTTACTAGGATGTATATAATAAAATAATAATACAAGATATTTTAAAAATAGAGAGTTTCTCTTCTATTTCAAAATTTAAGCAATAACATTTATCTTTTTCACCTGTTTCAAAATTTATGAAAACAAAAAGAATGTCATTTAAAGAAAAGAGTTTTCTCCTGATTAAAAAATTGAAAATAGACAACATTTCTCACCTATTTTAAAATTTAAAGATAATATATATTGTTCTATATTTCAAAATTTGAAAAGAATATCATTTAAAGAAAAGAGTTTTCTCCTGATTAAAAAATTGAAAATAGACAACATTTCTCCCCTATTTTAAAATTTAAAGATAATATATATTGTTCTATATTTCAAAATTTGAAAAGAAAAATATCCTATTTTAATTTTATGATATTATTAAATAATCATATTAAAAATAATTTAAATATAATTAGTTAATAATATCATAAATTAGAATAATTTTAGTTAATATAGAATTATACATACTATATATATTATTTATGAGAGAGAAATTTTATTCAATATCATTAATTTATATTATTTAACGTAATTATTTTAAATTTTTTATTAAAATATTATATAAATTAATATTATAAATTAAAATAATTTAATTATGATAAATTAAAATAATTTAATTATGATAAAAAGTAAAAATATTATTTATGAAAAACCAAATCAAACTAATTTTTATATTAAATAAGGAGTCATATAGAGATTTTAAGGAAGAGAAATCGAATAAAAATAGGAGAGGAATATTTTATATTAAATTAAAGTTAGTTCTTAAATAAAATAAAAACACTATTAAATATACAGATGTGTTATATATATATATATATATATTAAAAGAAAGAGATGAGATGTTGACAAAGATTACCATGGAACGGCATAAGTATTATATTCTCATTCTAATTTTCACTTTGCAAAAAAATCATAATGATTTTTAACAAAAAAATAAATTGTTTTAATATAATGATATTAATTTAAAACTTATTTAATAAATATAAAATTTGTAATTTATGAATTAAATGTTAATTTTTTTTTAAGGCAAATGTCATATGTCAAAATTTTTTTGACAATTGTAATTTGTGAAAAAAATATCGATTTAATTTAAAAATTAAGTATAACAAATTAAGGTAAAAGTAAGATATTTTAATCATTAAAACAAAGATATGTAAAAGGATTAATATGGAGATATAGTAACTGCTTGTTTTTTGGTAGTGTTTTCTTAGATAAGTAAAAATAGTTCTGTTTTTCAGTTTTCTATTTTTATTTTCAAAACAAAAAATAAAATTAAAATAAGTTGTTATTTACTTTCTATTAATGAAATTTTAATAAATATAAATAGGTTTTTTCATTCTTACATCTTCAAAACAGTTTTCAAATAATAATTACCAAATAAATTATTTTTTCTTCTTAAAAAAAGTTTTGAAAATTCTTTTAAAAAAATAAAAAATAAAACCAAATCAAACAAACCATAAACATATATTCCTGATACTGATTCTTATTCCTGGTTAAATGAGATATTCTCCGTCAATCTCTAAACAAGTTTGAGGTTATGACAGAAATGGATTTGTTGGATGTGTTGAAGTGAGAAGGGGCAATTTGGGAACGGGACTAATGTTCTAATTTGAGTGAAGAGTGGGTCCTGCAAAAATTTCATATGTATTTCCCACCCCTTTTCTCTCTTCTTCGCTATTTCGTAAGTCTCAAGTGTTTTTATTACGTGTATATCCATCTTTAGATAGAAATATGTTTTTTTATTGTACTCGTAACAAGCAGTGATATATATCTTTCATTTTTATAAAGAGGATCAATAAAAATAATAATAAACATATATTCTCCTAGAATTAATAATAAGTACTGATTCCTTTTTATCTATTGTTTTTTTTCCCATCTTTTAGCTAATATTAATTTATTTGTTTTAAAGATGCATAAACTACTTATGCACCAATAGTACGTGTTTTCTTGGTTAAAATATGTACCAACATTAATTTTAATAATCAAATTCTCCTAAAATTATAAACATTGATGACTTTTTTATTAGGTTGATTTAACAAATTTGATAGTAAAACACAGAATATATTAAAGGATGCACAAAAGTATTTAATAACAGGTAGAGATAATTAAGAATTAAATAACTAGTGAACCAGGCCTAACTAATTCTTAGAAGCATTTTAGTCAAACTTGTTATCGTATTATTTGAGTAATGAGTTTGTAATCGTTATTTGTGTGTCATCCAACTTGACATAATGATAATAAATTTAAATGTTAATTTTGGTCAATTGAATCATAGTATTTTTTGTTTTGGTACATTAAGTTTTAAAACTTTTATTATGATATTTATGTTTTAGAAAGTTTTATTTCAGCCTAGTCTTTCATATTTCATTATTTTCAATAACTTTAAAATTTTAAAATAGTTAAATTAAAATAATAGCAACTAACATTATTACTAGTATCATTTCTCGTAGATACAACTCATCTTTAATGCTCTTAATGGCATCGAACCAGCACAAAAGTGAACCCCTTATACATATGATATAGACACAACAAACTTTCCCTATCCTTTTATAAAGGATCAAAATAAAATTTTCAAAAATATATAAAAGATTTAAATGAAACTTCTAAAACTTAAGTTACCGAAACAAAAAAACATTAAAACATAATGAACAAAAATTAACATTTAGCTTAATAACAATAACAACAATAATATACAAATAAAAAAAGAAACTTAAAATAAAACTCTAAAAATAGTAATTCAATTTTTGATTTTTTTTTTCTTTTACTTGTAGTGCTTGAGCAATTTTCTAACATCAAACTACAATATTATTTCAATTTTATTTTGTAACAGTGTTCATCTTTTCAATTGACATAGTTGACATTAAATTATTTTGTTTAAGTGTGATTGTATTCCTTTAGTGTTTGATTGTAAATGGAATGTTATAATATTACATCAATTTTAAAACTTTGTATTTTTCTTGACTTATGGTTTTAAAAACATGTTCTCAACTTTTACATTTTAAAAAATATTTTAAAAAGTTTTTACTTATTGACAAACCTAACCCACATATTTATGATTGGGTTGGTAAAAAAAAAAAAAACTCCTTAATAATTTTTAATTAGGTTGGGTAACATGTATGACAAACCTTACTTATTATTCATCAACACACCTAAAATATAAATTGCGTAAAAACATTACCATACAAAATATGGTAGGAAGATTTAGAATTTATTGGTTCATGAAATATATTTTATCTGTTTCAAAATTATAGTTATTTAAGGGTAATATATGCCTATTAAGAAGATACTTCATCTATTTCAAAACTAAACTATAGTTTTTTAAGATTAATTTACACCTATTAAGAAAATATTAATTAGTATATTTGTATTATTAGAGTTATAAGATTAATCTCATAAAAAATTCATAAGAGAGATGAGGAAAAAAGAGATCGTAAATTTGAGTCTCTCCATTAACAAAACTAACATAGTAATAATTAATATTTGTCTATAAAAAAATATTGTATTATTTGGTGGATTATGTATCGCTGATCATTAATATATCATTGATAAATGGTTAGTGTTTAGAGTTTAGGGTTTAATAAATATAAATAAGGGTATAAGTAAAAAAAATATATAATATGCAATTTATAAAACAACTAGAGATTTGAATAAAATAAAAATGTTAAAACCATTATAGTTTTGAAATGAAGTGATTATTAATTATTATATTTGTTGGTAGTAGGAACTATCGATGATCATTAACATCCTTTTTAATGGGTGGTTAATCATGGCTTAAAACTTTGTAAAAGTTAATGTATTTAATATAAATAAAAATATATTTGAAAAAAATATAAATATAGTCTTGCATTTATAAAATAACTATAATTTTGAAACCAAACTAAAATGATAAAATAAAATATTGTTTTGGTCCTTTGAATGGTGTCTTATTTATAAGATCCCATTACCATTTATCTAAAATTACCATTCTCATTAATACTTATTTTTTCATTTCTTAATTGTTTGTTTATAATTTTTTATTTAATTAGAGATATTTAAATATAAAAATAATTAATGAAGAAATATTACATTATAACTTGGATCTTCCCGTCTGAAAACAAGTGTGGTTAGATTGTTTTGCGAGATTAAGAAATTAATAAATAGATGAAAATGAGTAATAAATTTACAAAATTAATCTTGAAAAAATATTTTTTTGTCCCTAAAAATATCTCATTATATTAAATACGTGATCCAAATCTTTTATACATAATTTCAATCTCTCTATTTTTAAAATATATATACCATTTTAGTCTTCTAAACACTATGTAAATAATTTTTATCTACCAACAAAATGTTATCTGAAATACTTGGAAATTAAAAGTAATATATTTTAAAATTAAAGGAACCAATATAATAAAAAAAAATCAATTTAGATAACATATTTAATTTTTAAAACAAATTAAGGAATCTAAAACTTATTTTGCCATTAGCGTTAATATTAACACTACAATAGGAAAAATAAATTGATATTGTTAAAAACATTAACAAAATTAAAAATTAATATTGCATTAAAAAGATTAAATGCAAGAAAGACAATTTTTTTAAAAAAAAAAATTAGAATGAAATGAGTAAAAAACTAACAGTTTGACACGTATGCATGATGAGGATAAAAAATTTTTACATTAATATTTAATTATAACAATTCATTTAAATACCAATGTAAAATGAAATCAATTCATCCTATTTCATCAAGCCTTACAGTATAGTTCTAATTTGTTAACTTGACAATTTCAATAAGATTTTATTATTGAATAAAAATCCAATAGGAATTGAATGTAAGAATTCGTCAATTATGAGATTGGTGCATTAACCATTCAGTCATAAATGCTTATAAGTAAATAACCAAAATTCAATTAAAATAAAATCTTTTAGAAAAATAAATGCAATTAACGTTTAGTTTGAAAAAGTGTTCTCAATTTTCATTTTCTAAAATTAGTTTTTATTTTCAAGTTTTTAACATTAAGAAAATATATTTATTTTTACTTGATATTTTTTATTTTAAAAAATAATATTATTAAATTTAATCAGTTTTTTTAAAAAAAATATTATAAATTATTTATATATAGTTTAAACTACATTTATATATTATTTTTTATATAATTACAAACTTTTAAAAACACTACAAATAACATTTTTTTCATTTTTTATTTTCAGTTATTTTTTTAAAAAAAATTTCAATAATTTTTTTTAAATTACAACAAAACATATTCTTATTATTCTTTAAATAAAAACAAAAACACCAAAAGCAAAATTCAGCTAAATGTTATTCTCAAAAAGTAAACATGGTTTGTATTTTAGATGTTATATATATATATATAGAGAGAAAAGAAAAAAGAAAAAAGAAAAAAGAAGAGAGAGAAGAGTGAAGGGTTAATTCAATGAAAAGGCAGTTGTGTCGGGCGACAGGTGGGTTGAAACTGAGTGGGATGAAGATGAATTGTTAAAAAAATGAAGGAATGAGAGATTATTGGAAAGGAGTTAATTGTTTGAGAGCATAAGATGTTATGAAAGAAAGGAGCATTTATTGAGTGTGGAGTGTGAACGCTGCAAGGTAAGGTCTCACTCCCACATAGATGAATCATATCCTTTTTCAATTTTGGCACTGAACCAAAACAAAGAAAAGAAAGGGTAATTTGTAAAAAGTGAGAGTGAGACGTCAAAGGTTGAGATTTTACAAACCACAAATTGTGACTTGGTCAGGGTCTTGTGTGGTGGGCTGTCGCCTTTCCCTACCACACCCCGAGCCCTGCGATCTATGGTCCCACTTCTGTCCCCTTGTCGTTTGGAATGCATCTATGTCGGTCCCACCACATTTCTTCCTTCTTTTTCACTTCTCTCTATAATCACCTCCTCCTTCAACAACACTCTTTTTTTATATATTAACATTATAATTACTATGTTTTCATTTAGCTTTCACTTGCCAAAAAAAGAAAAGACAAGTGTCAACTAAGAAAAGAAAGAGATGAAAGAGTGAAAATTGAAGATGGTAGGTTATGTAAAAAAAAGGTGTAAAATTAAAAAAATTATTTATATGTTTATGACTTTCTTTTATTATACAAGAATAATTTTGGAAGGATTTATTCTTTTGTATTGTACTTGTTAGTTATCCTTTCGTTGTGTCTTTATGCATTCCTTTCTTTCTTCTCGTTATATTGAGTAAGTCTCACAAATGATAATGACATTCGAATAACTACATCTCTCTCCATACCTTATTATTCCTGTGACATCCCTCCTTGTACCTTAACTAAATTATCACTAGATTTATTCTTCCAACTACCTAATCATGTTCGTATATTTGTATTCCGGGAATCATAAGATATTCATTTCTTACAATATCTATAAATACCTTTTTTCTCCTTTTGGGCAACAAATACATACTCTAAAAAATATTTAATGCTTGTCTGACAATAATTTTATAAAACTGTTTTCAATATTTCAACATTTAAAAACTAAAAAATTTGTTTGAATAGTGTTTTTTGAAAATAATTTTCGAAAAACGTTCTAGTTTTGTTCATTAGTTTTTATTTTTGTTTTGAAAACTCAAAATAATATATTTTTTTTCTTTTCATTAATAAAATTTTAATAAATATCAACAAATTTTCTATTTTTATATTTCAAAACAGTTTTCAAATAATACTTATCATTCTTCTTTAAAATAGTTTTTTGAAAACTCTTTTTAAAAAATAAAATTAAACCAATAAAAACCCTTATTCTCTCAATCTATTTTGTCATTAAGGTACAGTGAGGTTTCAAGAATATGCACTTTTATTTCTTTTTATAGTGAAAGTTAAACATTTAAAATTCACTAAATTAATGATATTTTTGTTTTTTAATGAATTAAAAAAAATGTATTTTTTTCTTATTTTTCCAGCCCATGCAACTTCTTACTTTCCGTTGTTTTTCAACCGGAAAGGGATTATAATCACTATTTTTTTACCTATTTAAAATTCATCATCCTATTTAAAGAATTAAAGTGTAATTTTATTTAGACCAATAATATATTAGTTTGAAAAAAATTAAAGGGAACATGAAGTTGCAATGAAAATAAGTGCACATATATTTCTATTTTAATAAATGAAAAAAGAAAAGTACAAGGTAAACCAGCTTGTGGTTTGGGTTGCGGCATTTCCTGCTAAATGCTAATCCCATGGTATGTGACTATGTGTGATGTGAGCAGTGTATCTCGCGATACGATAGTAAGAGGACGAGAAATTAAGAAGAAGTGGTGTTATGAACGTGTTGTGTCCAATTAGAATTCAGCAATTGTGCTTGATTCTCGCCAGAGTGTAGAGTGCAGACAAAGAAAAAGACGAGAGAGAATCTATTCTAGAAGGAGCACGAAAATTATAGTGATAAAAAAGTACAATCAAGTTAAAGCAAAACATCGATTGGAGGAACCGCACAAACCAGACCAGACATGTGGGCCCACACTGCCTAATGCCTTTCTCTCTCTCTCTCTCTCCCCCTCTCCGACACTCTCCCAATTCCATCAACATTCCCACCTAACAGTTTATCATACTCTTCCCTCAAAACTCAATTCCCCTTCATATTCATCCACCCCTTTCCTTTTTTCTTCCACAATTTCCCTAAAAATCAGATTTTTTCCCTTCCCAGTGGTTGTTCTAGTGTTGGGTCGATGTCAACTGTGTCCAAAGATGACAACTTGGTGCTGTCTTCGGAGGATTCTTCTTGCCCAGAAGAGTCTGAGCTTGAATTGGGTCTTGGGTTGAGTCTCTCTGGCCCTTCAAAGTCTCATCACCATGTCCATGCTCACGCTCCTCCTCCTTATGCTAGAATTTACACTGCTAAGGATTTTCCTTCTTCTGCAGCATCATCACCTTCTTCTTCTTCCTCTTCCTCCCCCAACATCACTGCTGGCACTAAGAGAGCTGCTGATTCTCTTGTTGCCAGTAACCGTACAAGGTATACATACATATGCATATTCTATCATAGTATCATCTTAATTTACTTTACCTGTGTTATGTTGTCTTGACTTGAATATGTTAGCATTTTATAATTCGATCTTCTTGAGTTTTTATCTGATGTGGAATTATTTATGCTTGGTTTGTTCTGCTGTCTATAATTCACATGGTGTTACTTTCCCGAAGAATTCAATGTGGTAGACTGAGTTTGGAAAGTTGAAGGACTAAACGAGTTAATTAAGGAGTTCATAAAATAGAACACTACCTGCTGTTTAACGTGCTAGTTTTCTTTTTAATCTTATGAAGTTACCTTTTAGAACAATTTTTCCCTTTTAGAATTCGTTTTATTATATTACTAAAATTTGCGGGAGGGTTTATGAAATAGTAACGGTGACGAGGAATGCTAGTGGTGTTTACTAGTAACTGTTTGTGTCTTTGATGATCTAGATCCATATTGCAGGCATGTGGAGGAATTTATATAATAATCTTGGTTGGCTGGTTTTTATTCAATTCTATTGTTTCACAAGATACAATAAAAAAATCTAATCTAATTCATGCTCAATAGTTTCCATATCGTTAGATCCTGCAACTGCAAAAAAATAAGGAAAGTTACAATCAGGATCAGAATTAGAATTAGTAGTGGGAGCTGAAAGGGGCTTAAGTTATAATTTTACTAGAGTATGCTTTTAAAATCTTGAAAATTGTATGAGAGATTTTTTAAGATATGGAAAAATTGGGGTGACTGAGGATTTGGTATGGTGTTCTACCCCTCAATTGCAATACGTAGTTCAAATTGTGTAGAAAACTATGGCATGCTTCGTCTACTATGGGTTATGTCATCTTAATAGCCTATTTGTCGGACAAACATAAAACAGCTGTGGATCTTTCGAATTATTCCTATAAAGCTAATTTGTTAAACTGTCTCACATGCTTTAAAAAAAACTATATGAGAGAACTTCTACATATTAGCTTATGTATAACCTAATTTTAGCTTATGGAGAAGCTAATTTCATTTATTTGTTATTTAATTTGATTTTTTTTTTCTTCTCCTAAAAGTGTTTCCAAAAAGTTCATCCAAATAGGTCCATAGTATATGAAAGTATATAAAGTTATTGATTGCCATCAGTAGATTGAGTTGTAAAAGGGTTTTATTGCTTTTAATTTGTAACCCTTTTTACTATTTCTAGAAGAATTGGTTTATATTTACTATTTGTTTACAATTTGTCAACAAATAGTTTGTCATCCAACGAGAGTGTCTATGGTGTTGCTGTCCTTTTCTTGAAACCAAGCAAATCTAATATTTAGCAATTCTTTTCTTGTTTCTACACTGATGGAGTTATCATTTCTGTTGTGATTGCATTTAACAAACAGTCAAGTAGTTGGATGGCCTCCACTTCGAACATATAGAGTGAATAGCTACAATAACCATGGAAAACCAACTGAAGTATTCAACTCTGTGGCTGAAAACAATAAGAGCAAGAATACTGTGGTAAGGAAGAGTGCTGAGAATGCCAATGATAATAATATTAATGCCAAAGAAAAAAGACACATCAGGAGTTCCCTGTTCGTCAAGGTAAATATGGATGGAATACCAATTGGAAGAAAGGTTGATTTGAGCGCTCATAGTTCCTATGAAACCTTAGCGCAAACGTTGGAGGATATGTTTAATGAATCAACTACAGTCACCACTTGCAAAGGTGAGTTTCCTAGTTAGTATACTCATGATAAAGAGAAAACATCTCCTTCAGGGAATTCTGACGTGTTATCAAGATCACAGAGATTGTATCTGCATGTTGAATATTTGTTAACTTTGTATCATTTTTGCTGTGTCTGCTCTAATTCTAAATATAGCTTAATAAACTTGGTGGTTCCTCTCTTCTCAACTTTGCAAATTCTAGTCATATCTTGCGAGTAGCTCAATTGTATATTCAGGCATATCTCATTATTATGGTTCTGTAACCTATGAGCTATCAAAATATAACAAAACTTTAAACAAAAGAAACCAGCAAGCAGCAACTTGTTTGAAATTCTTTTCAACTGCAGTTCTCAAGACTTTTTTAGGAGTTTTTAACTATTCTTTACTTTCCCCAAAGTCCCAGTGACATTAAACAAAGTGTAACCAAACATACCACAACTTGATGATATGTTTACATCATTAAAAAAATAATTCTTGCAGATGTTATTTTTTCTACTCTCTTTAGTATTTGGTTTGAGATGGATGATACCTTTTAATTCTGTGCTTTTATTGTGTTTGATTACTTCTTCCTCCATGGTATTGACATCATTATCAATAGGATCAAATGGTGAGGATCATGGCATTATTATTGATGGAGAAAGGCATTCAAAATTGTTGGATGGATCTTCCAAGTTTGTGCTCACTTATGAAGACAAGGAAGGAGATTGGATGCTTGTTGGAGATGTTCCTTGGGGGTAAGTAATTGGTCTTCAAACATCGATATATTTTGGCACCAAATCTGTGAGATGTTATTACTGATTCAGCAATACAAAATAATTGTGTTGTTGGTTAATATGTAATGTTTTTGTTTAGGCAGTTATGGATTTGTATCTATGTTCTAGTAAGTCATGTTTTTATTATTGGACAGTTCATTGAACTTGTTAGAGCACATGTTCTTGCTCTTTGTTTATTGTTTAGCTATGATTAAATTGGTGATATAAAAGGAAAAAATATATTCAAGTGTAATAATAAACATAACATTTATATTTTTGTAAATATTTTTTTTTATAGTTCAAATATTAGTGTGTTACTAATGTCAGTTTTTTGTTAATGGTGAGATCGTACACATGACCTTTCCCTGTCTCGCTCCCCTCTTAATCAACTGAGCCACCTTATATATTCTATGTTTGTAAATATACATATGAAATTGTTTTAAACCATGTTCAATTCAATTCAAGGAAAGGAGAGGGAAAGGAAGGAGAGAATCCCCTTATTTGATTTGGTTGAAGGGGAGGAGAGGGTTCCCTTGTTTGGTTAGCAAAGGGAGAGCAGAGAATATGATAGTAACGTACTATTATGTGATACCTTTATAACTCATAAGTATTATTGGAGGGGAAAAGAGGATAGCCTCGAGGATTATATCAGCTTATTGGAAAAATTACAAATCACTTTCCCTACTCTTCAAATCCCCCAATATTAGATGGGAGGCAAAAATAGGAGGTGAGGGATTTTTGCCTCCTCATTTCCCCTCCCCTACAAATTTTTTATTCAAACAAGAGGGGAAAAAACATCTAGAGGTACACCCAGGGATAACTCTCGGGGATGGGTTTTATGTGTGAATCTAGTTGTTCTTGTGCTTCTTAATCTGCTGGCACATCCATTCACCAATTTATGTAATAACATAATCTATCCTTCATTTTGCCTTTAGAAGGCCCTCGAGTAGTTACTAGAAATTTGGTTGAAGATTTTGGCATTAATATATTACAATTTACTGCTGTTTGCCCAGCCTTTATAGCTTTATACTAAATTAATAATATTCCAAAATTTAACCTACCATTTGGGGCTATGCTCTATCATATTAAGAGTTGAATAAAGTCATAAACTTAATATATTAGATGGGCTTAAGGAGTTATGGTAGCTATTATTTTTATGGTAGCTTGAACAAGGTAAAATATTTCATACGGAGTATTTTTTAATTTTATGGTAACTTGTATTTTTATGATTTAACACTGAAAACCAGTATCTTGTGTTTCTCTGCTTTGATATTTATCTATCTTGCTCTTTCAAATTGCAATCAGGATGTTTCTTAGCTCGGTGAGGAGGCTAAGAATCATGAGGACATCTGAGGCTAATGGACTTGGTAAGCAAATGTTTTTTTTAAAACACAACTTACCCTATGTCTTTAATAAAAAAACAACTTATTATGTTTTTATTTTCTTAATGTATACTTGTTTGCAGCACCAAGATTGGAAGAGAACATCAGACAGAAATGCAAGCCTATATAGATACTATTTTCATGGCTGAGAACCCAAAGAACCTGTTAAATGTAACTCAAATAGATGAAGAGGAAAAACAGAAAGAGAAAAGTAAAGGAATACTGCAAATATATGGAGTTTTGAGATTTGAATGATCAAATCTCGCACTTTTGTTTAATTAATCCTGTTTGTTGGTTTGTTTGCTTGTTTAATTTGGTGTCTCTGTCGCTGCCTCTCTATTCATCATCTCCCGGAGGGTGCGGGCATCAGAGATTCTCATGCGATACTACTAATCATACACTTTAGTGTTGTAAATGTGGAGGAGTGTTTGCTAACTTTCTCAGCTATAAAGTTTTGTTTGAATACCTGCTACAGAAATTCAAATTTCCTAATTTTAAAAAAATATTCAGTCTGGTCATATTGACATATTGATTGTTGGTACCATAATTTTAAAATGGCATTCATTGAAAATTGTGAGAGGAATATAATGCTTTTAGTGCAAGCCTGCACCCAAGTGATCCATGGTTGTAGCTTTTAGACAAAGCTAAAATGTGTGCAAGATATGTTTTGTCGTCTATCTTGTGGTCAAGAACTTGAAGCACAAGTTTTGGGTTTAAAAAGAATAATTGCGGGAATTTTGATCTAAGATATCACTTACGGGTATTTGTGGCACTCATTTTGATGCATACTGCGTAACCCATACTTCATGTACATACGTAACCCATACACATGCAAAAATGAAATAGAAAAATATATATATCACTGATATTCAAATGATAGTAGATACAATTGCTTTATTAGGTTTTCTAATTGAAATTATATGCTTCATGACTAAAACGGTAAAACCGCAATACATAGCAAATTCCTTGCAAAAGTTAATCCATCTTGATATACATATTTTAGCAACAAATGTGAACCACTGAATTGATTACAAAATTACAAGAAATTAACAAAATTACAGTTGTAAGTACAATGAAAAATCTGGTAGCTGGCCTGGGAAAAACTTCTGTTTTGGTTCCTACAGAAGGCCATTAACTAGTGATGTACTAATAGCTGGTATCTCCTTGTTAGCTGAATATGTTTCACTGCTCCTACCACTCTTTCTCCGCGGCTTTGCCTCTCCAAGCATCATTATAACATCCCTCATGGAGGGTCTGTCCTTAGGGAACTTGGCTGTGCATAGAAGGGCTATTCTGAGAACTAAAAGCATCTCTTCTTGAACATGCTTGCAGTTTCCTACACTGGGGTCTAATGCTTCTTCTGGTGTTTTGTTGTCTATCTTCCTTCTAATCCACCCTACTAAGTCTATAGATTCTCCAAAATCTGAATCTAAAGGCCGCTTTCCGGTGAGAAGCTCCAACAGTACTACTCCATAACTGTAAATGTCAATCTTTTCATCCACCTTCAAGGAGTATCCATATTCTGCCAAGTAATGAACCACTGAAATGGTTAGAAATATGAATATAGACAACAGTCTTTTCTTCTATCCTAATCTGCTAGTTTAAAGTTATGTTTTCTGAGCTTTTAACTAATCAACTCTCTTTATTTGGAAAAGTGAAAAACAGTCATTAATCTGCAAAAGTATATATGAACTAATAACTCACCAGGGGCAATGTATCCATAGGATCCAGCAATCATGGAGACTGTTTCATTTTTCCGAAGCATCATCTTGGCTAACCCAAAATCTGCTATTCTTGCCTCCAGATTTGCATCAAGCAGTATATTATTTGACTTGATGTCTCGATGAATAACAGGTGGATGACAGTCATGATGAAGATAAGCAAGACCTTGAGCAATTCCTAGAGCTATGTTGTATCGGGAAACCCAGTCTACAAGCAATCTCCCTGCTTGTTTACCATGCAGGGCATCTCCAAGGTTTCCATTGTGCATAAATTCATAAACTATCATTACATCAGCGTCATTGTAAAGAAATCCTAGTAGTCTAACAATGTTCCTATGCCTTAGCCTCCCTAAAAGATTCACCTCTCCAACAAGGTCATCACTGCTTCCTACTTCAATATCAGATCCTGATCTCCACAACTTCTTGACAGCCACGATTGTACTTGATTGTGGTATCTCAGCCTTGTAAACAACCCCAGTTGCTCCCATGCCAATCATATTTGTCTCTTTGATGCAAGATAAAATGTCACTACTTGTAAAATCAAGCCTCTGAAAAGCCATCAGTCTCCAAGGCCACCCCTTCCTACCCTTATAAAATCTTTCTCGGAAGCAAAATCCATCAGTGTACCACTTTATGTATAGAGATCTTGCTACCAAACTTGCAACTCCAATGGCTAGTATTGCTGATATTCCAATGATCCATCCTACAATAACGTGCTTTGTATGTGAGCTCGCATGCCTTAATGGATATGCCAAGGTTTGGCCACATGGCAGGAGTACACCACCACATAAGCCAGCATTGCCTGCTAGATCATTTGGGTTTATTGTTCTCAGCACGCCATTTTCTGGGACAGGACCTTCTAGCTTGTTGTGTGAAACATTAAATGTTTCCAGAGCTGGAGACATACCAAAGCTTTCAGGTATTTGACCACTCAGAGAGTTGTTAGCAAGATCAAGAATGGCCAATGTAGGCATGCTTGCTAATGCTTTCGGGATTCCACCAGTCAATTGGTTATTCTGTAGGTTCAAGTTTACCAATTTCTGACATGATGCAAGGCTGGCTGGAATGCTTCCAGAGAATTGATTTGATGAGAGATTAAGGACACCAAGTGAGGGACAATCTTGGAATTGGTCTGGGATTTCACCTCTCAAGTTGTTGTTGGAGACAATTAAAGTTTGCAGATTTGGAATGGAAATAATGGTTGAAGGAAGAGAAGAGTGGAGGTTGTTTCTGGAAAAATCAATGAAAGAAAGGGATGTTGAAGAACCAATGTCATCAGGAATTCCACCAGTGAGACTATTGTTAGCCAATTCTAACCTTTGAAGCTTCCCAAGCTTACCAAGACCCCCAGGAATTGTTCCAGAAAGAAAATTGTTCTGAATTCGAACACGAACAAGTGAAGGACATGTCGATAGGCTAGCTGGAATTGGACCCAGGAAGGCATTATTGAAGAGTATAAGCTTGGTGAGGTAGCCCTTGAAGCAAAGAGTTTCTGGAATCATACCAGAGAGTAAATTGGATGATACGTCCAACCACTGCAATGATGAATTTTTGCCAAGGTTTTTAGGTAATGTTCCTGACAAGGAATTGTTCCATAGCTCAAGCACCTCAAGTTGAGACAAATCCCCAAGGCCAGAAGGCACTGGACCAGATAGCCGGTTCCGCATGAAGTTCAGAAGCTGTAAATTCTTAAGCTGACTTATTTCAGCTGGAATATTTCCTGATAACATGTTGTCTGAGAGATCCAGCTGCACCAATGAAGTCATGTTGCCAATTTCTGGTGGAATCTTGCCTTCTAATTTGTTTCTGTACAAGAAAACTGTATTCAACAGTTTGAGCTTTCCCAACTCAGCTGGAATTTCACCACCAAGATTGCCTTCTGCTAAATCAAGATACTTTAGCTTGGTAAGATTTCCAAACTCTGATGGAATCCCACCTTTAAATTCATTGTATCCAATGATTATGCACTCCAGTGATGAAAGTTTCCCTAGCTCTCCAGGAATTTTCCCAGTCAGATTATTCCCAGATAAACCAAGGAACTTCAACTTGTGCAAGTTACTAAAGGATTTTGGAACTGACCCTTCAAAGAAGCTGCCTCTGAGATCCAAAGTTTCCAAGGAAGAGACATTTCCAAGATCCTCAGGAAGAAGGCCAGAGAAATTGTTGCTGGATGCATTTAAGGTCATTAGTCCCGATGCCATTCCAAGACCTAATGGAAAGTCACCAGTGAAGAAATTCTGGCTCACATCAAGACTCTTAAGTGTGGTGAGATTGGCTATGGATGACAATGATGAGGAAAATTCATTGCAACACAAGTTGAGAGAAGTGAGACTCTTCAGCCATTGTATCTCATTGGATATAATGCCACTCAGATTCATTCGGGAGAGATCAAGTTTCTCTACAGCTCCACCTGAGTTGCACTGGACACCAGTCCAGGTACAATGAGCTGCAGCCTTCCCTTCTGTTTTATCCACCAATTTCCAATCATGCAGGCTATTCAGTGGATCAATGAGGCCTTCTTTTATGGAAAGTAAAGCAGATAATTCATCATTTGCTGCGGCTGCAAAGCCATAAGAGAAACAGCAAATGCAACAGAAGTAGAAGAGAAACTGAGTTTTCAGCTGCATCTTTTTCTTGTTCTTCTTTTGCTTGATCAGTGTCTCAGTTGTGCACCATTTGCACTCTGCTGGAGGAGAAGGGTGATCATGTGGAGTTAGGCAGAACACTGACAGAGAGTGACATCTCAAGTTTGTGAGGAAAGGACAAAGGAGGATGGTTATGTAGTTGATTCGATATATAATAGTGTAGGCTAATAATAAACCATTGATTAGATGTGAACACTTTTAAGTGCTTTTCAGGTTAGTGGATTGGTATTTCAAAGCAGATAGTAATGTTCATGTAAGGACGGTGAAGCTTTGGAATTATTGGAAGTTCCTCCTACATAAAACATGGGAGAGAATGTGGCCTTTCTTACTGGTTTAGTTTCTAATTCTTCCTTTATGTGTAATCATCTGATCATTGTCAACTTGAAGGAGGAATAATGATGCAGTTACTGTATTTTTTATACGTGAAATAACTATTTTTCTCTCGTATTTGTTTATTATGGATCCCTTTTACGGCAATTACATTCTTCCTTAAAAAAAAGATTATGATCAAATGTGGATGAAGGAATGAACGAATTTATTCTTCCGCATTTAATGAACACTTCGGGGTGAAGTATTTATTTAGTTTCTCTCTTACTCAGGTTTTGTCTAGCTTCTCTAGCTAGGTAAATAAATGTATATATTAACAAATATTTCAGTCCATCTGAGTTTCATTTCCAATAAAAAAGTATTACATAGTTATATTAATAACTATGTAATACTGAGATTTAATCAGCTACCAGAAATGAGAAAAATATTAGAAGTTTAAAAATAGAACTCCAGCACTACATAGTTAAGGTAACTTTATAATCTCGTTTGATCTTTTACCATAACAGCTTTCAGAGCCTTGGGCTTGTTAATAAACAGTATCTGAACAGAAAGCATCTTGCCTTGCCAGTACTTTTAGTAAAAAAAATTCATTAAGCTACTTTATGTTTATTCCATGATTGTAAAAGTTGAATTGTAGAGGATTTGAGGGTTAACTTCTAACTATGACAAAGATTCAGAAATGATGCATAATATGGCCCAACTAACATACGGCTAAAGTTAGGATCCACCAGAAGATTGGTACACTTATTATTATTATTTTTTTTTCAAAATCCAAACCAAAACCTGAAAACCATGTGATGATGGGAATCTTTTAAGAAAAAAGAGTGAAGAAACTGTGTATCCTCTGCACCTTATTTTGCAATCCACTAGGAAGAGGAAGGGAGGAAGAGACATACGAGAGAAAAAGGAAAAATATATAAACGGAAATATGATAATCATTATCCATTGCCCATTTCATGGTTTTAGCCATATAAATGTTGATTATTCGTTATGATTTAGAGAAGGGAATCTTTCCATGTTACAGGGAAAAGGAAACATGAAAATAAGACAAATTCTACCCTCCATAAAACTAAAAAGATTTATGAGGTATTCTTAAAACTAGAGCATCAATTACTATAAGAACTACATAACATACTCTCAATTGATAACTTGTGACATACCAGAAGAAAATGTAATAAAAGTCCTCAAATAAATCTGGGAATTATTTATGTTAATTTCTGAAGGAGATTTCTCTTTTTCTTTATTTTCAATAGAAATAAGAAGCAGGCAAAACTGTAACATATGATATTAATTTGACTGCTAGAATATAGAATAAAGTATTAGAGAAATTAGAAAGCAGAAGGAAATGGGAGCAAAGTGCTGCACTAAATCAATCATGGTCTGAGTCCACCAACTGCCACTTCTTTCAGATCAAAATTCTTTCTTTTTTTGTTTTTGCACTTTTATCTCTTCCCACATTCACATGCATGCATGTGTAGTGTTGGATTTAAGAAAGTAATGATATATATCACTGCCCTTTTTATTGTTTGGAAATTGGAACACATTTGGCACCTGTTGATGTACCAAAACAGATGGATACCACGTGAAATAGCAGCTTCCTGGTGAAGTACATATTTTTCCTTATTATTGGAGAGAGACAGTGAGTGAGGGTTTCAAATAATGAATTAGTCATATTTTGAATTATTTGATGGCTCTTCTTTCTTATACTAATACCCTTTTTTTATGGTGGGAAATGGAATCCAAAGGGGTGCTAAAATGGAGAGGATGTTGAAAACATTTCTTTCTTACATGTGTGTGTCCACGTGCCTTTATGCCAAGGAAAACCAGAACCAGCCTTTCACCATTTTAAAAATGAAAAAGAAAAAGAAGGCCCATATTTACACACAGCAAGGAGATGCTAAAACGGGATCATGCTGCTACTAATTGCACATGTACATGCTTGTTGCTGTAACAAATAATCATTTTCCAAAATTATCTATCTTTCCTATATATATTACAAAGAAATGCCACAGGAATTTTGGGGACTCCCTTGGTTGAATCTTTTCACATGCAAACCAAGTAAACACATATCACTTGCTAATTTTAGAGTTTTTCTTTTGTCATCTCCCCCACTTTCTTTTCCCACCTACCAAATTAAATAAAATTATCAAAATATTCCAAATACCCATCACTTTATTTTAACCTAACATTCTAACCCTTCCTTATCTACATTGTACCCCACTATCATAAACAACACCTCCTGAATATTACATTCTCATCTACATTCTCACTTTTTTCATTACTTAAGGAAGAGATTTAACGATTGTTTCACAATTATTTTAAGTATTTTAGTATTTAAAAATCAAAAAAATTGTTTGGATAGTATTTTTTAAAACAGTTTTCGAAAACAGTTTTTTAGTTTTTAAAAACTAAAAATCAAGAACAGGTAAAAGTTGTTTTGCTTTTCAGTTTTCTATTTTTATTTTGAAGACTTAAAATACAATTAGAATATATTTTCTTATGCTTTTTCATTAATAAAATATTAATAAATATAAATGTTTTTCCATTTTTATATCTTCAAAAAAGTTTTCAAATAATACTTGTCAAACAAGTTTTTTCTTTCTTTTCTTTCCGAAAACAGTTTTTAAAAACTATTCTTGAAAACTTTTTTCAAAAGCTAGAAAACAAAACCAAACTTATCAAGCCCTTCTATTCCATTTTCGTCACATCAAGTTTAAGTATAACGATAGCATCTCTAAAAAAATTATAATAATTTTTTTAATAAAAATTAAATTGCATAAATTAATTATGTTATGGAAAAGTTATTTAATAACACAAAATTTGTATATAAACTTTTTTTATCTAAAAATTGTAATTTCTAGCAAAACCAAAATTTATAACTTATTTGATTTGAAATTAGGTTTAACACAAATGAAAGTTAAGAGTTTGAAGTATTTTAACATTAAAATAATTCTCCATGACAAGTCAGGTCAAATCAAGATTTCCAGTTACTTTTAAGGCAAATTAGGAGATTACATTTTCTTTTTTTAGTGCAATTTGTTTTTTATTAAGTTTTATATTTTAGTTTTACAAAATTAAATTTTGTAATTTATTTGATGCACAATAAATTTCGTTTAATCCATCAAGACCAAAATCATGGAAGAATTTTAATTAATATTACCTCTTATTTGAATTAACACTTACTCTTTTAATTATTTTTTTCTATCTCATTTTATCTCTGATTCTCTGTCTTCTCTATCTCTTATATAATTTTCTCCGTACATACTCTCTCCTAACCTCATTTTTTGTCTCTCTCTCTTCTCTCTTCACCTTTTGTTTACTGCATATATACATGTAGTATAATTATTTAATTTTTTATTTTTAATATAGTAATTAATTAATTTTTAGTATACTTAATTTATTATTTTTATTATAGTTATTTAATTTATTTTTTATTATAATAATTATATATTTATTATATTAATTTACTTAATAAATTACATGTTTAGTATAGTTATTTAATTAAATATTTAGTTAATATAATATAATTATTTAATTTTAATTTTAAAAGATTAATTTAATTTCTTTTCAATATAGTAATACGAAAGATAAAATAAAGATCATATAAGTTTTTTACCATAAAAATAAATGTTACTGCTAATTAAGAAAAAAATGTTAATTTAAATTCCTAATTATGTACTTCATATGTTGGATCCACTGGATTGGAAAATCCACTGCCAAGGGGCGAAAGAAAGTGGGAACAGCAGAAGCACCATGCGGAGGGGAACGGAAGTTGTACCAGGAGAGGGTAAAATTGGAAATTTTAAAACAATTGGGAGATGCCAAAAGAAAATGCCGAATATAGTAATTTGAGATACGCTATGGGTTTCTTTAATTCATTGGCTTATTAGGGCTTTTTATCATAAACTAAACTTTAATTCATTATAGGGAATTTCTAGTAACATCTCCAAATAATTGCTGTATACACCTTCATGTTACATTTTTGGAAAGTCTAAAGTCTAATCCATAATAAAAAATAGACAAATCAAAAACTCCACACAATTATAAAATATCATATTATGTTAGGTTGAATTTTTTTTTTTATTAAACCAAATTCATTCCAATTTGAACTTGGATTGAGTTAGGTTAATTAGATCATAACTTTACAAAATATTTTAAAAAATTAGCATGTTGTTTTGTTAGCTTTTTTAATATATTTAAAAAATAGACTATATAATTGTTATAATATAAAAATAAATAATAAATTATAGTTACAAATTACATATCAAAAGTAAAATAAACTAAAATTAATATACAACTAAATTTTCAAACAATAATAACAAAATAAATATTTGTCCAAAATAAAAGTAAACACAATTTGTTAAAGCTAGTCAAACCATAAAATAAATACAAACTACACAATTTGTCCAAATTAACAAAAATATAATATCAAAAGAAACACATAATTTCAAATATAATAATATATAATAATTTAATATTATGGTCAGATTAGGTTGGGTCTTAGATTTAATTTATTGAACCTGTCACCTAACCCGTAATGGATTGGGTTGGGTTGAATTTTTCCAAATGACAAGAAAAACTCAATCTAATCTATTTGAGTTGATAAGTTCAAATTGGATCTTTGTGTACCCAACCCAATGAACTATGAACACCCCTAATTGGTGCCTTAATGGTGATAGTTATGGAATAACAAAGAAATATATGAATTTAGGGTTTCAAAGAGTGCTACTTAGATGTTTCCTATTTGAGGTGTATCATTTGATTGGGATATGTAAGTCTTTTAGCTATTTGTAGTTGTTCATTTGGTTCTTCTTGTATGTGGGTGTCTGTGGGAGAATTTCTCTAACAAATTATATATCTAGTTGTGTACTATTTTTTGTATTGATTTGATCCTTATGTCATATCTTGTGACATGAGTGAGTCTTGCTGTTGCTAAATACATAAATTTTGCCTTTTAAAAAAAAGAAGAAGAAATATATGAATTTATTGGTGGTGCTAATCTATGAAAAAAAGTAAAACAAAGAAAATAGGCAAGTCTTCGAAGTATGTGTAAAACATATTTTTAGATTGTATTTGTCCTTACCAATGTTTTTTGGAAATTGAATACAACAAATGGTCCAAAGTGTACCATGCAGAATATGATAAAGTTTCTTGATATGATTTGTACAGTGTATCATCAATGATAGTTTACATAATACTAATACTAATTTCTTTCATTCTTTTTGCATATAAGGAAAGAAAGGAAATTATTTGAATATAAAGAATTAATACCTTATTTTCTCTTTATATTTTTTTTTTTACTTATGACTTGTTTTATTTATAAACTATCTTATGTCTTTCGTAGATAAGATAAATTCTCTTTAAATAAATATATTTATAACTATTAATGAAAAGTAACATTTTATCTTTTGAGAAAAGAGAACATACAAATATTTTTCTAAAAAACGCGTCTTTTATGAAGAATAGAACATTTTTTCACTTGTATTATTTCACGAAAACATCCATCTTTTCATAAAAGAAAATGCATTTTCATAATAGAATATATATTCCAGCTTATATTTATATTTTTTCATGAATAAACATATATTTTCATGAAAGGATATAATTTTCGTTCAATTTAAAAAATTGTCGCATTAATTTCTTTATCGTCAATAACAGTCTAAATTTTGGAATTATCAGAAGAATTTAATTACAATATATAAGTTGTTATTTTATGAGGTTAATTATTATTTTTTATAAGTCAAAATTTATTAATAAAAACTTAGCAGATGCACAAGATGTGTCTATCCAAGAAAGATTATAAGCACAAACAGTGAGTTAAAACTCCTATACCCAACTAGATGGATTCATTATCCATTCCAAAAATGAATTAGAAGTAAGTCTAGCCGTTGAGCACTACTCCCACAATCGCGTTGAACTTTGTGAAGGATCACTTTTGCGTAGATAACTTTATTTCTTAATATTGTCACGTTTCTAGTTTTTCAAAGTCCAAATGTGTCATTACTTGCAACTCGTACTCACTATAGGGTTTTGCTTCCACTTATTAGTCTCATATATTGATGTTGGGAAAATCATTGTGAAACACCCCTGTCAAACCCACCAAGCATATAACCGCATCCAAACCTGAGTTACTGAAGGGCACGACATAAATAGGTGATGACCTGTTTCAGAGTGTGCCTTGTATAAAACACAACCCACCTCCTAGCTGAAATATTTTTTTATATTTTCTATATTTTAACAGCTATAATAAAATTATAGAGTTCTGTAATAATTGTTTTAAAATATATTTTGGATATTCTTATTAGATGATGATAATAAAATAATTTTTCGCAATATATAAAAAGCAAACTCTTATTAAAATAGGATTATAAAATTCGACCGCTAAAGCTTTGTACCAGCATCTCAAACTTGTGTGTAAAAATGAAAGGATTCTTATGGACACGGAAAAGTGAGGGAAACAAAAAACAACTAAAAAGCATTTGTAGAGTTTTCTTTACTTACATAAGTAATACTTATAAACAGAAAATACTGAGGAATTTTATATAATTTAAAGTATTAATCGCTAAAAATAATGAATTTATAATATAATATAATATATTATGTGTATGTATATGCGTAAAACGTCGTAATTAAATATAAGTATTTTACATGAATTTTTTTTCCACTTAATATATTATTTTCATTTTAAACCTTTTGGGAGGATCTTCGTTAATTATCTGAGAAAGTCATGTTTAATTTAAGAGAGTATATGGTCCTAAAAAATAAAAGTAAAGTCATCTTTTTTTACGGGATGTTCTTTTGACATTGAATCTTTAACCTTGTCTTTTTCTTATTCATAAAAAAATTATTTTATTTTCCAATCAAGTTATATGGAATCCAAATTTTCTGCTTCAGATAAATTTATCTTAAACATGTGATCTAGATCAATGGACTTAAAAACATTGGTTTTATTTTCTGGATCAATTGATTTATTTTTATCGAAATTTGGTGAACTTGTGGTTTCTCAGTTTTTGGGCATTAGGGGTCTAGAGTGACAGGTGAGTACTTGTAAAAAAGATTTTGACGTCCAAGTGAGTGTTGAGATCAAGTGAGAGAGTCAGACTATCAAGAATATTGTACCTTGGATGGGATTGATCCCTCCTTTTATGGAAGTTTTTTTCATACATTTGTTCTTGGTTACCTTTTTTGTCGTTTTAGGCCTGTGCCGAGGACTCAGATCGTGCTGAGTATAGGAGGTGTTGGTCCGAGTGTACTGAGGACAAGGTGGTGGTCTGGTCTAGTCTATGCCAAGGACTGAGGTTACAGATGCAAGACTGATAAGTTCCATAAGGACCGAGGTAGATGTGGGAGGGTGGTACATATGCCCCCTAGCCTTCAAGATCATGTGAGTATCGGGAGTAACAAAGAGGCTAAACAGTAGGAGAACGGTTAGGTGGGAGTTGGTGATAGAGGATACACGTGTCGTGATGGGAATGGCAAGTAGGGTTTTTATTGATGTGAAGTTTAGGTTTTGAAATGACAGTTGAGGTTTTTTGCGTGCGCAAGAAGTTATAAGTTGCACCCTTTGAGTTTTTCAAATGTTTTGGTTGCTATTTATTATGGGCGATTGAGTTTCTTCGTGGGGGTCCTTGGTGGTTTTTGAGCAATTTATCTTGTGCAAACGACTTGTTTTTTACGCCATCATTCCTAGTACATCACTGGTTCGTTCTTTCCTTGTTGTTTTAGTCTTAGGATGTTTGGTTTTGGTGGGGATTCTCGGAATCTAGGTGGAGATAGCAATGGGTCGTCTGCACGCCATCGTTATGTGATGGTGAAGCATGAAGTGGACAGTGTGAGCGAGGGTTTGTCTTCAACACACTCTTTGGATTCTCTGGGGCTACCGGACAATGAAGAGTTTGCTAAGTTGATGGAGGACCTGTTCCACACGTTAGAGGAGAGTGTGGGTAGAGTTGTTGTGGGTTCGGGGAGTGTGGAGTCTTGAGATTAAAGGTTGGAAAGCAATAGTAAAGCATTTCAAGTCCTTGGAGTTTTGGTTTTGTAGTGTTAGCTTAATTCATTTTATGCTATCAAACACATTTAATAGGTGTGATACTTGTATTGATTCTTTAGATACGCATGAGAGTGTGAATGAGTAGCCTAAGTGTTGTTTCTTATCTATTTCATGATTAAATCTTGAGTCTTATGATTTTGTATTGTTTGGAAGGCAAAGAAATCAAAATTACTAAGTTAAGAGTTGATTTACCTCTTAGGTAATCAATTACTTAAGTTGGTAATAAATTACTTAAGCTGGAACAAGCAAGAAAATCATCAAAGTTGAGTTTTCTCGGGAAGCAATGGATTACCCTAAAAGGTTAATCGATTACCTGCTTAAAAATTTGGGTTTTCAATTGCAAGCTCTCAGGGATAATCAATTAGCTGAAAATTTTGATCAATTAAACCAGATAATAAGCTATTCTAGGAATGTTTTGAGATAACTACCAGATAATTGAATAGGTAATCGATTACCCTAGTCTGTGACTCATATAAAAACATTTTGAAACAGTTTTTTCAGTAGAGAACAAAGGTCTAAAAGAAAGCTTAAGAATTCTATAGTGAGAAACCAAAGGGAAAACCCAAAAATTGATTATTGAAGAATCAAGATTCGTTGATTGAAAGAGAAAGAATTGTGATATTGAGTTCTATTGTTTTGGGTATTTATCACAATCAGGTGATATTGTTCTTTACCCATTTATTGATATGTTTTTGCACATGTTCTTGATAATCTCTTGAGGTGTTCTTGAGGTTATTGTAAAATCTTGTAACGAGGTGTTGTGAGTGGCGGGGTGTCACGATATAGCAAACTCTTGTGGGGTGCAAAAGGAAGCCTTTTTTTTTGTGTTGTTTTGAATTTTTCTAGGTAAAAATCTATATTGTGGTGTGCATGTACTTTAATTTTTAGTAAAAAATAGATTAGCGAAAGGCTAAGCCTGTAATTGGATGCAGGCCAGGTCGACCGAACAAGTATAAAACAACTGTGCAAATTCTCTTTTTCTCTAACTCTTTAGCTTGATTAATTTGATATCTTGATTGTTTTGTATTGTGTATTTTGCAGTAGTAAAACTAAATCTTTGAGTGCTGGGTTATTGAATCTTTAATTGTGTAATTGAATCTTGAAATTGTATTTCATTGAACATTAATCTTTGGTTGCGAAAGATTGTATAGTGAAATTCATATTGTGGTTTTGTTAAGTGTTGAATTGGAAATCATAATTGAATGAATAGTCAGTGTTTAAGCTTGATGTTTAAATCCTAGAAAGAGTTGAATCTTAAACATTATTTCAAACTTTATTTGAAATCATTTTTTAAAACTCTAAACGTAGATTTTGGAAATATTTTTGGAATCTATTCAACCCCCCTTCTAGATTTCATCTAGGACCAACATGGAGTTGCATCGGCAAGTTGTGGTGGACCTTGTGTCTTCCAGCACGAAGGGCAGCGTGGAGGGTCTCGATGGTGTGCTAGTTTTGTCTAAGGGTGCGATGTCAAAAGCCGTTGCCTCCGAGTTTAAGGAGGAAAAAGTTGTTGAGGAGGCCCCTAAGGTGGTTAAGGAAGGCCCCACAGGGAACGGTTACTATGCGGGGTGGGGGGCTTGTTGGGCATGTGAAGAAGTAAGAGCGAAAAGATAAACATGTGTACCTCGCAATAGTGAAGGTCGGATTCAAGTGGGTCACCGAGGAGGTAGGGATGTACTCATCCCCGTTTTCATCGGACATCGAGCTTCACAAGCTGAGAAGTGAGGTGAACCTATGTAGGAGCCCTGATTTTGTGTTGGCAGAATCATGGGAAGCCGATGAACGTGTGTACTTCAGTGCTACTGAAGGCGAGGAAGACTTCATGTATGTGTGTGTCAAGCACTTTAGGCATGTCGAAGTGTGTTTTCCCTTCTCGGGTTTTCAATGCATGGTATTGTCGGCTTTGAACGTCGCACCCTCGTAGCTGTACCTCAACAGTTGGGGTTTTATATGCAGGTTCGAGATCTTGTGTGGTCTTCTGGGTATAATGTCGACCACAAATAAGTTCCTCTACTTCTTTTGGTTCAAGGTGTCGAGAAGGTGGGGTGGATCTCTTTAACTGACCTGTCAGGCTAACATTTTGTTCACACTCCTTAACAACTAATGGAAATGTTTCAAGTTTAACTTTTTTAGAGTTCATGCAAACCTGCGGTATGACAATTGGAAACATTATTCTTCAAGAAGGATGGGGGTTAGTACTCAGTTTCCCATATACTAGCAAAAGAAGCCAAGTCAGTTCAAATCATGACTTGAGGACATGTTGTCGACGGAGGATCTTTGGGATATTGCTATAATTAATCAATTTCCTCGATGGATGGACATAAAAGTTGTGTTGGACTTGGAGTATGTTGTTGATATAGATAAGGATTTGAGTAGTGAATGTCCCATATTTTCTTCCTTTTTTGTTGGAGTTTTTTGTCTTATTTTTGTCTGATTGGGATCCTTGTGTTGTTTTGCAACTATCATGAAGGGATTTGACTTTAAAGCCATGAGGGCGATGATTTCATTCAAGGAGAAAGAGAAGGCTGCTAAGGCCTATGCCGACATTATGAAGAGGGTTAGGAAGAGGAAAGAGAGGTTGACTCCATCTCCGAGATCAAACATGGTCCAGGGTGAACTGAGGCAGACGATTGTTCGTAAGGATGAACCCGAGCAACGGTCGAGTGCTCCCGAGGGTAGTGCTATTGTGGTTGCTGCCTCCAAAGATGCTCTAATTACTCCGGAGGTGACAACCCTTCCTACGACGCCTGCCAATCCAGTGTTGACTTTGGCTGTGGCCCAGGGCACGTCAGATATGTTATTTTTCCATAGTCGCTTCTTATTGTAGCTATAAAGGTGTGTGCATTGTGCTTATTGGTGCTTGTATTCATAGGTCATTCTGTGGCACGTCAGGGTCAGACGATATTTCACTATCACAAGGAAAAGGTGGTGTGTCTTGACCACTACACTTCAACGCCAAAGGTGCCTTCATTATGGAACATCAAGCTGACTTCATACAATTTTTACTCGATGATAAACTACTATCGAAGGAGGATCGTGGCATGATGGAGTTCGTGGGTGTAGAAGGGTCCATGGATTCGCCTGAGATCTTCTTGTATCTATCAATTGCTGTAATCCAGCATTTCAAGCGAAAAATGTTGGAGTCTGAATCTAAGATTAAGGCTGCTGCCAAGGAAAAAAAGAAGGTTGTTGAGGATGTGCGACAACTAAACCTTGCCTAGGCTAAGAAGAATGAGGCTTTGAAGATTGAACAGGGTCAGGTGGTGGAGTTGGAAGCTATGGTCAGTCAAAGGCTGAATGAGAACCAAGCATTGGAGGCTAAGAAGGTTGCTTTAGGGGTCGAGTTAAGGAAGCTTCATGATACTTTGAACGTGAAGGAGATCGACAAAGTGAAAGAGGTGAAGAGGAGGGTGGCCGTAGAGAATGAGGTGGCGACGCTGCATGTTGAGAGAGATGTTGTCGATGATGAAGTGTTGTAGCTTGAGGACTAGCTGGCGCAGTTGAAGGAGGATCATGAGGTAGGAATGCACGGTCTGTTGCTAGTCACCAAGGAAAAAGGGTTCAAGTGGGCAATGGCTCAATTCAAGTTGTTAGCTCCCGATGTTGACACCTTTGTGTGTGACATTGGGGCCACTATAAAGGATGGGTGAATTGTCATGGGGGTAGAGGAAGCTGCCAATGTCTTAGGGGCTAAGGTGGAGAGGGAGGTGGTTGACGTTGTCGTTCAGTCAGAGATGCAACAGACAGGTGGTTTCAAGGGCGTGAATGATGAGGCTGGTGCTTAGATTTTGGTTTTTGTATTCTGGGTCTGATGCAATCTCACCTAACATGCATAATGACTAGGAGGATTCAAGGAAGACTTGGCTTAAATAGGTGCTTAGGATTTTGGTTTTTGTATTCGGGATCTGATGCAATCCAACCTAACATGCATAATGACTAGGAGAATTCAAGGAAGACTTGGCTTAGATGGGAGCTTGATTGAAGACTTAAAGCCTTAGTCTTAGGATATTTCGTCTATAAATATTTTATTGTTGTCTTAAATATTTAGGCGTGAGGTTTATGCCCTTAAGGCCATGTATTTTGGCCACTTTCTTTTAGTTTAGGAGAGTATGTGCTTTTAGTTAAAAAGAAGGAGTAAGCTTAGCATGGATGCAAGTAGATAGGCGTGAACTTGGGTTAGCACATTCACTTTAGGAGTTGCTAATTACACCCATGAGGGGAGAACATAGGCACTTCACTTAAGGCCTAAGATTTTGGTTAATTAGTCTTAATCCTAATTAAGCTCAAGTCCCACATTGCCTTGATTTGTGTGCCCAAGTTCTTCAATTGGGCTATATATAATGTTGCCCCTCTCTTGTATTCTTTACCTTTGAATTGAATGATAATAGTCTCTTTTTGAGCTTATTCATAGTAAAAGGTCTTGGGATCATCTCTCTTGAGGAACCTCTTCATAGTTGGTTTTTATCAAGAGTTTCTTCTCTTGTGGCAAACCTAAAACATTTTGGCTTATCTCTCTTTAAGAGTGGCGCCTCACCTCCCCCTCCATAATCCATTTCTTTGGAGCTTGGAACCTCAAGGAGAAAGATCAAGGGATTACAAAAGTATTTACATCAAATGGTATCAAGAGTCAATTCCTAATGGTTCTTTTCTTTCCCTAGTCTCTAATTTTTTCCAGCTTTTTTTATTTTATTTTTTGTTATTCTTTTAATTTTTTCCAACTTTCCTTATTGTCATCTAATTTCCTTTATTGTCTTTTTAGTTTATGTTTTAGTATTTTTCATTTTTTACAATTTATTTTTCCAGTCTATATTGTTTTATAGATTTAATTTCTTTTGTTCTTTTCAATTGAATCTTTGTGTGTGCTCTTTAGGATTTATTTTCATTTTTGCTCAGCCATTTATTTTCTTTTATTCTAGTCCATAATCCTAAAGATCATTTTCACAAAATCTGTGAAGGGAACCACACAATTGTGGTCCTGATCTTTGGATGCACATTGTTCTTCTTGTTTGAGTTTTTTATTCAGTTTTCCTGCACCTATTTTTCTATTTTTCCAGCCCCTTGTTCTTTATTTGGGCGTGAGTTTAAGGCCAGTTTTTGGTCATTTTGTTTCATTTTTTAATATTCCAAGTTATGTCTTAGTATAGTTATGTGTAGTTCTTTAATTGTCTTCTAATTTCACATTGTTTTGCCTTTTATTTTTCCACCAAAAAATGTGTTGTGCTTCTTCCAAAGTGTGTCTTCTTCTTGAGGAATTGAGCAGCCAAGAGGAGTAACCTCTTATGAGTTCATGTCCAAGAAGTTCCACATGCTTTAGATCATAGCATGTTTCAAAAACTTTTCTCAATAATTGCTCAATTCTTTTCCTAGAGTCATTTCTTTCATATTGTCTTATTATCTTAATTTTGTACTAGCATTTTTGGTACTTTTATTTTGGCTGAAATAGAGACTTAATTTGGTGTGTTAATTGGGCTGAACATTAAGCATTCAAGCTTACCTAAAAATAATACTAAATCTCCTCTTTGTGTTTTACTTTTAGTCACTTAAATTCTAGTGCATTTTTAAGTTGCTTTTTCTTTGATTTGCACTTTGCTTTTAATTTTTGTGGCTGCTCCTTTTTCTAATTACTTTTAGTTGAGGAGGGCGTTATACGAGGTATTTGTATCAATCAAAATATATTTCACCTACAATGTTGAAGAGAGTTGTCCTTCTCCAAAATAGTCATCAACTTAACGTAACTTCTTGTGTGAACTCGTTGTCCAACAAACTCTACCAGGGATTCTAGGTTAGGTTTTATTAGGTCCATTGGAATGTCTAATCTTTTGAATATAGACTAGTAGAATATATTTGCTGAGCTTCCCTGGTCGACGAGGATCTTACAAACCTCCCAATCTGTGATGACCATGGGATTATCTTGTTTGGCGCTAAATCCTGCGAAGTCGGTGTCCGAGAAGGTTATTGGGGGCATGAATCAATTTGAGGTGTGGGTTACAACATTGATGGCTCGTAGATGATGAAGGTGTTTTTTCCCATTCGAGCTGGTTGCGTCGCCTCTTGCAAAACCTATGCAATGACATTTATAACACCTCTGACTTACCTGGTGGTCGTCAACTTGTCTTCTGTCGTGAGAGACTGGGGTGTGATTTATCAGCTTGCTCCTGTTGGTTGTAATTGCGCTCCCAGTCTGACCTATCCTAAGATGATTTTCGATATTGCCTATTCTGAGGAGTAGAGTTGTGTCTACGAATGATTTGGCTAAGTCGTCCTTGCTGAATGAGCTCCTCTATTATGTCTCTGAGGGCAATGCATTCTTTTGTTGTGTGTCCGTAGTTGCAATGGTACTTGTAGTGTTTGCTTCTGTTTGTCCCATCGTTGGAGGGGCTAGCTAGGGTAGTCATAGTAGGACTTCGACGCTAAAGGCTTCTTCCAAAACGTGGGCTCTTGATTCCATAAGGAGGGTGTAACTAGCATACTTAGGTTGTGGGCGCTTGAAGCCTTTATCTTATATTGGCCAATGGTGACCTCCCTCTTTGTCTCTCTGATATTGCTTGTGTTGATCCTTCTTCGAGCTAGTCGGTGCCCTGAGTCGTCTACGTTTGGCGGATGCTTCTTCCATCTTTACGTATTTAGATGGTTGTTCCATGAACTCATCCATAGTCTTCAGTTGTTGCTTCCCCACACTCTCAGCAAACCTCCTTGGCTTTAGAGCGTCAATAGTCGTGTGGTGGGCTACCTCGGTTCCAAGTCCACGATATAAGTGATTATCTTGGAAAGCTGATCTATGAAGTCGTGCAATGGCTTGCCGTCCCTTTGTTGGAGTCCGATTAGGTCGTCGGCTAAGGCCCTTTGTGGTCGACAGGCGGCATAGTGAGCTATGAACTTGTCTACCAAGGTGTCGAATGATTCCATAAAATAGCAAGGAAGCCTTGACCACCAATTAAGAGTAGTACTTGCATAGAAATGGGGAACATCCTATATAATACACAATCATTATTAGAGTACAAATTTACCTAGGTGAGGAACGTCTCAATGTGGTCGTCGAGATTTGTTAATCCTTAATAGAGATTGATCGTCAACGGCTTCCATCCCCGAGGTAGGGGATTGTCAAGGATTCTGTTGATGAAAGGGTGTTGCCAAGCTGTGGAGTGTTTGGTAGTGAGGGTGGTGTCTTGGTGGGTTGACCTTTCTTTGGGTCAACCTGTTGTGTGTTAACTTGTTGTGTGTTGAACCGCAATATTCACTGTGTGGTTGTTTCTAGATGTTCCTTCGTCACCGAGGGAGTGCGCGCAAGGGCAGTATTTGGATCCCTTGTTGTGGGTGCCTTCGGTTGTCCTGCTGTGGTGGTGGTTCCGAGTTTTGTTGTCGCCAATGTGGTCATTTGGGTTGCTCTTCTCATTGAGTTGCTTGTCTTAGAGGTCTTGAATTACCGTTTTCATGTAACATTCTCCTCTCTCAGGAGGTGGAGGTTGACCTCGTGCCTTTGGACCATATCCTACATCCTCCTAAGCTCCTCCATGAGATTGGTGTCGTTCATGGCAGATGGGGGAGGGTCACTCCTAGTTTGTACCATGTGGGGTAGGGAGAGTAGGAATTTTTATGTCCTTACAAACAACACTAAATGTTCTAAAAAATTATTTTATTTTTAATATTCTAAAACACATTAGTTGTATATTCTTGATCAATTGATTTGAAATGTAAAAAAGAAATTTTATTTTTTATTTTTCTGGACAATATGATCCAGAACACATTATTATATGTTATGGATCAATTAATCCAAAACGAAAAAAAAATTATTTTACATTAAATAATCCATAATTAAAAAAAACGAATCATGTGATCTAGATTCTTAAGTAAAAATATGTTCTTGATGTTCATTTGATAACATGGAGAACGTTTCCGGGGCTTGGATGTTCATTTTTACGTGAGGGAGTGTGGAGGGGAGAATGGAGAATAGGTGAAGGTAAAAATTTTCATTTTGGTAAGTGGGGGAAGAAATATGGCAGGTGAAAAAAGAAAATCTTTGTTTTTACAAGAACAACACTCTATCATAATAGCATCAAGAGTCCATATAGGCCCATGTGGGTGACTATTTTTGGGTTGAAAGTTTAACATTAGCTGCACAATTGATATTTGCACTCTCACTTTACACTAATTCACTTCCCTTCTATTTTTTATTTAGGTCACTGCCATTGTCTTTAAGGCACAATGATTCAAGATAGAGTCTAAACCCATCCTAGAATACAATGGCTGTATTATTAAAATTAGAATACATCTTGGAATATTTATTTTCGATTTTTTTTTTCATTTGTAATGGACATTTCAAAATATATTTTTTAGGCATTCCTAAATATACTTTGAAACATATTATATTATATTATGAAATATATTTTTTATATGACCAAATGAAGGTTTCAGAACATAATAAAACACCTTTAGTGAAACATAAGAATAAATTTTTTTAAAATGCTGATGTAAAAAGCACGACACTTAAGAGTAAGGTTGTCAAAATAGGTCTGGTTCACTGGATCGATTTGTAGGCTTACAAAATGAGTAAGATTGGATTCTAAAAAAGCAAATCTAAATAGAGTGAACATTTTTAAAATTAGATATTAATAATATATAGTATATTTTTAAAAATATATTAAATAAAAAATATACACATAAAAGTAGATTTGATATAAAATTAATTTATACATATTGTTAATATACATATAAAAGTACGTTTGATGTTATTTAATTAATATATTTTTAAAAAATGAAAGTTTTGTTATTTTAAAATTTTATTAAATTAAAATATACATAAGTATATTTTAATGTTATTATAGACTTATTTATTATGTGTTTTTGATTGATTTATTGTGTTGTTTTGAATTGGTTTAAAATTATATTATAAAATAACTTTTATTTCTTAATAAAAATTTAAATTTTTATATTTTTTAAAAAAAAGGTCAATTTTAACCCGATGGCCCAATATATGACCATATGTAAAAATATTGAATCCAAATAAAATATATATGGGACCAATTTGACCCATTTTATTATAAAAAGTCAACGGATTGGATAGGTTCGGATTAGCTATGCCAATTCTACTTAAGAGAGTTGACTATTTTAGTTAATTAATATCTAATTTTATTGTTTAATTAATATATGTGAATCGTTATAAATGTATTAGAATTTTTCCTTTGAAAAAAATTGTTGTAAATATCTTTATTATTAGAGTGCAGAACTCTTCTCTTGAAAAAAAAAAAAGAATTATTGTAATTCAAAACTCTTTCCATACAAAATATATTATCTCTGGTTTTATATATAAGAAATAAAAGATATATATTTTTTGTCTTGTTTATAAAAACATAGGTTTACATTGTTAAACTTTTTTAAAATGTATTTATTGAACTACCAACAAAATAATGTATATTTATTGATTAAATTTAAAATGCAAAGACTTCTTAAATTACTTAGTCTGGGTTGGACGAAAAGTGAGAAATAAAAAGTTAATATTACATAACCATGAATGAATGAAAAGAAAGAAAATATGTTTTTAATTCGATATCCAAGAAAGTATAAAAAAAATGTCTGAGTTGTACCTCTTTTTCTTTCAACTATAAAAAAACAAAAAAAATGCAAAAAAGAAAATTAGTGCTTATAAAATTAATTACTCCTATTTTGTTTGCAACTTATAAAGAAAATGAGTGCTTATAAAATTAATCACTTTAATTTATAATTTTACTTTCATTTACATACAAATTTCAAATTTTCGTTTTATTTATTTATTTTTCTTTCATCAATTTTTTTTCTCTTTCATACCACCGAAAAGAGACTTAATGTAATGGATAATTTTAGAATAAAATTAAATTTTATGTAACTATCTTTATTGATTTTGATAAATTAAATAATTATTTCTTATATATAGGACAAAACAATATTATTTTAACCGAAACAATAAAAAACAAATATCACAAAGTGGTGCAACGTGTATCATTAGTGAGATGCCATGTCAGCATATACAATCGATTGTGACAAATCAGATGACTCTCTCTCACACACAATCCTTTGCCGAAACCAAAAAGCATAGAATTATCATCACAAGTGAGTGGCTGTGTTTGTTACACATCAAACATTTTTTTGGACCATAATTTTGCACCCCTTTATGCTGAGAGAGGTGTTGTGAACTGCATCTCTCTCCTTCTGCAATGGCAACTCTGCACTCTCTTGCATTGTCCTCTCCTCTCTCCAACTCACTCCAGAAGCCACGCTCATATGCAGGTGCCATCACTCTCTTCAATGTTACATTCTCTAACACCACTTTTTCATATTTTTCTATGAAATATGCAAAGACTAAGTCTGAGATTATTTTACTAGTACTACTAAGGGTGATGAAATTTTTAAATTGGACAATGTATGTGTTCCTGTTGAATTTGATCATTTGTGAGTTAGAAAAAAAGTTCATCTTTCTTCTCCTCGGCATGCTTAGGAACTCAACTTATAGGATTCATCTACGTAGTTCTACACCTGAAATTCCATAACTTCAATAGAATTAACTTTGTGGGGTTAATAAAGCCTTTGAATCATTTTAAACTCAATATGGTTTCCCTCATTTATACTCAATAGTTCTGTGAGGTGGCGGCATTGTTTTCCTTTTCTTTGATTTTGCAATCTCTTTTTCTTGACAACATAAAATTCTTGATAGATACTTCATTTTTCATTATACTGTCATACTGGTTACAGTAAAACTTTATAATTTAAGTTTTCAGACATTAATGTCATCATCACGTTGATATAGTTTCCAACTTGACCACAAAAACATACATGGACCAAAATTTGTCACGTTCTTGCCTAATTTTCACCGCCCCTTGGCATTGGCTATATGTTTTGATTGATGACATTCTATGTTGTAGAGAAAAGTGACAGTACAACCGAGAATCTACAATTCTTTGCATAACGTACACATTTCTAATGCTGTCATACATACGAAGTAATCTTAGAAGCCCCTTTAGTTTCAACTTTCAAGCTAGATTGCACCATTCTAAGTATGTGTTTGGTTTTGCATTTGAAAATTGATTCTGGACCGAAAATTGATTTCGGACAAATTTTGACATATTTCTGACAAAGTGTGAAAAGAACTCAGACTTGATTCTTGATTGAAGTTGATTAGAGTAGTTTTTATGTTGGATAAAAATTTTACATTAAATTTTACTATGAACTTACTTTTATATAAAAACATTTAAACATAAATCACATCATTTCAAAATTAATTTTGATTATAATCAATTGTGCAAAATCAATTTTTTCAATGTGCATCCAAACACACATTAAGTGTAGAGCAATTTCTTGTATCATCTTCATTTCCTTTGAATATATATTTGGTTTCTTTGATGATATTTAACATTACCAAAAGATGATGTTCGTGGTGAACATGATAGGCTCATAACTCATTGTTTATGCAGTTCCATCTTCAATTGTCCATCAAAGTGCAAACTCTTCATTCAATGGTAAAACTTTAAGGCTACCATGTTTGAGGTTACCTGTGCTAAAACATAACACTACTATTCACATGCCTGTTATTATGATGGTCCAACCAAAGATACAGTTCATCCAGGGAACTGATGAACAAACAATACCAGATGTGAGGCTGACAAAATCAAGGGATGGAACAAATGGCATGGCTATCTTCACATTTGAACAACCCTCAGTTTTTGATTCTTCAGGTGAAATAGGTGATATCACTGGCTTTTACATGATTGATGAGGAAGGTGTCCTTCAGTCAGTTGATGTAAGTGCTAAATTTGTGAATGGCAAGCCCTCAATAATTGAAGCCAAGTATATAATGAGAACTCCAAGGGAGTGGGATAGGTTCATGAGATTCATGGAGCGATACTCTAATGCAAACGGTTTGCAATTCATAAAGAAATGAGTTCATGTGCTAACTCTGTCCTTTTATTCTTTTTCCCTTCGTCAGAAAGTTTGTTTTCTGAAATATAATCTTATATTTCTTGAGTCAAATGCTAAATTGGCGTTCATGTAACTTCAATTCACATACTCATGTCCTTTCTGACATCCAAGATTTTATGAAATTTTGTTTCTCCTGCAGCTCTTTAGCTATACCATGTAGCTGTTTTCATATAGACAAGTGGGGAAGTTCATCATTCAATGACTTTCTTCGTTTCCATTTTGAAAATGTCAATAAACTTTGCCAGCAAATATAGTACACCAGCATGCTGCATAATAATTCTTATAGCACGTCTTTTGTCTCATCTTTCCAATTAATAGCTTATTCATGGATATTTTTATACCCTTTATCATTGTAAATTGGCACTAATTTAACAACTTTGATGGATGCAGTTGTGTATTTCTCTATTCCTATAGCACAAACAGGAATTGCGTTCCAAAAATAAGGGTACCAGGAACTTGTTAAGCCTAAAAGTTATTCTCATAGGTTAGGAATTGCAAAATTTAGGTAAGTAGAAATTCGATATATGTTTCTTCTTTTTATTAACAATAACACAGTAGTTACTCAGTTAAGGCTCCTTGTACCTTCCAAAAAATGTATTATGTGATAGATTGAACACGAGTTCTTTTCCCAAACTCAATGTGTGTTGTATTCATTGAGTTCTATGACATATATTTTGATTCAAGAAAATAGTAAAGTTTTTATTATGATTATTATTAAACTTAGAATACAAAAATAAAGTGGAGTGTTTCTTTTTACACCCTATAAAAAATAAGAAATCTTATGACAACCTTGTTCATTTTGAAAAACCTAATTCAAAATATACTATATTTTAATAAAAAATTATGACAACCAGTGTTTTAAAAAATTGTCCTTTTCCATAAGAGTTTTTTTTTTTACTAAAATATAGTTTATATGATTATTTTTTATTTTTAATTTTTCTTTTTTTTCTCTTATTTAAATTGGAGAATAATATTTTTATTTTTTTATAAGCTAAGTAGTAATATTATAGATAGTACGAAAGCATACAAATAGATAACAAAAACAAAGTGAAAACTAGGAAAAAACACAATCCTCACATAGGACAACAAAGAAGAATATTTTCATGAGGATAAGTTATTAAAAAATTATATTTACACTTAAATTTAATATTATTAATTTATATATTTTTTTAATAAACGTAAACTGGTTATAATATTTGGAATTTGAGCTTTCTGGAGTGTCACAACTCACAAGATTTGTATGGGTGCCGGAAGCATTGGACCATTAAAAGCATTAATGATAGTAAAATAAGGCATAAACAGATTTCACAAAAAGTATAACATTTAAATTTGATTGATATACTCATATTGTAATTTTTAATAAAAAATATATATTTATTAATTTCTTAATGAAACAAAGGCAATGGCAATAAGGTTACATACATGTGCATCAGCCATGGTACAGTTCGGCAATGAAAGCTGTGGGCTGTGGCTCTTCCAGAGATAGTAGTATTTGGGTCCCAAGTGAGTGGACAATGTGAGCACTTCAAATCTCAAAAGTTTTAGGTTGAATAAAAATAAAAGTTGTAATCCATGGTCATAAAAATTGGTTTCCTGCTATTCAACTTGAGTTGCATTCTAGATTGGTTATACAATTGATCTGGTTAACCTGTATGGTTGATTGGTCTGGTTAAATCGGTGATCTGGTTATAGGTTGAATCATATTGATTTTTTTTAAAGAAAATATAAATTTTAATAAAAATAAATAAAATGACACACCTAAAATTTAAATTATACACTTTAAAACTATGCAATCTTAGATTGCTCCTTCCATGATTTGCTTTTATAAGGTTCTTGGTTGAAGAAGATGGAGATGAAGAGGTAGAAAATTATAGTGAAGGCACCACTCGAAGAAGATAAGCCAAAGATTTAAGAAAGTTTGTCACAAGAGGAAAAACTCTTGATAAAAATCATAGGAACAACTCTCAAAAGTTAGAGAGAACAAGACATTCACAATAAGCTCTCAAAGAGAAATGTATATTCATCAAAAGTAACCATTACAATGAGAGGTAGAATGTATTTATAGCACTCAAAGTGGACATCTACCTAGGGGAGGATTAGGGAAACTAATCATGTGTTAATTTGGTTGACAAGCTAATTAACACATGATTAAACTCCCAAGTTAACTTTTATGAGTTTACGAGTTCACTTACCATTTACGAGTTAACTCGTGTGTGTAAACTCTCTTTTTAGTAAACTTTGAATACACTCGGTAAACTTTATGCAAACTCTGTAACTTCTTGAGTTTACTACCGAGTCATCAAGTCTACAAATCAGTTTGTTTTGTATGCGTTTAGAGTTCAATATACTTTTATTTAGTTATCATTCTTAAATCAAAGAACAAAACTCTAAGAACATCAAATCTTAATTTTTTAACAATATCAAACATCAATGAAAATGTTCTACCATTATTGTCACCTTTGAAATTTATTATTTGATAATTATGCATTGTTAGACTTAGTTATTTAAGTATTGTGAAATGTATGATTTATTATTTTGACTTAGTATATTGTTAAAATGCTTAATTGTATGTTATTTACATATATTTTTTATTATTTTTATGTAAAGTAAACCTTACAAGTTTACGAATTGAGTTTATCGAACTCTCACAAGTCTACATAAACTCTTGAATTTGGTAACTTTATCTCCAATTCAAATTTGAATTTGAATTGGCCACCTAGGCTTCACCTAGGAAAAAGAAGGGGAATTAGCACCATTTAGAAGGAACAAGAGGGCTCTAATTGTCTCTCATGCTTTCTGTGTTGCTAGAAGGGTGTGGGAAACAAATAAGAGGGGTGTGAAAAGAAAACCACACATCCCTATGCTTAAAAAAAACTCACATTCATGCACACACTCCACATAGAAGACTAATGACACCCCTAGCCTAAAAAAAAGGGCAAATAGGTCAAAATACATGGCCCTAGAATATGCTAACTACCCCACCAAATTTATAAAAGAAATTACAACAAAACAAAATACAAATAAAATAGACTATAGCCTAAAAATGTCTTCACTATGCTTCCTCCATGTCATGTCTACTTCCAATCCTCCTAGCTAAGAGTCCAAGTTAGGCGGGATTACATCATTAACTTACCACTAAATCATAATAATTAATACTAGCTTATAGATGAAAAAATAACCACTCTGGTTTATTTTGATAAAATTCTAATACTCAAACAATATTTTTATGCCTAATTATTAGAATTTATAAGTTAAATTATTAATTTTTATTAAATAATTTTTTTGTTATTAATTTATGCAATTAGACTTGAAATTTTACGTTGAATCTAGATTTGGAGTATGGATTGATAAAATTATGTTAATCATATTATATTATTTATAATTTTTTAATATATATCAAGTCAACTAGTGACCTTAGTGGTTCCACTATTGACCCATTAACTCACCCAAGTCAATGATTCAGCCATCTTAATAACACTACATAATCTATTATATATCTAAAAAAAGAAGCTTAATGACGCAAACGAGACATTACGCACTAATAAAAAAAATCGTAAGATCTTCTAATCCACCTTCTATAAGGAAGAGCATAAGAAATATATGATGTTGTGCGTAGGCTAAATTATAATTGGTGCTGATGACATGTCAATTTTAATTAGAAAAATGTAGAAATGAAAAGATCCTAGAATGATTCAAACCTTAGAGCTCTTTATAAGAGAATAATAGCTCATACCACTACTCCAAGTATCAAGTTTAGTTTTACTTTGCAATTCAAATCTACTTAAACATTAATTAATGTTAGTTTCAAAATTAATTAAAATATAAATGTAAATATACAACAGTAGGATTAAAATTAAAATTTAAAATTAAAAAATAAAAAATTAATTTATATATTTATTAATAATAAATTCCTAGGAATTATAAATTAAAAGTGAAAACTAATTAAAAATATAAATTAAAATTATTAAAATATAAAACTAAGAACTAAAATTAAAAATAAAATAGTAATTAAAATTAAGAATTAAAATTTAAATTAAATTTTGTTAATAATTTTAATTCTTAATTTAAATTTAACTTCTATTTACATTTTAATTTAACTTTTAATTTAAATTTTAATTCTTAATTTTAATTTCTATTTCTATTTTATTTTTAATTTTATTTCTTAAGTTAATTTAAATTAAAAATTAAAATTTAATTTAACTTAAGAATTAAAATAATGTATTTAATTTAACTTTTAATTTAGGTTTCAATTTAAATAAAACTAAGAATTAAAATTAAAATAAAATAGAAATTAAAATTAAGAATTAAAATTTAAATAATTTCAGGTCTTATTTTTTTTAATAATTTTAATTTTTGTTAATTATTTTTAATTTTTAATTTATAATCCCTAGGAATTTATTATTAATAAATAATTAATAAATATATAAATTAAATTTTTAGTTTTTAATTTTAACTTTTAGTTTTAATCTTACTGTTGTATATTTATATTTATGTTTTAATTATTTTGAAACTAACACTAATTAAAGGTTAAGTAGGTTTGAATTGAAAAATAAAATTAAACTTTACACTTAGTGTAGTGGTATGAGTTGTGATCTATCTTAAAGAGGTCTCAAGCTCAAATCATATAAGGACATATTTTTTTCTACATTTTTCTTAATTTATAATCCTATAAAATTATTATTAATAAATATATAAATTAAATTTTTAGTTTTTAATTTTAACTTTTAGTTTTAATCCTACTGTTGCACATTTATATTTATATTTTAATTAATTTTGAAACTAACATTAATTAATGTTTAAGTAGATTTGAATTGCAAAATAAAATCTATTGTGCATTATAAAGAGGTCCAAGATTTAAACCATGCTAGGACTTTTTCCTTGTTATATTTTTCTAATTAAAATTGTCATTAGATTAATTAACTCTTACTTTCAAAACCTAACAATGTCATGTCACTAATTACATTTTTTAAACTTGGAGGGAAAAACTGAAAGCAAAAATTTAAAGGGGGGCAAAAACTTAACAACAACTAAAATTGGGGGGCACCAATTATAATTTAGCCTTGTGCATACACCATCTAGTACTATATTGACCAAAAGCTTTTGTGTGAAACTTTTGAAAGGAAAATACATTTTTTATGGTAAATAACTCGTAATCTACCTTTTGTATGCACTAATACCTATGTAGATAGTCACTATCATTAGATAATATGAAAAGGAAAATGTTGTATCAAGCATCTAGCATGCAAAGATGATTTTTCCATTTAGAATATATAGTGAAAAGATAACATTCAAATCTTTGTTTTGTACAAGTGTCAACAAAGTTGCTCTTAGGCTGTCAGAAGATAAACAATGATATAGTATGATGTTCAACAAACTTTACGAAAATCAATCAATGAGAAAATGATTTTACAAAGATGAGTTTTAATAGCAGCATATAGTCCATGTCCATATAAAGTAAGTCATGCACAAAGAAAAGAAGAATAAAGTGTGAATATTATACTACATTCTTTCACATGCAAAAGTTTTATTCATCAACCTTCCGATGTTAAGAGAAAATTTTGTTTTAGATTTTGTTTGTAAAAACCTTCACTTTTTTGAAGTTATGTGCCAAGCTTTGTTTGTAAAACCTTTCTGTTAGAATTATTTTATTACAAACTTCTTTATTTGTATCAAAAGTCAGAAGTGAGTTAGTAAAAAAGAATACTTTTTATTTTATTAAATTTAGGTAGAGTTTAAGGGTAGACCAAAAGTGGTCTATAACAATTGTTGTAAGCTAAAAGTGACAGTAACAGATCAGTTGATTCTAATTCTATTCTTTGTGAAACTTTTAGATCAGTTGATCCAAAATTAAATTTCAATTTTATGTTATCCAGAGTGGTAAAAAAAATTATATTATCTATATCGTATGATTCAGAGTTTCTTTTGATATGTTTCCAGTCAATTAATTTAAAACTGAATATTAATTATTTTTCGAATTCGAGAATACAAAAAAACATAAATTATGTATGATATGAAAAACCTAATTAATTTGTTTAGGGAAAAAAATTAACAAGAGACTAAGTTCTCTTCTATGATAAAGGGTATCCATGTTAACATTTACTTCCATTTCTTGTATGCCACCCAAGAAAAGTATGCCTACGCACTGGATTTTCCTTTTCATTCATTGATTATTTTCCGCGTGACATATAACATAAATCAAAACCTTGTGCAACTTGTTGGTGTTGACTTTGTCCTATATGGAATGATTCTTTGCATCAAATTAAGGTGCCAAACGCCAATGGTTTAATTATAACAGCTGTATGTTTTGAATTAATTATAGTTATGTATGTTGAATTACACTATTAAAACAGTACTTAAACGAGAAAATTGTGCCCCAAAATAACCATACTAGACAGATTGAAGATGACAAACAGGAGGAAATCACACACAGACACGCAGGTAAGGCTTACTAGATAGGGAAAACAGAATGCTAAAAACAATGACAATGGCTCAGCCCTGCCATCTTATCATTTCCGTTAAGGACAAAAATATCATTCACCACACTGTCATTACAAAAAACAAGGTTTAAAAAGCTATTTGGAAAGAAACTTACTTCTATTATTTTTCTCAAAATATGATTTAATCATTTCATCAAAGAATCTACACATTAATGGAGTTTATTTCATTCGACATTCATATCAAAGAAAGAAATGAATCATTACGTACTTTTGAGGAGAATTTTACACACTGTTTAAAGGTCATTTAACATTAGCAGTGATATCACTTGGACACAGTATCATGCAATACCATAGAACTTCATATTTTCATTAATCAAATTTTAGATTTCATCCCGCCTACAATTTTTTTAACCCAAAATGCAGAAACATGAATTAGAAAGCAGCTGGCGTGGAAAGAAAACAGCTCATACATTTCTCTATTTGCTTCGATTACAGGTTGTTAAACAAGACACTCCATTCACGCAGATGAATTCAGCACAATGAAGTAACCCAATATGCTAAAATAAAAATGAATGTGCCAATTTAACTATATGAATAAAAGAACCATATAATCAAACAAGCAAAAGTAGAAAACAGTGACACGTTTATTTCACTGAAAATTATCAAATATCTCATTTCTCAACACATTTTCCTGTATGGCAGACTGAACCGCTGATGTATCGGCTAAATGACACTTCAACTGATCTATCCGCGATTTTCAATGATTAAACTTGTTCGGATTTACCATTAACTATAATAAATTTGTTATTTCCTATATGAATCAAATGAATAAAACTATTACATGAAATTATTAAACCTCCCAAAACATTCTAGGAATCCCTAAGGAATGAGGAGAATACGCGAAACAGAAATCAGAAAAAAAAACTATATAACAAATGTATAAAGCAAAGAATATGTCTCCATGTTGGGGGGTTTTAATGAGGGAAGCTCGCTCAATATCCTTAGACACAAGTTCAGCAGTAAATCCCCATCAAGACCCAACAATAATTTGTAATTCTTCCTCAATTCAGAGAAAGCATTTCTAACTCTGCATTAAGCCTGACTTCAGCAACCTGCACATTTTAAATCCCTTCCCTTCAAGATTGATTTATTTGTTCATTCTTCCAAGAATTTTTTGCAGCTTCAGCAGATGAATCATTGGAATCTCCACTACCGTCCTTTGGTTTGGAGAAGAAAGGATCCCATTCATGAGGCCCTACCTCATGCTCTCCCTCAGGCAACAAGGCATATTTCCAACTGTTCTCCTCTATGAAGTCATCATGTGTGCGACCTTCAATAATATCCTTCCTCAAATTTGTAACCTTGTCAATTACTGCTTGTACAGCGACATCAAATGCATCTTTAAGAGTTTCTAATTTGGAGCGAGGATCAGCATATACTAGTCTTGGAATGAGACTAATGACCTCTTCTCTCATCATCTTCACTTGCTCGGGAGGTATCTGACTAAGCCTTTCCTCTATACTGACATTCCTCTTACGAATATCATCCTCCGGAATGAAGACAGAATACTTGGTGTAATTCTTTGGAAGATGCCAAGTATATTGTGTATATGCTGAGCCAGGATGGAAGAAGACAGGAATACAACCAGCCAACATTGAATCAAAAGCAGATCTTCGTGTGTATGAATCACCCTGGGGTTGCAGGCAGAAGAGCGAGCTTTGAAACATCTGCATTATGCTGCTGGGAGAATGACATTTGCTTTCACCAAAGTCACATTCCAACAACTTACAAACCTTTGACCTTCTGCATTGATCAATTAACTGACCCCTGATTGATTTGGGGTTGCCAGGACGGGGAGCACCAGCAAAGGAGAAAAGCCACTTCCTCTCAAGTTGCCTCATTCTATCCTGCCAAATGAACACATCATCATCCTTTGCAGGATGGAAGTATGTCGGATACGGAATCCCAAAATCATTTGCATTCCAAGGGCTGGACTCAACCACAAGCATGGACATATTCTTTGCTGCCGGTAAAAACAGAAGCTTATTGCCCCAATCCGATTCTTCCTCAGATAGTCTCCTGAAATCCCACGTTATCCTTCCCGCAACAAGAAAATGGTCTCTGCCATCCATTATTCTCCACTCTGGCCTCTTCATAAGCCAATTAACCAGATCAAGCGAAGCAGCATCCCTCACTGAAATATTGTAACCCCAAAGATAACGTGCTATGTCAAAGCCAGCATAAAAGGGAACAAAAACTGCAGCAGCAATAGAGGAATCATTTGTCAAGCACTCATACTGCTTCATCCGATTGTTGAATATAACATCAACAGCAAACTGATTGGTAGCATACCAGCCAGTATTAGAGAAAACCCCTTCAACATTCTCAAGGGGCGGACCAAGGCCAGCATTGGTGGTGAACTTACACATATTAGTCCAAAGACTCAAACTCCTGCACTCCTTCAACATATCCTCATTAAACTTGGAGGGAAGGTGATGCACATAAATGTACCTCCCCCCACATGGATCACTCTTGTTTTCAGCAGCTCTCATTGCTCTCATGAAAGGCAAATTCTTCTGGGCAGGAGGGGTATCAGTGTCACTCTGGCGCACCTCAGGGTCAGGGAAGCTGAAGCCAACCTTTCTAGGAGGGGCCGGGGCTCGCACTTGAGGGGCATCATCAGTTACAAGAATTGGGGGAGGTTCAAGATTAACAGAAACAGGTATTGTTGATAGGGATGTTGAGTGAGGAACATCAACATGGCTATTATAATATGTCTTGCTGTTTCCATTACTATTGTGGCCCATAAGAACCACAAAATGGAAGTAAAGGAGCAAAAACCAGAAGAAGGCAGAAAGGGATACCAAACAGCAAAGGCGGGAATTTTGACTCTTTGCTGCCCCTTTTTCCATTTGGTCAAGGCGCCTTCTCATTGCATTGCAATCCAACCAAACAAGCACCAATGCATAGGTCACAAAGAGCCAAATAACAAAAACCTAAACCTAACAACAGAGATTGTGATTACTGGTTACAGGGAAATCTGAGAGCACAAAACAAAGGGAACATAAACACAAACACCTCTGCTGCAATGCTATATGGAATATACCAAAAAAACAATGATCACAAGGGGTTGGGTAACAAAATGAAATTGGCGTTGGTGGAATAAAGAAATCAAGAAGAAGTGAAAACACGTAGCAGAGAAAAGAAAATAGGAACAACGAACGAACGAGGAAAGACCATGTTTGTTTCAATTTGACGCTGAGATTTGGCAAAACGAAATTTATGATTAAGAGAGAGAGAGAGAGAGAGAGAGAGAGATTGGTGACTTACGAAGAGAGAGAGGAATCTCGCATTTGAAGGAGTGAATTTTGCAGAGGCAGAGAGAGATTGATAAATCAGAGAGAGAGAGAGAGACGGCAGCGCACGTTAGCAACGTGCGCGGGGGTTGTCTTTTATGTCGGTGTCGTCTTAGAATGCGACGCGTAGGGTTGATGAGAGTGTGAGGCTGTTTGTTCCCATTATTTTGCATTGCATGAAAATTTGTAATAATAATAAGTAATAACTACGCGTCAATAACTTGGGCCTATCAACAAATCAAGGACTATTGCCATTTCTCCACTCATCCATTTCAGTTTTTTTTTTTCATCTTTTAAAATAATTATTTTTTTAAACTAAGTACTTTGGGATTGTGGGAATATCTAAGTCCGATTCTTGTAAAATACAATCGATAGTAAGGGTAGTGTGAATTATGATTAAGTAATGTTCATCTTAAAGCTAAAATTTCATCTTTGTAAGATCAACCATCAAAGAAAATATTGTGAAGATCTTATTTTCTTATAAAATCAGTCAAATATTTTAAAAATATAATATCTCTTCAACTCAATATTTAAAAATAAGCATTACAGGATTTACCTAAAGTGTCTTAAGATTATAAAATATAATTTTTTATTAGAGTAAGAAATGAAACATATATTTAAAATGGGATGATATAACATTGTAAATTTCACAGAAAAATGAGTTAAAGATAAAAAAAAGTAGACATGGTCAGAAAAAAATATTAATTAATCTAAGGGAAAATGTATTATTTTTATTAAAGAATATTGTAACACTAGTTTTAATGATAACATTTCTTTAATAAAACAAATTTTAATACTCCAATTTAATCTTACTTAGAAAAGGACAGTAAAAAGTGCGGACATCGTCAAAATGTTATCCTCGTTCCCCCTTTTGGCTTTGCTTTTAATAGAAAAGGTAAAAACAAATGGTTTTTTTCTCAACAACTCTCATCATGAAAGCATTAGGCAAATTGCTACCTTTTAGACTTTAAAAACCATACTTTTCCTCAAGGCTACTTATTTTTATGGAGTAATGTTTAGTCCTCATTGTTATTTGTGTCTCCTGTTTTTTAATGTTTGATATTTTATTTTTATATTTGTAAATTATAATATTATTTCTTTTAACTTTTAAAATTGTTAAATTTATATTTAATCATTCATGGTTAAATAGAAAATATTAACCCAGCAAATGAGAATATTATAATGATGTTCGGCTTGATTGGTTTGGTTTTTAGTTTTCTAAAAGAATTTTTAAGAATAGTTTTTAAAAACTATTTTAAAAAAAAAAACTTGTTTGGTAAGTGTTATTTGAAAATTATTTTAAGAATGTACAAATGGATAACTTGCTCATATTTATTAAAATTTCCTTAGTGAAAAACAAAAAACAACATATTTTGATTATATTTTGAGTTTTCAAAACAAAAATAGAAAAAATAAAAAGCAAAATTACTTTCAGTTGTTCCTGTTTTTTAGTTTTTAAAAACCAAAAAATCAAAACTGTTTTTAAAAACGGTTTTCAGAAAACACTATCCAAACCAGTTTTTTAGTTTTTAAATACTAAGGGCTTCATTGGTTTGATTTTTTTTTTAGTTTTTGAAAAGAATTTGCAAGAATAGTTTTCAAAAACTATTTTCGGGAAGAAAAGAAAAAAAAATGTTATTTGAAAATTATTTTTAAAGATGTATAAATAGAAAAACTTGTTCATATTTATTAAAATTTCATTAATAAAAAATAAAAAACAGTATATTCTAATTATATTTTGAGTTTTCAAAACAAAAATAAAAAACTGAGAAGTAAAACTGCTTTCAGCTCTTTGGCAACAATTTTATAAAACTTTTTTCAGTATTTTAGTATTTAAAAACTAAACAACTCTTCTGAAAACAATTTTCAAAAATAACTTTGGTTTTTTAGTTTTTAAAAACTAAAAAACAGAAACAATTTAAAGTAGTTTTATTTTTGAGTTCTCTATTTTTGTTTTGAAAATTTAAAATACAATAAAAATATGTTGTTATTTATTTTTTATTAATGAAATTTTAATAAATATGAACAAATTTTTCCATTTTTATATCTTCAAAATAATTTTATTTTCTTTTTTTCCTAAAAACAGTTTTTAAAAACTATTATTGACAACTATTTTCAAAAACTAAAAAACAAAACTAAAGTAATCAATTAACATTTGTTAGACTCTATTTTGGTAATTTAAAAATTATTTAATTAATGAAAATTACCGTTTTTTTAAAGCATAAAATTAAAGTTTATTAAATTGTTATGATGTATCAATTAACATTTGTGATGACATTAAATTAGATTGATAAGCGGCAACGGAGGAAGAGAGTAGAAAACCTAGAAATCAAGAAAAAGGTATCAGGTCACGATTCAGGCTGCGGAAGCGGAACAAATCCTTAACATACGCGTGGCTTTCCTTGTTAAAGTCCAGCCGACACATCCTGTTTGATTAACATACTCTATTAATTATTATTTATTAAATGATCGATAAAGTAATAATAAATAATATAATTAAATTGTTTCATTTAATAAAAAAAGAGTTCTTAAATCTTTATTAAATGATCCATAAAGTTAAAATAAAATAATCTGAGAAGTGTTCTAAAATATTTATCATGTCCAATGCAAATGTAGGAGGCACATAAATGGGAATTTTTTTATACCAAATAATTAAACTATTTATTAAAATAACTACATCTATATTATTTACTTAAATAACTCATTTCATTATTTAGGTTATGTTATATTTTTTCAAAAAAAAACATCTATAAAAAATTGATTGTTGGTAACCGATTTTTTATATTTTTTTTCTTAGATTTGTCTTTTTTATTTTTAATTTTTTTAATTTTCTTTATATTTTTTTGTTACATTGTTTTTTTTTTATATTTGTTTGAGTTAATCTTTTTATGTATATTATTTATTAATTTAAATGAAAATAACTACTTTTTTAAAGTTTACTACATTAATTTAATTATTATTTTAATGTAATTAATTATTTGAAGTAAATAAAAATAGTTTTCTGGTAGAAGAGAATATCTAACTAATCAATTTTGGGGCTTATAAGGAAAAGATACACTACGCACATCTGAATAATGAAAATAAGTTTCCAGTGTAAAAATTAAATTTAATTTAAAAAATATAAACTAAAAAATAAATTACAAATATTTTCAAAATTTTAAAATAACAAAAAGATACACAACATAAAAATAACATACATAATAAAATTTATTTGGTATAAAAGAAGTGTCCATAAATGGATAGGAGGAAAGGAAAAAGTACTCCAACCAAACAGCCGCTCAGAGTTCCTTATTTAATTTGATTCGAGTAGAGAAAAGTCTTTTTATTGATTTGCTAAAAAAGATCAGAAATATAATTAACATACTATTATACTGTCATAAAAATTGATAAAAATGGAGATAATATGAAATATCAAGGTAGTTTAAGTATGATGGTTTAAAAATTATAAATAATTTTTCTTCATGCTAGTTCAATACCAAAGGGAAGACAAAAATGAAAAGAAATTAATTTTATCCATATTTTTTCCCTATCTAATTTTTTTAACGCATCAATCACCCGACCAATCACGATTGAATTAAGTTTAATAGAAGTTTCGTTTCGTATGTGGCGGATGTGCTTGCATTCTACTATTCTAGCGGCTGCAGAACATTATTTTTTTAAACTTATTAATTTGTTTTGTTAACTTTAAATGTATAATAAGTTGTTTTTTTACTAAGCTGCCGAAGACGGTCAAGGGAGGTTGATTGGAAGTTTGAACCTGCTAAGAACCAAACGAGCATAAAAGAAAACACATCATTAGACATGTGACCTTTCAGAATATAGTATAGAAATATGACTTTGAATTTGATCCAGCGGCGTTTATGTTAGGGAATCAATCAGTTTCTGGATTTTATTCTCATTGTCAAACATGATCACATATTCTACAGATTATGAAAAGAAGATACAAAAGCATTTCAGATCTTTAAATAGTGAAATGAAATGGTGGTAGTACAAGCAAGACAGAAAAATGATTCAGGATGAAACATCCAAAGAATCTTACGGCCAAGAATCTGGAGAAACCCTTTCACTGACCGTAGAACCAAATTGTGGGCCTCCTTTCCTATATGAGATAAGAAACTCAACAGGGTATCCCTTCAGCTTATGAGGAACAATTCCAAGATCATTGAAAGTCAAAGCTGCAAATTTCATCAAACAATAAATGTGGCACATGTGACATAAGATACAGTTCTATAATGTCTCGGAACCAAAAATAAAAGGACCTTATGATTAAATTAAGGAACTTACCATTTTCTGAAACAATGGTATCTGTAGTCAAAGCCTGGATCTTATCCAAATTGAATATGTCAGGATTTGGTAGCGGAAAGGGGACCTTGTTTAGAAATATTTCTCTTGGTGTTGCCAACGCCTGAAATAAACCATAACAAACACAATGTTGGCATTTTACGACACTAAAGCGTCAATATAAACTTTCAGTTAAACTTTCCCATACGCAGTTGATACACAGCTAAGACAAAAAAGCACCATGTGATAGCTCTCTTTCAATTCACAAATGTTATTCAGAGCTGCAAACTCGGATACCACCTCATTCCACATAAATACACAGCAAATTAACACAAATCTACATACCATTGCAAGTTGTTCTACATTTTAAAGAGTACGGTTTTGAACAAATTTTATTTGACTTGGGGAATATTGCCTTACTGCCGTGAATGATATCCCAGTTACATATTATAAATAGAATGATACATAATAAAATTGAATTCAATAAGCACTGAAATTTTATAAATGTGAAACTCCTAGAATTGTATTTTATATTATTATCTATAAATATATAAAGAACAAGCAAAACCCCAGAAGACCAAATTATAAGCTCATTATTGGCTTTCAATGGTAAGCAGACACACCTTTGCAATAGGGAAAGGCACATTCACATATCGAGGCCTTTCTCGGATCATATCATACATAAGCTCTGCCTGCAATTATCACAGATTCAACATCATTTCTACAATTTCTTCTTCCAACTTCCCCCCAGGACACAACAAATATTTACCTCTTGTTTTGACAAGAATGAAATATAAATACCAATAAATAAATAAATAGAGATAAATAGCAACAAATAGTACTATCTGGACCACCCATAACAAATAGTATGGTAAAGATACATAGTACGGTAAATAAATAGTAACAAATAAAGAAATGAAGAGGTTACCAATTCATGCATAGTATAGATGTCTGGACCACCCAGTTCATAAGTTTTTCCCATGCTAGTACCATCATCCTTCAAGACTGCAGTAAGTGCAGCAGCAACATCAACAACATAAACAGGTTGGATCCTGCAATAATTGCATGTCAGATAAAAAAAAATTCAAAGCTTACAGAACCATTAACAACAAAATTATTCACTTTGGTAAAAGAGACTGAAGTTTAAAGTAATTGCTCAATAGATTTATACATCCGTACTTTGTGCTCCCATCTCCAAACAATGGAATAAAGCTATACTTCTTCGCAAAATGAGCCCATGGATTCATAATCCGATCCTCAGTACCAATCATAACAGCAGGTTTCAATATTGTGGCCTGTAAAGGTTACATTAGAATTCTGATATTAATGATATTGCAATTTGGCAAAGCATGAAAATACCCCATATAAAACTTTCCAGCACAAAACATATATTTCATCTGTATGAGGTCAAATGTTTCTCACTTCACCATTTACTAGAAAACAAACATGTATTTCTAATTGGTTATCAGGTACAATCCATCAGCACTTCAATGTGTATGGTTTGGTTTTTTTTAATAGGCAAATGTTAATTGTTAATGTGTTAGTTTTTGTTAGTGAAGGAATTCAAAACTCACGACCTCTCTCTCCTCTCTCTCCCCTTTCACACCACATGTGGACTTTGCCTTTAAACTAAACTTATAACCCCTTTTAATGTGTATGGTTAGAAGGAAATGAAGGGGAGGGAAAGCAAGGGGAGGTTTTTTTAATTTCACTGGTTTAAAAATTGGGAAGGAAGAGGAAATAAAAGAGGTTAAAATCCGTCCCCTCCTATTTTTGCCTCCCCTCAAATATTGGGACATTTGGAGAAGGGGAACTGGTTTATAATTTTTGGACTTTGCAGACTAAAGTGACCAATAATTTACCTCTCACTTCCTCCATAACTATTTATAAGTGTACAAATATTATCCCTACTTTCTTTCCCTTTGCGAGTTGTAAACCAAACAATGTATACTTCTCCTCTCCCTCCTTTGCGCCAAGGAAACTGTTAAACAAGGGAAAAAAACTTTCACAAGGAATTTGGACAAGTAGCAATGTAATAATATCCAACTATCTTTTTACTTAATGTTTGGGAGATTGATAAATAAACTCCAAAACCTTACAAAGAATGACCACTTTTCGTGTAAAATTTCTTTATAGAACAATAGAAGCCAAGACAAAGACAGACAAGAGTCAATAGAAGCTGCTAAAAGAAACATTGCCTCATGCTGTTGACTTCCATCATTCAGCATAATTTGTTTTTATACTCTTTTAAGAAGCAGCATCAATTAATTCCATCCACAAACCTATTAAAACAAGAATACTGACTTTTGGGGATGAATTTCCTTATGTTGAATATATCATGTGAAGATTTTATGTCTACTACTTTAATTTATAAATATTCACAATTTTTTTAAGGTCCCACCTATGTAATGTCCATGAACAGAGACAATTTTCACATGATAAGTGCAAGTGAAGCCTTTCTTGTTTAGTCTCAAATGTAGACAGGTAGAGTGAAAATTTGCAGCTCTTACTCGTGATAAAAAAACTACGAATAAACTATTCACACTAGACAGTGAAAAAGTTAAATGTACCTCCGGTAATTCCCTTAAAACCATTTCCTCAGCAGCTGCTTTAGTTCTGAGCAATCTAGACGGAGATGAAGGAGATGCACCTAAAGAAGAAACTTGAATAAATCTCAGGATGCCACCATGCTCTTTCGAAATCTGCAAGTCATAGATCATTACTATATGATTATTAATAAATTTTAAAAAATCAGGTCAAGTTTGAAACCACAAACCTTAAACAATAGAAATATTGAAACTAAGCCAAGCTTGGCAAGGCTTCATATTAGGACACTTAAAATGGACTAAATATCACAATTGTCTTATGCCTCTGAATCAAGACTAATAAAATCCCCGGGCCCTGTTTGGGGTAGTTTTCAGTTTTGATTTTCAAAATTTTAAAAACCAAAACCAGTTTTTATAGGCCCCATTCGGGGTAGTTTTTGGATTTAAGTTTTCAAATTTATAAAAACATATTTTTGGTTTTCAAATTTAAAAAACTGTTGTCAAGTCATAATCCCGTCAGAACCCCTCATCCGCGGTGACTTGCAACAAAAAACTGCGACAGCAATAGGTGAAGGAAACCCAAGACTGGAGACCAACAATGATGGTAGTGATGACAAGCGATGGTGACGAGTGATAAGTGACAGCCAATGATAGTGGTCAGAGATCAACAGCTGACAGTCGGAGACTGGTGGCAATAACTAAATGGTGGTGGTGGCGGCGGCTAGAAGCAGCAGTGATAGATGGTGGGAAGTGGTGAGAGCTACTTGACGTCACTTGTTACCATTGACCTTCACCTCTGACCTTAATCACCGGCCTCCACCTCTTACCAGAAGTCACAGACCGCCACCTTTGTCCGACGGTCATCAGCCACCACTTCCGACAGGCAGTCACCAGCCCCCACCTCCAACCAGCCGTCACCGATCATCACCTCTGACCAGCGGTCACCTCCAACCTACGATCACCAACCACCACCTCCGATTGGAGATCACTGGCCGTCACGTTCAACAAACAGTCACCGATTGTCACCCCCGATCACTAGTCACCCAACCACCACCTCCGATCGCCAGTCACCAACCATCACCTTCAACGATTGTCTCGATCCCTACCTTCAACTAGTGTTTTGATTAAGATTTGAAAACAATGTTTTAAATTTGGAAACAAAAACAATGTTGTTTTTAAAATTTTGAAAACTTAAAACCAAAACTAGTTTTTGTTTTTAAAAATTTCAAAACTAGAAACCAAAAACCACCTGAACAAGGCCTTAAGTTTTTTCAATTCTCTCGCAAATCATTTTTTTAATTCAAATGAAGCAAAAGTTTCAATACAATATTACTATTATTAAAAATAATAATAATAAGTGTTTAAAATTGATGTATATAAATAGTTTTATACCATCATCCAATCACAAATCACAATTTACATACATGACTTACAAAATAGTCATTGTAAAAGTCAATAAACTTACCTTTTTCTCTTATAATAATTATTTTACATTGTGAATGAATGACCTTTTCTCTCTTATAATAATTATCAACAATAATAATATTTTAATTTATGCTTAGTAAAGTAGAAAAGATTAGATAAAGCACAAATCAATTTAATCAGAATGGAGATATAATGGAGCAGGGAGACTAATTGAATTTGGAAAGTACAATCATGAGATATTTGGAACGTCCAAGCAAAGACAGAAAAAAGAACGGAAATGATAGGGAGTGACACACAAGGTTTAGAGAAGACAAAAAACATAAAGTAGAAAATTTTTTTTTGGGGGGTTTTGAAAACTGACCCAAAAGTGTTCTGAAATTGGGTGAAAAATCCTTTCAAGCCAAAATTTGCCACAGGTTATTTTCAAAATCACATTTTCAAAACCAAAAACTGACAACACCTCAAACAGACCCTTAAATATTAGTTCATAAAGCAAATCACGAAAGACACTCCTCGGCCCACATGAACAACTTTTGGTATCAGGAAGCCTATTTTCCGACTCATAAATCAAATCGTATTGTGATTGTAATATTCATGGTCAATAATAAAACATGGCGTGAGCATGCACACACATGTATAAAGCAAATTGCAGCAACAAGTCCTAAAGTTTTATGTAATTACGCATGCAATGCTTACTTTTTTAAGCATTACTTTCACACCTCTTGAGGGGTGTTAGTGCAATGTTTTTAAAGGGAGTTTAGTATAGAAAAATAAAAGTGGGATTATGCATAATTTAATAAAATTCAGGAATTTCCATAATTTTTCAATATATATATAAGATACCTTTTATTTAAGAGATAATTTTTTATTTTAATAATATTCTCTCTATATAAATTAAAATAGTTATAAATTGTTTATTAATAGTCAACACATCATAAAATTACTTAACTAGAAATCTTAAAAAACAAAATTATTAGTTATATACGAGTTTGTGAAGCCTTTATTTTTGTAATTAAATAGCTAAATAGAGTACAAATATCAAATGAATAAGCAACAAATAAAGTAGAGGAATAATCAGATATCATATGTTTAAAAGTGTTCCTTTAATTAATTAATTCCTTTTCATTTAAGGAAGTAAGTTTCCATGACTTCTCAATTTTCATAAGAATTGGTCAAAGAAAACTAAAGAACTAATGAATGGTTGAATCATGTGAATAGTAAGATTCACACGATTCATTCAAGTTTCTATACAAAGTCATTTAAGATACATCTTAAGATATGTATCACTAGATAATCAAATTTTATTGAATCATACGATTCTCATAACTATGTATATAGAGTTAACATTCTCCTCTAGTAAACTCGTTACATGACCAAGCACACCTATAAAATTTTTAATCAGTTGCAAAATCATTTTGGAAGACTTTCTTTTATATAATTCAAATTTTATGATAGATTCCAGTATCAAGATATGCGGCACTATTTAAAGAGAACAAGTGAACACTAATCCAGTATACCCCTCTACAATCTACACAAAGAAAACTTAAAAACATAAGTAATAACTCAGTATGCAGTTTGAGACACTGCACCACTGCCACATAGAACAATTTAGACAGACCCACATTTGCCTTATGGAATCATTACTAGTTGACCAGATTCCACAACAAAATAGTAAATTCTAGAGAAAATCCCATGATAAACTTGACATTTTGAATTTCTCTGACCCTTTTGTCACAAAGGTTCATGAACACCCTAAACTATACAGTTAACAATGTATTAATTGACATCTGGAGGATGAAATTAAATTTATTTGTCTTTTACAAACTAGAATGAGCTACTGTTATTACTTAGTGCAAAGAAACATCACTAAACAAGCATGCTCGTAAAAGAAATGTTTTAACCAAGAGAGAGAGAGGGGTGAGTGAATGATCCTTTCAAATGTTAACACCGTGTTATAGGATGACAGGAAATGCAAAAGAACGTACCTTTGCAAGTTTCTCAGCCATGTGATAGTTCACTTCTTCAAAGCTGTAGTTTCTTGTCTCATAATCCCTTCCTGCCAATAACCAAATCAAGCAGAAAGAGTGTGATTAAAAGATGCAACATATATTCAAAGCACAAAATTACAAGATGAGATGTATACCAATAAGATTGATAACAACATTGGCCTTAGCCATCACAGCTTTTACTGAACTTTCATCCCTTGGATTGAATTTCATGGGTACGATCTGCGCACATTAATCACTGAAAGGTTAGAGCAAATAGCAGATGGAAATAAGCCACACACTTAAAAAGAAAAGAGGAGTCAGAGAAAACTTTACACGAATGAGAACATTGTCTTAACTACCTGTCCCAAATCCCCCATCAATTTAAGATGACGAGGACAATCTTCAGAGCCTCGGAAAGGAACTAGAACTTGAGATCCCATTTTTGCTAGACATGGGAAACAACATCACCAGAAACAATCAACACACTAAAGTTAGGAGGGGAAGTAAGAGCGGTAACAGAATTCATTCCAAATAACATTCTCGTAACATTTTTTCTAAAGCAATTATAAATCCCAGAAACATACATACCAAGTTGTTGAACAACATAACGACCTAAGAAGCCAGTTGCCCCAAATACTGTAGCAATAATACCACTGCAAAAAGATTGTTTTCAAGCATTACTTTAACAACTAGCAGCTGTATAAGCTAACAAAACTACTTCCACAATGCATCAAAATCTTCTAAAGCCTTCACTAAATTTTAAAAAGCAAAGGTAAAAATGATACTTCAAGTGTAAGTAAATCAAGCAGAGAAGATCAAAAGAAGATGTTAATTCTCCACAAGATGTACCTAATTGTTTAAGGTCAATCAACTATAATTCGTACATTAACACTCTTTTTCATAATGAAAAACTCTTTCTATCCTGACTATACAATCAGAATTATCACAAACCAAATTAAACAAAGAGAATCTAGCCCTTTAGAAGCATGACTAAACCTAGCCTTAAAACTTCAAACCTACAGTTAAAAATGGCTCAAAGCACAAAAGAAATCCATCACATGACTTCAAGTATATATATATAAGTTTAAATGTCATAGACCCTGCCAAATAAGGGAATTAGTGATTACACAAAAGATTATTTACATTGTCTAACTCTGACCATTCTTACACCAGAGTTGAGTAGTATCAAACCATTATTACAGCTATACTAACCAGTAACCATCTAAGTGCAGCAGCATCAATTCAAAATTAACAGATAATGGAGAAATTCATGATTTGTTGGCCGCATTCTCATTCCATACTACAGCTTTACTTACTTTTTGCTCATGCAAGTCCTGCATGTTCAAAATCTGATCCTGTAGATCGAGTCCACACTCAACAACACTACAATCCCAACCTAGAAACTCTCTCCTATATCAAGCTTATGCAAAAGAGAATTCTCAAGCCGCACCTATACCCTTCACACAGCTCTCCAAAATCTGCTTCAATGAATCAAGGACTTGTTTAAAAATCCAAGCCTAACGCCCTTGACAATACAAGTAACACTTATTCCTTTACTTTTCCCCTCATTCTTGGAGGACCTAAACATTTCTTTTCCCCGAAAATGTAGGTCCTCAACCAACAAATATAAAAAATAATCATGAAAATTCAAAAAATCCGAAAAACCTAGAAAAGTTCTAGTGGCCTTAATTTTTTTCGATACGAAGAATGGAGAAGGAATGAGGTATACCTGACGGAGGATCGTCCACCAGTGCCCTTGCGAACGAGGTGGCCAACGCCCTTGTTGGCGATGGTAGAAACGTAACGCTGGTGATCCGCTACATAATCTGAAACAACAATCAATTAGGTGAAAACGGCACAGAGTTTGATCGAAAAACACACATTACTCAGAAATGGAAAATTACGGTGATCGGAAATTGGATAGAAGGCCCTGAGCGACGTGGATGGCTTCAGCGATTCGTGCCCTAAGCGTCTTGCTATGGTCTGCATCTTACCGTGCCCACACTCACAGAGAACACAGGAAGAGAAAAGAAGAAACACAACACAAATCACAAATGCAATTGGAGGGTGCACGCGAACGTTGCCAACTCCACCCAACCTAACTTGGGCTCCATCTTATATAGTGAGCCCAGATCTATGCTCCTTCAGCGCCATTGGGCTGTGATTGGGGATTTTCTTTTCGCACCCAAATTTGCTATTTGCAACCAAATTTTCTTAAATGCCCAAACTGCCCTTCACCGCTTATAACAACCCTGCACCCTCGATTCTCTCTTTTCCATTCTTCTTTCACTTGTCTTTTTGCTTTCTTTGCTCAAATAATTTGTTGTCCGTTCCAAATTGCATCACTGTGTGTTTAAGGTGCGCTCTATTAAAATTTCTCTTGAAAAGAAGGTTGTATTATTTTTCCATTTGAGCACTACACTACGGCATAATTATCAAAATAGCAAGATAATTTATAAAATTGTATGAGTTTACAAGTTCTTGACGAGTTAAATGGCATAAATAATCAAAAGGGGTATAAATTTAGAGTAAACTCGGTAAAATCGGAGCAAATTCGTGTGTAGACTTGTGAGCAAATTTTTCAAGTGATGTTTTTTTATATTGACTCTAATTTTGAGTGTTTTAAATCTAATGTGTTCTTATATCAAAAAAATTTTGAAATTTTGAGTGTTTTAACTATAATTTATATTTATTTTGAAGTAATTTAGGCTTATTATATGTGTTCTTAAGTCTAATGTGTTCTCAACTTTGATAACCTGGACTACAAGTGAATTCTATTAAATCTTTTCACAATTACAGATAAATTGATTTGTAAATGAAAAGATTTTAATTATACTACGAATCACATGATCCATAATGAAGAAAAAAAATCCTTAACTATTTTAATTGCGGATTCACCGGTCTAAAATAGATAATGTTTCAATGTGAATCCACGGATTAATAATTGATAAAAATTATAATTGTGGATGAAGTGATCCACAACATATTTATTTTTCAATTTTTAAATTTTTAATGTATTTATTAATTTATTAATATTTTTATTAATCTGTTAATTTTTTTATTCAATATTTTTAAATTATTTATTCTAGTTTAAGACATCAAAGAAGACTATAGATACATTGGATGTAAAGTAGACATGAATTAGATATCGACTTACAAATGGTGCAAATAAGAATTAGGGTGTGCAAAAAGAAAACAACATGTGATTGTCAAGCCCGTTAACATCACTTTTTTCTTTTTTGATTGATCCTTCAGATCACTTTTTATACTTCTATCAATATATATAGCAAAATAATAATAATAATAATAATAATAATAATAATAATAATAATAATAATAATAATATTATTATTATTATTGTATATCTTCTGTTAATACAATTTTTCTTCATTTATGATATTATTGTATGAATATTAGTGTAATGTTAAAAAGAAAAATATATTACGTCAAAAACAATATTAAGTATCATATCATGAGGGCAAAAGATAAAAGAAAAATTGTAACAATTTTTTAAACTTTTGTTCGGTCCTATTCCTTTTATTTTTCATTTTCCTCTTATTATTGTTTAAAGCAAATATGATACAAATAGTTTTGTCTTGTTCATTCCCTTAACATATGACAAAACAAACACACCTGTCGTGTAAACATGTCAAATTCTACTTCATCTTTTACCTAATTACCACTGATTTCTTTTCACCACTCCAAAATCATATACCCCTGAGTGGTACACCCATTGTACTGAACTCATAAGATGTAAAAAGTATTTTCATGCCTCAAGCAACATTGCCTTTCAAAAATATTTATGGGAAACTAAAAAATCATATAGCCTATGTCATTATATTAAATTTATAGGTTCTTTTATATATTTTAAATTTTTAATATTAAATGATAAATTAAAGTATTATTCCTTTTCATATGGTTGATGAACTATAAGGAGGCGAAAACATTTAGGTAGTATTTGGTTTTAGAAAATGTTTGTTTTTTTTATTTTCTATTTTCATTTTTTAGAACTGTTGTTTATTTTTAAGTTTTTATATTTATAAAATATGTTTGTTTTCACTTGATATTTTCTATTTTCAAAAATTAATATTCATAAATTTAATAAGTTTTAGCAAAAGGCAATGTCTATGGTGCATTTTCTAATTTGAGGAGTATTGATACTTCTCTTTTTTTAATCAATCCTTATCCAAGTCATTTTTTAATAAATTAAAATTATTTTTATTTATTTATTTATAAATAAGTAAATATGTCTAGGATTTATAATAAAATAATTTTATAAAATTATTTAAAATATTTTTTATAAATAAATTTTTAAAATAAAATTATTTTACTGGAAATGCTAGACATATTTACTTATTTATAAATAAATAAATAAAACTTATTTTAATTTATTAAAATTACTTGCATAAAATTTACAATTTGATTAGTTAAAAAAAGAGAAATATCAATACCCCTCAAATTAGGAAAGACACCATAGACTCTTCCTTAGCAAAAATATTATAAATTGTTTATATATATATATATATATATATATATATATATATATATATATATATAATTTAAAAAACATTTATATATTGTTTTTATATAATTACAATATTGTTTTTAAATTTTCACATATTGTTAACTTTTGAAAATACTGAAACAATTTTTTTCTTGTTTTCTGTTTTCAGTCTTTTTTGAAAATTTTTTCATCCAAAATGTTTTCAAAATTGTAACCAAATATATTTTCACTACTGTTTTCTGTTTTCTTTAAAAATGAAAATAAAAAATATTCAAAACAAATGTCACTTAACTTTCTCTTCATAAAAATACCAGTCTTGTGCCAATTATAGAATCACAAGGAAGTTTTCATATAGTATAATAGTTTTAGATATTGAATGAACCAGTTTAGCGTTATTAACATGATATTCTGAGTAGTATTTATGGAGATATAACATAATGTAAGCATGTGGCAAAAGGAACTTCACTGGCAAGTAATGAGATAATAAAATGAATGACCCATTTGGTGGATCTGATAAAAAATAAGATAAGATAATTTTTTCCTATCTTATTTTATGTATTTGTTGGAATATTATAGGATAAGTGTATCCTATTAGCTTATTTTATCCTATCATTTAGTGTAATTTTTATCCTGTCGGTTAGAAAGTGAGAAAATAAGACTATTTTTTTGCTTTCTCATTTGTCTTTCATCTTGTCTCTCGAGCTTGACTCTTTTTGCACTAACCATTCAATTCTCCAGCTAAACCGCATCTCTTACGAGTCTCATCTCTCCCTATCTTCCTTCTTTCTTTCTTGTCACTCTCTGTGGTTGTCTTTCTTTCTCACGTTTTTTTTTTCTCTTTCTTACGTTTTTCTTTCTCCATCGATGCATCGTTGAGGTATGCGAACACATCTATCATGCCCTACCGCTCCAGCACCTCCACCAGGATGTCTGCACCCTTACAGGGCTCATCGAGACCAAACCGCAACACAAAGTGTTCCACGACGGCAATGCAGTTCCTTCGAAGAAGGTGTTGGAAATCTTGAAAAAACAGCATGAGGTTTATGCAAAGAGTGAGGGTAATGGGAAGGTGCAATAAAAAAAGGTATATTTTTCATTGAAGGAAAAGTGATGACTATAAAAACAGGTTTCAAAATAGTTATTTTCACCATCTTTTTGGACTTCAACAAAAAAATATCCAAACAATCACAAATTCTAATTCTATAGAACTAGTTAACAATTTGATTTTTTGTAAAATAAATATGAAATATTTTTTGATAAAAAATAAATTTTTATTTGTGTACTTATTGAAAAGAAAAGAAAATTAAATTTACTATAAAATTATATTTAAATTTATAATAAGAATAATTTTGTTATTTTAATATTTTTTATATCTTATTTTACTATAACATGTTCATCTCAAACATAAAATAGAATAAAATAATCATATATATATATTTGAAGATAGGATAAGAGTTTTTCCTGTTTTTATCCTTTATTATCTCTATCCAACTTTTATATCTATCATATCATATCTGGACACCAAATAGATCCTAAGTTTAATACAATTCAAGAGTATTTTACATTTGCATTCAGTCACTCTTAAAAATCATATAAAGGATAAATTATGAATGCTAGTATAAAACTTTCACAAAATCAATGCAATGGGGGGACCTTTCACTCTAAGACTAACGTGGAAGAGGTAAGATAACCAAATAGCAAAGATAGGGTTAAGGGACTTGATTATAAGACACTGCTTACAATGAAACGTGTAATACAAAAGACTAGTTCCAATTTACATTTTTCTAACCATGCAAATGCCTAATGCCTCATTCTCAAAATTGTTAACGTACTTAACATTATTGAAACCAATTAAGGTGCCCATATTTTCTTTCCCGTAAAGACCAATAATCTTATTTCATATTACAAAAGTAAGCCAACCATGCATGGATTCTTCAATGCTGTTCAAGGGGTTGAATCAACCGATGATACTTTCAAACTGGAAGCTAGTTTTCTCGCACTGGAGTGCTTATTCGTTAAGGGCTCATGTGCATCTGCTCACTTTAAGTCTCAGTATGTGCCTAATGCAGCAGTGGCATTAGCAGCAACTGAGGCATCACTGCTGTTTCAACTTTTGAAATGTCTCGAGCTCTTGCTGCCACTAACTCTGAAGGTTCTCAGGCTCCTTCCACCTCCAACATTGAGGGATTTCATGCATTTTCATCTGATTTAAAATTCTGGTATCCCACTTGATCGAGATGAATACTCAGTCACCAACTTCAGAAACATAGACGACTTATCCTCTAACAGCCTGGATGGAGTATCAAACTCTGCAACTCGACCTGCAAAAATGTCAAAATTGCTTTCATAAGACCAAAATAGTGAACCATAAATGAATCAAGTCCAATTTAAAACATGTTTTAATTCCTTTATGTGCTGTGCATCAAAGGGGAGACAGAAAACAATTAGATTCATGCTGCTCCGGGACAGTTAATTTTGCTGCAATCAGAAGTGAGCAAAGAAATGTGGTACCTTAAAACCCACTCAAAATTTTACTGACGATTCATTTTGGGTAGAAGAAAATAAAAAGGTAAAACGAATCAATTTTTTTAAAAAAAATAAGAGTTGACATATGCCCGTTGAGTTTTATAAAGTTAGATCAGAAAATTTTTATAGAAGTTAAGGTAAATAAGTTAATTTAACTTACAAGATAAGTGCAATACATTTTGTTTTCTTCTCCAATAAGTAACTCTAATAAGTTTATCCAAAATTGGTTTGATATAAACAATATAACTATATATAGTATTTACAAAGCAAAACGTGTAACATGATGAAGCTAAATTCTTCAATTTGATTTTTAAGTTCATTTTCTTGGCATGTCAAAGTAACTTTATTGGAACAATTTCCCAAAGCTGCAATTCTATGACATAACAAAATTTGCCTTCAACATAATTCATTTTAACTATCAGACAATGCAAACCAGTAGGTGCATCACTTAAGTGAATAAATAAGAGCAAATAAGATTATGCAATGCAACTATACGCACCATCACTTAGTACCAGCACCAGATCACTGTCAATAACAGTAGGAATACGATGTGCAATAGTGCAAACAGTGCAGTCTCTAAACTCTCTCCGAATAATCTTCTGTATAAGATTATCAGTAGCAGTATCAACTGATGCAGTTGCTTCATCGAGCACAAGTATCTTTGACTGTTTCAGCAGAGCTCGACCTAAAGAAACTAGTTGCCGCTGTCCTACACTCCAATTATCTCCATTTTCCAGGACTGCAGATTTAAAATAAATCATAAGATAGCTACTTGTGATTCTTAACATTTTTCCTTTCTTATTTTTCAGGGGTGAGGAAAGAAAAGATACAAAGCCATATTCAGTTTCTACGGTCCTACCTGGCATATCAAGCTTTCGTCCTGTCTCACGTATGATCTCTCCAAGTTGAGACTTATCTAGGGCCTGTGAAAAATTAAACTCAAAGCAATCAATCAGGGTATAAACTCCTACACTTTCTTAGTAGCAATAATAGTACTCATTTTCTTTATTACAAATATTTAAATATTTAGCTCTTACTATAGTCATACATATTTGAAACACAAATGCGTAGGATTTATGTTTTCCTCACTTTGTAGGCATTTACAGATTAAACAAATACTGTGAGTTTGAATAAATGAAACTATCCATGCAATACAAACCTCCCAAATCTCTTTATCAGAATGTTCTTCAAGAGGATCGAGATTGCCTCGAATGGTGCCTTCAAATAAGGTTGGATCTTGTGGTATGATACTCAAATGGCTTCTAAGGTCATGAAGGCCAACTGTTGAAATATTAATGTTGTCTATAAGGATACTCCCAGCATCCGGTTCGATCAATCGAAATAATGCTTGAATCAAAGTAGATTTGCCACTGCCAGTACGACCAACAATTCCAATCTTCTTTCCACCAGGAAATGTGCAGGATACTCCATGAAGCACCACAGGAAGATTTTCCTTGTAACGTACCTTCAAAGGAGATGCTTCGTCATGAGAGAGAACCAATTGTGGTATAATAATCATTATAAAAACTTTTATGCAACTAACATGGCTAAAAGTTAGGTTTAGATGCTAAATGTGTGCAACAAACAAAAATATAAGAGATAATTTCACCAATAGACAAAGAAAACAATAAAATGACAAAATGAAATTAAAATTTATAGATAAGCACGGTCTTCTTAGTGAAAAATATAGAGCAATGAACATTCTCTTAATGTGAATTTGAGTTGGGTACCTTCAGATCAATTAATTGGATTGTCCCATTCTCAGGCCACGAGGATGGAGGACGAGAATCTTCAACAATTGCTGGAGCTTCGCTAGGAATTTGGCTGTACTGATAAATTCTTTCAATGGATATAATTTTATTTTCAAGTTTGCAAAAGCTAAGTATCCACCTTGATAAACGTCCATTTAAATTCAGGCCATATGTTACAGCAAGTCCAGCCATGCCTATACAGAAAAGTATTAGTGATTAACAACAAAATATAATTTCATATTGCATGCAATTGCGCAAGATTTCGCTACTAGAACATTTAGCAACAAAAAGGTCCCACTATAACTACCATGACCATATATATCTCTTACCCATGCTCTGAATACATGCAACATAACTTTTTAGAAGGGAATCAAGCGATCATTTTCCAGTAATAACTTTCAATAAAACTACAGAAGTTAATCCTCCAGGTTCAGGAGTAGACAAATCACTTGTGAAAATAGGGAAATAAAATAAATGATCAGAACGAAATACTCACTGGGATCAATACTGCCGTGAGGAAGACTAACAAGTAATACCAGGCAGAAAGCAAATACAAAGGTTGAAAGTAATTCCATGCGCAGGCAGAGCCACTCAATAGCTGCAAGACTACAGAAGAATGGCCGTGCAAAACAATCCAGAAGATAGAGGTTCCTCTTCATGAACCTTTTTTCTTGTCCAAAACCTCTAATGGTGGCTGCTCCAGCTATTGATTCACCAAAAAGATGTATAATTGGAGATTTCTGGATGCTCACAATACGTACCAGTTCCCTTGAGGAAGCCATGTAGTATTTCTGCAAGTAATTATTTTATGGTCAAATTTCTGAAAAAATCATAACAATAGTTAACAAGAAAATACTAGGAAAAGCCCACATACAGAAAAGATTTTTGGTTGCTGTCAGAAAAAGTATAAGTCCCATTCCTATTAACATAGGAACTGGCAATGGAATAAAAGGTATGTTCATTGGATCACCACACAGGGTGGTAGACAAACAAGAAAGAAAAGAGGCAATGTATTAATGGAAGATTTATAGTCCTTTGTCAGTGGGTCTTCTTACTCCTTGAATTATTTTTTCCGCAAAAAAGAATGAAGAATTGATATTTCTCAAATAAATGGACCTTATTCTATCCTTCATGACTTGAATTTAGGCTAAAGAACACATACTTTTTCTGTTTCCTTTTGGAAATCAGTTTTAAATGTTAAAAAATAAGTTGGAAGATCTCTACTTACCTGCATCCACAAACAAACAATGGCCATTGGGACTACTAGGAGCAAAACTTGCCATGTAACATCTGTCATTACAGCAACAATGCCAATAAGCTGTATTGTTGATGAAGCAAACCCGCCAAGTCTAAAAGGAATGTCAAGATCCACAACACTTTGATCAATTGAAACCTGGTTTGATACAATAACCCATTATATGATGTACACCATACATGAAGAGACAGATAAAGAAAACAAAGGAGGGAAGAAACAAGAAAACTCACCCGATTCAAGATCCTTCCAGCTGGTGTAGAGTCAAAGAAAGACATTGGTGCATGGAAAATGCTTCTAAGCATGTTGAAAAATAGTTTCTGTGAAGCTGCTAGACCAAATGTAGCCACGAGAACAGCCCTTACAAATATGAACCATGAGCTGCCAAAAGCAAGGGCCATGTAAACAAGAAGTAGAACTGTGGGAGTTACTTTGGGCTGGTCTCCCTCAGTTTGAGGATTTGCCCAAGCCATCCACCAATTACTAGCAATCTGGAGGAACTGAAATAACGTTTGTGCAACGATTATGAGTGGAATCAATAAACCTTTATATGCTGCAGCCATGTATGACAAGTACACCTTCATGCTGACTCTACCTCTAACCCTCTCCTCTTCCTGAACCAGCTGTTTTTTTCTTGAGCGTTTTGCTTTCTTGTTCTCCTTAATGGCTTTCTGATCTGATGATCCCTCTTGAACTTCCTTTGCCAAACAGTCAATATCATTTGCAGAAGAAATGGATGTCTTACTGATCATGACAGATTCATCCAAGGGCACATTTTCATCTGAATCTTCTGAGTGATTAGGTATATCCATAGCCTCTATTGCTTCATGGTGAGCTGAAACTAGAGTTTTAAAATCTGTTCCTGCTTGTAGAAGATTATCATATTTTCCTGCCTGTATGATGTGGCCTTCCTTGAAAACCTTCAAAATTGAAAAGATAAATAGATAAAATTATTTTTGCTTCATATCAACCACATAAACATACCCAAAGATAATTAAAAGAGGAATTTTCCTAGTCTTTGAAAGAATTAAATAACTTCACAGACAAAGAAAAATTACATGCATGTTGGATGTTACAGGGACACTCAGGATCAATGATGTATGAAATACAATTTTTATGAAATGAAAGGGGAAAATTAAAAGTACCAGCAACATAATGACCAATTCATTAGAGTTCACTCAGGAGGAGGCTGTTATAAAACAGAACAATATCAGCGGAGGATGCAGGATTTCAATTACCAAACAAGCAGCTTACAGCATTGCGTGTACAGACCAATTACATTAAGATGCAAAAGTAGTACAATTTTCATCTTGCCTTGTTTTTACATCCTGTCTAAATTTCATAACATTAATTTCACAGTCAATCTTAAAGCTTACTCTGTTTTGTTGCTTTAGATATGTTTCCTCATCTTACTTGTCAAATTCTGTTATCACCTATTGAATATAGTACATGAAATAAAGAACCACAATTCAAAACTTTGAAGGTATCAGGATATGTGGGGAGAAAAAATGCATGAATGGACCAGTAGAGAGCAACAGCAACCCCTGATCGCGCAGGGAATACATAACTTTCAAAGAAAATAAAATAAAAGGTGAAATGTACTTTAAAATTATTGAAAGCAAAGACACCTGAAATGAAGTGTAAACATCTAGGCCTTTTATTTCATAAATATGCAAAACATACCAGTATCATATCAGCAGCAGGAAGAAATTCAACTTGATGGGTCACAAAAATGACTGTTTTATCTGCTAGTGCTGTCAATACATACTCCTGCATTACATGTCATAGAACATAGATTAAGCCAAATCAAATTCATTTAAACTGTATCCCTAAAACATCATTTAAGCAGCATTGTTGACTCTTAGCTAAAGAAAACTAACCCTAAATAATTCTGATCCAGTGTGGGCATCAACTGCACTGAAGGGATCATCAAGGAGGTAAATATCAGCTTCTTGGTAGAGTGCTCTTGCAAGCTGAACCCGCTGCTTCTGGCCACCACTCAAATTTATACCTCTGTCACCAATAATTGTTTGGTCTCCATGTGAAAAAAGTTCCAGGTCCTTTTTCAGTGAACAAGCATGAAGAACATTCTTGTACTTTGCTTTGTCCATTGGACTTCCAAACAGGATATTTTCTTCTATATTTCCTGACTGTATCCAAGCAGATTGAGAGACATATGCAACAGAACCACACAATTTTACCTGCAAAATCATAAAATTCATCTGGTAAAACTGATATATAAACAACAAAGTATTTCAATCAAATACCAATAGACAAATATAAAAAACAATAAACATTGAATTATATCCTTATGAATAACATACTTCACCAGACAGCTTGGGAATCTCTCCAAGGATGCAAGAGAGAAAACTTGATTTGCCAGAACCAACCATGCCACAAACAGCCACAGTCATCCCTATTTCCACTTTCATATGTATTCCTGATAGAGTAGGCCTAGGCAAAGAAGAGTCCCAGCAGAAGACACCATCCATAATTTCTATGGCCGTGTTAGAAATGCCATGTCGCAAGACAATAGTAGCGTCTTCCTGCAATTCTTCATCCTGCAGGAAAGCAGATATGCGATCAAGAGAAACTTTTGTCTGAGCTATGGTTGATACCAAGTCAGGAAAGTTCCTCAGAGGTTCTTGCAGAATCCTGAAAGTAGCTAGAGCAGAGAGAACACCACCTGCAGTCAACTGTCCTCCCAACAATATGGAAGTGGCAAAAGTAACAGCTGAAACAAATATAGGGGAGCTCCAGAACATGAAAGTTATGAAAGCCTGAGAATAGAGCGCTTTCCTTAGCCACTTGAACTCTACTCCACGCATTTCCTCCAACTTCAACCGGTACCGGTCCTCCCAAGCTTGCAGCTTGAGAATCCTCATATTCCTCAAACATTCCGATGTCTTTCTCATCCTTTCATCTTTAGCTGTCATCAATTTGTCCTGATATTCTTCTTGTATCCTGGCCACAGGAACAGTGACAACAATGGAAATGATTGTGGCAATCAATGTTGCAACAGAAGCAATTCCAACATTCTTATACAAAATTAAAAGGGCAAGAACAATTTGCATAGGAAGCATCCACATGTCATGAAGGTACCAAGAGTAGTCCCCTACCCTCTGAACATCAACAGCCATATAGTTGATAATCTCCCCACTTGTGTGACTCTGCTTGGCTGAGCTTGAGAGTCTGAGTCCCTTCCTATATACCATTGCAGTTAGAGCTGACCTAACATGCATGCCCAAGATATCCACTCCTAGATACCACTGCCTAGTTGTCACAGTCTCCACAAGCTTTGCCACAAAGAATATACCAGCAAGGATATATCCTTCATGGGGGAAAGTCTCCTTGCCACCCAAGTAATCCACAAAGTAACTTATCATATATGGACCAACATATGACACCAAAGTATTCACACCAGCAAAAATCGCATTCACAGCTGCTTCCTTCCAGAATGACTTGAGAATCGCCCAAGCCAAGGAAGGCTGCTTATTGGGATTGTCATTTCCAGCTTTCAATCTCTCCCAATTACAATTCAAAATCTTATAACTAGTCTTGGCTCTATCTCTAGGTGCAACAAGTGGAATGTCCTTAAGCTCAAGTGGTCTCTTTGCGCCAATAGAAAGAAGTGAATTCAACCAAGAAAGAGTAGCCAAACTAAAAAGTCCAGCATCTCTATAAGGAGTAACCTTTAGGCACCCCGGTTCCTCCTCAACAAGCAATGGCTCTTGAAGATCAGAGTTCCCACAAACTCTTATCCCAGTGCCACCCTTAATTGCAACCACACACAAGAATGCAAGAGCTGGTGTGACAGCAACATTTGAAACAGCACGAGAACTCAGATGTTCAGGACCCTCCACCCAAAACCCTCTCCCATCAACATACAAAGTGCACAAGCAAATAACAAAGGACAAAACCCACCAAACTCTCAACAAGAATGGGAACCTCTCTGACCCCTTGAACTTGCAATACAAGGCCGAGAAGCTCAACACAAACCAAGCCAAACCCTGTGCAGCAGGCACAGCAACAAGAGACAAATCCACGTCAGCCTCCCCATTCGCCTCTCCCCAAATCAAAGCCCCCCCTTCAAATCCCAACGCCAAAACATGCACAAACAAAACATAGAAACAAGACAGCACTGATAACTTGAATCCCACACCGATTCTAACACCACGCGTTTCTCCATCAATGACACCACAAATTGGGCCGGCATTGCCCCTGTTTCCAACCTTAGTAAATCGAAACCCACCCTCGTACACAAGAACACGCCTCACCGAGGCAACAAAGAGAAACAACAGAACAAAAGTCAGGTTCACGCAGATTGTCGCAAGTTCCAACACGGGCAACCCTAGGACATCATGGAAAAAACGTGCGACACCCATTATCGAGAAAAGTGCGTTGATGAAGAAGAAACAGATTGAGAATAACAACCAGTCGAAGAAAACAAAAGGGGCATCTCAGAATACAGGAAAAAATAACGAAGAGAAACCAATGCGCGTGAAAAAACAGAGGTTTTTATTTCACCAACGCGGAACACGAAGAAAGAGAAGAAGACGTTCTAGCAGTAGGGTAGCACTGAAAATCAAATTTTGAAGATAGAATAAGACACCCAATGGGGAAATAAGCAAAATCCCCCACCTGGGTTGTTGCTGAAATCAAAGCTGTCCAATTGCTAAAGGGAGATATATAAGTTGAAACCACAACAACCAATGGCAAACCACGACGAATGACAACAGCGAGTAGCCTAAACGGTGAAGAGAGAGACAGAATATGCTGTCTCTCTTGTTTTCTTTCTAATAATGTTGTTGTCTGTTTGCAACAAATTATGTTTTTTCGTGTGTTGTTTAACAGCGAGTTCCGTGTGGGAATCGAAAACTTTGCAGCAGATGCTCAAAAAAATGGTGCTTTCGGTGGACGGAACCAAAAGGTCAATTAAAATGACTCATCACTATAGTTCCACACCGACTGAATTTTCATTCCTGATTTGGAACCGCAACCCATTATATGACAGGGCGAAAGAGAAAGAAGAGAGAATTTTTCTTTTTCTTCCCCTTACTTTATTGCTAGCATATCAAATATTACAAATAAATTAATACTATTTATTACAGGGGATATAGTATTATTATTACTATTATTTGGGAAAACTTCAATATTTGTTTATTACATCAACAAGTTCATTTATTAAATATATGTCCACATTCAATTAATTTGTACTAAGTTAATTAATGTCAACACGAGGAATATTTGTTTGTATTAGTGTGTGTGCTGGTGGATAGTGATGCCACTGTTGCATTCTCTAGAGAGAAAGGTGGCGATTTTGTTTGTTTGTGCTTTACAGTGTGTTGGTACGTAGTTTAGGTGTTATTGGGTGGGCATGGAAGTAGTGGAATGTGTGATGTGGTGACTGAGTGTGAAGCCATGATGGTGTGTTTTTTTATGTAGGATTTGAAGCACACCCAACATGTTTGGTAAAGAGGAGCAATTAGGAGTGATATAACCAAATTTTCAATTCTTTATCAAATCCTAGGCAGCAAGTAAGTTAAGAAAAAACTGTGTTGACCCATATGTTTGTTGAAAATATGCATAAAAAAGGAAGGAATAAAAGGTGGGTGACATGCCAAAATTAAGTGGATGAATTGTCAGCTATGCCACTCTTTCATTCCTTTTTCCGTGCTTTAGTTGTTTCTAAAATGATAAAACAGAATATGAATATGAAAGCACTCAACTAATTAAATGAAGAAAATGTGGCTTTTAGAGGAAAAAGCAAAGTGTATGAGTGGAAGATGGTAGGGTGAGTATAGGCCCATTCATTTAATTTTCTCCATATTTTTCCCTCTCCACTTGCCAAATATGAACTAGGTGAACTTTCTTCATTTTATAATCAAAAGAAAATAAGTAGTTTCATGAATTAAATTTTTTTTATAACCAAATGTTAATGGTTAGCGGAGAAAAATTATAACACTTAAGGTTTGATTGGTTTTGTTTTATTTTTTAGTTTTTTAAAATAGTTTTCAAGAATAGCTTTTAAAAACTGTTTTCAGGAAGAAAAAAAATGTTTGGTAAGTGTTATTTGAAAACTGTTTTGAATATGTAAAAATAGAAAAATTTGTTCATATTTATTAAAATTTCATTAATAAAAATAAAAAAATAACATATTTTGATTGTATTTTGAGTTTTCAAAACAAAAATAAAAAACTGAAAAGAAAAACTACTTTCATTTATTCCTGTTATTTAGTTTTTAAAAACTAAAAAATCAGAACTATTTTCAAAAATTATTTTCAGAAAACACTACCCAAACGAGTTTTTTAGTTTTTAAATATTAAAATACTGAAAACGGTTGTATATAACTGTTGTCAAACAAACACTTAATTTTCAGTCAATCCAAAGAAAAGAATTTAAAAGAATTCTATTAAAATTATATATAGGATGTAAATAGCCTGCTTTAATATTATATTATTAGATATTAAAATTTGATTTAGATATTAAATTTTTATTATTTTTTTAAATATTTTTTTAATCAAATTTAATTGAAATTATTCTAACATTTATATTTGTTAAAAAAAACTTTTTGATTTTCCTGTAAAAATAGATTGAGTTGATGAAAAAGTTTACACCTATAAAGCTTGTAACTTTTAAAAATAAAAAATTATATATTATTATAAAGGTAATATATTTTATTTTTGCATAATTAAAAAATATAATTAATTAAATTTTCAATGTATAAAATAAAAATAAAAAATTAACATTTTCTCCACTGACCATGTTCTTTTTCATTAGTTTTCAAGGATTTCTCTCCAGAGAAACTGTACAAAATATTATCCTTAATAACAATAAATACATATCATATGAGAAATTTTAATTTTTATAAAAAGAAATGTAAAAAATCTTAATTAAAATATGATAATAAAAAACAAAATATTTTCAGAATAATGTTTTATAAAATAAAAATAAAATTAAAATTTACCATGATGATATGTATTAATTAATATATTTTATTTTAATATACATCTCATCAAGTTACCATTAGATAAAGCTTGTAACTTTTAAAAATAAAAAATTATATATTATTATAAGGGTAATATATTTTATTTTTTCATAATTAAAAAATATAATTAATTAGTATTTCAATGTATAAACTATATTATATTTTAAAGTTATCATGAATAATCTAAACTATAATATCAGATCATTTTTAAGTATTAATAATTTTTTATTAAATATTAATTTTAATGTAGAAGTAAAAATAAAAAAGATGACAGGATATAATTTTTTGGCTAATAGTAAGATTAGCGTGTAAAAAAGAAAGAAAATGTTGAGATCGTCTACTGTAAGAATAGTGAAATTCTAGAAATCTATATCATTTTTAAAAAATTTTTATTACTCACTCTTAAGTTCCTCATCTCTTTCTAAAAATGTATTATGATGAATACTAATTTATACAATAGGAAAAATTAAAAAACTTTGTATTGAATAAATATTTTTTAAATTCAAGAAAATTTAAATAAATTAATACAAAGTTAAATACAAAATAACATATTATTTTTAAAATAAAATGAATTAACAAATTAAAGACATATAAAGGTCATTAAGTTGCAACCATGACGTGAGGAAGAATACTCTCAATTGAATAATCTTAAGAAAATCACATATATAAATGTCCATCAAAAAATTGCTAGGATCATGTATATGAATTTAAGGTATCACATTGTCAAAACTATAAGAGACTTCGACAAGATATCGGCAAGAATATCTCGATAAGAGTTTGACTAAGTTTAACTTAACCCATTTAACTATAAACATACACTTGAGAAAAATTATATTAATACTAATTTATCAAAGATAATTAGATATTAATTAGTTCTTAACTAAGAAAACTCAAAAATATATTTAAGCTTAATTTTACATTTATAAATAAGGAGGGTAATTAAGGAAAAAAATTCTCTCCAATTTTCTAAAGCTGGATGAAATCCTAGCCTTTTTCTGTATTTTACTATTTAATAATTTAATATATAAAATAATAAATATTTGTAATGGATGATGACTGAGATTTAGTTAACTTAACACTCTCCAGTTTTAACGACTAGAGAGGTTCCAGACCTGAGTAATTAATGAGTTTTGAAGAATTATTTGTTCTTTAACTTGCATTAATTGTATTATCATTACATTGAACAGAGACCTTCTTTACTTAAGGTTGAAATATCTTTTGCCTTACTCAAACTTTGGAGGATATTTGTACTCACGCTCAGGGAGGGACACATATGGTTGGAAAATTATGGAGCACTTGACCCCACTAATTTTTTATTTTATTTTAATAACATATACATAATATGATTTATTTCATTTTTATTTGTATCTAACAAATTCTAAAACTTGTCCTGAGTATCTATATGTTACAATAACATGGTACATGGTAGTTTCATAATCACATGTATTATTTTAATAGGTTAATAGTAATTTTTTACCACTATTAACAGTAAATTTTAGTAATTATGATTTTCGTAGCTATAATTTTTATTTAAAAAAAACTTACTTGTAGTTATAATTTTATTTTAAAATAAACTTTATTTTCAAGTAGTTATGATTAAAAATATTTATTTTTATACCAAAATTGTTAAAAAAATAATTCAAATATTTTATGTAACATATATTTGAATTCACTAAGAGATAAATTTAATCATCTATGTCATAACAATCAAAAATATTTTTTATTTCAATAGTTATGATTGTAGATTTGAATCCACTAAGATAAACTTACACAATAATAATTAATTTTTTTTTGTTTTAATAGTTACAAAAGATAAGTTAATATTTTCTTGGCTTACATAAGTTTTGTTTCCTTAAAGTTTTGTCAAAAATTATTTTGGTCCTTAAAATTTAAAAATATTTTTTAGTCTTAAATTAATTTATTTTTTATATTAACATTGTCAATTTATAAGTTCCGGTATATTTAAGTGTGTCAGTTATAAAATGTGCTCCCTGACAGCAATTATTTAACGGCGTTCATGGGAGAATAATGCCTAGAAGTGAATGAGAGACTGAAAAAAATTGAATTCTAAAGACTAAAAGTGATTTTTTATGAAACTTTAAAAACAAAAAATTATTTTCTTAGTTACAAATTTTATTTTTAGTGACATTAAAGAGATAAATTAACATTAAATTATTGTTTGAATTTTCCACTCACTACAACATTAATTTTATTTAATTTTTCTTTTATTTTTGTTTGTTGATTATAACTTTTGTTCTTAGATAAATTACATTTTCATGTTATATTTAATAGTATAATATTTTTTTGTAAATATTTTCTTTTAAATCTCAAAGTTTTTTTTGTCTCATATTTATAAATGTATATATATACACACACGTGTGTGCAGAAGAGAACTCAGGTGAGAAAAAATGTTATAATGAGAAATAAAAAAATATAATAATAACCACAAAATTTTAATAAATGGTTGAGATTCAATTGTTAATTAAACAAACTCGTGTGATTTTCTCACACAGAAACCACAAAGTTGTTAATTTTAATATTTTGAATTTAACAAATTTCAAAGATAATACATTTTAAACGAGTACACCAAACAATTACTTATTATATATTGTTATTAAGATATTATTAAAAAAATCACATTTAGTAAATTATTAAGACATAAAGAAACATAATGTCTGGAATTCTCTGTAAGGTCTCTACCACCACCATTGTCATCAATACAATACAATCACCACCATCGCTACTAGTCATACAAAAACCTTTCACAAAGAGTTGTATATAAATACCACCACCACTATTATTATCAATATCACCACCACCATTGCTAGCAATAACCCAAAAACTTTTAACATGCTGCACTTGTCACTCCTATAAAATCCTTTACAAGGTTGTCATCGTCACCACCGCCATCGTCAGTATAGCCGTTGGCAATGGTGGTGGTGGTGGAGTGAAACATACTTGCCACTGTTTAAAACCCCAATCAAATTAAAAAAATGAAATTGAGAAGAGAAAGAATTCAACAAATACAGAGTGTTGCAATGAGAAAAAAGACAAAAACAATGCAAAAGTTGGTGTTGTTTTAAATTCAAAAAAGGACAAAAGAAATTGCACTTTTGAATTCAAAAAAGGACAAAAACAATGCAAAAGTTGGTGTTCTTTCACTGTAATTATAGAGTTTCAATTTGAGTTCTCATCACACACTCATACTACTTCTGTCTCTTATTTGTTATTGGAATAAACAATTATGGTGGTGGTGGGATGAAGGTAGTAACGACCTTACAAAGGATTCTTTAGGGGTGACAAGAGCGGTCCGTATGTAGAGTTTATCGGAAGTTTTTGTATGAGAGAATTACATGAGTTTGTTTAATTAACAACTCAATTTTTCTCACCTGAGTTGTCCTCCATATATATATATATATATATGGTTTTTATTTTTTATTTTGAAATTTTACAATTTGCCTCTACTATTTAAAATTTCTAGATTTTTCATTGCACATGGCTAAGGTAAGTCTAAAAAACGTCTTTTAATTTTACTTAAAAAATAAAGTTTTTAATTCATATCAATAGAATGTATTACAGATCTTTTATTCTAGAAAATTTATCTTAGATAATTATGTACTTACAAAATATTGTCTCAATTCATCCTATTTCATTATATCCAGATGAAAGTCTCCTAATATGAATATTTTAATATGTGGTGCATAATTTTTCATTATGAGTGTTTTTACATTTGAAAATAATGGAATTAGTATGTGTTTGGGTGTTTGAATGGGTGTTATTAAAATTTATTTTAAATGAAATTGATTTTTGCATAATTGATTATGATCAAATTAATTTCGAGATAATGTAATTTATGTTTGAATATTTTATTATAAAAAAATTAGAATAAAATTTAGCATAAATTTTTTTTATTCAATGCAAAAGCTACTTAGGTTGTTTTAACATTGAATAAATTATGAATTATTCTTCAATGTAAAATGAAGTATGTCAAAATTTATTTGCAATCAATTTTAAATCTAGAATAATTTTTGGATGTAGAACCAAACACGCCTTATCTTCTATAGGCAAAAATGTGCAAAAAGTCAAAAACCAACTTGCCAGTTTCAAGAGTTTTATAATAATTCACGCATTCTACTCAATCAACTGAGTTAGATCTCTTGAAATGACTATTATAAGCAATAAATACAAATAAATGATAAAAAATAATTTCATATACTTTTTACACTATTTCCATTTTAATCTAATTTATTAAAATATTACAAGAAAAAGTATTATCAAGAAGCAATATTATTAAAATATTTTATTTATTTCTTAATTTTAAAATTGTATTATGTATTATTGAGTAATTTTAAGGAAACAGTATTTATTAAAAGATAAAATTGAAAAAAAATGTTTTAATATTTTATTAAAAACTATATAAACTTCAGTTAATATTAAAATATAAGTAAACTTAAAACAAGTGGTATTTTTTAATCTAGTGGACCAAAATACTTTTTCCCCTTTATTACAAACAGGGTGTTTTGTCGTGTGTGCTTTAGGAAAACATTATGCTTATTCAAAGATTCTGTAATTACCATTATGCAGCGTAATATTTTCGCATCCATTATGTTGTTAAGGAATAGATCCTGTTCTGGTACAAAACTTAACCACGAAGAAAAACAATGGCAAGGTTAAATATTAACAAAATAAAGTTAAGAGATTAATTAATATGGGCTGAAAGTGTAAAAAAAGTTTTATATTATTAAATTATTTTTAATTTATATTATTTTTAAAACATTAATAGATAAAGTTAACAAATTTATTATATATAAAAAACTGGATTTAATGTTAATATAAAAGTGAACAATTATTTTTCTATAGAATTAATTGGTAACATTGAAATTGAGAAATTATATAAGTATGATTTTTAATCATCATATATTTTTGTCTAATTTAAAACTGTTATCGTAAAATTTTAAAAAATGTTAGTGTAATAATTTTAAATATATAAAAAATGTAAATATAATTTCAAAAAAATATATAGTGTAAAAAATAAAAATATAACTTATATAATTTGTTAAAAATTTGTAATAATTAATTCAACAAATTAAATATATTTCGAACTAAAAGTTATGTTTAATTTTCATTAAAAAATCATTTTAATCTACTAATAGAGTAGGAGTAATACTAACTCTTCTAAAAAAACTTTGAAGGTCACAAATTGGTAACTAATCGATACTAACTCTTCTAGATAATTACTACTTTAGCCCTTTTTCTATTTTGACATTTTTTTTAGTCTTTTTATATTTTTCTTGCAACTAATCTTAAAGCTATTAAATTACTATTTTAGTTTTTTTCTATTTTGATAGGTGTCCTTTTTTATTATTTTAATATTCTTATATTTAATATATGAATTTCTTATTTTATTTTGATATCTTAAGCTATTAATTTCTTCTTCTTTTTTTAATGTTTTTATTTATATTATAATTTATTAAATATATTTTAATATTTATACAATAATTTTAAAATTTCATATATATTAGATATGTGAAAATAGTTTTATTAAATATATTTTAATATTTTACAACATAATTTTAAATTTTATTTTATCTTTTCCTTTTTATTTTTAATATCTTTTTCCTTTTCTTTTCTCAATTTTTCTTTCTTCTTTATTTTTTATTTTTATCTTTAATTTATTTTAGTTTTCAACTTTCTTATTTTCTTCATTTATTTTTATTTTTATGTTGTGTTATTATTCTTATAATTTTATATTTAACATGTTATTTATTTTAATTTTAAATTTATTTAAATAAGCTTATGTAATATATTTTAATATTTTACAATATAATTTTAAATTTTATTTTATGTTTTTTCTTTTTAGTTTTATTTTTATTTATTAATTTATTCATTATTTTATTTTATCTTTATTATATTTATCATATTGTAAAATGAATTAAACATACATGAATCCTTACCAAGGAGATATTATATATATATATATATATATATATATATATATATATATATATATACACTGTACAAAAAAAACAAATAGAAGGAAATGGGTTTAGGCCTATATATTGAATTACATCTAGCACCCCCCCTCAAGCTGGTGCATATAAATTATATGCAACAAGTTTGTTACAAATATAATCAATTATAGGACTTCACAGTGATTTTGTGAAAACATCGACTCATTGATCGTAGGAACTAACAAACTGAGTAGAAATGGTTTCAGATACAATCTTCTCATGAATGAAGTGGCAATCTACTTCAATGTGTTTGGTCCTCTTGTGAAATATTGGATTTGAGATAATATGCAGGGCAACTTGGTTATCACAAATTATAGTCATGTGTGTGACCTCTCCAAATCTTAATTCATCAAGGAGCTGTTTGAGGCAAATAAGTTCACAAGTTGCTAAAACCATAGCTTAATATTATGCTTCTGTACTATATCTTACCACTGTATCCTGCTTTTTACTTTTCCAAGAAGTCAAATTGTCATCAATAAAGACACAATATCCAGAAGTAGATCTACTATCAATGAGAGAACCTGCATAATCTGCATTTGAGTATCCCCCAACCCGAGTATGATTATTATGCCCATATAACAAACCTTTTCCTGGGGCTTCTTTAATGTACTTCAGAATGCGAATGATGGCATCCCAATGTCCAGTACAGGGTGAATTATGGAACTGACAGCAAAGGATATGTCAGGACGAGTGAATGTGAAGTAGTTCAGTTTCTCAATGAGTCTTTTATACTTCTCAAGATCTAAAAATGGCTCCCCCTAACTTTGCAGGATTTTAACATATGGATTCATAGGTGTGTCATTGACCTTGGAATTCATTAGCCCAACCTCCTCTAAAATGTCCAATGCATACTTCTCTAAGAAATCACAATCCCATTGTTAGATTTTGCTACCTTAATGCCCAAGAAGTATATAAGTTTGCCAAGGTCTTTCGTCTTTAAATGATGACAGAGGTGTTGTTTTATTTGCGAAATTTCATGGTATCACTACCTGCAATAACAATGTCATTAACATACAATATCATGTAGATGCACCCATCTCCTGAATTACGATAGAACACAGAATGGTCAGCCTCACTATGATTCGTACCGAACTTTTGGACTACTTCACTAAAACTACCAAACCATGCTCTGAGAGACAGTTTAAGACCATATAAAGATTTGTGAAGACGACATATCAATCCAAAAGACTCCCCCTGAGCAACAAAATTAAGAGGTTGCTCCATATAAATCTCCTTATGCAAATCACCATGAAGGAAGTCATTTTTTATATCCAACTGATAGATGGGTCAATGTCGTAACAAAACCATGGCTAAAAAAAGTTGAATAGAAGCCATATTTGCAATAGGAGAGAATGTGTCGGTATAGTCTAACCCGAATAACTAGGTATAACCTTTGGCAACTAAACGAGCTTTAAGGCAATCAATAGTGTTATCAGGGCTCACTTTGATAGTAAAGATCCACCGACAACCAATAACAGACTTTCCAGGAGGCAAAGGAATAAGATCTCAAGTACCATTGTTCGAAAGAGCATACAATTCATCAAGCATCGCCTGGCACCAACCCGGATGGGATAAGGCATCACTGACAATTTTAGGAATGGACACAGTGGAAATGGAAGACAGACAAGTATAGAAATATGGAAACAACCTATGATAACTCAAATTAACATAATGAGGGGATAAATTACGAGTAGAACGTGTACCTTTACAAAAAGCAATAGGTAAAGACACACATGGAGGAGCCAGAGGAGACGAAGTAGGTGGCAGCCAAGTAGAGTCAGTGGTTGGCCCAACTGGAAGTTGAACATGTTGTCGGCCATGATAAACCCAAAGATGATGTGGTGGGTTGGTAGGTATAACAAATGTATCTATGGGATGGAAGACAAAAGGGGAGGGGGGAGACACAAGGGGCGAGAGCCAATATTTTGGTACACGTCATAGAGGCATTGAGTATCATTAGTGTATAGCAACCAAGCCTGTTTCCAAACGCCAGCACAAGTATCATGGGCCGGAATATTTACTTCAAAGAAGGATGAATAGTCAAATTTATAACGCTATAATATTGAACATCAACTTTCGACCAGCAAGGACAATCTTTCTCATTGATGGAGGCAGCTGTCTAAGTAAGGTGATCAACATAGTTTTGGCCCTTAAGCCAGAGCTTGATGTTAGAGATCCAGGTGTCGTAGTTTGTGTCATCTAACTTTTCAATGGAGAGAGACACATTGACATAGTTCGTAAACAAAGATGATTCAAACCTCACGGAAGCCATGAGAGACACACCAGAGGCAAAAAACTGTATGAGAAAGAAGAAAAAACACCCCCAAATGAGATAGAAGACTAAAAATGAGGTCAATGAAAGATCTGAGACCAGATCCAAAGAGAAGACAGCATGGCGAGTCAAATGTCAGTAAGCATTGCCGGATAAGCCATTGGATGCGCCGCAAGGCGCGGCTGCCGGAGAAGAGAAGTGAGACAACAAGTGTGGCTTGTCGGCGCTCATGAAGGCACGTGAAGGAGTCGATGGAGGAGTTGTTGGTGACGCTGGAGTCGTCGGAGGTTGGAAAAGCAGATGGTGGGGTCGCCGTCCTTAACGGTGGTGGTGAACAGCAACGGCAGCGGCCGAAATCAGTCAAAAACGGCGGGAAATAGTCTAAAATCGAAAAAAAAAAACACGATTTTCGAAAAAAAACTTAGGCAAGGATCCACCTGGCTTTAGATACCATGTAGAATGAGCTAAACATACATGAAGCCTTATGTTGTTACACACCGAAGGAGATGTTATATATATATATATATATATATATATATATATATATATATATATATATATATTATATCTAAAAAAGCAAATGCAAGGAGATGGGCTTAGGCCCGTATATTGAACTACATCTAAATATGAAAAATAAATTTAAATTAATTTAAATAATATTTAATTAATTACTTAGAAATTTCATCTTTGTTTTTTCTTTTTAAGTTTTATTTTTCCTACTTTTTTCATTGTTTTTTTATTTTATTGTAATTATTTTATTAATTACTTTTATTTATATATTATTTTATTTTCATTTTTTTGTTTTTATTGTTTTATTTCTCTAGGCATATACAATTATTTATGTTCCATTCTCTATTTTTGACATATGTTTTTTTTTGTCTTTCTAATATTTGTTTCCATTCTTAATTTTTTTTTCTTTTATTTTTAAGAAACTTATTATCATTCACAAGAGAATATGGTATAAACACTATATCATCGACAAGAGAATATTAAACATAGTAAACACACATGTTTAAACTTATATTATTTTTTTCATTTTACTTTATTTTAATTTAAATTGAAGTTTATTGTTCAAATAAATATATATCTACTATGGATAAATTAGTATATATAAAAATATATTCATCTATGATATTTCAGTACCGACCTTAATGCTAATTAATAAAATATATTTTTATAGTTACTAATGTATGATTCTGGTAAAAATTAATGAATTTTGTTTTTAGTTTTTAATAAATTTTTTATTACTTTTGTCCCTAATAAATTTTTATTTTATTTTTATCCCTAAAATACTATATATTTTAAATTTTTGACAAATGTTTCTTTTTATTCTTTGTTATCTTTTTAGGTAGGCTATGAAAACTACTTCTTCGTCCATTTTAATTTTTTGATAAGTTTTTTTTATCCTTTGATGTCTTTTTAGTTTTTATTTTATTTTTTTGTTATTTATATTTTATTTTTTAAATCATTTTTCTATCTTTATTATCTTATTTTTTAATTTTTTTTAGATTTTGATCTCTTAATTTTTTTTCTTTTTATATTGTTTTATTTTATTTATTACCTTCTTTTGTTATTTTTATTATTTTAAATAATATTTATATGTTAATATTTATATCTTAATAATAATTTTTTTCTTAATCTTTATTTTTTATTTTTTATTTTTTATATTATTTTTTTAATATATTTTATAATTTATATTTTATATATCAGAATTTTTATTTTTATAATATTATTTTATTCTTTTTTCATTATTTTTTTCGTTAACAAAATGAATCTATTAATCACTAATATTTACCTATAAAAAAGTTGTGTTTATTGTGATTTACTATACGAAAAGTAAGAGATAAAAATATTTTATGAATTGATACATGTATTTTTGTTATATCTTTTTTACTCTTCAATTTTTTTACCTTTCTTAACTTATTTTTTATTTTCATTTTTATGTTATTTTAAATATTATATTTTAAATTTGTATATCTATATTTTATATTTCTATATCTTTTATTTTTCTTTTGTTAACTTTTTTGTATTTTCAATTATTTTATCTTTCTTAATTTCTTTCTTTTTTATTTTATTTATATGTTATTTTATTTTTTATTTCCATTTTTATGTTTATTTTTATTATTTTATTTATCTAGGCATATAAAATTACTTACATGCTCTTTTTCTATTTTTATGTGTTTTTTTTCTAATATTTTTTCCATTCTTAATTTATTTTTTTCTTTTATTTTTAAGAAACAAAGTATCATTCACAAGATAATGTTAAGCATAATAAAGACATGTGTTTAAGTTTATATTAATTTTGAATTTTAGCTTTTTAAATTTTAATTGAAGTTTATTATTCAAATAAATATATATATCTACTATGGCTAAAATTAGTATATGTAAACACATTCACATCTATGATTGTTTAGTATTGACCTATGTTAAACACTTTTCCATTATAATTTTGCCAAAACGAATTTGCTTCACATATATAATCCATTTTATTGGTTGAATTTATTCTTTATTATAAAATTGTCATTCTGTTAAATTTAATAAGAATTATATATCATGAAAGTTCTTAGGAAAAAAAATAATCCATTTTATTGGTTGAATTTATTCTTTATTATAAAATTGTCATTCTGTTAAATTTAATAAGAATTATATATCATGAAAGTTCTTAGGAAAAAAAATTCAAATTATGTATGTGTAAAATTCTTGTAGAAAAATTAAATGAAAAATTATTAAAAATGAAAAAACAAAATTCAATAATTTATTAGGACCCAAAAGTATATTTAAGTCTTTTATTTTTTATATTAAAAGAAAATAACTAATTTTATATTTTAAATTATTAAAAAATCTTGATAATGAAATTATTTTATCATTTTATTTTTTATAAATAAGTATATAATAAATATATCTTTCTTAAAAAAATCTAATAAATAGACTATAATTGTAAAATAATTTAAAATTTAAATTTAATTAGTTAAAATTATCTTTGACCGACCTATTTACTTATTATTTGAGATAGTTTTACTTTGCACTGTTATGAACAAACTATTATGGAAATTTTATTTTTTTTTATATGTAGTAGAATTTCACATCAAAGACTCAATAATATTTATCTTTAATTTAAAATCTTATAAATTAATGGTTAAATGTTTTATCATTTAAGAGTCATGTAACATCTTTAATCATATAAAAAAATATTACTTTTTAGATGTTTTCCACAAATATGTGACTATTAATACATATACGTGGGAAGCCTATTAGAAGAGAAAATATTTCAAAGATTCTAACATTAAAGTGTGATACATCCCACAGTGTTGTGGGAAGTGTGCTAATGCACTTTATATTCCATAGTCACATTGAAGTGTCATGTATTAAAATATTTTTACTTAAATAAAGTACATCAAGGGTTTAACCACAACTGTATGACATAGTGAGCAGAACTGTGGAATATGTGTTGAAAGAGAAAATCATCATGGGTTGCCTTATAGTAGGTTGACACATACCATGAAAATGTGAGAGATGCGCGAATTTACTTTCTCTTATAAATCATCTCTCATATCTTTGTGGTCATAGTCAAACTATTGTGGTATGTCACATTATTTTTATTTAAAAAATTTACTATTTTTCATAATTGAAGGAACTAAATAGTTTTTATTTTAAAATATAAAAAGTTATAAATAAAACATAAAAAATTATAATTGCATTTTAATATTTTTTAAAAGTAGATGAAAAGAAATACAAATATAGAAAATAATTTTTTTTTGTTTTAAATTATTTTGATATAGATTAATAATTTTATTTTTATTTTCCAATAATTTTTTTGTTTCCTTTTTATCCCTAATAAATTTTTTAAAGATTTTTGTTAGAAACTAAATAAAAAAAATTATTAAGAACCACAAACAAAATTGACAATTTATCACAGGACAAAATATATTTAAGATTTTTTATTTTTATATTAAAATAACATAACAAATGTTAAATTTTAAATTATTTAAAAAATCCTGATAAAAATTATAAAATAATATAATTATTTTTTTATTTTGTATTTTATATATAAATATCTATTAAATATATCTTCTTAAAAAAATAATAAATACATTACAATTGTAAAATAGTTTTTAAAATCTCGAATTACATTAGTTTGAAAGTTTATGGAATAATAGTAAATTAATTGTTAAAGGCTATGTGTCTAAGTTAGAAATATATCTTTAAATAAAAATGGAAATTCCACCTACATTCCAAGAATATTAATGTTTTCATCACAATCTTCAGTGTCTTTCAAACTCACAATTTCCGATTATTATCTCATATGTCATGACAATTATTAAGTCATAGAGTCAATCATCACCCAATGTTGAATTCTATTATCTCATATGTTGTGTAGTAATTTTAAGAGTACAAAACAAATATGGTTTAAAGATTTTGATTCATGATAAAGACAAAAAATCACTAAAAATAACTACAAATACAGTTTTCAAATAAGTATTTTAAAATCTACACTAGATATGTATAGAATAAAACAATTTCTTTAATATACTGTAACTTTTTTAAATTGCTCACGACTTAAATAATATAATGCTATAATTTTTTAGGTTTAAACTTTAACTTTAGACAATTTTCAAGATCTGTTAAACGATGTTATTTTTTCAAGTTTATACATTACTACATTTTTAGTTTTTGTTTCATAATAACTGATTAAATATTTATAATTTTTTGTTCAAATATTTTGTTACTAATTTTTATTATTTGACTTTATTATTATGTATGCAAATTGAAAAAAAAATCATCTTTCATATTTTAAAGTGCCAAACTTTTTCTATTTATTTTGGATTTTATTTACTTGAGCTTAATTGCTATACAAGTGTAAGATTTTTACACACACAGACAGTTAATATGACTACTTTTCATTTACGTGACTTTTAAAATATTAATGCGTGAAGTCTACAATTTTAACATGAATGAAGGGTTTTGTGATTCAAGGTCAGTGTAAAAATATTTACCCGAACAATATATACTAATTAAACTTTATTTACTTTACCTTTTATTTATTTTAAGTTATCTAATGATTATTTTATTTTATAGTTTTACGCAATATTTTACTCATATGTTCTATAAATTATTAAATTACTTAATTATTAAAATATTATATTATATTATAATATTAAATATGTGTGGCACGGTGTTAAACTAATTTCATATGAAGAAAAAAAAAACCAAATTTATATTACTGGATTATGTAAATATAATAAACTTATTATTAGTTTTTATCATGACGAAAATCGCTGCCAACAGTACATCTGGAGTGATGAAATTTTTTCTCTACTCTTTTGCTACTTTTTTGTTTCTTCTTTTAATGCAAAATGCGTGCTTCTTAATTTGCTACTGTTTTTTTTATTACCTTTTTGTGCTGTTGTTAATGGTTAACAAATTCAAAATGTTTTAATACTTTCTTTGTTTAGATAAAATTAAGAACAGGTTTGTTTCAAAATTCTGTATTATGTTGTAGAAATCTCATTTTCATAAGTAATAAAACGGAATATTATATCTATATGTATTTAAAATTTTGTTTGATTATATTTTATATTTTTTGAAAAATGTTTTTAAAATTTAGAATAATTTAATTAAATATAAAAATAGAAGTTATGTGTATATTCATAGAAAATTTTTAATTTTTTATCAGAATCCTACTTTTCCACATGTTGGCCTAACATATATTTAGACTAAAACAAATTTTAAAGTAATTTTTTTAAACAATAGGTGAAATATTTTAAACTAATAACAATAGTTTATTAATTTTTAGAAATAAAACGCATAAAAAAATAAAATGAAATACAAATTAACCTTTTTTTTAAATGTGTATCTTTTCCGTTTGAAATACTTCGTATTTTATTTTATTTTTTTATGTGACTTATTTTTATGTTGTGTATCTTTTTCGTTATTTTAAATTTTTTAAAATGTTTTGTAATTTATTTTTCAGTTTAAAGTTTTTAAGTTAAGATTTTAAAATTCAATATTTCGAATTATTTTAAAATTATTTTGATAAAAAGTGTTTAAAAATTTTAACTTAAAAAATATAAACTAAATAATAAATTACAAAGCTTTTAAAAAGATTAAAACAAAAAATAAAAATATACAATGTAAAAATAAAACACATAATATGATAAAATATAAATTAACTAAAAAAGTAATTTTAAAATTTATGATTTAAAACAATATACATAAATAAAAAATAAATTTAAAAAAATTAAAAAAAATTTACTAAAAAAACGTCCTATAACAAATTGGTTGTGCAACAACTTATTTCTTATAGGCTTTTTACATAAAAAAATCCCATTAAAAAATCGCTTCACCACAACTAATTTCTCAACATGATCAGTAAAAAAGATTATTTGGGTATAGGAATGAGTCGTTTTGGTAAATTTTTTTTATATATATAAAAAAAACAAGACCAAACTCTTACATATTCATGTGGAGTTTTTATTTTCTCACCTACCAAATTTTTAAATTCCAAAATTAATCTTATTTAATTTTTGGATTGAACCATTTGAAATATTTATTTATATATTTTAGATACGTTGATATGGAATATAACAATTATTTTATTTTTAGATAAGAAATTGTTTTAAATTAATTAATTTAAAATGTAAAAGAAAGTTAATTTTAGGAATTGGGAATGTGAACCACTGGAAAACGAAGAAGATAAGGATAATTTGAAAATTTTACAAAAGTGTGAATAGAAATTTGATAGGTATTAAAAGAAGCTTTCATCTATTTGAGTTTTCACAACCCAAACTGCAACATGATCCACCAGCCCATGAAAATTGTTAAAAGCACCCACTATTTTTGTTAAGTACATTGCTCTAATTTAGTTTAATATCTTACGACAATATTTGTTCTGAAAATGTATTTTTGTTGATTTCGAATCGAAATAAAAACGTACTTTCATTCTTTTTAAATTCCAATTACAAAACAAGAATCGGTTTTCAAAATATCTGTCATATGTGGTGCGCAGTGTCGGACAAGGTCAAAGGTATAAATTGATGTCAACAATTGAAGGCGGTTGTCATTGTGGCGACCAGTAATCAAGGTAGAAGTGACAATTAATTATTAAAGATTAGTGGTGGAGGCACATGAACAGTTGATGACTGATAATTTGAAGTGATGATTAGTGACCAGAAATCGAAGGTGGTAATTAGAGATGATAACGAGACAGGTTCGAATATAAAAGAGCAGGTATAAAATTTTAATCCTCATCCCCGTCTCTATTAGCTATTTTCGAGTTCGAGTATACCTAACAGTATCTGCTATATTATTTTTTATAATTTAAATTTACTTTTTATTATTAAATAAACTATATATATTGTTATTCATTATATTTTAAATTTAAAAGTATATAAAGAATAATTAACAACAAGAAATTATAAATTAAAGTTTAAAATTTTTAATTAAATATATAAATTTAAACTTATTATATAATTATTGAAATTATAATAGGGCGGATATGAGTTCGGGTACGGGGCGGGTAGTCACATACCGTATCCAATTCATCACATCGGGTAATACCCATACTCGTATTCGTACCCAATTAAAACGGGTAATACTTATTAAAATTGGGACAGGTTAGGGGCGGTACCCATGGGTATGAATATTTTTGCAATCTATAGTGGTTATTGGTGACAGGAGGTTGGAGGTGGCGGCTGATGATGGTGATCAGAGATGGCAGTCGATAACCAACAGTTAAAGGTGGTGACTAATAACTGGTGATCAAAGGTAGAAGTTAGTGATGGTGGCCAATGATTGTCATCTCTGACCAACAATATTTAGTATAACAACTTATTATAGATAGACTACCAACAAGAAATTCTATATAACTGACAAATTATCCTATTACAATCTATTAAATGCCTTTTTTATAGTTTGTAATTTGGCTTCACCAGAATCAAATAGAAGCGAACCTTTTTGGCTCAGTTCATTTGGCCTTACTATGTAAATAGACTTGTGTTGGACAACCCGAATACAAACATAAATACATAAATTTTAAAAATACATATATATAATATTGCTAAAAATATATTAAATAAAATATATACACATAAAAGTATGTTGGATGTGAAGTCAATTTATACTTATTATTAGTATACATAAAAAAAATTACATATAAAGTACATTTTGTGTCATTTAATAGTATATTTTTAATCAATGAAAGTTATTTGTTCTAAAATGTATATTAAATTAAAATATACATATAAATATATTTTGATGTTATTTTAAACTTATGTATGATGTGTTTTAGATTGATTTAGTATATTATTTTGAATTGGTTTGAGCTTGTATTGTAAAATAATTTATATTTTTAATAAAATTAAATTTTTTTTTCTAAAAAAGGTCTGTTTGGGCCCACCAAGTTGGACTTAAAAACATGCAACCCAAATAAAATATGAGTTGGCTTGCCTGACCTATTTTGTTGTAAAAGCCCAACAATTTGGTTCGACCTGCCAAAATTGTTAGCTCTATCGAGGTCTATTCTATCAATTTCGAAGTTTGTTCAATGGAGGAGGGGAACAAAGAAGGGCTTGGTCATTTGGGTGGTTTGCAGACCTCTGACATATATGAAAAGCTATTAGGATAACTTCTTGAGGTGGATGAAATAGTGCATGATATATAATTGAGCACTTGAAAATGATGCAACACTACTAAGCTAACTTCTCATTCTTTTGCTAAGTAAGTCATAATCTCATGTTTTATGTTTAAATCATTTGTTTTTTATCCTCTTTATTTTTATTCTGAGGTCTCTCTTTTCAATGTAGGCACATATTGTGCTATTACAACTTATTATTAACAATATTTTAGAAGTGTGTCGCATTTGTTAAATTTTAGAGGACTAGACAAAACACACAAAAATAATTATTCGGCATTTGTTTTAAATAATAGGTAATGAACAATACAAAATTAACCACCGAAAATATATATAAATTAATATAGAATTGTTTTAGTTTAATCAGTATCTCAAAAGTTTAAATCTGAAGATGTAGATGCATTAAATACTAAAAATAAAATTGACATCCATAATAATTTTTTAATTTTTCTTGTTCGAAGAGGACTGCCTCATCAAACATTTTCCATTGCAACATGAAGAATTATCCAAGTTGCCCCAGCCAACAGATTTTGAACAAGTAGTAATCACTCATTGTCCACAAGGGTTGACACTAAAGCATACATGCTACTTAGATTGTAGCCACCTTGTGTTCACCCACCTCCATTAGCCAATGCATTTTTCTTGGTTGTGCATCAACAATATATAGCTTTCTTAAGTTGTTATCTAATTTGTTCCAGAGTGCAACCTTGAGTTTTTCTGCCAAGTTGTTATTCGTGTTGATCGGTTAGACCAACAAGCATATTTAGCTTTATTACTTCCACATGATTATATATGTGTTGTACATTATGTTTCAAATAAGATAAAGATCAAAAGTTGTTTTGTAACCTAAGTTTTTAATATCAAACTGGGTGATCGGTGAAAATATTGATTCACAGTTTATTGATTCAATTATTATTAAATTAGTGATTAAATTGGTTTTTATAAAATAATATTTTTTATTATTAACGTATTATAACAATTAATATTATAAAAGAAAAAATAAATTAAGAATATAATTATAAAATAAAAAAAGCATTTTTACTAAATACATTTTATATTGCTAAATTAACTCCTATTTTCATTAATTTTTGAATTAGAAAGAGTTAACTTAGAAAAAAAAAGTGCTTTTAGAAAAATTTTAAAAATTTCAAAAAAAAAATTATGAATCGGTTGAATTATCATTTTTAATAGTTCATCACTAATTCTCTTATTTTAACATTAGTTTTTTATTTACCAATTTTTACTATTGATCGAACATGCTACTAGATTGATTCACCAGTTTTTTTGTTAAACCAATCAGTTCAATATAGTTCTTAGAGTACAACTTATAACATGAATATTTGTCTAGTCTTATATCATGTTGTTCTTTTCTTGCATTACAGGACACATCACATATAAGTTTATCGATTTTTAGCTTAACAATCTTAAAAGTTGAAAAACTTATCCCACGATTGTAACATCTTATTTTTATTTTATTCACAATATTTATTATAATTATAGTTGTATTTATTGTTTTTTTTTGTTGTTGCATTGTTACGTTTACTGATAAATCTGAATAGAATAATAAAAATGTGAATGCATATTGATGTAATTATATTTTTATATTTTCTTAATATCTAATTTTAATAATTATTTTGGATTTGAATATAGATGACTATTAAATATAGCGAAATAGTTATTAATATTTATAGGAAACATGATAAAAATATTCAAATAATTATAAAATAATTATTTAAAGTTTTGAAATTAAAATCATATTTTATAAGATAAAATAGGGAAAGAGAAATTTCCTTAGAATTTGAAATACTTCTTACAAAATTTCATAAAGATGTTTTTAGAGTAACTCTAATGGGTGTTCTTGAAAACTTTGTTGAAGCTAAGATTTGATCTTAGCAAAATCAATATTAGAGAAAAATACTTGATCTTTTAAGTGGAGATCTTGTTCTTGTGCAATAACAAGCAATATTAATTCACTATTGAAAGAATAATATTTTTTTATTGTCTCTCTCCTCAACCCAATGTTTAATAATAAGAATTATAGGGTTCACCAAATGTGTTCTAAGATCACAAAATGTGATTTTCCATTGGGTAAAAAATAAAATAGATCTTAAAATTGTAGAGACCACAAAAAAATGAGTTAAGATAAAAAAAAAACATGATCTTCTGCTAAAGATACTCTTAGGTAACTTGTTGATAAATTCGATAGTATATGATTAATTTTAAAACATCATAACAGTGATAAATGTTATTTTAAGTTCAAGATAAAAGTAAAACAATTTATTGAGTGGTGAATATTGAATTAATTAAAATAATTCAAAACTAATTATAAATATTTAATTTTAATTTATAATACTTAATAATTTAACCTTGAACTCAAAATAAATTCAACTAGTTTGAAAGTTAAAAGTAACTTATACAAACTACACTGAAAGTATATATTAAAGAGAAAAAACACTTATATATTATTAGTGTAAAAAGTTTTACATTAGTATATATATATATTAAGATTGTTGATTTTGTCAATTAATATTTAAAAGGTAAGATAAACGAAAGGTTATGATTAATTGTTAATGTAAAGTTCTTTTACACTTATATATAGGCGTTAAACTCTGTATTATATGTGTAGAAACCTAAATTATCTTTAATGTAAACAAGAAATTGAAGATCTAATGTAAATTTCTTTGTGACGTTGATTACACTCGGATACATTGTTTCCCTTTTTTTTCATATCCTTCATTTTAAATATATATAAAAAAAGTAGTATAATGAGATAAAATAGTAAACATGTGTAAAAGGTTTTAATTTTTTTTTAAATCATAAAAAATATTCTAAATAATTTATAATGATTTTGAGAATTTTCTAAAAATTAAGAAAACACTTCTTAGGAGGCAAACCAACATCTCTACCTCTTACTCTTTGCTATGTTCGTATATTCATGTTAATGTGTTACACGTTTAGGTACTTTTTGTATGCACAAGTAGCTAAGTTAGAACATGTGCTTAATATTTGTGGAAATAAATAGGATCTTAAAAATATAGTGAGGTGAGACCAATTAGTGAATTTCAATGCATATCTCGCCCAACAATTAATGTATAAAAATCAAGTGTATACATGGTTGTTAAGTGATAATATAAAATCATTACTTTCACAAGAACTTTGAGTTTGCCAAAAGGATAATTTGTTAGTATTTAAGAATTAAATCAAAGTAAAATATAAATTAAAAAAATAAATTTTATAATTTTAAATATTAGATTTTAAAATAAAGATCGAATGTGAATGTCCACGTGTCGAACCCATAACCTTTGACGAGGGAGATATAAATATATGCATACAACATACTATTACACTAGGGCAAAAATAGACAATTCAAAACAAGTATAAAAACTTTATTAAAATAAAATACAATTTTTTGTGATTTTAATTTTGAAATAAACTAAAGATCAAATAAATACGAAAAGATAACTATAAATATACACTAATTCAAACTATTGAGAAATTTTTAAAATTGGGTATATCATACTATGACCGCATATTAATTCAATTTGAATTATTTTATGTTTTTTATTGATTATTTATGAAGATGAATTATCCTAAAGGAACAGTTGTCATTTTTCAAGGTACGAAAATGTATATAATTCAATTAATACCTTATGTGGTAGCTATGCTTAATTAAACTTATGAAGTTCTTTGTCAATTTATTGAGTTTTTAAATGCTTAAACCTAATTTCATGATTTAATTCTCTAGTCCTTTCCCTAGGGTTTCAATAATTAAGTTTATCTTTTGGTTCTTCCCTGATTGTTCATGACTACAAAAACGATGATCAAACATCTAGTAGGTAAAAGCAATAGAGAATAAATAATAAGAAAACCCAATAAGAACACTAAAAATACTCAATTTATCATCAATAGAGCTAAAGGCTAAAGTCACTAGAAGAATGAAATCCTTTCACTTTCAAGTTGCATGGTTGTCTTATCCGGATTATAGGGGGCTAATCACAATATTTGGAGAACGAGAAATGGCAATATAACATATAACCTTCATAAGGTGAGAGAAGAGTCCACAAAGTTCAATGAGGAAGTCTTCAGTAATATTTTTCCTAGGAAACGCTAAATAGAAGCTAGGCTAAAAGGTGTGCACAAGCAACTGGACATTAAGTTCTCATCTGATATGGCCATGCTTGAGAAAGAGTTAGAGAGACAACACGCAACAGTTCTTGCCCAAGAATAGATGCTTTGGTACCAAAATTCCCGAGAGAAGTAGGTCAAGTTTGGTAAAAAAAACACCAAATTTTTTCATACTCAGACTTTGATAAGGAGAAGAGGAAATAAGGTGACCTCCCCCTTCTTAAATAAAATGTGGTGCATTGATGAATATGTATTTAAAAGGGAAACCCTTCCTTTTTTTCAGGGATCTTTTCCCAATAGACTAGCCATTGTAATCCTACATGCCTTCAATTGGTGAAAACCCCTATTATTAGCCAGCTTATGTTTGAAGAGTTGGTGAGAACTGTTAGAAAAGAAGAGGTCAAGACTCTTTATTCTCTATGAGCCCCTACAAAGCCCCTGGTGCATATGGTTTTCAACCTATCTTCTATTAGACTTTTTGGGAGATACTCGGTGGTGATGTTTGGGAATTGGTGACTAAAACTTTCGATTCTGGGGAGGTTTCTCCTTCCCTCACTAAGACTCTTATTATCCATATCCCTAAGGTGGACGATCTTGTTTCTCTGAAGGACTTCAGGCCCATCAGCCTTTTCAATGCTCTTATTAAAGTGGTGTCTAAAGTGATAGTGTAGCATATCAAGCCTCACCTTGCTAGTTTTATAGCCCCTTTCAAAGCAGCTTTATACTAGGGAGAAGAACTAGGGACAATTCCCTTATAGCTTAAGAGATCATCCATTACATTCATAAGAGAAAGGGTAAAGAAAGTCTTGTTCTCCTTAAATTTGATTTTGAGAAGGCTCATGATAAAGTTGATTGGAATCTCATTAGCTCAATTTGGTTTCCCTTTTTCTATCATTTAACTTATTATGAATTGTATTGTTGCTACTTCTCTTTCTCTAAAGTGGAATAATGAAGTGAGTGAGAGTTTGTTTCCTAGAAGATGCCTCTTTTAGGGTGATCCTTTATCTCCTTATGTCTTTGTTATATGCATGGAGATGCTGGCTCTCTTTATCCGGGAGAAAGTGGAGTCTAGGGATTGACATCCTGTGAGAATTTCCAAAGATGGTCCAACCTTTTCCCACCTTTTCTTTGCAGACGACTATTTGTTGTTTACTAAAGCTTGTCCTAGCCAAGTTCATGTAATTAAGCAAACTCTTGACATATTTTGCAGAGCTTCGGGTTTTAAGGTGAATATTAAAAAGTCAAGATTTGTCACTTCCAAGAATGTTGGGCAAAGACATGTCCCTAAATTTTCCAACATAATTGATTTTACCCACACCACAGAAACCTAAAAACATTTGGGCATCCCTTTACTTGTTGGACACGTTAAAAGGTCTAAATTTTCTTTGATCATGGATCGTATTAACTCTAGATTGGCTAGTTGGAAGTCAAAGATGTTAAATAGAGCAGGAATAACTACTTTGGCTAAGTCAGTTTTAAATTCTATCTTAGTTTATGCCATGCAGAATCTTTCGCTATCCCAGGGGATTTGTGATGCAATTGACACTTTCACTCAAACCTTTATTTAGGGTAAACCTACTACACATTGGGTTAAGTGGGATGTGTTTACTTGACCCAAGAATATGGGAGGCTTAGGAGTCCGCACTGCCAGAGAATCTAATATTGCTGTGCTTGGTAAGCATGTTTTATCTCTTCTCAATGAACTTGAAAAACTTTGTGTCCAAATTTTGGATAACAATTACCTTAAGGATACCTCCATCCTTGCTCATAAGGAGTATGTTAATATTTCCTACTCTTGAAATTCCATTGTTAAAGTTGTTGATTATGTTAAAGATGGTATTCGCTTTCGAGTGGGTAAAGGCGATATTTTCCTTTGGTATGATCGATGGTCTCCTAAAGGTATGTTGTGTGATAAGGTTGATTATGTCCATATCCAAGATGTGCAATTATCTCTTCTGATATTTATAATAATGTACATGGTTATGGAACCTTCATGCTAGCTCCCTTACAACGAAATTAAAAAATGAAATTTGTGGTGTTTTCATTAATGAAGACGAAAAGGATGTCATCATTTGGGATCCTGCTCCAGATGGAAGTTATTATGCTAAGACTACATACAAGTGGCTTACTAAAACCCTTTCAACCCATGGAAATGCAAGAAACAATGACTCTTGGATAAGGTCTTCTGGTTACCGGAACACATAAAATTCTTCCTTTGGCTCCTTTACCATAAAAGCCTTCTTACTAATTCCTTTCGTTTCAAAATACAAATTTATACAGTTTTTCTTTGTTGCAAGTGTGGTGTTAGAGAGGAGACTATTCTCCACATTCTGTGGGACTGTCCTAAAGCTAAGTTGGTTTGGGACCTTTTGCACTTTGATGTTTTGACGCATATCACGGAGGAGGACTCAAACAAGTGGCTTCACCATTATGCGTTAGGTGATAATAGGGTGTTGTTAATTGTTGTTATATTTGGAAGCCTAGGAATCTTGAAGTGTTTCAATCTGTGTCAACTGATCCTAGGAATGCAGCGACACAAGTTCAAGGTGTCCTCCAACTTTTAAATTTATATACTCTTCCCTCTGGTTCTCGAATAGCTTGCTATATTAGATAGATACCACCCCAACTGGCATTTTTAAGATTAAAATTAATGATAGTTGTCAAGGTAATCATGTAGAAGAGGTTATAGCGAGTTCATTCGTGATTCAAACTTTGCTTTGATTGTTAGCTTCTCTGGTTTTTGTGGTTTCTCCACCAATGTATATGCAAAATTAATTGCTATCCTTCATGGTCTTCAACTAGCTTGGAGTAAAGGCTTCACAAGCGTTATTTGTGAGTCTAATTCTACGCTTGCTCTTCACCTCATCAAGCAAGATGTTAGCATATATCATCTTCTTTCCCCAATTCTTAAGAAGATTCAATCTTTCAAGTCTCGTCAATGAAATATCATCTTTACTCGTACTTTACATGAAGGAAATCAATGACACATTGGTTGTTCAAGAAAAAAGCTAGTGAAGTTCATCCTCTAATGCTTTATGATAGTCCATCTTCTGGTGTTGTTTCTATTTTTTTTTGTTGATGCTCAAAGTGTTAGCTTCATTCGTTTGTAGTTTTTTTTTGTCTTCCTTTATTATGTATAAGAAAAACGCTAAGGTCACTAAGGTCTACTCACATATAGTTATGAGTATTAAAAAAAAAATAAAGGGAAAAAAAAGCTAAACTCTTTTGCTCTAAATGTCATGTGAAGAAAATTTCTCATATTTAATGCATTTTATTTTAATATTTAATTATTTAATATATTTTGAAAATGGAAGAATCTTTGGCATCCTTTATTTTCTTTAGAAATTAAACCATTTTATCAGTAATATAATTAATGTATTCTAATCTATAATATACATATATATATATATATATATATATATATATATATATATATATATAAAAGATTAGGCTAGGAAAAATATTTTTCCCTTAGTATATTGACAAGTCTAAATATAATTAATGTATTCTAATCTATTTTATACCTTTTTCTATTTTAATTTTTATTTTTATTTTTTAATTTCTTTTGGTTTGTTATTTGTTTTTGTCTTTTAATTCTAGTTTTTTAATTACTTTGTTTCTTATTTTTTTAGCTTACATTTTAAATTTTTTATATTATTCAATTTTTAATTATCATAAATTTAAATTACCTTAATAAAAATATGTTAATATTTTCAAATTTTTCAAAAAATTATCATATTAAAATTACTACTTTGTCCATCTTCATTTTAAATTTTATTTATATATTTTATTATTTTATTTATTTAAGATTATGTTATTTTAGGTTTTCTAATTTTTTTATATTTATATTAAATATTTAAATATAGGATAAAATAATTTTAGTGTATGTTAAAAAATATTTCTTAAATATATTTTAATATATTAAAAATGATTTTAAATTATTTTTATAAAAATATGTTAAATACTTTTATTTTGTCCAAAAATTATCCTATTAAATATTTTAATATAAAAATAAATTATATACTTTAACAAATATATCCTGAATTCAATTTTATATTTATAAATTAAAAATTATTATTAAATATTTGAATATATGATAAAATAATTTTAGTGTATGTTAAAAAATATTTCTTAAATATATTTTAATATATTACAAAAATAATTTTAAATTACTTTAATAAGAATATGTTAAATATTTTTAATTTTTTCGGAAAATTATCTTATTAAATATATTGAATATAAAAATAAATTTAAATTACTTTAACAAAAATATATTCAATTACTTTTTTTAATTTATTTATGGTATAAAAGATATCATCATTCACGAGATCGAGCAATTGTGTTCAATTAATATTTATCAATTTCCATCTATGTGTAGATTTTATTTTGAAAACAAAATTATCTATCAAGTGATATTATTATAAGACTCGATAGATTAAGAGATATTGCTTTTAATCTATGATCCAATACAAAAAAAATATAACATATAATGTTAATTAATAAAATATAATTTTTATACTTATTTTTAAATTTATATATTTAATATATTAAAACTAATTATTAAATATTTAATTATATAATAATTTTTGTGACCAGTATTTCTTTTAATCTTTTTATGAGATATCTAATCTAATATATCTAGAAGTAAATAATAGACAAATAAAAGTATAAATTTACCCTTTCTAAAAAACTGACGCATGTGTTTTTTTTTATATTTATTGTCTTTCAATTTTTGTATGTTTCTTAACTTCTTTTTTATATATTATTTTATTTTTCATTTTTATATTTATGTTATTTTAATTATTATATTTTACTCCTTTTTACATTTATATTTCTATTTTTTTTTCTTTTTTTCATCTCTTTGTTATATTTTTGTCCTTTCAATTTTGTTATCTTTCTTAATTTCTTCTTCTCTCTTTTCTTCATGTTATTTTTATTTTTAATTTTGATTTTAATGGTATTTTAATTATTATCTTTAAATCTTTTATATTTATGTTTCCATATTTTTTATTTTTTATTTCTTTTTTCATATTTATTGTTATATTTTGTCTTTTCAATTTCCTTATATGTTATTTTGTTTCCTAATTTTGTTTTCTATATTTTCATTATATGTTATTTTATTTACTAATTTTTCTTATTTCATTTCTATAGGATTGTTTTGTTTTTATGTTCTTTTTTATTATTTTTTATTTCTATATTTATATACTGAATATATTAAAAATTAATTACTAAATATTCTATTATATGAAAAAATAATGTTAGTGTATCTTAACAAATACTTTTTAATTTCTTTCTTCTTTCTTTTCTTTATATGTTATTTTAATTTTTCATTTTCATTATTTATGTTATTTTATTTATTATCTTTTATTATTTTGTTTCTTTAGGAATGTATTATTTTTATATTCCTTGTTGTTTTTTTCTTTTTATTATTTATATATTTAATATATTAAAATTTAATTATTAAATATTTTAGTATATGATAAAATAATTTTAGTATATTTTAAAATATATTTTTTAAATATATTTTAATATATTACAAAATAATTTTAAATTACTTTAATAAAAAATTGTTAATTTTTTATTTTTCAAAAAATTATATTATTAGATATATTTAATGTAAAAATAAAATTAAATTACTTTAGCAAAAATATCTTTCATTTGATATTTTAATTATTTATAATATAAAATATAATATCATTTACGAGATCAAGTAACTGTGTTTGATTAATATTTATAAAATTTAATCTATATGTAAATTTTATTTTACAAAACCAATCATGCATCATAAGTGAGATTAATATATGACTCAATAGGTTGAGAAATTTTATTTTTAGTCTCTTATTCATGACAAAAAAATATAACATATAAATGTTAATTAATAAAATATAAATTATATTTAATATATTAAAAATTAATTATTAATTTTTTATATTATGAAATAATTTTAGTGTATGTTAAAAAATATTTTTAAATATATTTTATTATATTAAAAAATAATTTTAAATTACTTTAATAAAAATATGCTCATATTTTTTTTCAACAAATTATGTTATTAAATATAAAAATAAATTTAAATTACTTTAACTAAGTATCTTGAATTAATTTCTTTTTTATTTATTTACAGTATAAAAAATGGTATCATTCATGACATGATAAATTGTATTTGATTAATATTTATACATTTAAATTTATATGCAAATTCATGACATCATACGTGAAATTAGTATACTATTCGATAGGTTGAGAGATACTAGTTTTAATCTCTGATCTAAGACAAATAAATATAATATATAGATGTCAATTAATAAAATATAAATTTTATACTAAACATAATTACATTTTAAAGATTTAGAATTTTTTAATAAAATATTTTTTAACATATAGATGTTAGTTAATAAAATAAGTTTTAAAAACATTTTAATATATTAAAAAAAATTTAAATTACTTTGATAAAAATATGTTAAATATTTTTAATTATTTTTAAAAAATATCTTATTAAATATATTTAGTATAAAAATAATTTTAAATTAATTTAACAAAATTATCTTGAATTAAAATTTTTAATTTAGTTACAGTGTAAAAGATCGTATCGTTCATGAGATTGAGAAATTATGTTTTATTAATATTTAGATATATCCTTCTATGTGGAAGTTTTATATTAAAATAAAAATCATATATCGTATGTGAAATTAGTATCCAACTCGATAGATTATTGATAATCTCTTATCTATGACAAAAAAATATAACCTATAAATGTTGATTAATAAAATATAATTTTTATACCTATTTTTATATTAATATATTAAAAATTGATTATTAAATATTTATTATATGACAAAATAATCTTAGTTTATGTTAAAAATATTTTATAAATATATTTTAATATATTACAAAATAATTTTAAATCACTATAAAAAAATATGTTAAATATTTTTAATTTTTCAAAAAGGTATCTTATTAAATATATTTAATATAAAAATAAATTTAAATTAGTTTAACAAAATTATATTAAATTATATTTTTAATTTATTTATAGTACAAAGTAATGGGAGGTGATTCACTTACTCTGTTCATTTTCTTAAAATATAATTATTGTAATAAATAACTAATCTTAATCATTGAATTTTAAGAAAATAAAAATTGAGGATGAAAACTATGTCTTTTATACTTATTCTTAGATGAAGTGGATCTCCTCCCTAAAGTAATAATATGATCAAGAAATTATAATTGACTAATATTTATAAATTTTCATCCATGTGCAAATTTTATTTGAAAAAAAAAATCATGCATCATAAGTGAAATTAGTATTTGACTTCATAGTTTGGGAAACATTATTTTTAGTCTTTGATCCAAAACAAAAAATATAAAATATAGATGTTAATTAAAATCTAAATTTTATACTTAATACAACTACATTTCAAAGATTTAAAAAAAATTATTTCAACTTCTTTATCTAATGACCAAATGACTCATCCCCACATTCTTTATATAAATAACCTCTTTTACTATTCATGTTACCAATTTTTTATATGTTTTTTTTCTTAGATTTACTTTTTTGGTCAATTTATAATGTTTTTAAAATTTATCTTTTATGTATATTATTTTAAGTCATGAATTTTAAAATTAAAATTATTTTATGTTATTTATATTTATTTTATTTTATTATGTGTTTTATTTTTACATTTGAATATTTTTTTGTTGTTTTAAGTTTTTTACATGATTTTTACCAAAATAATTTAAAATATTAGGTTTAAAAATCATAATTTAATGAATTTAAACTTAAAATAAATTACAAAGCCTTGTAATTTTTTTAAAATAACAGGAAAGATACACAATATAAAAATTAGAACACAAAAAACAAAATGAAATACAGATTAACTTACAATATTTTTAGTATTATACTTTATAAAAATATATCTACATACAAAACAAATTAAAAATTTAAAAAAACAAATCTAAAAAAAATCAGCCAATTTTTAATTTTTTTTAAATTTATTTTTATTGACGTATATTATTTAAATCACGAATACTAAAATTACATTTTTTTTAATTTTAAGTTAATTTATATTTTATTTTATTTTGTTATGTATTTTTTTAATTTGTATATCTTTTTTCATTATTTTAATTTTTTAAATGATTTTTAATTTATTTTCCGGTTTATATTTTTAAGTTAAATTTTATAAATTCTTTTACCAAAATAATTAAAAATATTATGCTTAAAAATATTAATCCAAAAACCTTGAAATTAAAAATAAATTAATAATTATTTTAAATAAATTTAAAATAATGAAAAAGATACACAACATAAAAATAAAACACATAAAGAACTGTAAATTAACTTAAAAAAATTTAAAAGCATGCTCTATAAAAAAATACATGAATAAAAAACGAATTAACAGAAATTATCCAAATTTGATTATCAATATAAAAAAAAGATTCAATTTTTGAAATTTTTTTAAAGTTATTTTTTAGTTATATATTATTTTAAATCATGAGTTTAAAAATTAAAAATTTTAAAAATTTAAATTTAATTTATATTTTATTATAAATTTTATTTTTATGTTGTGTATTTTTTTTCCTGGTTTTAATTTTTTTTAACTGCTTAGTAAGTTATTTTCAATTTATTTTGTTTATTTAAATTTTTTAAACACTTTTTACCAAAAATAAGTTAAAAATAACTTGAAATTTTACGTTTAAACATCTTAATCTAAAAATTTAAACTGAAAAATAAATTACAAAGTATTTTAAAAAATTTTAAATAATAAGAAAGATACACAACATAAAAAAATAAAATGAAATATTAATTAACTTAAACAAATTTTAAAAGCATACTTTAGAAAAATAAATGTAAATAAAAAATAAATTAAAACAAATTTGAAAAATCTGAAAAAATTTAGTCAATTTTGAAATTTTTTTAAAATTTATATTTTATTTATGCATATTGTTTTAGATTATAAATTTTTAAAATGAGAACTTTTAAAAATTTAAATTTAATTTTTATTTTATTATATATTTTATTTTAATGATGTGTATCATTTTTCCTGTTGAAATTTTTTAAAACACTTTGTAATTTATTTTTTAGTTTAATTTTTAATTTAAATTTTGAAAATTCTTTTTAGAAAATAATTTAAAATAGTTTGAAATATTGGGCTTGAAAATCTTAATTTATAAACTTTAAACTGAAAAATAAATTATAAAGCATTTTGAAAAAATTAAAATAACGAAAATGATATACAATATAAGATTAAACACATAAAAAATTAAATACAAATTAACCTTGAAAAATTTTAAATCATACTTTAGAAAAACATACGTACATAAAAAATAAATTAAAACAAATTTTAAAAAATAAATTTAATAAAAAACATCTTATAAGAAATTGGTTGTTAGACAAACAATTTCTTGTAGACTTTTTACATTAAAAAAATAAAGTATGCTGGGAAATTAGTTTGTCCACAACCAATTTTAATTTTTCAACATAAACAATAAAAGAAAATCTAAACAAAAAAATATCCTATGAAAAATGGGTTTTTTACATAAAAAACAAAAAAAAACGTGTTGAGAAATTGGTTCCCGTACAACCAATTTCTCAACATAAAATCAATTTCTCAATATAAATGGTAAAATAGGTTATTTATATAAATAATATGGGGTGAATCATTTTAGTAATTTTTTTTTGTATAAAAAAGGAAAAAAAAATAGTATATACAAAGTTTTATATTATTTTTTAATGAATTTTTTTAATACTTTATTTCATTATTTAATGAATCATATTATTCAATTTAGTATAAATAAATTAAAAAATTCTAAATATGTTAAAATAAAAAATTATTTATGTATATATTTTTAAAATATAAAGATTACAGAACTAAAATTATGCACGAGTATAAAATATATTAAATAGTATTATATAATACATTCAATTGTCACGTGTAAACTTGGTAGTATTTTCATTTTTTGTTGTTAATTATAAAGAAAAAAAAGGTTCATGCATTACATTGATATGGTAAAAAAATTATTGTCAATTTGTTACAACCAATTCTTTATAGTAAATTTATTAATTTTATTATTTAAATTCTTTATAGTAAATTTATTAATTTTATTATTTAATGATTTAAAAGTTATATAAACGATGGATAGTGATTGAAGAACCATATAAATTTTTATTTTGTATTATTAAGTGCATAAACATTAAATTTCTTGATTATATATCTTTTTATTTCCTCTTTAATTTCATTTATTGCATTATTTTTTAGTATACAAAGCATGAGTCACCACCTATTTTATTTACTAACAAAACGTTGGAAAGTCTTTGCTAATTAATGCATTAATGTTATAAAAACATTAATTAATTAATTTTATTTTTAAAAGGAAGAGGTTTTGATATTATTAAGAATATTATAACAACATTCCCTTAAATTTTGTATAATTACACATTATTGTATATTTTTTAAAGGTTAAGATGAGTAATTGATTTAATATTTTTAAACTTAGAAGTCAAATTTTGATGTTCACTTTTCAAAATACTTATTCTATCTTTACAACTATTTTAAAATTAAAAAAAAAACAAATTACTTTGTCATCAAAGGACTCAAACCCACAACCTCTCACTTCCCAAACATAAATTTTACCACTACACCAACCTTGTAACTTTAACAAAATAATACTTTAAAATGTTGGTATCTAACATACATAATTGTCCAAATATATCCATAATTTTTAATATATGATATTATATTGTATACTATATATTATATAATGGGAATATGAACTTTTGATGTCCATATTTTATTATTAGTTTACCTTCTAAACATTTTATGATTGTTCTCACTTTCACAAATATAATTTGTCCCTATTAATATATGCATATTTTTACAATTTATACCTTATCACAAATCAATCTTCCATAAACATGGTTAATATATGTATACATTTTATTCTAAATATTCTTAATAAACATGCAAATACACAAGTGCGACAATATTTTGAGTTCTATTTAAACTCTCTCATTTTTCAATTTTTTCATATTCATTGCATATTTGACATATTAATTGATTATCTGACATATTTTTATTATGTTTTCATAAACAAAAAATATAAAATTAACAAAATATATTTCAAATATGTCACATAATAATTTATATTTCAAAATATAAAAATTTACAAAAGATATTAAATTAAAATCATAAAAATTACAACATATTAAAATAAATATGCGAATACACAAACTCGGGAGCATGTGTTTTCGCTAGTGAGAAAATAAAGAAAATAGATTTATGTGTAATTAAAACATTTTATCTTTTATTAATTAAAGCATTTTAAGCATTATTTTTCAAAATTAATAATTAATGCATTTTATTTTTAATATTCAATTATTTGATGTAATGTTTGGTATTCTGTATTATATATTTTAGTAATTAAAGCATTTTATCTCTAATATTTAATTAATGCATTTTTTGAATGAAATAAATTTTTAATTATTTATTTCATTATTTAATTGACCATATTTTTTATTTTAGTACAATTAAATAATACAAATTTAAATGTTTAAAAATATCTAAGAGCACATATTTAAATAATTAAAAATATAAAATTACATAACTTAAATAATGCAGTGTTTAAAATATAGTAGTTAACAATATTAGAAAGAATAAAGGATGTACCCTTTACAATGTCATGAGTGGGTTCTACACACTCGTGAATCTTGGATGATAATTCAAAATTGATTTACAAAACATGTTTAGCCTTGTCATCACGTGTAGTTAATGCAAAACAAAGATTACTTTCTTATTATCTTTTAGAATGTTGGAAAACCTTTAGTGATTAATGCATTAGTGTTAAAAAAATAATTAATGCAATTTATTTTTAACATTTAATTATTTAATGGATTTTAAAATGGAAAAGTTTTTTTTTTTTATCTTTAGGTTAAGATTTTTTTATAGACAAATGTTAAATGATAGTTTTGTTAGTACTGGTCTCTTTCTTTCTTCACATATGTAAACTTTTCTGAGTAGATCAATCTTAAAATATTGTTTAAAATTTTGTATAATCACACATTTTTTTTATATTTTCTTAACCGTTATATTTATATTTTTTAGAAAGTGTTGCTGTAAGATTTGTTAAGGGATTAATATAATATATTTAAACATATAAAAAATATTTATATAATATTTTTAACTTAAAAAGAGGTTAATATAAAAAAGGTGAATTTATGTATAATTAAAACATTTTATCTTTAATATTAATTAATTTAATTTTTTAATGAAATAATTTTTTAAGTTTTTTATTTTATTATGTAATTCAATTTTGAAAGGATTGTAACTGATGCACTCTATTGTCAAAATTATTTCTTTTGATGTTAATTAATGGATTTTGAAAAGATTTTAGCAATTTGTATCTAATGAGTAATGATTCTAATCTTTCAAGACAACGTTTAACATTTAGAATTTTAAATAAAATAGATATACAACACTTATAATATCTAAATATATTTTTAATTTTGATATTAATTTTTATGAAACTTAATATAACTTTACTCTGTACCTTCTACTAAAAATGCATCCTTTTTTAAAAAAATCAGACAAACTAATATTTAATGATTATATGTTATTGTGAAAATGGATTCAATTTAAATACTTCATTTTTTTTTTCAAGCGCATAAACTTTAAGACTAGAAGTGATAGGATTCATCCACATAGATAACTATATCTATGTTTTTCGAAAAATATTGAAATAAATAATAAATGTTTGAATAACAAACCAAGTTGGTCGGTTAATTTAATAAGAAATAAAAAAAAATGAGAGTTACTACTCTATTTATTTTGTATCATCCGACCAATTCAATTAAATTGTTTACTTTTTTTATTTAATTTCAATTATTGAATTCTTAAGTTTACTCTATCATTTTAAAAATTTTCAAATTGTCTACTTTAAAATATTTTAAAAATTCTATTAAAGTGCTTTAGAAACAAATTTGCATAATATTATTACTTATATTAAAGCTCTATTAAAGTTATTTTATCTACAAATTTTTTTTAGAAATATACATGTTATTGCTTATATTTTTAGATCAAAATGATTATTTACTTCTTAGAGGACAAAAACTAACCATACATTATTTTTAGTTAAAAAATAAAAAATATAATAAATTTTGTAAAGATTAAAATCAAATTCAATTACGTTTAAAGAAATAAAATTATATTTTAACTTTAACATATGAAGTTGATTATTATCAATAAATAGTGTAATTTTTTTACAAATTTTTATTCACTGTGCATAATTTCCAAAAACTTGAGATATGAAATTGTTTGATACTTAGACAAGTGAGTTTTAAGGTAAAGAGACAAGGGAGAAGGAGAGATCACACATTCAAAATGTCTTCAGTAACAAAACAAACATTTGCTTATCTAAAAAAATATTATTTTCATGAATATTTTATTTATTTGTATTGTATTATTCGCGTCTAATATAATCATCGAGTGTGTATAATTGGTGTGAGATTATTCTAACTTAAACAATGATTTTCAGGTCAATTTTTGGATATTTAATTGTGTTTAACACTTAGACTTTGTTCCCTGTAATAGTCATATAATGCTTGAATATAATTACCTCTAGTAGAGGATACCTCTAATTAAATAAAAAAATTGTGTCTAGTACACCAGTTCATCTCAAACTAAAAGACTACATCCATTTCTTTAGCAACCACAAAGGTTCTACTATATATCAAAAGATAACAGTAGTTTTCATAAGTTACTTATAGTTTATTTTCAAATATGTTTTACACTAGATTCTTTAAGCTAACAAATAACCATTTTTTAATACCAAGTCTATTGAGGTGATTTTCTCAATAGTTAGATTTAGAGCTTTACATGACTACAAAAATTCAACATCTTGAATAAACAAACATACAATGAAGGAAAGTTTTCACTCTTAGGTTTAAATGATAAAAGGCTTTTTTATAAATAAAGAAAGCTATAAAGCTTTAGAAAGAACAATGAATAAAAATGGTACCAAGTAGAAGCGTCAAAACAGGTCCGATCTGGTGGGTCAGTCTGATCCACTGTGGGTTCGGGTCAGTTAGGGTCGGATAATAAGTTTTTTAATTAACACCTACCAAAATTTCATTTAACATCTACTACTTTTATTTTTTTTTTAAATACTAACTTTACTCCTTCTAACCCTAACTTTAAATACTTTCTCTCTTCCTATAGTTTATTCTCTCTCCTATCTTCTCTCTTTCCTATTTCATAATAATAATAATAATAATAATAATAATAATAATTAGGAAGCATGTGCAGCACAATGTTTTCTTCTCCAACGCTAGAGAAGTAAAATTTTCAAATTTTTGTACTTCTCCGACAGTGCATCGCCAGAGAGTAGAAAAATTTGCAATTTTTTTTACTCTCTGGTGGTGCATTGCCGGAGACTAAAAAATGGAGGGTATTGTGGTATTTTTCTCACCAGTAGGTGGGAAATGAAAAAACAGTAAGTGGAAAATCAAATTTCCCTGAATAAAAAAATATGTTTTGCAAAACGGTCTCACTTATGTAAGTTTACCAGCTCAATCTGCGAGTTTGGTGGGTTGAAACTAAGCTGGGCCGGCTGGCCCACCGACCGACCACAAAAAAATTCAACTTTTTTTCACTTATATCAATATCAGCACACGCACATTTTTTTTTCATTTTTTTCCTTTTCAGCTTTCCCCCCAACATGAAACTCCTAATATTGCCAAAGGCAAAGTTAAACTTTCCCTGAAATTTAAAAGTGAAACCCCTAATTTACATATTATTTTAATATTATTTATTATTTTATTTAATATTATTTATAATTTGTTTGTTAATGACATGACATGAATCCATTATGTATGTTGTTTTAATATTATTTATAATTTATATATTTTTTATAAAAAATCTTATTTAAAAAAAAAGAAATTAAATTTAATAATTTTTTTTGCAAGTCTGATGGATCAACACACCAATCCGTGATGGGCCAAATTAGACAAAAAATTTAGGTATCTTTATTTTGGTGGTTAGGCTAGTCCAACTCATTTATTGTATAACTCGTGGTGGGTCAACTCATGTGCCCATTTTAACACATCTAGTACCAAGAAAGTATTTTAAAATTAAGAGAATTTCTTCCTGCATCCCATGAGTTCTCTCTACACCTCTATAAATTTTTAAAATGGCAAAACAATTCTTAATGAAAATAGTAAAAATTTAATTATCAAGTGTATTTTTCTCTTCCTCTTTCGCCAGCACCTCTCTCGTTTGTTTCTCTTTTTCGGTTTCGTTTTTCTTCTCCACTTAATTAGTAACTTTATTTTTTACGAATCTGAACATGTTTAGACTCGTAAAAAAAATTGCAAATTTTTTTACAAATCCGGACACCTCTGTTTAAACTTGTAAAAAGATTTGCTTCGCACGGTGTTCAATGCCTCCACTTATCTCTCAATTTTTCAATGGGTTTTCCTCCTGCCCTACTTCACTCCAAAACTCTTGTCATTCTTAACTTGAACCACATCAACAATGTCAGTTGAAATGTTGTCCTCTATTGATTTTCCATCACTTAAAATCATGATTTTGAATCATGTTCATTTCTCATAACGTAAACATCTCGTTGCGTTCCTTTCTGGAGTTCAAATCTTGAGTATTTAGAAGGTAGAGTACTCTTTGATGTAAATTTTCATTGGTTAGAGATTGAAGAAAAGTTTAAAGGACATAGGACACAAAACCCAGAGAAGAGATATCTGAAATAGGTATTAGTAGACAAAAAAGAAGGAGTTAAGTTATTTTCTTATCTATGGATATTTTAAATTTTTTCTACATCTATAAAAGTGCAGGGAGAAGTTATTGGGGTATAGGGAGAAATTCTCTAAAATTAATGAGAAGTATACACTTATTTTCTTATATAAGTGTCTAATTTGTCTTTTCTTAAATTCTCAACATTAGTAGTATAGGTATGCAATATGATTAATAAAAAATTGAGGATAGTAATCGTCATTTAACTTAACATATTCATTAGAATCTCATAAGATTATTCATTTGTGTAATGATTTTTGAAAATGATATTAAAAGTTTTTAATTGGAATATTAGAATTATTCATTCAAGTATTAATTTTTAATTAATTTATAGTATAAAAAGTTATTTGACATTTTTTTTATTTGTCTCACATAAAAAATTCTCATTTGAGAAAAAATAACTATATTTTCGGATATATCCAATCTGAATAATATTGTTTCTTGCAAGAAAAAAAGTTAAAATATAATTTTGTCTTTTTAATTTTGTATATTTTCGATTTTATTCTCCTAAAATTTATATAATTTATAATTTGGTTTCTTGATTTTTAAAAATTTTAGATTTTGGTTACTAAATTACCTTTCTTATCGGGTACATTAATGTATAAGATTGTTGTATTGGTTGGTCAATATTTTTATACACTAACGGTCAAACATGTACAATTTGACAAAGTAATTGAAAATTTCAAATGTTAAATAAGGACTAAAATCATCCATTCTCGAAATTAGGAGAATAAAATTACATTTTAAAAAAAAATTACCAAATATGTTTAAGTTAATTAAGATTAATTGGATGTTATTCCTTATATTTTAACAGATTTATAAATTTTATTCTTTGTTTTAAAATAAAATTTTATCTCTATTTCCAAAATCAGGAACTTACACTCAAATACATAAAAAGTTTTGAATGTTAGAAATGAAATTTGATCATTGATCACCAATCAAAAGATACGTGATGACCAAAATTAATTAACGCTTCTAACTTAATATATGAACATAAACCTACAGATTAAACAAATAAGATGACAAAAATTTAAACCTTAATTTCATATCCAAATAAAAACAAATAATTTATGCACTAATAATGTAAAAAACTTATACACTAACATTATATTACAACTGACAAAATATAATTAAGATTAAATAAGAATTCTTCGTGTATAAAACTTGTAAAATATTGATTAATAAAATTAATGAACTTGTTACACATAAAATGTTATGATTAAATACTCCTATAAGACTGTATTACACTCAAATTCCATAAGTATTAAACTAAAAAAAATACAAGAAAAATAACGGCCACATATGATATTTTAAAAATTACAAAAAAAATTCTCACAGAAAGAATTGCCATATGATATCCCAATCTAAGCAGAATTATTTGTCTTTTTTTATGGGACAAATAATCATCTGCTTTGAAAATAGAGTTTGGAAAAAATGAAACTAACTATTATTATTAATAGGGTTTTTTAACTTTATTTTGAAAATTTAAAATATAATGATAATATGTTATTTTTTCATTAATGAAATTTCAGTACATATAAACAAATTTTTTTATTTTTACATCTTCAAAATAGTTTTTAAATAACACTTACCAGACAAATTTATTTTTCTTTTCTTTCAGAAAATAGTTTTTGAAATCTATTTTTAAAAACTTTTTTAAAAAACTAGAAAACAAAACTAAATCAATCAAGTTCTTCCAATGATAGTCTCATTTTATTTATTTTTACTATACAATTAAGGGTTTTGTTAATTAGAGGTACCAATTAAGAATAATTAATGAACATGAATTTTATAAAAATTCAAAGTTAATTGTGTTATTAAATTAATTCTTATATTAATAATCATTAACATATTTTTTACTTTATTTAAAGGACAAAAATATTCATAAATATTTTAATTAATATTTTATTTAATTAAAAAATAAAAAATAAAAATAGTTTTAATGATATTTTACTATTTCTATTTTATTTTAACGTTTCTGGAAATAAAAATAAAATAATTTTAATATTTTTACTTTATATTCTTTATATTTTGACATTATCAGCAATTAAAATGAAAAATAAAAATAAAAGAATGTTAAAATTATTTGCAGTAAAAAATGTTAAAATTGTTTTCTTTCTAATTTTTTTAAGTGGTTAAATAAAATATCAATTAAAAAATTAATTGAAATTTTTTTCTTTAAATAAAGTAAAAATGCATTAAATGGTTATTTAAGCCAAAATTTATTAGTAGCACAATTAATTGTGAACATTTGAAAAAAATTCAATGTTCAGTGATTATTCTTTATGAATTGTTACCATTCCCCTATGATTATTGGTGGCAATTTTTTTTTAAGTCAATGAATTTTATTAAAAATTGACTAGTTGAGCATAAACATATAGGAATGACAACAATGTGATGCGCAGGTTTGACCCTCTCCATCCCCCTTCCCGTAAAGTGTGGAACGAGTTCAGGTATAAAAAGAGTGTGTATGAAATTTTAATCCTCATCTTTGTCCTTATCAGGTATTTTTGGGTTTGGGTATACTCATGGATACCTGTTATATTATTTTTTATAATTTAAATTTACTTATTTATTATTAAATAAATTATATATATTAAGTTATTAATTATATTTTAATTTAAAAAGTATACAAAAATAATTAATAACAAAAAATTATAAATTAAAGTTTAATAATTGAAATTTTTAATTAAATATATAAATTTAAACTTATTATATAATTATTAAAATTATAACGAAACAAGCAAGTTTTCAGGTATGGGACGAGTAGTCACGTACTCATATCTGGTTCAACACATAGGGTAATATTTATACCTGTACCCATACCCGTCAAATCAGGATGAGTTCGGGCGACTACCCATGAGTATGAGTATTTTTGTCATCCCAAGAAACACAAGATGTGTCTGTCAGCCAAATTACACAATTTTAATATATAACAGAATATGTCTCTAGAGAATGTTCTAACTCATACAACATATATGATTCATAACTCATTTAGTATAAGAGTGTGATGTCAGTTTCAGAAACTGACACCAATTTGAAGTCTTCACTGAAACTTCCCGAACTATTTCACCAATCTCTTGTAACTTATTGTTGAATATGTTATCATTCCTAACTTTCCAAAATTGTCAAATTTTCACGAACCAAATAAAAGACCATGCTCTTTTAAGCTCTAATGTGCCATCAACTAATCTCATGAACTAACTATAATGGTTTCGAATCAAATATGTAAGATCATGGATAACCCCTCCAAGCACATAACTTTGACCAAAATTTTAGTATTTAAAACTGTTTTAAATATTTTAGTATTTAAAAATTAAAACATTTGTGTGGTTACTGTTTTCTTAAAACAATTTTTTAAAACAGTTTTGATTTTTTAGTTTCTAAAATAAAGAGCAAAAACAATTGTAAGTATTTTTTATTTTTAATTTTCTACTCTTTTTTTTAAAAGTCAAAATATAATAAAAAAAATTTCATTAATAACATTTCCGTAAATATGAAGAATTTTTTTTCATTCTTACATATTAAAAAAAACAATTCAAAAACACTTACCAAACAAGTTTTTTTTTTCTCTTTTTTCAAAAAACAGTTTTTGAAAACTCTTTAAAAAAAAAAAAAACCAAATCAATCAAACCCTAAAAAAACTCTTTTTGATTGGTTTAATTTTGTTTTTGTTTTGAAAAATAGTTTACAAAAATTGTTTTCTACAAGAAGAGAAAAAACATGTTTGATAAGTGTTATTTGAAAACTATTTTAAATATGTAAAAATGAAAAAAAATTGTTCATATTTACAAAAGTATCATTAGTGAAAAGAAAAAACAACATATTTTCATTGTACATTGAGTTTTCAAAACAAAAATAGAAAACTGAAAAACAAAACTACTTATAGTTGTTTTTGTTTTTTAAAAAATCATAATTGTTTGTTAAAATTGTTTTAAGAAAACAATAATCAAATAAATTTTTTAGTTTTTAAATACTAAAATACTGAAAATAATTTTATAAAATTGTTATGAGACAAACACTTTAATGTTTTTCTAAAACAGTTTCAAAAACAGTTCTATTTTTTTAATTTTAAAAAATTAAAAAAGACAAACAACTATAAGTATTTTTGTCTTTCAATTTTCTATTTTTGTTTTGAAAGTTCAAAATACAATGAGAATATGTTATTTTTCTATTTATTAATAAAATTTCCGTAAATATAAGCAATGTTTTTCACTTTCACATTTTCAAAATAGTTTTCAAATAACACATACTAAATAAGTTTTTTTTCCTCTTCTTCTAAAAAATAGTTTTTAAAAACTAAAATTCAAAACAAAACCAATAAAGCCCTAAATATTTTTCTTATTTATTATTAGCTCGTCTTCTTATACTTTTTGTTTTTCTACCAAGTTGCATAATTATTAGGTTTAGGGCAAAAACATGATACATCCTGCTCGCTAACAATCGGCATATTTTTTATTTTTTAATTTAATATTATTAGCCTATAAATTTTTATATAATATTATTATGATTCATTTATAACGTAAAATAAAATATTTTATTTTTTTGAGTATTTTTTAGATTAAAATATTTATATAAATAATTTAAGTTTAATTATTTATTATAGTTATTAAAATATACTCCCTTACTCATATATAAGTACATATACCTACATTTACACATATTAAGAAAAATAATTATCATCATTCAATTTCACTAATCTCAAGCACAAAATAAGAATATTGTTAAAACACTCTTAATCGAAACTTGATATTGTCGATAAAAAAGAATCATGATTGTAATTAATCAAAGGGTGTTTTAGAAATAAGACAAAAGTAGTTGAATTTACTTATATTTGAATCCAAGACACAATCCAAATTTTTTGCTTATGGGTATGTCTAGATAAACTAGCTAAAATGTAGTTTAAAGCTAAAAAACTAATTGCAAATATTTAGTAAAACTAACTGAAAGTTGTAAAATAATAAATAAGGAAAAATGTCATTAATTATTGGATCGTATTTAAAATAATTGTAACGTATTTCAATAATATAAATTAATTACATATTTAAATTATAAATTATTATAATTACATATTTAAAATATAAATTTCTATTATTACATATTTAAATTATAAATTTCTACAATTACATATTTAAATTATAAATTACTGTAATTATGTATTTATATTATAATTTTTTATAATTAAATATATAAATTTTGAATTACATATTTAAATTATAATCTTCTATAATTATATAAATTACTATAACTAAATTAATGAAGGAGAAAGAGGTTCTGCCATGTTAAGAGAAATAGTTAGTGGGAGGCAACTTCTTAACGAGAGAGTGACTATATTTAAAATGCTTTAAATATTGATTTACTTTCATTTTTAACCCTACTTTTTTTTTTACTTTTGTCCTCTTTTAATACTATTGTCACCGCCACATCCGTCACCGTCACCACCGGTGTTAAAAATTATATTTAATGTATTTTAAATATAGTCACTCTCTCACATAATAAATACAGTTAGTATAGGAAATCAACTTTTAATAATTGTTAAAATGTGTCTTGGTACATTATAGAAAAACCGTTAATTAATTAATAAAGGATAAGATTATAAAAAAAATCAATTAGTAGCTAAAAATAAGAATTACCTAAAAAACTAATTGAAGTATATTTAAAAAAAGGTAATAGTTACCTAAAAATCCTCTTAGTTTTTTGCCTACCAAACATAACTTAAATCATTTTAGCTAGCTTTTTAATTTTTAGCTAGCTGAAATGGTAACCAAACACACTCTCCCAACAAGTAACGACCCACTTGACCTGATTTTAACGAGGAAAAATTCGTGTTGATTAAGGTCGAGGTTTGGGTCGGGTTTTCCCCACCTATCTAATTAGGGATGAGGGTGGGTTTGCTGGTCCTCATCCTGTCTCTGTCCAACTTTTTTGTTAAAAAAAATTATACATATATTTATAATTTCACATGTCTATATACAAATCCACATTCTTGTAAATGATCACAAAGAACCACAACATTGTAGTCAAAACCACAATGTTGTGACAGATGCATTGTGAGTAATGATATAATTTTTAAATTAAAATATAATTAATAAATTAATATATAATCTATTTAATAATAAATAAGTAAATTTAAATTATAAAAATAATATAACATAATACCCATGTGTATACTAGAACCCAAAAGTACATGACATAATAAGGACGAGAATTAAAATGTCATATCCATAACGTTTACACCGAACCCACCTTTGTTCCATACTTTTTGGGGTTGAGGATGGGGAGGGTCAAACCCGCCCCACTCAGCCATGTTGCCATCTCTAGTCCAATAAGAGTAATAATATAATTATAAAAAATTAAAACATAAGGTTTTACAGATAATTGATACAATTTTTTGAAAGTAAAACATAATATTATTTCTCACAATTAATACATGTACTGTTAATTTAAGGAATAAAATACTCAATCCATATAATTCGGAAAAGGAGAAAATAAAATAAAATTATATACATTTAAAAAATGTATATCTTTTTTCATTTTGTTTTTCTTCAAACCCTAAGAATTATGCAAATTGGTAAGAAAATAGGAAGCGTAGAAAAACGAGTCAATAATAAATAAGAAAGAGATTTTTCTTTTTAAAAAAAATTGTCATTAATGATGTAGTTAATTAAAATGACTCTTAACCTTTGCAATGATAAAAAAACCCTTATTATTACTCCGAAATATCTATTTCATACAAATTAAGGAAGTTAGTTAATTTTATTTAATTGTATTGATTTGATAAAAAAACTAAAATACTTTTTTTAAACTACATTTGATAATTCTCTCTCACATGTATAGAGAATTTTCATAGGAGACAACACATTTTAATTAGCCACTAAGTCTTGATGAAAATATATCTCATGATTTCATAAATTCTTATCTTGCATTTGCATTTGTTTCATACGACCTTTTTTGCTATCTCTAGTAGGAAGCGAGATGATAAAATAGATTATTTGTAGCATAACTTATTCAAAAGTTAATTTTTGTTGGAAACTTGTTTTTTGAAAACTTGGAAAGTGAACATTTTTTAAAAACTTAATTAAGGGTATTTTTTAAAAGTTAGTATTAAATAAGGTTCAATTAATTAGAATTTGCTTATATTTAAATCCAAATTTTTTATGTCTTTTTTCTTTCTTATACATGAGTCCAGAGGAAGTATTAAGGTTCTGCTAACTAGTACCTTTAGGTAAAAAATGATTAATGAATATTAAATCTTATAAAAAATTATACTTACATGTGATTGGTTGTTAATTTTTTAATAGTTATTTAAGAGCAAAAAAATCCAATTATACATGACTATTTCCATTATAATAGTTTATTTATTTATTTATTATTATTATTATTATTATTATAATTATTATTTCACTTCATTTAATGAAAATTCTTGAAACCTTGTTTCTCCACATACAAAAACAAAAAAAAATCCTTAAACTTCTCCTAAACACAGGGAGAGCATCTCTATTTTCTTTTCTTTAAGTTTCTTCATAGAAAAATGGAAGAGATGAAAATAAAAATAAAAATAGAAATTCGGGAGTCAACACCTTAAAGTTAAAAATCAATGTAAAAAACTTACAAAAGAGTATTAATTCACATATTTTTTAAATTTAGGTACGATTTAAAACTTTGAGGGTACAATATCTGAGATTGAAAAAATTTGGGGGTATGAATTGTATTTAAGGCTTAAGAGTTCTAATTCTGTGCACATGTTAGAAAGACACTATTGTTATTAAAGTTTAATCTCTATGCACTAGTAGTGTATAAGATTCAATTGCAACTTTTCATTTTATGATTTTTAAAATATTAATCAGTAAAGTCAACAAACTTACCATACATAAAGGATTATGATTAAATATTAATGTAATTTTTTTAAAATGAGAATGCATAAGTCATTTTTTCTTATTATTAAGGTTTTTCTAATTTGTGTAAAGTGGAAGAAGTTAAAGAATAATGATAGTCTCATTTTTAATTACTTTTTACTATATAATTAATGATACCTTTTTGTAAAAAAATAAAATTTTTTTCTTATTCATTATTGACTCACCCTTCTATATTTTTTCTTTTCCTATCAAGTTACATAATTATTAGGTTATGTACAAAAAGTATAAATACATTCTATCATTAACAATTTCCGTAATTATTTTTACGTTATTTTTTCAATTTATGTAATTAGGTATAAGTTTTTATGTAATATTATTAAGATTAATTTATAACATAGAATAAATATTTGTTTTCTCAAATATTTACTTTAAATCAAAATATTTATAGAAATATTTAAGTTTAATTATTGATTATAGATATCAAAGTATAATAATATAATGATAAAAAATTATAACGTAAAAATTTTACAATAATCGATACTGGTTTTTTAAGTAAAAAAATCATAATATTATTTCTCACAATTCATACATATATGTACTTTTAATTTAAGCAATTAAACACTCAACTTGTCTAATTTAGAAAAGGAGAAAATAAAAAATTGATCCACATTTTAAAAAATATAGCATTTTTCATTATGCTTTTGTCCAGAACCCAATAATTATGCACATTGGTAAGAAAAGAAGAAATGTAGAAAAATAAGTTAATAATAAGAACAGCAAAATGCGTCAGATTAAATCGTTTATGGCCTGAAAAAATGGGGCAGACAGACTGGTTTTGCCTTGCTAAGGTGAGCTAAACTGCTTTACAAATCATTTTCCTAATTTTTTTATTTCAAATTTTTGTTTTTTATTTTTTTCTAAACCATTTTTTTACCCAAATATCAAAGTAAAAGCATATTAACCAAACTAGTCTAAAATTTATAAAGTAAAGTAATAATACTAAAATAAATTTCTAATTTTTATTTATAATCAAAACTAAATTTTAATATAATTTGATTAATTTATAAAGTAAATTAATAATACTAAAATTTCACTATTTAATATATTAATTCTCACATTTTTAATTCTTATTTTTAATTTTAATTGATTAATTACATTTTATATTACAATATAATTAATATAGGTGGCTGACTAGGGGGCTAACGGACCAAAACCCCTACCTTGCCCGCCAAGATTGTAGCATGCTGCCTAACCTGACCCACTTTGTCATCCGTAATTAATAATAAAAAATAAAGAAATTATTTTTTTTTCAAAAATTGTCATTAATTATAGAGTTAATTAAAATAAGACTATTATTAATGATTAACATGTGCAAAGTTGCACCGGATAGAGAAATCTTATTATTATTACTGTCCTACTAATTAGTGCCTTTAAGAATAATTAACCAACATTTAATTTTATGAAAATTCATAGTTAATAATCATTAATGTGTTTTTATTTTATGGAAAATGCTAAGGCATTTATTTGGGATAATTAATTAATGAATATTGAATTTTATAAAATTTTATAGTTAACTAACTATAACTATATAGGTGTTCATCGGTTCGGGTCAATCGAACGACAATCATGAAACCAACAATTCGAACCAAATAAATTAATTTCATTAGTTTTTATCATGTTCAGTTCTCGATTTGAGCACTTCAAAACTCTAATGAAACCAAACCAAAATTATATATTATTAATATTTATTTTATATTTTACTTGTATTTAGTTGCTTTAAATATATGCGATTTATTTTACTTGTATTCAGTTGCAATTTATTATTTGTACTGTATTGAATTATTTTAATAGTTTAATTTGACTAATTTGATATATATGAAACACTTAATATTTTCTTATAAAAATATAAATTTAGTAGATCAATAGATTTGACTAGTTTGAGGTATAAAAATATTTTTTGTGATTTAATAAAAATAAATTGAGTTTGTTAATTTTTTATTAGTTTTCCTCAAATCTGAACCAAATCAACTCAATTATTATTGATTTAGTTTAGTTTAGGTCAAAGAAAAAAAATTTAGCAATTCGAACCAACCAAACCCAATTAAAATTAATTGGTTCATTCTCCTCCCCCCCTCCTCAAAAAAAGAACCGAACCACGGACACCCTTAGTTAATTGTGATATTAAATGAATTCTTATTTGAATAGTCATTAATTTGTTCTTATTTAAAGGGAAAAAATGTTGATCAATGTTTTCATTTGATATTTTATTTGACAGATAAAAAACTTAAAAAAATATAATATAAAATAATTTTAATATTATTTTACTATTTTTTTTCATTTTAGCATTGTTGAAATAAAAAACAAATATCAAACTATTAAAAATATAATTTTTTTAATTTTATTTTAAAATTATTTTGTAATTTTCCATAGTGTTAAAATGAAAAAGATGATAAAAAAATGTTAAATTTTTTTTTTATTTTTTTATGTTTTTAGTGCACATAAGATAAAATATTTCTTTCGGATTCGTATATAAACAAAAATACCTAATTTGACGCAAATTAAGGAAATTAGTTAACTTCATTTAATTTTATTGATTTGAGAAAAAACTAAAATATACTTCCAAAACTATCCTTAATAATTCTTTCTTATATGTTTGGAGAATTTACGTACGAAATGATATATTTAATTAGTTAGTAAGTCTTGACTATACATATATTAATATCAGATTACTTCATCTCTTCCTATTTTGTATTTGCATTTGCTTTACATGACCTTATATTTTCATACCTCTCTACAAAGTAGAAGGTGAGACAACAAAAGAGAATATTTAGAACATTACTTATCCAACAGCTAAATTTTTCTTGGGAAACCCATCTCTTGAGAGCTTCAAAATTTAATATTTTAGAAATTTAATTAAAGAGTATTTTCTGAAAAGTTAGCATTAAATAGAGTTCAATTAAATTAAAATTTGCTTATATTTAAATCCAAAAATTTTAGATATTTTTTTTTTGCTTATATATGAGTAAGAGAGTATCAATTAAAACTTATAACATTTATGAGTATTTTTGTTTTTTAAATAAAGTTAGAATGTATTAATGACTATTCAAATAAAAACTCATTAAATAAAATTAAATGTTCATTAATTATCCTTAACATATGACATTGGTTAATAAGACCCTTACTTTATTTATAGGATAAAAAAGCCCATAAATATTATACAACTATAATTGATATATATCATATAACATTATTTTATGTTTAATTTTTTAAAGTTTTTTATATATATCAAATAAAATATCAATTACAGTTGTATAACATTGATGAACATGTTTGTTCTTTAAATAAAGTATAAATATATTCATGATTATTAAAATAAAAATTTATTTAATGTTACCATTATCTATCATCTTTCGTAAAAATTAAATGTTTATTAGTTATTATTAATTAGTGTCATGAATATTGATTAACATTGCCCTTATTATTTTTATCGATTTTTCTAATGTGTGTTAAATGACACATTTTAATCATTATTAAAATCTGATTACCAGTGAAAAATTTAATGTCTTTATTATGGGAGAGAATCACTATATTAAAAGCATTAAATGAGATTTTTAAAACTAATCTACTTTTATTTTTTACCATATATTTCTTATTTTTATCTTCTTTTATATTCATCACCACCATCAACTACTATCACTATAATCGCCGTTCTCACTAACATCATTACTACTACCATCACTGTCACCACCACTATGTGTCGCTACCACAATCACCATCGTTGGCACCACCACCACTACCATGTGATGGTGGTGGTGACAACTGTAGCAATGATGGTGGTGTTGACAGAGAAGGTGATGAAAATAAAAAAAGATAGAAACAAAAAATATAATAAAATTGAAGTAAATTAATGTTAAAAATTACATTAATGTTTTTTAAATATATTCACCCACTCTCATAATAAATACATTCAAGTTTGTATTGAAATTCATGTTTTAATAATTAGTTTAATTATTATACACTAACATTCAAATTTTATACTAATATTTAATCACAACAGTAAATTTATTGACGACTCATTAAAACATTAAAAGTTCAATAAATATAAGTGTAAAACTCTTTAATAATTGTTAAAATATGCTCTTAAACACACATTAAAAAAAATCCTATTTTTATTATTAGGGAGAAATGAGACACTCCATGTCTTACTTTTAACATAATAATTAAATTTTGGGACATATATATATTTATTTATTTATTTATTGGTTTTATATATTTTGAAAGTGATTTATTTATTTATTTTTTTATTTTCAATAGATAGTTGTTGAAAAAAAAATCAAAGAAAGATTGAAAACTAAATATGAACACCAAAAAGGATGAATTGTCTTCTTTTTTTTATATTTAAAAATAAAAATATTATGAAAAAAGTTAAATAAAACATGAAAATAAAAAGAAAAAAATTAAATAAATCATGTGATTGATAATTATTTTTTTTAGTAGTTATAGAAAGAAAAAAAATCCAATTAATGTGTACATGCATATTACCATTATAATAATTTATAGATTGATAGGTTATTATTATTATTATTTCATTTACTGAAAATTCTTACAAACCTTGTTTTCTTCGCATATAAAAAAATTCCTGAAACTTCTCCAAAACACAGGTAGGGTAACTATTTTCCTTTCTTTCAATTTCTTGAAAGAAAATGGAAGAGATGAAAATAAAAATAAAAATAGAGAGATCCATTTCCCCCGAACCAAAACACACCTTTGGTCCCATTTCCTCTCCCATTCTCACAGTTATAAATGTCTCTGCAATTTCCCAACGTCTTTCTGAGATTGACACTCATTTCACTTGCAATTTCCATAGATTTTTCATCATACCCAGTAGCCCGGAACAACTCCCTTCAACTCCTTTTCTTCTTCGTTCTCAATCTCCCATTATATTTAGATATTACCCTTTTATTCTTTTTTCTTCTTTTTTATTTTTTTCACAGTGGGGTTTTCTAGGAGAATTCGCATAACCCCACTTCCAGTTTGGTCCAAAAATTAAAACTTTTTAAGGTTTTCAGGGAACCTCGTTGTTGTCGTTGAGTTTTGAAATCACTCTCTCCCATGCCTGAGGTATTGGATATAAGCTCCGATGAAGAAGAGGGTTTGGATGAGAGTCTCACTGTGACTGATTTCAATTGGATAAGGGAGATGTTGTTCCCTTCGGATGAGGAATCCGATGATTCAGTCGAGGTTGTCGAAATCCGCCGGAGCAAGCCTCAGCTGAAGTCAAAGTCTTCAGCTTTGGCTGTGAAAGATGTGGGTGACGATGATGATGATGAGGACGATGATGATTGCGTGGTTTTGGAGGGTGACCCTGAAAAGGGTGTGCCTTCGGTGGAAGATGAGGAAAATGGGTCAGATGAGTTGCTTGTAATTGGGGAAAAGGGTCAGGTATGTATGTATGTATGTATGTACGTTCTTGCTTTATTCCTTTGTTTATGACACTACTCGTGGGAATTGTATTCTAAATTCTAAAGCTTTGAGTTGTTGTTGGGGGAAACGAGTGTCTGTTTTGCTTTGGTTTGTGATGGAGATCTACTGTTTGTGTTGTTTAGTCATATGAATTTTGTGATTAACTATGATTTGGTTGAAGGCTGGATGTATATATGAGTTTTTTTTCAAGGTTTTAGTTCTCGGTAGTGGTTTGCTTGTTGTTTCTTTCCGTTGATTGATATTGCTTGCATGAAACTGCAGAGTAATGTGGCCACAGTTGTGGTCCTGCACACTCCAAAAACCTTGATGTTGTTGCTGCAGGCCGTTTTAAAATCTTGGTTGTTATAGGAAACATTGAAAGCATAATAGAAACTAAAACTTTTTCCTTGACTTGTTAAGCTTCAATGGATTATTTTTTCTGTCAAAAGAGGAAAACGTTTTGAAAGTTTTATTAATTTAATTTTAAGTGTAACACTTATGCAGTTTTAACACTCACTGTCAACTTCGACCTTCGTTATTCATAGGACTTGTAAAGTATTAATCGATAAAGTCAACAAACTTGACCTTCGTTATTCATAGGACGTGTAAAGTATTAATCCGTAAAGTCAACAAACTTGATTATGATTAAATGTTAGCATAATTTATGCCAACAGTGCATAAGTTTTTTTCTCTTTAATTTTTTTGTTTGATGCATAGCAGTTTTTATTTTTCTCTCTCCTGGCTGTGCTGGATTCTTTATATTTTGTTTGCTTCATTTAGAATTACTCTTTCGGAAGTGTTTTGAATTGATCTCATACTCTCTTGCAACTTGATGACACAGATTTCAAGTTGTTAATTGCATCTGCACTTGCAGTTTTGTTGCGGTTGTGGGCAAATGCGGTGACCCCCAAAAACCTTGATATTGTGGCCAAATTCATCTTTTAAAACTTGATTGATTTGAAAATTTTTATCATATGGTGCGGGATTTTTTATTTACTTTTTTCCCTGCTTTGGTTTGCTGAGGCAATGGAAATGATATTCTTTTCCAAAAATAAATTATCCCCACCCCCCTCCTTGTATAAAGAGTATTTGCTTTTAGTGTGTAATGCTGTTGGTTTGGTTTCAAACATTTTGAATTGATGATTGAATGTTGCATCTCTAAACAATCATGTAATGTGGTTTTATTGGATGGGTGGGTTATTATCTTTATTGGCAATGCTATTTTGCATAAGTTAGGTAAGGTTCTTAGGTACATCATTGCCAGGGTTAGCCTCATGTCAAATTCTTGCTGGGCATGAAATTGCCTTATGAGGAAAGTTTAAGATGGCCAAAGATATGAGGAAGTTTGAGATGGTGGAAGACTTCGGGTTTGGCAATGAATCTTTGCTATTCCATCCGAGAAAGCACTAAATGAATTCATATTCAAGGATTGAAATTAGAATTGCTGATCCTGTTTGAGATCCCAAGGTACAGTTGTTAAATGCTGCTAGCTCCATGCATAGTGCATGAAAGCATCGTTTTAGAGGATTCTCCATCATAATACCGTATCTCAACTTGATGGTTACTGGTGATGTATCTATATGTAACCATTTGGCGAAGTTCTAAAATTTTAAGCAGTAAAGCTTAGGGTAATTCTATGTTCCAACTGAAATTTATTCTTTAGTTTGGTGTCTAGGCATCTGTTTCGAACACAGCTTTCTTTTTGCTTTATGTTATTTGATTACCTGCGTGCATTTTTCTTTGGTTTACAAGCATGAATGTGTTAAGTAAATCTAACACTTTCATGCTTTCTTGTATCATGGAAGGTGTAGTTTTAGCATTTCAATTGTGGTGGCTCATTTCAATTTTGATTTGCAGATTGCATGCCGAGACTATCCTCATGCACGACATAATTGTGTTAAATTTCCATTCTCTTCCTCCCCCCACGAGAAGCATTGTAGCCTGGTAAAAGATCATAATTTTGGACTTTGTTACATTTTCCAATTATTGCCTTTTCTGGTTTAGTTAGCACAGTTTCTTATCTGTTATTTACTATTCTATATTGATGATATGCAGTGCCATTGTTTTGTATGTGACTCCCTAGCACCATGTCCCAAGTGGGGTACTGGCATTTCAAGTTCAGATCATTGTCATGCAAATAATACTGAGTTCTGGAAAATTCAGAGAAAAAATTTCAAGCTGGGCCAGAGTTCCCCATTACCAGCTGTAATTAATTTTGGTACTTCACTTGGAGCAGGACATCCCCAGTGTAATGAATTTCTGCCTCTTGGTATTAATAACTTGTCTCCAAATTCTGTATTACAGAATCAAGCTGCAATGTGTACTGTCCCATCTCAAACACAGGCCTCTCAGCCACCCGTGACGCGTTTCTTGTCTGCCCCTTCACCGAACTCCACCCTGCAAAATCAGGTCTCTATGCCCATTAATGCCCCTATAAAGTCACCAGCTACAAACTTTACTATGCCAAATGGTGCAAACACTGATAGGTGTTGGGAATCAAGACGTACTTTAGTGAGAACCAGATGCCAGCCTCACTCTGTACCTGTACGAAGGCCAGTACTGGGTGTACGCAGTCACAACATCCAAAGGGATCGAGGAAACGTGGCAAGCCGTGTTCTTCGTCCTCATATGATGACCAGGAGCGTAAACTCTGGGAACACCCTGATGGCAAATAATTCTCCTCATGGATCATCTGGCTTTGACAATTATGTTAACATGACACAGCAACATCAGAATTATAATACTGTAACAGGACTCCCAAATTACAAAAATTGCAATGGGCCATATGATATTTGTCACCCCACAAATATATCTGTTTACTCACAGCTGAGCTCTCAACCAGGCAACCTGAGTTGTGTTAACCAGCATACCGTGGCTTCTGAAACACAAACTTATGGCCAGCCATTGTCCCAATCAAATAATAATCAGGGTTTCCATCAAACATGCATCCAAGTTAGTGGTGGTCCTTCAAGTCACACAGCACGCCTGAATAGTAGTCAGCATGGAAATGAGCCTCAGATCAGAAGTCAAAATGGAAATGCCAGTAGAGATACTACAACATGTGGAACTGCAGGTCAAGATACTTGCCAATCACAACTACAACCACCACATGAAGAGTCTCAAAGGGAAACTGTGTCAAAATTTTCAGCATTTGACTCAAGTTGGACAAATAATACTGGTCAAAGCATTCTACAAACCTCAGGATCTGTAGGACAATCACCCAATGTCAATGAATCCAGTGCTCAGTTTACTGTAAGCAATGAATCTCTGTTTGAATGCTCTCAATTACCCAGTTCACTTGTTGATTTTAATAGCTGGCTTTTGGAAAAAGACCCTCTTCCTATGTTAACCGATGGGTTTTTACCATCTGAGCTGAATATTCCATCCCCAGATTTTTATCCTGCTGATATGGGTATGGGTTTATTTTACCTTGATGGTAAATGAGTTCAAGGTGACTTGCCAATACCTCTAGTTCACATTCTTCAATGGGTTGACAGTTGAATGGTGCTATAGTGGCTACTCAGTTTTGTGCCTATATTTATGACTTGCTTAGCTAAGTAATATATAGCACCTTTTATTCCCAGGCTCATAAACTCTTGTATAGAGCTGAATACTAGGTGTTCCCTAATCACTAATCCAAGGCATATAGTTGTTGTATAAACAGCATAGGCTAGGCTAGTTTTGCTTTATTTTACTGAATGTATTGAGGACAAGTCCTTGGGTATTTGCCTAGCATACATACCCATGAGAGTAGTGGATGTGAACACAAGATCAAAAGTCAGGAAAACTGACAATAATTGAGAAGTGGGGTTCTATCACAGATATACCTTTTCTTTTTCAACTGTGTAGACCATAACTCGTGTTTCTGTTTATGTCAAGATTTGTGTATAACAACAGCTTCGAGGGTAAGAATAGGGCTGTTGAATGAATGAATATATTCTTGCAGACTTATTTATCAGAAGATATGACATGTGCCCCCGCAGGACCTGGATAGATAATTGTTGGGATATAAGTAAGGTTTCACATTGTTTGAATACGAATATGAATTTATTTTATATATACTAAATCACTTTGAAAAAAGGCCTTTTGGATGGTAACTAAACTCAAAATTGAGTTAAGTGGACATATTTTAATATCTTACCAATGTAGAGACATGAGGTAAAACTCATGGTGCACGAAAGTCATTGATTCTACTAAATGACAGACTCAATAGTGCCTTCTATTTGTTAATAATAATAACAAGGCGGCTGATTGTGCTTTGCATTGTAAATAAAATGGCACAATATTAGGAAAAAATAAAACAAAAATATGCTTTGCATTGTAAATAAAATGGCATAATATTAGTAAAAAATAAAATAAAAAGAAAACATAAATATTTCTTCTAGTATTTAATTATAAGACTATTTCTAAATAATTACCTCTGAAGGATACAAGAACTATCTTTTTAATTTTTAGTTTTAAACAGGTTACTCTAATAATAAAGAGAGTGGAAAGATACTTTAGTTTGAATTTTTTCTACCAAAAAGTAACATTTGTTTGTAAAAAAAATAATCTTAAATTGTTTTTAACATTTTAATTTTTGTTTCAAAGTTTTGATTACTTTAAGATTTTAAAATATAATTGTGCACTTTTTTTCTGATTATATTTTGAAATACAATTGAGTAACGAAGAATGTTTTTCTGATTATATTTTAACATATATTATGCATTTGTTAATATGTAAAAAATAATAATTAATTTTTTTAAACATGATTTTATAAATGAATACTAACAATTCATTATAAAATTAATTAGAAATTTTTTCACATAGTAGTTACAAAAAATAGTTTAACACCTATTCATTGTCAACTTAAGTATTAATTGGTAAAGTAGTCAACAAATTTATTATGTATAAAATGGTTGTGATTAACTGTAAATGTAAATAACATTCTATACATGTTTTTCTCTCATTTATATTATATACTATTGTTTTAAATCTTAAGAAAAAAAGATAATTAAAAGTATATTTAGAATAGTGTTTGGATTCTTACAACTTACACGAACATTAATACTAATGTTTTAAAAGTAATTTAAATGTTAATTACTTATACAAAATTTTCCAATATTTTTAATCCTTTTAAGTTGGTTCCATGAAACTACTTCACTAATAAGAAACTCATATCACTTCTTTGCTCAAGATCTTATAACCAATAAATTTTTTATAATTATTTTATTTTAATAACTAATTTTGTAAATAATATTCTTTTTAATGATTAGTTTTATAATTGTTACTTTCGTACGGCTACAAATATTTTAAATTTGTTTCTGTGGTTAAGATTTAATTAGCAATAATAAAGTTGGATTTAAAATTAAATCCATTCAAATATAGTTTAAATTTTTTATTTTAAAATTTAAGAAATTATTTATTTTTTTAATTAAAAATAATTATTTTTAGATTTAAATTTCAATTATTTAACTCCAAAATTTTAAAAATATTAATTTAAATTAAGTTTTTAATCTCCATTTTTAATGTTTGTTAATTATAGCAAGATTTTTAACTTAAGAAATAATATGTGTCAATTAAACTTATGATTTAATAAAATAAATTTTTAATTTTCATTGTTAATCATAATCACAATACTTTTTTAAGAATTGATTTTTTTTGGGTTGTCGTATCATCAAACTCTAACGAGAGTTGTTGATAAGAATTGTTTCATCTTAATAAAATAACTTGTCTTGGAGTTACTCTTAATAAAATTTTGATTTAAAATTTGTTTGGGTGAGCTTATATTGGAGAAGAAAATACAAATAAATAAATAATTGATAGATTTTCTACATAATACAAGACTACTTTATAGGATAATTTATAAAAAAGCCTACATATTTTTAAAAAATTGTATGATATAACTTTTACTTATTAACTTATAATAAGTTAATTTTAATTTATGAAAAAATCATTTTTACTTTTTAAAAAATTTCACCAAAATATATCCTTAAAATCACATCATCTTATCAAATAGCCGAATATAATGGTCATTTATAAAAAATTTAAACTATGAGAATATTTAAATTTAATTTGTATAATTTAATATTTTTTAATCTATGTATAAAAAATTAAAAACAAAGGTAATACTATAATAGTCATACAATTTTTTTTTTTCAAATTGAACTCGACTACTCTAAAAGGAGACCATGTAACTTAAAAGATAAAGTATATAAATTGAACTTGAATACTATAATAGTCATACAATTTATTAGGCGGTGTTTGTTTGCCAATTTTTTTTTTATTTTTAGAGAAAACAAAAAAACATTAGTGAGAATATGTTTGATTACAATTTAGAAAATATTTTTTGTTATTTTTAGTGTTTTCAAAATTTTTTACTTTTTGCTCCTTCGGCAAGAGTTGAAGACAGTGTTAAAGATTTATAACAACTCACACACTCTGTTCAACCAAGGTTTATGCAAATCCAAATTTGTCTCCCTTAATATTCCTCCAAGAGGTTCCTAAAGCTCCAAGAAATGAATTAATAAAGGAGAAAATAAATGGTTATGGGGCACCACTCTCCTTGCAATAGGAGAAGGAACCCTTGTTAAAACCAACTAGAAGAGGTCTCTCTAAAGTGAGAATCCTCAAGACCTTTACTAGAGAATGTGTAAATTTAAGGTGAAATTTACAATAAGTGAAGAGTCCTATTTATAGAGAGTGAGAGATTAGGACTAGTGGCCTAATCATTAACCTCTTAACAAGGCGCATCCCTTGAGTAGGATTAAGCTAACTAACTAAGGAACCAAGGCTAAAATAGCGCTTATAATCTAGGAGAGGTGAGTCCCTATGTTTGTGATGTGTTATGTGAGAGAAAGAAGAGTGCAAAAATGAGTTAGGAGGTGTGAAGATGACCGACACTCCCATACATAGGCTGCACTTATTTCTAGGCATACTCTACATAATTACTTAGTACCCATTTGCCTAATTACATAAAAAAATGGTCAAAATATAAGACCTTAAAAGAGATTAATATGCACCCTAAATATCCAAGACAAATATTTACAAGATGAATTTCCTAAGACTAAGAATTCATATTTTTAATGAGCTTTCATCTAAACCTAGTCTCTTCCTCTTGAATCCTCCTATCCATGATGCTAGGTGTGATTGCATCAAAGACCCTCTTACTAAAAAATTAAGACTATGTGAAAACTTAATAACAATATTATAATTATATAAAAGTAATATATAAATATATTTGCACTATATATGTAAATAATTTATAATATTTTTATTAAAATTAATTAAATTTAAAAATATTATTTTTTGAAAATAGAAAATACTAAGTGAAAAAAAACATATTTTGTGAACTTTGAAACTTGAAAATGAAAACATTTTTCAGAAAATAAAAATAAAAAACATTTTCTCAAACCAAATAATACATTAGAAAATAAAAAAAGAATGTAATAAATTCAAGGAAATACTTAAAAATGTCTGAATTTAATAACAATATCAACTATTAATTTTAATTAAATATTGTTATTGCAGTTTATTTTCTAAAATATACTCTAGGTTTACCTTTTTTTTTGTGATGTTTATAGAGGTTTCCCATCAAATACGAATGTAAATATTTAATTAATATTTTGACTACCTTAAGACATAGGAGGAACATAGCAACACATAGTTGCTGTTATGTGTGTTGTTCTAAAATATAAAGGAGCTGTGGAAAAGAGTTCAAGCTTTGTCTCCGAAGAAGGTGAAGATGGCGCTATGGATGGAAAAAGGTTCGGAGCCCTTAACCGATAACGAAAGAGCAGACCTTGAAGCCATTGCTGCACTCAAAGAGTCTGCAGCCGTTGAATTCAAGGTATGCTAATGCTTTGGGAATACTAAAAAAACATTCTTTTTATTCTCTTTTGCTTTTGATTTCACTTCACTTTTGAAATTCAGGAAAAGGGTAACCAATATGTGAAGATGGGTAAGAAGCATTACTCTGATGCCATTGATTGCTATACGAAGGCAATTGATCAGAAAGCCTTGAGTGACTGTGAGACCTCTATTCTTTTTGCAAATAGAGCACACGTGAATTTGCTGCTGGGAAATCATAGACTTGCCCTCACAGATTCTCAGGAAGCCCTCAAGTTGTCCCCTTCAAATATAAAGGTGTGTTGGAGGTTTGTGGTTGTTTATTCTAAGAGAAATGCTATCATCACTCTCTCTAACATACTCTTGGAACACACTGTATGTATAATTGGTTGAAATGTATCGAAAACAACAAATTATATGGGTTACACTTGTCATTAAATGTCTTTCTTTCGTAATTTTTAAGCTTTCAATAAATTTAATAGGGAGTACGGTAGGAGAAGTGTGTTAGAGATTGTATTGCTAGCACTCCTCCTCTTATTGTAATTATAATTGCTTGGTTAGATGTTTGAAAGTGATGCCAACTGTGACTAGGCAATTTATAGAGCTGCCAAAGCTTCTCTTTCACTAAATATGTTGGCTGAAGCAAGAGAGTATTGTCTGAAGGGTCTTCAGTTGGACCCTAATAATGAGGAATTTAAGAATCTTGACAGGCAGATTGGCATTAAGATATCAGAGAAGGAAAAGCATGAGGCTGAAGTCTCCAAGGCTGTTGCAGAGGCAAAGGTATGGTGTTTTAATTGTTTTCTTATCTGTTTGGTATTTGTTTTGGTTGTATGGAGGTTTATGTCTTATTAGACAAAACTTATGCAGGAACTTGTGTCAGCGATAGAATTTAGAGGCTTGAAGATTGGAAAGGCAATGTATGGAGAGCTTACTGGATTACGGAAACCTGAGTTGGATAAAAGTAATATCCTTCATTGGCCTGTTGTTCTTCTGTATGCAGAGGTTATGTCAAGTGATTTCATTGAGGATTTCTGTGAGACTGACATGTTTTCAGTTCACCTTGATATTATATCCTTTTCTATGAAGTGGTTTATAGTATATGCATTGCATGTAAGTGAGTTTTATGACTACAACTGTGTTATGTACAGCCTTAGCTATCAAACATATTTGCAGAAGATCAACGGTTGTTATGGGATGCTGAAAACAACTACACACGCGAATTTATTGAATTATATTATGAGGTGAAATTTTTTGTTGTAGTTTAAGTCTTTGCTTTCTTCAAATTTAATGTAACCATATTTTGTTGTTGAAAGATGTGTAAGTTGTGATGTTGTATTTCACATTGGGCAAGACAATACCTGGTAGTATCCTTCATTAAAAAACAGTTCATTTGTAGTTTCTCTTACATGAGGGATGGGGTACTACCAAGCATGCCAAGATTTATGGTGTCAACAATTGGGGATTTTTGTCAGACAAAGTAATATTGATTATTTGCGTAAACGCTCAGTTTGTGTGCTGGATGTAAATCTGATCAAGTGTTGCTTCAGTTTGCACATGTTGATCATTGGTCATGAAAATTGAATGGAACAATTGTAAATGAAAGTAAAATTGGGCTTTAGATACTGCATAAGCATAATTGTAGTTATCATAAGCCTAATCTTTCAATTTATTGACTCTTCGCTGAGCACCACATTCCACTTTCTGTTTTGTAAACATTTTATGTATTACTAACTTAGACTGCTAAGATGATATTTGCAAAATCAATTTTTGGCAGCATAGTTCTTATTGGTGTTTGACAATTTATTCTTTAAAAGAATTTTTTTTTCTCACCCTTGGTTTTCTTTATCAGGCTGGTTCTGGACTTTGTCTATCAAAGGAAAAACTTCTTCATTGTCTATTAGAGGGAACCGTTGCTTCTCACAGGGAAGGTGTTGGTGATGAAGAAAAAGATGCAGTTGAGAATTATAAGCAACACATGGGTATGTTAGTTTTGAAGTTCTTTTCCTCCTTTGCAATTGATGTCTGGTTTCTTTGTATGACTCCATTCTCCTTCTTTACTGATTTATACTGTGTTAAAAGTATTATAACCTGGGTAATCAGGATTATATAAACAATGGGGAGAGAATAAATTGCTCTAAATCATGGCAAACCTTTTTTATGATGTATGATAAAACTTTTCTAACTTTGTCTAATCCTTTCAATTAAACGGGTGTTTGGTTTGGATAATAAAGAAATATATAACTATTCGAGTTCAAACTGGTTTTGTAATTCAATTAGCTTGATACTTGGCTTGTCTTAAATTTGATTTTCAAATAGTTTAGTATCTATGGTAAATTTTGGTGAATCCCTTCTTAAAATTTAGATAACCTATAGAAAAGAAAAGGCAACAATATAGAAACTTTAATTCACATAAAAATTAATTAGTTTAAAACCAATGTTTTAATGAATCTTTTTTAATTAGTTTCTCTGATTTTATTTTTTTTTCAAATAAGAACTGTTTTCAAATCTCAGGTGGTTAACACATTTTAAAAACAGCCCCATCATACTTAGCTTAGCAAGGCAAATTTCTCCATAATTTACTTCATAAACTTTTTTTGTTTTGCCAAATGTATGTCTTGTATTTGGCTTCTCTAGAGTAAGGATTCATTTTCCAGAGTAAGTGAGGAGTTTTGATTGAAAAATCAAGTGTTAAAATTATGATTGAATATATGCACATGTATAACAGACAACGTACTTGTTTAAATCTTAACCATTGGTTTGTTTAAATCTTAACCATTGGTTTTTCTATCAATTGCTATAACACCTTACTTTACTCTCTAAAGTGAATCTCTCACTAAACAACCACCCCAAAAGCATGAAGACGGGTGAATGATTTTTATATTATTTTATAACATTCCCTCACATTAGAGCCCTTCAGGTTTGAAGTGTGGATAGTTCACACATCCATCTATCTTGTGTTGAAATTCAACCTTTTGTTAGTGTTGAATAGTTTAACTTTTTAGCACTGTTTAGCTTTTTAGAGTAGACTTTTTAAGTGTAAAAAAGTTATTTTCTGTCTGACACCTAGGAATAGCTTTTTTCATTTTCACCCTTTGTATGGATAAGTTTTATCGATAAATATATAGCACTGTTGAGGGAGAAATTAAGCTCTCAAGTAATCTTAAAATATTTCTAGTCTTAAGTTGGTATCAAAGCGTCTTGGAGGAGGAGAAGAATTTTCAGAAATGGTTTGACTTAGGATGTTAAGAAGGGAAATAGACAATGGTTCAATTAATGAGACAAATAAGACTTGTTGGATAATATTTTGGCATGAGGAAGGAAAGAAGGGGGTCTCCTAAAAAAAGGTGACACTAGCAAATATGTAGTACTTTTTAATGTCGGGAAAGTAGCATCAATACCCTTTTTGGAGACAAGAATAACCCTAGAAAACACATTTAATGGCCTAGACAGATAGTTTGTCTAACCTTGGGATATGTCATGGACAAGACACACACAATAAAAAACACAAGGATAGATGTGAAATAAAGGTTCATCATGAAACAAGATAGTATAAAGAATTCGATTTTCAAGAGAAGAAGACATTTTATTTATAAGAAAGCAGACAGTGAGAATAACATCTCCCTAGTGATGAACTGATACATTAACATCAAGCAATAAGGTACGAGTAATTTCAACTAAATGTCTATTTTTCCTTTCTGTTATACCATTTTTGGTGAGGTGTATGAGGGCAAGTAGACTGATGTAAAATGCCATGAGAATTGAGAAGGGTAGAAAAACTTGACGGGAAGTATTCTTTGGCATTGCCACTTCTCAAAATTTTGATAACTTGGCCAAACTAATGTTTAATTTCATTAAGAAAGGACACTAAGATAAACAACAATTTATGATGATCTTTCATTAAATAGACTCAAGTACAACGAGAATATTTATCAATAAAAGTAACAAAATGTCGAAACCTAAAATATGTGACATGACTAGGACCCCAAACGTTTGAATGAAAAATGGAAAATGGAAAATGGAGAATTACTTAAGACTAGAAATATTTTAAGACTACTTGAGAGCTTAATTTCTCTCTCAGCCATGCTAAATATTTATAGATGAGACTTGTCCATACAAAGAGTGAAAATGAAAAAGGCTATTCCTAGGTGAGAATCCGAATGACAGCATTCCAGAGATTCAGGCCTGGAGCCTACATAATCTGACTAACCACTCCCACTTCAATGGATAAGTCAGGTCTAGTAATAGTGAGATAAATAAGTTTTCAACAAGTCTTCTATATCTTTCTGGATCTGAGAAAGGTTTACTTTGTTTTACAATTAATTTTTTATCTGAATCCATAAGATTGTCTATGAGTTTACAATCAATCATACTTGTTTCTTCAAGGATATCTAAGACATGTTTTTTTTGAGAAATAACAATTCTAAGACATGTTTTCTTTGAGAAATAACAATTCCTCCAAGAGTTGAAATTTTGTGAAATTCAGCAAATGAGAATGTATTGTGATAACCAAACAACCATGCATATTGCTTCCAATCTTGTATTTTATAAGAGAACCAAACACATTGAAATTGTCATTTTATCTAAGAGAAGGTGTTGTCTAAGGAAATCTACACAGAGTTTGTCAACTCCAACGACTAGCTTGCAAATATTTTGACTAAATTCGTAAGGAGACCTCAAATTCAATTTATATGTTCCAAGCTTGGCATATATAATTTAAATAATCTGTTTTCTGTCTGACACCTCTAGGAATAGCCTTTTTCATTTTCACTCTTTGTATGGATAAGTCTCATCTATAAATATATAGCACTGCTGAGAGAGAAATTAAGCTCTCAAGGAGTCTTCAAACATTTCTAGTCTAAAGTGTTAGAAAAATGAGGATAACATGTCATGAACCAACAATTCCAAAAACATGTCATGCACCAACAATTCACAATACATATTTATGGTTTTTGTTTATGATTTACATGTACTCCCTCTCCTTGCTATTGGTTTATATGAAAATATGTCAGTGCAGATATCTTAATGATATATGCTTGTCTCCCTTAATATGATGCCATGAGAATTCAACCATGTAGTTTCTCCTTTCTAGTCATCGGATAAAGTAAAGAGAGTGAATCTGTTGTCATTCTCATTTTTCTAACAAATAGAATAAGGATTGATATTGGTTAGGTTCAAGTTTGAAAATATAAGTTTAGAGAAAAGCTTCGAACATAATTCTGCTCTCTCTAATATAAGATCATACTGATAAAGTTTTATGCTGATCCAAAATTATTTTATTATACTCCAAACAAACAATAAATATCCCACTAGGTGATATTTTATATTTTTATTATAATACATTGGCACATAAATTTAACAGAATATATAACCAAATATAGGACCATATTAACAATTTGATTACATAGTTTTTGTTGTTGTTTTTTCTTTTCAAAATTTAACATGCAAGATCAAAATGATAGATAGTTACGGACCTGTAATCTAAAAGTTGGGTGGATAAAATTAATTTTTGTAAAAAGTTAATGGATGGTTACTGTTTAGTATGTCAAGTCTTAAACTATTATGTCTGACTTTCGTGTGTACTTGTGTTTTTTTTTCTGTAAGTCAAAGAAATACATTAATAAAAACAAAAAGCACAAAGTGTGGCTTCTTGAGAGTAAGTAACATCTAAATGTGAAAACCACAGGAAGATAGGAAAAGTATAAAGTAAAAAACTCTCACAACCCCTCAATATAAAAAAGAGGACTCATAATCCATACGGTGTTAAACTTGCAATTCATTGTTGTTGGGCTTAGCTTGTCAGCTGCTATTGGACCACCCACAAATATTAAACTTTACGCTCGAGATATCCCATCCTTGGCGTGAGGGAAGTGTGTTCGAGATCCCACATTGATTAGGGATATGACAAAACTATAATAATATATAATGAGGTGCAAACCTCATCTTACAAGCCGGTTTTGTAGGATTGAGTTAGACCCAATTCCCCCATTTCTAATAACCTATGATCTCGCTTTGTAGTGCCGTGTTTACCCCCCACTAGGAACATAGTCTTTTCCATACCCAGGTTGACACAGCACAATTGACAAAGAGGTGCTGCCTAGATTCCATTGCCACGCCACAAAGACCACAAATCGCAATGTCATATTGTAATATCCCTCTCGTCATCAAATTGCTACTTTTGTGTGAACCTGACTAAGGAATGGAGACTTGTAATCTGAAGGTTTCTTCTCTGGTCTATAATCCTTTAATCATGTGTGGGTCGTTCTGTAGTTTGGGTTTTTTACACTGGTAGTACACCCTTTGAACTTGCATTTGTTTGCAGGTTTTTGACAAGTTCAAGAGATGCTGCTATGTCTTATTCGCTTTGTGCCTTATCACGAAATCTTATATGATGTGGTTGTCTATGTTCACAGGTTCCCCAAAATGGATCAAAGTGAATGAAAGGAGAACACTCAGTGATGTTCTCAAAGAGCCTAATTTCACTATTCCTAGGATCCCGGGTAAAATATAGCCATGAAAATGTACTGGTTTTTTCACCATTGATTTGTTTAGAATTTCCTCTGACCATAATGCCTTTTGCAGTCTTCTATGTTGTTTCTAAGAGATCCAAATTTTATGGCAAGTTCAAAGCTGGAAAGTGGGCTCCTCCAAATATATGAAGGAAGCAACATGCAGGATATGAAGTAGCTGATGTCTAAATAGACATGTTTTGCAAGAACTAGGTTCAAGAGTTACTGTGTCAACCTGGAAGTCTTGAAGATTGTTCATAGTTCTTCCAACTTTTTCGAGTTCCTTGTAAACTAGAGTTACCTGCTAATTGCAATTGTTTGGTGAGTAAAAGATTTCAGGCAGTTCCTAGTGTGTGCCAATGATAGTGCTAGAAAACGAGGAACCTCCCTGGAATGAGTCTGATTCTCTATCTATTGTAGAGTTATTCAATATAATTTGGGTAATTTTCAACTTCAAAATTATTAGCCATAGATTTGAATAATTAAAATTAAATAATAAATGTAGAGTTAGTCAATATAATTTGGGTATTTTTCAACTTCAAAATTATTTATGTAGGGAAGGCTACAATTAGTCGTTCAAAATGTAGGCAAACTTTATTTTCTTTCAATAACTAAATTTGGAACTAACTTATTTAAAAAAAAAAAAAATGAGAATAAGGTCTCAACCTATAATTTGTGAAAAATGGTTATTAATTCTGAGGCTGATATATGTTCTAAATTTATAATTCTTGTTATTAACATGATTTGTGTTCTCATTTCATGTAATACTTGCACATACATATATATTGATAGGTTTTTGTTGGCCTTTTCTTTTTACACCCTATATTTTCTTTTTGCATCTCCATATTTTTAAAACCCCAAAATACCCCTTGTAATGTATTTTTTACCTATATTACAGATTAGATGATCTGTAATGCATTTTTTTCCCATATTATGGATTTCATAATTTGTAATATAATTCTTTTATAACTATAAATTATATTGTTATTTACCTTCATTATGATGATATAACTTGTAATTAACTAATTATTATTTATTAATACATTATCTAAATATGCAAATTCGTAATGTACTATCACAATTGTGGTGGATTGTGTGATCCACAGTAGACACAAATTGCAATTAGTTGATCTGTAATTCATAAAAAATGTTTCACAGACAGGGTGATCTTCAATAAACACAATTCTTATAGATTTGTTGATCCACAAATACAATTCATAAAAATTGCTTTACGAATTGGGTGATCTACAATAGACATGATCCTTGAAGATTGTTGATTACAATCTTCTATTTTTTTTATCTACAATTCACAACATCCTTTCTACCAACTTTGTGTCACCTTCCATCTTCCCACCCTCATCCCATGATGTTGTCTTGCAAAAATGCACTGAAACTCATTCCCCTCACAAGCCAAACCCCTTTTTCACAAGGCTTTCTTCTCCCAAACCCATCCCCATCAACACACTCTCTGCCATGCTTGCACAATAACTTCATCCGGAATTTTTAGAGATTATTTTAATTTAACTAAAGATATCGAAATTAAGTAGCAGCTGTGTTAGATACATCAGAGAGAAAGTTTTAAAAGTTAGTGTTCTTTTGTTACTCCTATTCCATAAGCAAAATGTCATATTGTCGTAATGTATATTCTCTAATACATTCAAAATAATTACAAAAAAGGTATCTTAGAGTATCTATTCCATAATATAATTAAAAAGGGACAGGGTGTGTTAATCAGACTTGATTTGATTTTGATTAAAAAGGGATTTGATTTTGTTTTTTAGTTTTTGAAAATAGTTTTTAAAAACCGTTTTCTGAAATAAAAGAAAAAAAACTTGTTTGATAATTATTATTTAAAAACTATTTTGAAGATATGAAAATGAAAAAACTTGTTAATATTTACAGAAATATCATTAATGAAAAGCAAAAAGTAACATATTCTCATTATATTTTGAGTTTTTAAAACAAACAGAAAACTGAAAAGCAAAATTTATAATTTTTCTTGTTTTTTAGTTTTTAAAAACTAAGAAATCAAACTTATTTTCAAAAACTGTTTTAAAAAAAATAATAATCAAACAAGTTTTTTAATACTAAAATACAGAAAACAGTTTTATAAAATTGTTGTCATTTATATTTTCATTAACTTTATGTAGATTGAAGATTTAATCAATTTAACTGTTGAATTTTATATTTTTATTAATTAGATTAAGTATACAAAATTTTATATATAATTTCAAAATTTTTGAGTAATTCATCATACTACTTAATTTTAATGTCTAATATAATATTTAAAATATATAAGTATTTATTGTTAAATAACATATCTAAAAAAGTTAAAGATATGTAAAATTTGATAAACATATTCAATAAGATAATATCCAGACATTTAATAGTTGAATTGAGAAAATTTTATTTTACATAAAATTATTAAAAGTATAAGTAAATTAATTTTTACATCTAGTGTCAATAGACGTTGTCCCATTAAAATATAATGACCAAACATTTAATCTAAAATAAAAAAAAAATTAGAAATCACACAAAGCTCCATTTTGTTGCAATAATAGGACTAGGCTCATCTGTTTGCCTATGACATGTCCTCTTTTTTTACAAATATTCGTATAATGCAGCTCAGACATAAGAACAATTGAGTTTCTTTTTCCTGTTAATTTGCTATTTGGAATTTAAATTTTGTAACTAGGTTGAAATTGGGCTTTCAGAATTAAACTTTCAAAATCTATACATTCCAAAATTAAACTTTTGAGAGTGTCTTTTTATCACACAATCTAAAATTAAACTTTCAACAATTTAATTTCGGAATTTACAAATTTTATATTGAATTCCAAAAATATGGCAATGGATTGCTGTTCGAAGGACTACAGTGACCACAATTCTTGCTGGTTGCTCTGCTTCCCCTGAAGATGTTTTGAAACGTCAAATATATTGGAATTGCGATTGTATTGTGTGTGGGTTTTGGTTACACTTTCTCCTACCTCCATTATAAGTAAAAAGAAACTGATTTTACATTTATTATGAAAATTGGTAAAAGAAGATTGATTTTACACTTATTAAAAATATTATTTATTTTTAAACTATATCAAATACTATATAAAAGAGTCTTGGAAATACAACTTTAATTAATAATGAAAAGTGTTTTAGAGATATGATGATTAAATAAGACAAAAATAATTAAAACTTAAATCAATAGCAAAAGGGATTCTCATCACTTGTTTCATGCTAGTGACTTGGAATACTAGGTTCATATTATTATGAAGGCATGATTTATAGACACTCACGACTGAATTTACTTCAACCATCACCACAAGAGGGAAAAGCAAAGACTAATTAACTAACTGGATCAATTCACACATTCAGTGCAAGTACACAACGTAGACATCCTCCTTCATGCATGAGGTCAAATGCCTTATTGATCTCTGCAAGAGTTAAATTGTGTGTAATGTACTCATCAACCTTGATTTCCTGCATAATCAGTGTGAAGCATAATTAACGATAACCATGCATTTCCACTTTCCAACAACAACAAAAAGTTCAGGAAGACTCATGCACGGACAGCATAATTTAATCACAACCTACCCTTTATATGATTTTTAAAGTATTGATTGATAAAGTCAAGAAACTTAACATATATAAAGATACATAAGGATTGTGATTGAACGTTAGTATAAAACTCTTTTACACTATAGCGCATAACTCTGTGTTAAACTTAAAATTTTGGTGCATACAACACTAGTTCAAAACCTTTACCTTCTTCATGTACTTGTCTACAAGCCAAGGCACTTGTGACCGGCTCTTGAAGCCACCAAAAGCTGTTCCTTTCCACACACGTCCAGTCACCAATTGGAAAGGTCGTGTGCATATTTCTTGCCCTGATGCTGCAACGCCTACAATGACTGATGTCCCCCAACCCTGCAATTTTTCAACGAAAAAAAATATTATTTTCATTTTTACAATTATCATGAACAATGTATAATGTAGGATATGAGAAATCCATTGAGCCAACAATGAGGTAACACTAGGAGGCAAGCATCAACACTCACCTTATGGCAGCATTCCAGAGCAGACCTCATCACTGAGACATTTCCAATGCACTCAAAACTATAATCAACTCCACCATCTGTGAGATCAACTATGACTTGCTGAATTGGTTTCTCATGTTCATTTGGATTAATAAACTCGGTGACTCCAAAGTTCTTTGCTGCAAAGTAAAGTAACACAAGTAAATAAAAGAAATGTACAGGCTTTAGCATTTTATGTCCATCTCTAAATAGAAAACTGAACGACACTAAGTGCTTACAAAACTAATTTTGAGTGGAGTTAATTTTGTATATTGATTGTGATTAAAATTGATTTTGATATGACATGATATATGTTTGGATGCTTTTATTATAAAAGCAAGTTTAGAGTAAAATTTAATGTAAAATCTTGTTTCAAATGCAAAAGTTACTTTACTTTGTTTCAATCTAGAATCAATTTTGTACTCAAAATTAATTATGAGTTTTTCTTGAGCATGAAACCTAACATATCAAAATTTGTCTGAAATCAATTTTGAGTCCAGAATCAATTTTTCAACACAAAACCAAACACGCACTACTGGAGAAAATTCTTAGGACTAAACAACATAAAGTAGCACATAAGTGAACTGAATTCTTAGGCCTATAGCAGTTGGGACAGCAGAAAATTAAAGAAACAACAAATCGATAAAATATAAATACAACCCAAAAGAGCACCAATATCAAGATCATATTATAGCTAAATTATCCCCCTTGTGAGTGAACTTGGGTAAAAATGGAATTGTCTTTATCAGATAGCATGGTAAAATATTTGATAATTGTAAGGTGGGACAGCAACTGATAGTCAATTCACTGAATTTGGAAAGGTATTGGTCAAAACACAATGTAGATGCTTAGCACAGCAGATCACTCCACTGTATTAAAATCATACAGTCAAGCTTATGTCAACAAGCTTATGGTATACCTCTTTGAAACTTATTGCTATCAATATCTATTCCAATAATTCTTGATGCACCAACAGCTTTTGCACCCTCTGCAACCTGTAAGTGTAAATTTTGAGTCATAACACATAATGGGAGTCACAAGACCAAGCAACAATGCAAAAGTTTATTACTATCATTTTAGAAACTCACAGCAAGCCCAACAGTTCCAAGGCCAAAAATAGCTACGATTGACCCTGATTCCACCTTTGCAGTGTTCCAGACAGCTCCAAGGCCTAAAGCATCAGTTAAAATAATAATTGAATTCTGCGTAAGATACTAACGAAATAACTGTAATGAAAATAAATATCTTATCTACCAGAGTGCTTAGATAGAAGAAAGAAATAAGAATAAGATATAAAAACGAAAACCACATATTATGAATCTTCAGTTTTTTCCATTCATTGTTTTGAGAATAGGGAGATAAAGAATAAGACTAGAAACATTGTTTTGAGAACTCAAACAAAAGGGGTACATGATTAACTTTCGGTTCAACCAAGCTAAGGCAAAGTAACATGTATCAACCGAAACTTCTATATTCATCCCACAAACACCCTCTCCATCACCTAAACCATTTAAATACAACTAGTTCTCAGATTTAGAATTAAGTGCAGAAGTATTTTGTATGACTGTTTTGTTAAAAGGAATTAATGAGTTATTCTACCAGCAACTTGAGTTAAATTAGTCACCTTGATAAGGAACCAAAAAATTAATTAGCTGTAATTGTATGGCAAAAACTCTCATAACCATTCTCCGGGTAAATGGAACACCACTGTCCATCCGAATTTCATGACTTACTTACAGTCTATTATGAACAGTCACAAATGATGCAAAGAAGGCATAAGTCACTTTCTACATAGCACGCAATATCTTATATATTACCAAAGGACATAACATAACATACCAGTTGGAACACCACATCCAAGAAGACAAACTTTCTCCAAAGGGGCTTTGGGATCAATCTTAGCTACACTAACATCATGAACAACAGTGTATTGACTAAAAGTGGAAGTTCCCATGAAATGATAAAGGGGTTTTCCATTTATAGAGAAACGACTCTTGCCATCGCTCAACATGACCCCTACTCCAGTGGCAGCTCGAACTTTGCCACACAGATTAGTTTTTCCTGATTTGCAAAACTTGCACTCTCCACACTCAGCCTGGTAACAAGGGATCACCTGATCTCCTGGCTGAACTACTGTAACACCTTCTCCAACACTTTCCACAATCCTGTAGTTGTACCAAAGCATGAACTCGTCAACAAGCAAATGTTCCAAGCTAAAATGCTTTTACCATGTACATCAAAACATTAACAGGAGTTGAGTTTAGTGGAAGTTTAGTGAAAGGAGTTAGTTTCCTACAATCTGATGATTCAATTGTTGCTAAAGAAAGTTTCATATATTTTTTACTTTGATAACGATTTTATAATATTTTAATATTTAAAAACTAAAAAACTCTTTTTTTTAGTGTTTATTTAAGATAATTTTAAAATATAATGTTTCTTTTTTAGTTTTTAAAAACATAAAAATAGGAACTAAGAGTTTGATGGGTTTAGTTTTGTTTTTTAGTTTTTGAAAACAACTTTCAAAAATAGTTTTCAAAAATTGTTTTCAGGCAGAAAAGAAAAAAAATTTTAGTAAATATTATTTGAAAACTGTTTTGAAGATGTAAAAATGAAAAAAATTATTTATATTTATTAAAATTTTATTATTGAAAAGCAAAAAACAACATATCCTAACTATATTTTGAGTTTTCAAAACAAAAAAAGAAAACTGGAAAGCAACTAGTTGTTTCTGTTCTTTATTTTTTAACCAGAATTGTTTTCAAAAACACTGTACAAATGATATTTTTGTAATTATGAACAAGTTTTTTTATCATCAAAATAGTTTTTAAATAACATTTACCAAACATTTTTTTTTTCTGAAAACTATAAAACAAAACCATATTGAAGCCCTTAGTATTTAACTCTGTTTGGATGACAATTGTCTCTGAACGAACAAGATACTTGTAGGAAATTAAAAAAAGAAAATGATTTTATCGTTTCATTTTTATTCATATAAATTACCCAGCAGCCTCGTGACCAAGTATGCATGGGAAAAGACCTTCTGGATCCTGCAAAAAGCAATTTAAGATAAATTCACATTAGAAAAAACCTTCATGCATCAATCAATCATATCCATGCAGTGCATAAACCAATGTAGATACCCAAAAGAAAAAAGATGATTTTTTTTCCAAAATTGTGGCCAAAGGACGATACCCAGAAACAGAAAACAGCAATCAAAGGAAAAGAAAAAAGTGTGAGATGAAATGAAAAGATGGGTAGGTAGGTAGGTATATATATATATATATATATATATATATATATATATATATATATATATATATATATATATATATATGTATGTATGCATGTACCTTGCCGCTCCAAGTGTAAGCATCGGTGTGACAGAGAGCAGTGTAATGAATTTGGATACGGACCTCTCCAATCTGCGGCGGAGCCACCTCAACGTTCTCGATGGTCAATGGCTTGTTGGGTTCCCAGGCCACCGCGGCTTCACAATGGAAACGGTTTTCACGTGTAAACAAGTGTAGTGATTAAAACCAGAGAGAAAGAAGAAGAAGAAGAAGGTTTTGATAATGAATAGGGAGAAGAGTGAAGAGAGAAAGAGAACCTTTGCAGGTAATGATTTGTCCTTGGGTAGCCATTGAGAAAGAGCCAAAGTGAACAGAAAGAAACAAAAACAGTGATATGATCAAACAGTATAAGTATGGAGACTCATGTAACAAATCTCTGATTTTTATTTTTATTTTTTACTATTTTTCTATTATCTTATAAAATAAATTCAGATTTTGTATTGTTTTTGTTGTTCTCAGTTTTTATTTTCAGATGAAAATAAAACTGAACATATGCTTGATTACGATTCAAAAAATATTTTCGCTCAAAAAACTTAAAAAAAAAACAAATGAGAATAGAAAAAAAAAGGTTTTTAGCATTTTTATTTAATGCCAACATTGTAATTATATGAAAACAATATATAAATATATGAGTTTAATTGATATATAGTCAATGTAAATAAAACTATGTTGTTTTTTCATTTGTGACTTTTAAAATAGTAATGAGTAAAATTAATAAATTTACCAGAAGTGTTGTGACTAAATATTGGTGTGTAAAAATGAGTGTATACCAATTAAATTCATATTTTAAACTATATATATATATATAAATACTTTATAATATTTTTGCTAAAATTGATTAAATTTAACAATATTATTTGAATTTAATTGGTATACATGATTAGGGTAAAGATTTTTACACACCGGCATCTAATCATAACCCTTCATTTATGATAAATTCTTAACTTTACTAATTAATACTTTAAAAGTCATATAAATGAAAATTTATGATTGAACATTAGTGTAATAGTCTTTTACACTTACAATGTATATAAATTAATATAAAATGAAAACAAACTTATTAAACATATTTTCTAAATTTTGAAAACTGAAAAACAAAAATAGTTTTTAAAAAATAAAAATAGAAAACATTTCGTTAGAAAAAGTATTTTTATTTTTTTTAAAAAAAAAGATGGATTTGTTTGTTAAAATTTTTTTCCCTAAATGAATCATTATTAAAAAGTCTTGTTTTTTTTAGGGAAGTCTTCGTTGCTCAATAGCAGGAATTGAATACGAAACAGAAGGCGTTAGAATTCCTTGATTTATTTTATAAAATTCTCCATGCATTCATTACATTTCTTCAAAATAAATAAAGTTAAATTAATATATGGAAATGTTTTTGAATAATTCCTCATAAAAAAATTTCTAGAAAAATATAGTTTTATGATAAAAAACAAACATAAATTAGCTTGTGTTTTTCTAATTTAAAAAAAAAATACTATGGTGTGTTGAAGGTGTTTGTGAGTTTTTCATCTTTTATTTTTAATTACAGTTTTTAATTAAAACAAAATTTATTAAACAAAAGTGCAACTGAAATAGTTTTTAATTCAACTAGATTTGAAGAGAAAATTTTGAATAAGTACTTCGATTTATCCTTGTTAAAGCTATATTTCATTTAAGATTTTTCACCTCTTTGATGTTCTGCATATATCTAACTCAAATTTTCTCCTATAAACTCATATGTTGCAAAGTGAATTAAACATGTTACCACTTACCATGCATATGTTGTTACACTAATTTGGAGTCTTAACTCTTAAGTTTTACAGTTATAAACATATAAGAAAGCTTAATAATTATTGTGGAGAATAAAAGATTTGAAGTGAAATATAGACATTAAAGGTTCATTAATTTTTTTTCTCAACTTGTGTATATAAATGTTTTGAAATTAAAGTTTAGATTTAAGATTAAAAGTTCTAAAAGAATTAATAAGTGTTGATTGATACATGACTTTAGATCATTCCTTATTAAAAATGAAATTATTTTCCTGCATATAAAACATTCTTAAATATGGTGTATAAAACTAAAACCAATTGTCGATAAAAAATCATTTTTGGTTTGCTGAGGTTGTTGAAACTTTTTGATAATTCTTTATAATTAAACAGAAGTACTCGCAAGGTTCCAATCCTTTAAACAAATAAAAACAATTTTTACATCTAAGCTAAAAATAATATAAAAAACTTAAATAATATTTCTAAATACAATATACTCATTCGATTTTGTTAAGCAGCAAATTCCTACATATATAATATGAATTAAGCAAAATAGTCAAATAAAAGATAAAAATAAGTATTATAGATAATTTTTCATGATGATAAAAATGAAATACAAAATAAAAATTACTTGACATAAAATATGTATGAATTAAAGTTTTTTTTCTTATTATAATCCAATAAATATAACAAATTAACATGGATTAATTGTTACTTTTTTTATAGCAATGATCTATTTCATTTATAATTTATAATATGATAAAGAATATGAATTAATTATTAAAGATATAGAGTTGAATAAAAAGTAATCAATAAAATAATTTCATATATTCAGGCTGCACTTATAAAAAATGTATAATGTTTATTGAATATTATCTATGTCAAATTTCGAAATAGCTATTGGTATTACAAAAGAAATTATTGAAACAAATACCAATTTTTATTTGTAGTCATGGCAAAAGAAACAATATTATTGAAAATTGTTAGGCTGAAATTTGAAGGGAATATTTGGATCAAATGGTATAAATGACAATCTAAGAATAAAAACTCTAATTTTGCTACCAAAAATAACTTTAGCCTCTAACACATAATTTTTATTTATGTGACTATTAGTCAAGCCCATTACGTAATCATGAAGATTGATCTATATTTCTCAATAACATGATTGGAACTACAATATTTAGCTTCAATGGATGATTGAAAAGTCTAGATACACCAATCATGTTAAAAAATTCATGAATATACCATCTAGTCTATCAAAATTTCCATTAATTGAACATAAGATATAAGAACTTATTTATAGTTTTTGTTTCTCCATGGATCAACCACATAGTATATTTGTGTCAATAATTTTGGAATATGAAATTTAGAATGGTGAGAACAAAATTGAAAATTAAAGAAAAACAGAGGAATAAAATTACAAAGTGGGAAAACGGAAGGATTAAAACTACATTTTAACCTAAATATTAATATATTAATAACAGTTTTAAAAAAAGAAGCATTTAAATTTTATAATTAATAATCAAACAATCCACTTTTTGTACATTATTTTTTGTTGAATTTTAATACATAAACATAATTCCTTAATAAACTTAATATTTAGTGTGTGAGTAATTTTTATCTATTGAGTAAAAATAATGTATTAAAAGATCATTACTTAGATATAGTCTATTACAAATAATTATTTAAGATTAAGAGTTTAATTGATATATAATATTTGTATAAAAAACTTTTATGTTTATGTTTAATTATAATTTTTTTAAAATACAAACTTATTATGAATGGATAATTATGATTAAATATAAATGTAAAAATATTTAAAATGACAGTGTATATTAATTAAATTCTTTAAATTAAATTATGATTTGTTGTATTAAATCTTAATATGTAAATAGGAAATTTTAAAATGTGACTTTTTGAAATTTAAATTAATATTAAAAATCAAATAATATAATTTCAGCACATTATTTTCCCTCTTTTTTATTCTTCTAATTTTCTCTCTCCCCTCCTCCTTCTTCTGTTTTGTGTCTCTGTGTTAGGTTTTCCATTTACACTCTTCTAGTTAACTCTTTCTCTCTCCTCCATTGCGATTACTTCCACTTCTCTCGCTATAAGGTTGGTCTCTTCTTCCTCTCAGTTTCTCACACGAGTTCTCACTCGCACGTTCCTGTTCTCTTTCGTGTGGTTTCGCGTTTTCTGCAGCTAATTTGGATTCTCTGGTGCGTGGTTCTCCGTTCTCTCTTCATTTGTGTTTAGGGTTTGATTTTATTGATTTTGGTTTTTGAGTAGGGTTTTGTTTGCTCTTGATTTCATTGAATTGAATGTGATTTTCTCCCAAATTGATGTGAATCTGAATCAATAGCTAGTATTAAGGGACCTTTTTATTTTTATTAGTGATCAGTGGTCATATGCGTTTTAATGATCCCATAATTTTTTCTGGGTTAGATGTCTGTATTGAAAGAACTCTTCTGTTATGTCCTCTGTTATTCTTGGGATTTGGATCCCGTTAATTTATGTTATTCAATTCTGTTTTTGGCAGATCATTATGGCTGTACATTCTGATTCGGCTTCAGAGAAGAAATCAAGCAATGGAGTGAATGAGTTGCTGACTTTTAATGCTGAGAATATGCAAGGCAACATGAAAATTATCTATTACAGGTATGTTTCACTTATGGTTTAATGCCATTTTTAATATATATCTCGAAACATTATAATTGGAGTGCACCATAGAACAAAAGGGTTTTTTCTTTCCTTTCTTTCTTTACCTGATTATGGAACATTGTAGGTCACCAAACTATTTGGGGTGCTAGTTTTAGTATGGATGAAATTGTTTGATTCTATCTGCATGAAATATTCATCTGAGTCCATGGTATGTAGATGTAAAGGACACTTACAGAAAGGAAAAAACGGGTGGGGGTGAAGTTGGTGGATGAAAAGAAACACCTGTTGATTAAGGTTTATCATTGATTCTTCATTTCTTTGTCTCTTTTGCAGCCGAACATTTTTATCTATAATTGGTGGAGTTGTTGCTGGTATTTTGGGATTTACAGGCTTGAAAGGATTTGTGTTTTACTTACTTCTCATGGCACTTACCTCACTTGGGCTCGTAGCCAAAGCAGGATTTTCAACCCACACATACTTTGACTCCTGGAATCGAGTGCTACTTGATGGCTTTCTGGGTGGTCTAATGGTAGGTTGTCTATGTTCATTTCATCTTTCTTTGGGTATGGAATGTATGTCAAACTTTACTTTTCATGAAAGAAGAAATTAATTTGGATCAATCAGTAGAAACGTTATGAAGGAAAAGCACATCAACAATTTAGAATTAGCCTAACTTATGAAGCACAAAACTAAAGATTCCCAGCTAATGAGGAGAATTGCCTTGTGCTAAAGCTAAACATAAAAAATCAATGCAAATGTAGGTCAGATGTTTTCCCTTTAAAAACAAACATGCTCTTCCAGTGAATGACATCAAGGAATAAATTAAGAAGTGTACTACCAGATCACTTTAGCTTCCTAATACTCTAAAGTACGCTTAACACTCGCCAAAATACCAAATAGCTTATACAACAAATGTAGTCACAAAAAGACACCAAATATCCTACTCTAAGCTAAATGTAATTAGTTGCTCAGCAATGTGAAAAAAAAGAATGAATATGATAGAATTTTCCAATTTAGAAGAGTTTCACGTGACATATTTGGGGATGAAAGCTTTGTTGGGTCATATCTGTAAAATACCAAGAATTGATCTTGCTGAGCAAGTACTGTCAAATGAAATGAAGCTTCCTTCGAAATTTGGAATTTACAATGGGCCTTTCCAGCCTTTTCTTGCAGGAAATTCTCTATTTGGACTTGTAAAATGAAAGTCCAAAAATGACTTCTAATTCCTAAATAAATATGCTAAACTAACCAACGATCCAAATCCTCTAATGTTAGCATAGAAATGATCAGAGTCAAGCAAAAATAAAACTAATGTTGCTTTTGTCTCATGCATTAGAAAATAACTATTTTTAGGGGGGGAATAATTAATTTACTAATTGTAATTTTCATCCCTTATAATCTTTTTTATATATTTCTAGTTTGAGTGTTACTCTTTGATGATAGAATTTTTTTATCAACATCAATAAAATAGGCTTAAATAATCTTTTGCTTCCTGAAAAATAGTGTTGTTTTTGTTTTGGATTTTTTGTCCTTTAAAGATTTTTTTTAAAAATTTGGTCCTTCAGATATTTTTTTTTTGGTTTTAGTCCGTATTCTCAAACAACAATTTTGCTTTTAGTCTCTATTTTTAAGCAAAAATATTAGTTAAACAACTTTTATATTCCGGTAATTTACCACGTCATTAGGGATTGTGGAGGAAATAGGCCTAGGCCTTGGCCTGCATCATATTTTTAAGACAAATTGTGTTTTTAATATCTTATGTTTTGAAAACAATTTATGACATTAGACAAGTTTATAAGGAATAAAAATACATTTTACATAAAAATTTATATTTGGTTATCCTGTTGATATCTTTGCTAACATAGAACAAAATTCTTTAAAAGACCTAATTCAAAAAGAAAATCTTCAAAGGAAAAAACCCAAAAAAGACATTATTTTCAAAGACCAAAATATTTGTTAAATATAAAGAGAATGACAAAAAAGAAGGTTTTCCTCTGGTGAATGAGTGAGAAAACATAGAGAAGGGAGGTTTATCCAATGCATAATTTACTTAATATATCTGGTAAACTATACAGAGCTCCATTAAGTTTGAGGAAATTACATACAAGACAAGGCTTTATGTTATATTGAAATTTTGTTAGAGATCTATATAATATTTAACTGGTTTTTTCTTACTAGTTCATCTTTTGATCATAATACATAATATCTATGTTGGTGTTTTGGTTCAGTCTGTCTCTCTCTACATGTGTATGGATGCGTAGCTATTTTTGAATGTGCATGTGTACAACATTATAACTTTTTCTTTGTACACTTTTTGCAGTCGTTCGTGCTGTTCTGGACGTATCCTTCTCTTCAATAATACTTTGGTTTTGGTATATGACTGAAAAATTTATTTAACCACCGTACTTATATATAAACAAAAATACTTAATTTAACACGAATTAAGAGAATTAGTTATTATCATTTAATTTCACTAATATCTAGTACAAAATAATTATTTCTAAAACACTCTTCATTAAAACTTCATATCATGAATAAATCAAAATCATAATTAAATGAAAGGTGTTTTAGAAATAATAACATTAAATTAGGTAAAATTAGTTAAATTTGCTTATATTTAAGTCTATCACACAATTCAATTTTTTTGCTTATATAGAGGGAGTGCAATACTATAAAATCTGTTAAAAATGGAGTACTTGCTTGTCCACCATTGGATCAACTAAGATTAATGGAGTAATTTTTTCTAAATTTAACCAGCACTAAATTTATGACTTGCAAGTTACAAGAATGAAAACAAATTTCGAGTTGGTAGGGATTTGAGTAGATTTCCTAATTTCAAGTTTTACTAACAGGAATAATGCAAATTATGAGTGTTCACTATGTAGGTTGGTTTTTTTAGGGAGAAAAAAAAAAATCTGAACTTTTGTTCAACTTGTGCTATGGTTGTCTCTAAACACGGGTTGTCCCATATTAGGATATCCAGTTTAAACATAAGTAACAGAATTTAACTGCCTGTATACATCTCTTGTACTGAAATTCTTGCCATCATGTTTAACTTCTTTGACAAAATAAAGATTTGCCTATGACATTGTTCATATATTTTGATGGACGGAATGTGCAAATGTTTCAAGTGAAGACTATCTGGGCTACCCTTGCTGCTATTGATCTTTGCTGGAATGCAGTTACATCCTCCAGTTACTAGATAGCTTTCATGATGTTCCGGTTTCTAAACTATGAGATTTAGTACAAGAATTTAGTCTGTTTATGTATTATTTAAAATAACATCGTAAGTGGGAAGGAGGCATTTATTTGTGGGCCAGATTGGCCTATAGGATATTGTTGTTGAAGTTTGGTTCCTGATATAGATTGCAATGTTGTCAAATTTTACTTTAGACTTATTGTACTCTTAGTATTTTTATATTTTAGACTTATTGTACTCATAGTTTTATTGTTAAAAATTATTTTTGGTTTAAAAATTATTTTTAAGAAGTTAGGCCAAATCGGATTTATATAAAAATACTTAAATTTTTAAGAAGCTTATTTTAGGATGTTAACTATTATGCAAATTATTTTTTCTCAATATTTATTTTATATATTTTTATAAAAAATCAATTCCAAAAATTATCAAACAACTTTTAATATATTTTGATAAGCAATTTGTAATTATTTTTTTAAGTTTTAATTTTATATTTTAACTTGAAAGTAGTTTTTAAATTAAAAATAAGTTCAGTCTTATAGAGTCATAATTTTGTACTCAAAAGTGAAAAATACAAGTGATTTAATATGCACTATGAAATTAATCTAATTCTTAGGAAGTGGTTGGCTGTATCAACACATTTTAAATAAATGCCTTAAGTATATAAAGAAAAGTTAAATGTTATAAATATATCAAATGAATATTAGACTCATGAGTATTAAAGGTGCTTAGAGTTTTGTACTTGAAACAAAAGTGCTTAGAGTTTGTTTGGATTACCTTTTCTAGAAGTACTTTTAAAAGAAAAAATATAAAAAAAGTAAAAAAAAAAATGATAAACTAAAATTAGCTTATTATAAATTAATATGTAAAAATTTTATATATATGCTAGCATTTATAAAATTGATTGGATATTTTTGTTAAAATTTATTTATAGTATTAAAACTAATATATTTTAAATTAAAAGTGAAAAATAAAAAAATTGAGAGACTAAAGTCATATTTTTTTAAAAAATAAATTCAATAAAATAATTCACATAAAAAATTACATAATTGAATATTAATATTTAACAAATATCTATCTATAAAGATATTTTATGTATATTTTTTTTATAAAAATTGAAGTGATTTTGTAGATATTAAAGTAGAAATAAATATTTTTAATTTTTAAAATATAATTGTAGTAAGTATAAAATTTATATTTTAATTAACATCTATATATGTTATACTTTTTTTTTGTCTTGGATCAAAGATTAATAGTATTGTCTCTCAACCTATTGAGTTGTATTTTAGTTTCACTTATGATACATTTTTTTTTTGCCAAATAAAATTTACACATAGATGAAAATCTATAAATATAAATGAAACATAATTTTTTATCCTGTGAATGATACTATCATTTATACTGTAAATAATTTAAAAAATTTAATTCAAGATAATTTTTGTTAAATTAATTTTTTTATATTAAATATATTTAATAAGATAATTTTTTAAAAAATTAAAAATATTTAACATATTTTTATTAAAATAATTTAAATTTATTTTTTAATATTAAAATATATTTAAAGATATTTTTTAACATACACTAAAATTATTTTTTCATATAATAAATATTTAATAATTAATTTTAATATATTAAATATATAAAAATTTTAAAATAAGTATAAAATTTATATTTTATTAATTAACATTAATGTATTATTTTTTTTTTTCTTGGATCAGGTACTAAAAGTAAAGTCTTCTAACCTATAGATTGTATAATCTTAATTACGATGTTTTTGAAAAATAAAATTTACACATAGATAAAAATCTATAAATATTAATAAAACATGATTTTTCAATCCTGCAAATGATATTATCTTTATTTGGTGAATGATAAAGCCACATACCATAAAAAAATGAATTATACTATCTTTTATACTGTAAATAAATTAAAATTTTAATTTAAGATATTTTGTTAAAGTAATTTAACTAATATATTTAATAAGATAATTTTTGAAAAATAAAAATATTTAATATATTTTTATTAAATTAATTTAAAATTATTATATAATATATTAAAATAAATTTAAAGTTCATTTTATTAATTAAAATGTATATGTTAAAAAATATTTTATTAAAATTTTTTAAATCTTTAAAATGTAATTGTATTAAGTATAGAAATTTAATTTTATTAATCAATATTTATATGTTATATTTTTTGTCTTACAATAAAAGTATTGTCTTCCAACTTATCGAATACTAATCTCACCTATGATGTAAGATTTTTTTTTAAAAAAATAAAATTTGTACATACATGTAAATTTATAAATATTAATCAAATACAATTTTTCCATGCCGTGAATGATTTTATATAGTAAATAAATAAAAAATTTAATTCAAGATGCTTTTATTAAAGTAACTTAAATTTATTTTTATATTAAATATACTTAATAAGATAATTTTTGAAAAATTAAAAATATTTAACATATTTTTATTAAAGTAATTTAAAATTACTTTGCAATATATTAAAATATATTTAAAAATATTGTTTAACATACAATAAAATTATTTTTCATGTAATGAAAAAATTAATAATTAATTTTTTATATATTAAATATCATTTATATTTTATTAATTAACATATATGTTATAATAGTGTTTATGATAATGTATTTAGTTATGATTTGTATTTCCTCTCTCGTCTTCTCCGAATTCGGCTTCTCTCAGATAATTTTGTTAGCACACGAGTATTTAATAATGAGCATAGATTTCTAGATCCTCCAATGTTATCTCTAAAAATAAATAATATTTAAATTTTCATTTGTTTTAATCAAGGTCTTACTAATCAGTATATAAACATCCAAATAACATTTTAGAAAGAAAAAAAAAAGTGTTTGGTTCTATGATAAAAGATAATAAAAAAGAAAATAGAATATTCGTATAAAAATATCGATTATTAAAAATATCAATTATTGTCCTAATAAAAAATCACCTTAAAAATAATACTAGAACATATAATTAGAAAAATAATTTTAAAAGAATTCGGTGGCAAGTCACCAGAAGTACACATAAATTTTCCTTCTTCATCAAAATATAAATTGTTTATTCTAAAAATTTAATGACTATATGTTAATGTAAAGAATTTTACATATTAATCAATTAGAAAATCATCATATTTTGATATATTTTCATACACGATCATCTATAATATATAATATTTTCTTATAATTTTAATTCAATCACTCTACACTTTTACTTTTGTGAAGTTTATTGTTAAGTGAGAAGTTAAAAATGAATTAATAGGTGTGCAAATTATGATGGAAATAAAAGGAAACCTTAAATCAATAGATACAAGATTATAGTATGTATAGAGAATTAAATATAAAAAGGTAGAGGAAAAAGAATCTGTGTACCTCAGATATATTGAATTGAAGTTCTTGATCTTCAAAAACAAAAACCCTATGAATGATTATTGTAGAGATATGAGTTCAATAAGAACTCTTGAGGGTTTTACTACCTACTTTCTAGGGGATTATTTTAGAGAAGGTATATTGTTGTTGTTGTTGTTGTTGTTATAATTTGCTTAATGGGATGACAAATTTATAATCCCCCAGCGTAGGCAGAGACCACTCAAATGGGCTTTTTATGATTGACTCAACCCATCACAGAGTCAATCTTACTATAATCCCATTCAAATAATCATAAAGATATTATAAGATATGATTATCACCAAATCTTAAATTGCCAGATAATGATAAAATATAATTGATTAATACCAATCCACTATTATTTCCAACATTCTCCCACTTGGATGGTATTAATCAATAATACAAAGATAAATCATTAAGCTAGAATGACAATTATAGACAAATCTTATATTAGACAATGAGAAATTTGAGCTACAAAATAATATCCGATAGGGATATATATCATAAATATTTCTCATAAAGCATATAGAATAATGTAGTTCCATAAAATGATACTACATGGTCTCAAGCATCCAAAAATGCTAAGAGATATGTTACTAAAATGATATTACTTCACACATATCTCATAAGAAAGTTTTCAGACTCCCACTGATCTAAGACATCAAAACTTAACCAAACCATATGAGTTATAAAACTCCAAAGTTAAGTATTTGATCAGTGAATAAAAAAATGTTTAATTAATATAATTTTTTTTTACTTGAGTCCGAAAAATTATATAGGTGAGAAAGCATAATTTACATGCATCTAATTATTCATCATAGCCCAATAACATATGTAATTACATATAGGATACATAAATGCTCTATAATATTTGACATTTAACTAATCTGAGTTTCAAAAAAAGAGTGACTATGTAAGAATCCAAAGATAAGTAGGAAATCCATAAATTCCCTACTAAAACCACATAGACAGCTAGTTTATATAAAATGATACTCAGATTATTGTGGCCACAAAATGTCAATTGAGCAAACACTTAGATAATTGGTCTAAACAAAAAAATTCATAAGTACTTCAATAGTGCAAAATTGTACTCAATAGGAGTACTATCATAATAATCACTTTTTTACAAAGTAGAAAATCATACTCGATAGGAGTATTGCATCTACAATATACTTATAGAATTTTGACCAAACAAAATGTGAAATTTTGGGTAAGGAAATGCACAATACTTAATTGCATACCAAAAGAATTAATGTGCAATACCCAACAAAATGCTCCTAACATCCATTAAAGATGTCTATTAAGATACAATGAATTATGTATCTCAATTAAAATAGGACAAAAATAAATAGTCAAGTCCTATAAAGTATGTCATATCACAATTAAATGTGCACAAGAATATATGATAATACAGATAGATAAGTCTCGAGACATGATACAAAATTATATACTTCTAAAATTTTGATCAATATTAAATTTGGGTAAAAGAGATGCACAATGCATAATTTTATGCCAAAAGGATTAATGTGCAGTACCCAACAGAATGACCTTAACATCAGTTAAATATGTCTACAAAGATACAATGGATTTTATGTATCTCAATAAAAATAGGACAAAAATAAATAGAGAAGCCCTATAGAATATGTCATATCATAATTAAATGTGCACAAGATTATATGACAATAAAAAATATATAAGTTTCGAGAGATAATACAAGATTATATATACTCCCACTAATCCTTAATATACCAAAAAAATATTAGGATTATCATTAGGGTACACTAGTATTGAAAGTTCTAGTGATAGTGGGATGATGACTTTATAAGATAATAATAAAAGTGAATTAAAATTCACTATTATTCTACTTAAGGAATTAGAAAGTAGTAGAATAACAAATGATTAATGAGAGAAGTGGTTAAAATAACAAGAATATGAAACCTACAAATTCATCCATAAGAATAAATAATTCTCACAAATGGTTTCATAATTAACCACATATTAATCAATCTTTACAAAAATATTGACCCCTATGAGGATCTTGAAAAAATAATTACATGAGTGAGAAAATAGATCACTTGATAATTTTACATAGAATATGAGATCATAAGCAAGTTCTCAAGTAATCATAGACAAAAATCAAGTGCTACAATAAACAATATTTATGCACACTTGAGAATAAAACATGATTACACGCAGCGGAAGAATGAGACCTATTCTTACATATATTAAGGATATAATAATAAATAGTCTCTAACTCTCATCACAATTTATATTGGACATAGGTTTATTTATATATCCCAAAATAAAGCCTCTAGCTTTTACAAGAATACCATTAACAATATTATAAAATATGGTATGGAGAAATTAATCTCTTAAAATTTGGGATTCCTATATTGTCCTTACAAGAATTGCATACTAATATTGCAAATCAATAGAGAGTTTGTTATAAAAGAAAATATTTTACAAGAGACCAATATAAAATCCTTAATATAGATCCCAACAATGTGATCACAAATAATGTGATAAGAAAAAAAAATTTTATCAAGAACATTTGTTTTTTCACATGTATGATTAATTGGACATTTAAAGTAAAAAAACCTTATATCACAACCACTTATTTTATAAGATATTAATTAAAATTCTAATATACAAAATCCTTCCACTTGATAAAGAAAAAATAAGTTGACATAACAAAAAAATACCCAGAGGGCTAAATAAAATTCAACTATTTCTTTATCAATATATATATATATATATAGAAAATTTGCACCACAAAAAATGCAACATTTTTTTTGTTTTGAAGGAAAAATGTCCAATTAAAAGTTATAAGTAAATATGGAACAAAAGGAAATGAGAGTGTAAATTTTGGTTCCATATAAATATAACTAAACATGATCAAATGAGGGAAATAAACTGAACATTACAAAAATAGGGAAACATTATGTAATTCTAAAAGTTCAGTTAAAAGAGAATCCCTAAAGAAATTACAATGTACTATAACTTATATCAATAAAATCCTAATACCGATAGGGTATTAAAAAATCATTAACATAAGCCAAGAAAAATACATTGTATAACACCAAATTACATTAATAAATATACACCGATAGAGTATAGTTATCATCAATGCAATAAAAAAATAATTATATCACAAAATTCACATAAATGCATCTAAAATAGTGAAATTATAATTATGTAAATAAAAAAAAGAAATTATGCATATTGTCCAATAAATTTGCATAATTTTAATCATATATATTATATGACCAACATACAAAATTCACATTATTATACCCGTGATAGACAAGTAATAATAATGCAAATTAATAAAGAAAATTATGCTCATAAGAGAAGGACAATTAAAATTGTGCATAATTAATAAAATAACCTAAAATCAATTTATAAATGATAATTCAATATTAAAGAGAGTACAGTATAATTGGAGAATACAAATACTGTAAAGAATTATCACAATGAAAATAGGTAAAAAATTCAAGATTATAATAGAAAAAAAATTTAATTTAATCTTGAATTAATCAAATTTTTTTTATACTAAAAAATACCAATAATATAAAAATATTAAATAAATATGGTATTTTTGAAAAAAATAAGAATATAAAAAATTAGCAACAACATTCAATGCTTTTGAGAATGAATTTAACACACGAATCATCATACATGATCGTATCAAAACCACAAAGTTCTCCCTTGACCAAATCACAAAAATATGGGTATAAAAATGAGTCCATGCAACCCCATTAATACTTTCCAAAGTAAAAGTTAACACAAATATATTATGTTGCCCACACAAATGACTCATATTGGTCAAACATAAAAAAAAGGAAAACCATTAGGTAATTTTAAAAACAATTTACCCATAATTATTTAAAAGAAAACTAGGTTTTAAAGGGGTAGCAATTAAAAAAAAAGTTTCAATATATAATTTACCCATGTAAGAGTAAGGGAATGAAACTTTAACATGTTATTTTAACAATAACAAGTAGCGTAAACCCTCATTTTTTTTTTTGTGAAAAAACTAATAGTGAACTATATTATAAAATTTCACTAATAACACAAAAAATCTTCAATTCAAATTTAATTTTCTAATAGAAAACAACCATAATTCTCTAATAGAAAACAACCATAATATGTATCTAATTTGGCTCTGATACCAAAAAATATTAGGATTATCATTAGGTACACTAGTATTAAAAGTTCTAGTGAAAGTGGGATGATGACTTTATAAGATAATAATAAAAGTGAATTAAAATTCACTATTATTCTACTTAAGGAATTAGAAAGTAGTAGAATAACAAATGATTAATGAGAGAAGTGGTTAAAATAACAAAAATATGAAACCTACAAATTCATCCATAAGAATAAATAATTCTCAGAAATGGTTTCATAATTAACCACATATTAATCAATCTTTACAAAAATATTAAAACCTTTTTTTTGCTACTTGTTATTGTTAAAATAACATGTTAAAGTTTCATTCCCTTACTCTTACATGGGTAAATTATATATTGAAACTTTTTTTTTAATTGCTACCCCTTTAAAACCTAGTTTTCTTTTAAATAATTATGGGTAAATTGTTTTTGTTGTAATTTGCTTAATGGGATGGCAAATTTATAATCCCCAAGGGTAGGCATAGACCCCTCAAATGGGCTTTTTATGATTGACTCAACCCATCACAGAGTCAATCTTACTATAATCCCATTCAAATAATCATAAAGATATTATAAGATATGATTATCACCAAATCTTAAATTGCCAGATAATGATAAAATATAATTGATTAATACCAATCCACTATTATTTCCAACAAATTAGTCACAACGTCACGTGATATCTTCTGTATATAAGGTATTATCATTTGTTGAGAGTTTTTTCCTCAATGCCAATATTGATTTTTGCTTGTTAAGTGATATTTCTCAAAAATTGTAATGTTTAGTTTGAAGGTTGGAGTTGAATCGATTGCCTATAAGAGATAATTTGTTGAAACGAGAGATAATTGAAGGATTTCTTAGTGGGTGTGTTTTGTGTGACGTGAGAGTGGAGACAAGGTCCCCATATATTTTTTAATTGTCATATAATTTCGTAGTTGATTCTATTAATGAAAAGGTTTAACAAGGAAATCTGTAATTTGATTAAGGTGTGGATAACAATATGATTTTGTTAAGATAATTCAGCTTAATTCGTGGAAATGATGTTATGCCTCGAAGTTAAATAATCACTCAGTTTCAGAAATGGATAATGAACTCAAATTGTTGTGTTTAATGTAATTATTATGACCTTGTTTATTGAGATGACACTTTTTTTGTTTGCTCATTCTTAATTTCTTTGTCAATAAAATGCTTTGGTTTATAAAAAAAACTTTTATGTTGTTTATTAACTAGACATTACCGTGGGTAATTTTTTTAATGTAATTATTATAAAATTAACAATTTTTTGTGCAAACTGATTTATGATTAAATAACCCTTAAATTAAATATCCAAAAAAGGATGTTGTGATTTATTTGTTGTGAGATATTGCAAGCAGCAATAACATATGCTTGTGTTTGAGCACGAGGCTTTAACTGTAAGGCATTTTTAATTTTTTCTTCATCAATTGTTTCCAATGGAACTGCCATTTCGGCTTCTTCCAATGAGTAGAAACCTTTGTATGTACACCAAAACTGGTCCTGTTTAGCCTTGTTGAGGTCTCTGAAGGATGTATAAACACCCTTGTTTTTGCCTGTTATCAAAGCAAAATGTGTGAAACCTTTCTCAGAAGGAGAGGCAGGAGATGTCAATGCTACTCCTTTATTGTCATGATAACAAAAATTGTATAATGCACTTATAATGCTTTGTTTCACCTTAGTGACTTGGAGTTCATTTTGTATTGTGTATTTTGGAATATTCCAAATATTGTCAATTAAAACATTTAATTTGACATTTGTGTTGTCTCTTCCAGGGTACTGGAAAATATTTGTAAGGATTGACAACTCTTGTTTGCCATATTTTGTAAATTGGTTTGCCTGAAAAAGGGACTTTACTTGTTTGGGGCCACTGACTCCCTTCTTTGTATTTTCCATCATGTGGACATTTGTTTCAGTGACCTAACACGTCTGTGTGGAAGCTCTCAGGTCTTTACTTGATGTACCTGAAAAGTATGTCAGCACAAGTATTGTCAGAACCTTTTATATGTTCAAAATAAATAGTTTTTCCTGAAAAATTTATGTAATCTTTAAAAAATAACCATCTTTTATGTGGCTTTTTATCATTATTAATTTGGTTTTTACCATAAGAAACTATGGCTTCACAATCTGTTCTAATTGTTATTTTTTTTTATTTATCAAAAATAATTTGAATGCATCCATTGCGTGTATAATAGCATTTACTTCATAGTCTGTACTAGTTTTGTAAATTTTTGGTTTTGTAGTATATTTGCCAGAGGCATATCTGCAAATTCGTTCCTCTGCCTTGGGTATGTGTTTATTTTTCTTACGTTTAAGGATGGCTCCCCATCCAAGTTCACATCCATCACATTCGATTATTAAGTAATCTGAATCTAATGGCAATTGTAAAATTGGTAGATTTATTACCATTTGTTTTTTTTTTCTGTACCAATTTTATATCTTTAGAGTTGAATTTTCTTTCTCCTTTTAATGAAGTTTTATTATATAGAGGAGATGTGTATTTTCCTAGATTAGGAATAAAACTTCTTGCATAGTTTAAAAGTCCTAAAAATGATCTAAGCGTTTTAATCTCTTCCATTTTATCTGTAAATTCTTGTATTTTTTTAGAAATATGAGGTTGGAGTTTTATAGTTTTACATATAACTGTTTCTGAGCATCCTGTATCTAATAATGCTTGTATCGTTTTTTCTGTCGATGGTTTGTTATTTATTTTTTGAAAAGTTAGTTTAACTAATACTTTTAAAGTTATTAGTTGTTGTTTGTTGCAAACTAATGGGATACATTCCATTGTTCCCATCATGTTATTTTGTTCAGCTAAGCAACTGGACTTTGGGAGATCTATTTTAGTTTTCCCTTTTATTAGTTTTTCTAAAAGAATTACCTTTTTTTCTAGATGATTTATGCGAGTTTCTAATACCGAAACTCTAGTATTAGTTAAATCTTTGTTACACAATTTATTTATATTTTCTTTCTTTTCGAAATAGGGTATTTCTTGTTCCTATATATTTAAATGTTTTTCTACACATTTTATACAAAAATTTTTATAATAGAGTGGGCAATGTACCCTTTTTGATATGTGAAAATACCTGTCACAGTATGTGCAAGGAATTGATTCTGTCCCTGAATAAAACTATATTTTGTGAGGACAAAGATTTGTATCTGTAGTTTTCATTAGACAATATCCTAGATCGTCTAATATTTTCCCATTTCGTTATATTCTTCCCCTATTGGGAAATTATTGTATTCATTGGGATGTAAATGACTATATTCATTATTTGTAAATTCATTTATTAAATCATAATTTTTATAAACCTTTTCTGGGTTTACTTCATCTGTGTATTCAGTTATACTAATAACAGATAATATTTCAGAGTCAGTAGAAACCTCTTCGTCAATGGGAAGAAGATTCATATGACATCATTTTATTAGAGCCGCTTCTTTTGTGTAAAGATTTGCGATATTTGGACAATCTCTCGAAAAATGTCCTGGTTGACTACAAGCAAAACATTTTAATGTTTGTTTGTAGGTTTTGTTATCCCTAAATTTTCTAACATGTCTATTGGGATTTAAAGTGGGTTTTCTGGCATTAGAAGCCCTTATTGTATATGTTTTTTTTGGAGTTCTTGGCCCTAAGAATTTTTGTGTATTATATCTTTGTTTATTTCTAGCTATATTTTTTCTGTTTTTAAATTTATTTTGTGCATATTGTTGGGGTGTGTATATTTGTTTACATATCCCAACATCAGAATGCTTAAGCTATTTTTGTATAGCTATATGGGAGCAAGTGTCTTCCATTATTTTCATAATGTGTTGTATTCGTATGGAGAGGTTATTCAGCATGGGAGTAACCTCATCATTTTTTCAACTTTCTCTAATTTTTTGTCTCAGTTTTCCAGGAAGTTTGAGAAACATTTTGTCTCCTATATTAACATCATGAAAGCAACCAGCTATAGATGCATACAAGAGATAATCTTGACAGTATTATTTTATTTTACCGAAATATTCGATAGAAAATCTTTCGAGATGTCCTAGATAAATTTGTTGTCTAATTGTGTTGCTATCATTGGCAGATTGTGAGATAAACAATCTTTGTATAAGGGAACAAAAATTGTAATATTTGGACCTGGTTCAATAACCAGTGTATTTAGATCATTAGGGAAATTTTTCTTAAAAGATTCCCATCCAGATCTAGCGATGTCACCTAAGTATGTTTCTCCTTTAGCGATCATCTCTTGAGAAGACAGTACATCTTTCTCATGATGTATGCCATAATCTCGGATTACAGCTGCTATCCATTGTTCTATGTATGTTGGAAGGAGTTGAGGATCTATCCCTCCTATGTTTAAAAGTAAGTTCGAAATTTGAAAGTTTGGCTCGACTGGTAATCTTTTACCATGTGATATGTATTTATTGTTACTGAGGATAATATTTTGTACAATTTCTCTGGGGAGGAATCCTTGAGAATAATTTTGTGTACCAGCAGGATCTAACCTATAATTTGTAGCAGTAGATTCTTCATATTCATTTATTAGTCTTACTTTTGTGTTTTCAGATGTTGTAGATAAATCGTCATCTTCTTTATCTTGTAATTTTTCTGTAAATTGATAAGAAGATTCTTTTTCTTCAGTTTCTTGTTCAATTTTTAATTTTTGTAAAAATGTATTAACGATATGATTTACTTCATCGTTTTCTTCATTTTTTTGAAGTCTTCTAACTTCATTGTGTTCAAGGGGAAAATTATCCCATGGTTCCCAGTTAGGATTATTAAGGAATCTATCCCAGGGTTCTAAGTCTAAAGGATCTTGTCTAGACATAGTTTCTAGAGTTCCTTGCCTAAGCATGACTATGTTTGCTTGATGATGATTCCATTCTTCTTCAGTAATATCATCATCTTCTTCATCATTACTATCTATGATATTCATCATACCAATATGATCATTATCAGGAATAGTGGATGTACTATCCCGTCTGTTTTGTTCTAAATCCATAAGTGGAGTATTTCTATAATCTGTGAAGCTTAAACTAAGGCCTCTAGATCTATTGTGTATGATTGCAGAGTTTGGATTTGTGATTGGGTTTCTTTCATCCCTTTGTAAATGAGTTTGCCATAGATGACCCTCATTTCTTCGTGTGAATGCCTGAGCTGGCAAAAATTGTGTGCCAATAGAGCTTATTGCTTCCTCTAATGGTCTAGTGTTTATTCTATACATGGAAGAAATATAATTGCTTATTCTTCCTATGAAAGTAATGTCTAGCTGTAGGTTATCTCCTATCTAATTTGTTCCAAAACCTATAGTTTGTACTTCTAGACTAATATGATTAACGAAATCTGGAAGGGTGAGTGTAAAGTTTGGAGCAAGGTATATTAAGGATTATGGGCTGATTCAAGTCAACCTCTAAGATTCCAATAATACTTTGAGAATCATTGTTTTGAAATCTGGTATCATGGATAACTATCAAAGCTCTCGCACCAATCATATGTCTAGCTATGGATCTTACTCCTATAGTAATTAATCCCATATGGACATATCTCCCATGTTGGTTTAGGAGTTGTGTAGCTGTTTGTTGAGATATTAAAGGTATTATCTTGTATGTGTTGTCAGGAAGGTGAAAATCTTCTATCCTCCTATATCTGTAAAGACTAGTTCTTTCGGAACTTAACCAACCTATATTGTATAGTTGTCTAGGATTCAAAGAATCTATTCTTGAGTTGGTTCCTATTTTTGTATTTTGATGTATATCTACTAAGTCTTCTAATCTTGTGACATTAGTAGTTCTTCTTCTATTTAGAAATCTATCTAAGATTCCTGGGTGTTGTATGAGATCTTGTCTCCTAGTTTGGTGTTCTCTTATTCGGCGAGAAGTTCCTGGAAACCTCTCTGATGTTTGATTCTTATTGGGTGTATTATCTATAGAAATATCTTGTAATTGTGTTTGTGAACTGTTATTTGGTCTTAAATTCATATTTTAACTAACAGATTTGTCTTTGTTGGAGGTATTGTTCTCCTGTTTAGTCTGATTCCTATTACTGGATTCAGCTATGTCTGATTTTGCAATTACTTTGACAAATTTATGAGTATTTTTACATACTGTTCTAGTTTGTGTATTTGTTCCTAAAGATAGTCTAGAAACTTTATTAACTAAATCATTTATATCATCGGATATATTTCCGTTTTTGTTTAAATCTATAATATTAGATAGTTTTCTAGAAACCTCTTCTAGTAAAGCTATTATTGTGTTATTTTGTCCTATTAATATTGTGTGAACAAAATCTGTATCATGAGTAGGTTTTATATATCCCACTGGAGGGGATTTTGTTAAAGATCTATAGCTGCAAGAGCTGAGTTGTAGTTTTTCCCCTTAAAGGGTTGTATGTTTGCCATTTATTTGTAAAAATTTATTTATCTTTGTAAAATTTATAGAGTGTATGAGAGCGCAAGAACAGGAGTATAGAAAATAAAAGAGCAGAAAAGCAACAGAACATATACAGTAGCAGAAGCAGAAAAACAGATATATTAGATAAGGTATCCAAGGAATACACTGTAAAACAATAAATATTAAAGAATATAGAAAATCATAAGACTTATCAGAAAGGTAAAAAAAACTCTTTTTTTTTTTGTTAAAAGTATACATCTGAACTTGGTGGCGCAATCTGCACGTGTTTCTCAACCCATCAAGGTAGGAAACTAGAGACTTACAAAGGCTCTCCACTGACCATCATTGCCCTTCAACTACCATGTGTATCCTAACAAACACTATACACCCTTGACAGATGTCTATTTTCAATCAAAAAATTAAGATTTACATGATAAAAGAACTGTCCTCGGAAAGAACTGGCTCTGATACCAAGAAAGAGAAAGAGAAAGAGAAAAGAAGATGAGAAAGAAGGTGAAGAGGAAGATGAAGAAAACTTAAAGAAAACATTCATATTAACAGATCAACATTATACGATACTGAATCTAGCAGAGCCGGTTAGACATCTTCGTATAATATTGAATAAGTCAAGTTTATAAGCTACTGAATCTGGCAGAGTCGGTTAGACATCTGCTTATAAACTTGATGAAAAGTAAATTTAATTAACATATGATAAACCTTTAAATGATAATCGCATCTTTAAATATTTATTGTTTTGGGCATCCGAAGATACCTTAACAATGAACTACTCCATGCTTTAAAAAATTAAACGCATAAAGATTTAAAGAAATACTTACAAAAAAAGGGGAAAGAGAGGGGAGGGGTTGCAGAAACCTCTAATTTTATTGCAAAGAATAAAGATTTACAAGAGGAAGGAGAGAGGAGAAGTCTAGAGAGAAGGAGGAGAGTATTTGGAGGCAAGAGAGAGAAGTGTTTTTCGGACCTGCTCAGCATAAGAGGCTTATGGTCTTTTATACACAAAATTTGTAACCGGAAACCGACTGAGAAGGTAACCTGTTGACTGGTGACCTGCTGTATAGGTTTCTCCATGACTGGCAACCTATTTTGTAGGTAAATTTTACCCTTCAGTCTATTACTTCGATAAAGAAGTAAAATTACTTTGTCACAGGTAAAATTTTTAGCTTGCTCTTCTTACTCGAGCAAGTGTAGGCAAATCTTGTATTTCTTCCTCCATTTGTTCTGGGAGACTCTGATCTTCAGTGTCGTCACAGTCAGATGGGAAAGAGGACAGTCCGGGAGCGTTCTGACCATAACAGCCAGTTTCTTCATATATTTCTTTATATAACCTTTCCTTTTCAAAATGCTTGACGAGAGAAAGGTTAGCCTCTATTGGAAATGGGTAAAATTTATTACCCATTATCTTTTTCCAATATAATTTTGTGTTCAACGTTTCCTTCAACAGTATAAAACTCTCGGAATCTTGTTTTGAGAAGTTCCAGTTGGATCCTTCAATGTATGCTTTCCAGAGATTATACTGGTAGGCTTTGTCTTTGTTTAGGTATAATCCTTTAAGTGAATCATGCTCTAACAGGGTCAGGGTATGAATCTCAGGATTTACCTCAATAAATAACTTTATGACATAAGTAGGTGAACTATCATGAGTGTGAATACTTCTAGGAGAAGTAGTAATTTGTAGAGCCACCTGTTGTATGTGTTCCGCCTTAATATCATTTATGATGGAGTTTAGTGTTGGGGATAAGGCAGAAAACCTGTCTGCGGGAGGTATCACCAAAGAATGGAGACATCCTGCTTCCAGTAGTAGCATGAGAGTTATTAAAACATCCCTGTATAAGTGTGCTTTGAAGGAACTCAGATTTATCTGAGCTTTTCTTATTATGAACTTTAACTGGTAGGTACAGTCTTTGTCCACAGTTTTACAATAATCAGAAGATTCAAAACAAGGATTTCTGTTATTGAAGTATGTTTGTACATTTACGAATAAACCATCATATTTTATTGTTTCAGAATGGACTTCAAACAGAAAGTCCTGTATTATCCCGAATTTACCTAGAAGGATGTTGGGATTTATTTGTTGTGAGATACTGCAAGCAGCAGTAGCATATGTTTGTGTTTGAGCACGAGGCTCTAACTGTAAGGCAATTTTAATTTTTTCTTCATCAATTGTTTCCAATGGAACTGCCATTTCGGCTTCTTCAAATGAGTAGAAACCTTTGTATGTACACCAAAACTGGTCCTGTTTAGCCTTGTTGAGGTCTCTGAAGGATGTATAAACACCCTTGTTTTTGCCTGTTATCAAAGCAAAATGTGTGAAACCTTTTCCAGAAGGAGAGGCCGGAGATGTCAATGCTACTCCTTTATTGTCATGACAACAAAAATTGTATAATGCACTTATAATGCTTTGTTTCACCTTAGTGACTTGGAATTCATTTTGTGTTGTGTATTTTGAAATATTCCAAATATTGTCAATTAAAACATTTAATTTGACATTTGTGTTGTCTCTTCCAGGGTACTGGAAAATATTTGTAAGGATTAACAACTATTGTTTGCCATATTTTGTAAATTGGTCCGCCTGAAAAAGGGACTTTACTTGTTTGGGGTCACTGCCTCCCTTCTTTGTATTTTCCATCATGTGGACATTTGTTTCAGTGACCTAACAGGTCTGTGTGGAAGCTCAAGTCTTTACTTGATGTACCTGGAAAGTATGTCAGCACAAGTATTGTCAGAACCTTTTATATGTTCAACCCCTCCCCTCTCTTTCCCCTTTTATTGTAAGTATTTCTTTAAATCTTTATGGGTTTAATTTTTTAAAGCATGGAGTAGTTCACTGTTAAGGTATCTTCGGATGCCCAAAACAATAAATATTTAAAGATGCGATTATCATTTAAAGGCTTATCATATGTTAATTAAATTTACTTTTCATCAAGTTTATAAGCAGATGTTTAACCGGCTCTGCCAGATTCAGTAGCTTATAAACTTGACTTATTCAATATTATACGAAGATGTTTAACCGGCTTTTCCAGATTTAGTATCGTATAATGTTGATCTGTTAATATGAATGTTTTCTTTAAGTTTTCTTCATCTTCCTCTTCACCTTCTTTCTCATCTTCTTTTCTCTTTCTCTTTCTCTCTTTCTTAGTATCAGAGCCTGGTTCTTTCCAAGGACGGTTCTTTTATCATGTAAATCTTAATTTTTTGATTGAAAATAGACATCTGTCAAGGGTGTATAGTGTTTACTAGGATACCCATGGTAGTTGAAGGACAGTGATGGCCAGTTGAGAGTCTTTGTAAGTCCCTAGTTTCCTACCTTGGTGGATTGAGAAACACGTGCAAATTGTGACATAAAGTTCAGATGTATATTTTTAACAAAAAAAAAGAGTTTTTTTTTACCTTTCTGATAAGCCTTATGATTTTCTATATTCTTTAATATTTATTGTTTTACAGTGTATTCCGTGGATACCTTATCTAATATATCTGTTTTTCTGCTTCTGCTACTGTATATTTTCTGCTGCTTTGCTGCTCTTTTATTTTCTGTACCAATTTTATATCTTCAGAGTTGAATTTTCTTTCTCCTTTAGCGATCATCTCTTGAGAAGACAGTACATATTTGTCATGATGTATGCCATAATCTCGGATTACAGCTGCTGTCCATTGTTCTATGTATGTTGGAAGGAGTTGGGGATCTATCCCTCCTATGTTTAAAAGTAAGTTTGGAATTTGAAAGTTTGGTTCGACTGGTAATCTTTTACCATGTGATATGTATTTATTGTTACTAAGGATAATATTTTATACAATTTCTCTGGGGAGGAATCCTTGAGAATAATTTTGTGTACCAGCAGGATCTAACCTATAATTTGTAGCAGTAAATTCTTCATATTCATTTACTAGTCTTACTTTTGTGTTTTCAGATGTTGTAGATAAATCGTCATCTTCTTTATCTTGTAATTTTTTTAGAAATATGAGGTTGGAGTTTTATAGTTACATTACCTATTTCTGTTTCAAGAAATTCAATGAAATTTTTACTAATTTTCATTTTTGATTTTGAAACTATTAATCTGTAATGTTCCAATTTGTATAAAACTTGTTTTAGATGGTGAAAGTGGTCATCTTTTGTTTTGAAAAATACTAGTATATCATCAATGTAAAAACATGTAAAAGTTTTATCATTTTTGAAAATGTTATCCATTTTTTGTTGGAAAACAGCCGGAGCATTTTGAAGACCGAAAAGCATGACGTTCCATTTAAATAATCCTTCAGAACAAGAAAAGACGGTACATTTTATTGATTATGGATCCATTTTATCAAACTCTTTATTTATTTTTTATTTCCTACTTCTCTCGTCTATTTCACCAAACATTAATTACCTGTGCTGTGATTACGAGAACCGACGAGTTTAAATGAAATACAAACGAGCGGTTTGGATCTATTTTTAAAAATCAAAACGGTGCCGTTCTGCCGAATCCATCTTCTTCTCCTTCTTCTGTTTACTCTCTCTGCGTTAGGTTTTCCATAGTTACAGACTCCACATCTTTTCCCTCTTCTTCTCCTCCTCCGTCTTCCTAACCCTAACTCTCTTCTCCATTACGATTACTTCCACTTCTCTCGCTATAAGGTACGATTCCTTTTCCGTAACGCTGTTTTCGACGTGTTTCTCGTTTAAGCATGCATTGCGTCCTGTTATCGCCGCCAGATTTAACGCTTTTTTTTTTCTTTTTTTTTTTTTGCGCTGCGAAACAGATATGTTCATTGCGTGAGTTTTGGTTACTTAGAATTACAAAGTAATCAATGTATTTTGGTCTATTATTGTATTAAATTATATGTAGGTGCTGGTTCATCTTTGTTCTGCTTTGAATCCTTAAAATGTTATTTTACATTTCTATGATAAAAGGTTGTCTTTCACATATGTCTAGATTTCATTTTAACAAAGAATGAAACAATTTTCTTTTCTTAATTTTCAGTCACTGCTCGTTTGGCTTGGTGGTTTGTAGCGTTGTGGGCAGAGCAATGGCCGGAAAACAGGTTGGTGGTGAGGGCTTATCAGTAAACCTCGCTGGAATGTCAAAGAATCAGCTCTATGATATCATGTCGCAGATGAAGGTAGATACATTTCTTCTTCTTCTCATTTTTGCACTCTTCACAAAGAAGAATAATAAGCTAACCATTTCGTTTGTTGTTCCTCAGAGTCTGATTGAACAGAACCAGCTACAGGCCAGGCAGATCCTAATCCAAAACCCTATGTTAACCAAAGCGCTTTTCCAGGTTTTTACGGTTTTAAATTCTCTTTTTCTCTTTTTGTTGCTTCGCAGGATGCTTTGAGTTTCACCCATGCAACAACTAAATTTTGCTACCACTTTTGTGTTGTCTATTTGATACTTGTTAGTTATACTCACGTGGTTATTTTATGGTGACTACATTTAAAGGAGCTATTTTTCCTGATGCTTTGTCATAAGATAAAACCGTAAATTGTTTAATTTTCATATCAAGTTATTGTCTTGTTTAAGGAAACGGCTCTAACTCCAGTTATGGTTATTGGGCACCAGGTCAAACCACTGATCTTTCAATTGTTGATGCCCTTTAAATGGTAGTTACAGAGTACGAGTTTTAGGTGACGGAGATTTATTTGTTTCTTTGAATACTTAGGTTTTTTGTAGGGGGTCCTGGATGTATCACGTATATGTATAAGTGTATCTATTCTTGGACTTCCTTTGAATTTTATTTAGAACAATCAGAATAGTATTTATTTTTCTTAGCACTATTCTAGTAGCAGTCTTACTAAAGCATTAATATCTGCAAGTATATGAGAATAAACTTATTTATTTTTAGTGCAGTCCAGAATTCTTTAATGAATACAGTAGTGTGTTTTGATTTGGTTTTATTGTTCAGTGCATCAGTAAACTGTAGTACTCATTTGATGGTCTTAAGCCACATTACGCTCTTTGACCTTTTTGGTCCATTTTGTTTTTTTTAATCAGGCACAAATTATGCTTGGAATGGTGCAACCACCTCAAGTGGTATGCATTTTACTTTCTTTTGATGTCTTCTTCACTGCTTTCCCTTGGTAGAAATTTGGATGATAAAAATTGTTTGCTTCTAGGTACCAAAAGTTCAGCCAATGGTTTCACAGAACAATCAGCAGCCAGTGCAACCAACACAACAACCAAATATTCAGCCTGCTCCATTATTGCCTGGGCATGGTGGTGTGCAGGATCAAGCAAGTGTATCACAGACCCAGATACCTCTGAGGAAACACCAGAACCAACCTTCAGTGTCAGTTTCATCTGCTGGTCCTGTTATGAGTCATCAATCTCAGCCCATGGCTGTACATTCTTTGCCAATGCCCCAACAGCCTAAAGGACATCTGGCTCCTCAAGTGGCTCTAGCATCTCTGCCACAATCATCACAACATCCAAACATACCTCCACCTTCTCTTCATTCATCGTCACAACCTCTTCATCCAACTCAAATTCCATCTGCTTCCAGTCAGTTACAGCAACCATTGCAGACACCTGGATTTCCACATATGCCTCTGCAACCACCACTACCACCACAGATTAGACAACCTGCAGTGCCAACCTTCCATCCCCAATATCCCCATCAAATGGGTGCAAACTTAGGTTTTCAACATGCTGGGGCTTCACACAATCTTTCCCAATCCATGTTTCATGTAAGATGAATTTTTCAGTTTTCAATTCATAATCTAATGGCATTTTTCATGTAAGGTGAATATTATGTTATTGATGAATTTTTCAGCCAGGTACAAAACCTCCAGCTAGTGTTGGATCCACATTCCCCCAGGGTCAGACACAACTTCCTAGTCAAAAATCATCTCAGCCACCTTATCAGGTATCTTGATCTATAACTGATGGTTAAGACTTAAAGACTCTGTTGTTAGCATGAGTTCTAAGTGAGCAAGTAGGCTTTTGGAATCTCTACATTATTGGGTTTTACAAGGCCTTCTTGTTATCATTATGTATGTATTTATGATTCCTTGTTTTATTGGCTAGTTAATCCGAACTTGTATGCATGAAAGCTTGAGCCTTTTGTTTTAAATATAGGCCCTCCCCCTTAAGTTATTAGTCGTTAAGCTATTTGCTAGTAATAATGGCACTGTTGCTGGCGATGTTGGCTTATAAAGTGGCTTTCACAACAAAAAAAGCTATGTTTTGGGGTATATTTAGAGGTTGAGTTATAAAATATTAATTTAAAATACATTTATATATAGTTTTTTGTCATAATTAGAATATTGAAATTAAGTTTTTACATAATTTTGATTTTTGAAAACATTGAAAATAATTTTGTTGTTTTTTGTTTTCAGTTGATTTTTGAAAATGTTTTTAAAGAAAATGTTTTCTAAATTATAATCTAACGTATCTTTTTCCTGCCACTTATGTGAATCTTCTCTGTTAATAACTAACAATTTATTCATAACAAATTTATCATTTCTCCGTTTGAATTTTGCGCATGGGGTGCTTAATCAGCTTGTTTAATTGATAACCATGCTGGCATTACCCCTAAACGCAAGCTGATTTTGCTGATTTTACTAGAAGAAAGTAAATCTAAATAGCAGGACTTTGAGAGCAGTATCCATCGTGATGGCGTGTACTAATATTTGTGTTATGTTACTTATGTAGTAATTGGTTATTCACATGCCAAGTCATGCTTGCTTGTTAGGTTGGGAATATGTCTTTAGGGCCCGATTTTGGCAATCAAGCTGGAAATGCTATGCAAATAGACAGAGGGTCTTCTTTGATGCCTGGTCCCTCAGATAATCTAGCACATCTTTCTGGTCCAGGAGGACCACCATATGTAGTTCCTGGTCAGATGGGTGCTGTTAATCAGCCTCTTCGGCCTCCTGGGGTAATTATTTTTAATTATCACTAGTTTGTACATATAGTTCTGCAGTGCAGTCTATTGAATATTCTATTCTTGCGCACATGCAGTTGACACCAGAGATGGAGAAGGCATTGCTTCAACAGGTCATGAGCCTAACTCCGGAGCAGATAAATCTCTTGCCTCCAGAACAAAGAAATCAAGTGCTGCAGCTACAACAGATGTTGCGTCAATGATGCAATAATCATACAAACCATGAAAGTTAGGCAATCTTTAATCCTTCTAGTTTGGCAGAGATTATTGTGTCCTATACATCCAAACTGATTGGCTGCCAAGTAGTTTTCTTTTCTTCTTGAACTTGGCTCCAATTTCCAATTAAATATCAGCCTTAGTTGGTGGAGCTATTTGCAAAACTTCTCACCATATTCCATATTTTATTGTTAATATCACTTGCACTATTTTATCAGTTAGCTATATATCTAATGCTTATGAATTTGTCTTTCTATCTATATTATAAAATGATTGAAGGATTCTTATTTTTCCGGGTGGCCCATGCCTCGTTTATTAGTTTATGGAGCTTATAGACGCAGGGAATTTGGTTTACTGTCATTATCTGTTGTATTTTCTTGTCATAATACCATATTTGGATACGTCTTATGTTCAATTTAGGCTTTTTCATCATTAATAATTTTTTTTTGCTTATTAAAAAAATATTTTCTCAGTTTTACGTTTTATTCCTTGAGTTTGCTTGATTCAAAACTTCATTGTAATTAAGGTAAATATAAATAACATAGGTTCAAATCCTTTTTCTATTAAAACTAACGTATTAACATTTGCTTATATAGCAGGTTCTGTGGATTTAAAAAAAAAAGAAGAAAAAAGGCTCTGTTTGGTTTAGTTTATTTTTGGTTTAAATTTTTTTAAGAACTTAGGCCAAATAGGATTTATATAAAAAAATTTAAATTTTTATGTAGTTTATTTAGGATGTAAATATTGTGTAAATTATTTTTTCACAATATTTTAAAAGTGTATTTCATTAACAAATCAATTACAAAAAAAAAATCATCAAATTAATATATTCTGATAAATTTATAATTATTTTTTAAGTTTTAATTTTATATTTTATCTTAAAAGTAGTTATAAATTAAAAATAAGTTCAGTCTAATATAGTCATAATTTTGTACTCAAGTGAAAATTATAAGTGAATTAATATGCATTACGAAATTAAAATATTTTAAATAAATGCTTTAAATATATCAAATAAAAGTTAAATGTTATAAATATATCAAACTCATGAGTATTAAAGGTGATTAGAGTTTTGTACTAAAAACAAAAGTGATTAAAGTTTGTTTGGATTACCTTTTTTAGAAGTACTTAAAAATATATATAAAGAAAAACTCAAAACATTTTTCTATCAACTAAAATTAGTTTATCATAAATTAATATGCAATAACTCTTTCATATATCTTTGTTATTAAGACATATCTTAGTTATTAAGAAGTAATATTTTTTAAAAAATTAGCTTGTAACTTTTACATTTTTTAAACAAGTTTTTAGATAAATTATTTTCACATTTTTCTTTGAATTTTTCCTATAAATTCTTCATGAGAAACTCAGACAGATAAGTTCTTAATCAATATTTTTAATACATTAATAAACTAATATTTGTCTCATATAAAAAATAAAAACTTACCGTAAATGGAATGAGTATTCACTTTGTTAATGTTGTGGTGGTAAAAAAGATAATAATTAATAAACAAGTGAAAAATCTATCATATTAATTCATAAAAAAAGAGATGAGTTAAGTGATTCAACCTTCCCTTTACATGACATAGTTTTAACCCAACTTACTGGGTTGATTCTTTTTTATATGTTTTATTTTTATAAACTATTTAGTTAAAATTTATTTTATAGGATATAATGTACCGTATAAATTATGAATTTAATCTTATTTATTTCTTTATATTTATTTAACTCATAACTATGACAGCCAGAATTAATATTTCCAATTCAATTGGGTTCTAACAACCCACTGGAGTTCGGCTAGTAGTAAGAGTTTGAGAAACGTTTGATCTTAGATTTGAGCTTCATTAATGTTGTTGACCAAAAAAGTCCAATTAATCGTTTTTACTAATAATTGTTTATATAAAATTAGAGCTAATTATTTATGTTAAATGACAATCATTCATAATATTTCTCTTACTATTTTGTTAGAATTCATTTTCTTAATTACTAAAATATAACAATGTTAATTTAGAGAAAAATAAAAAAGAACTAAAATTATTTATTTTTTAATTATCAATTTATTATATTTTAATGTTTGAAATTTTATTTATAAAAATATATTAATAAATGATTGAAATTTAAAATAAATAAATTGTTGGGGGTTTCTTCTTTATTATTACTTAAACCAAAATTTAAAATATGGTTATTTACAAAAAGTAAACTTTAATGATTAATTGATATGAAATTGAAATTATGATGTTTATGTATAAAAAGAGATAAAAATTAAAAATTACTTAAAATAAAATTAAAGTTTAAAGGTTAATTAAGACAACTAAAGATTATAAAAAAAAGTCAAGACAACTAAAGTTTAAGGTTGTTTTGGAAAAAGCAGAAAAAAATTTATATTATTTCGATTATGTGTATAATTCATTATTTTAATCCTGATAAGAATAATCTATAAAGTAATTAAAAAATAATTAATCTCACCTATATACAACAAAAAATTAACTTTTAGAAAGTAAAAAAGTAAGAAAACGGGTAAAAGAAAGAATAAGTTGTTAAAAAATAATCATAAAAACTTTAACTTCTTAAAAATAATTTATTTTTTCAAATGTAAACTAAATTCTCAAACATCAATAAATAAATTATTTAGCAGTGTAACACGTGACAATGTTAAATGTGAAATTTGATTTAGTTCTTACACACAGAAATCATAATTTATATCTATTTTTTCTGTTTTCATTTTTTCAGACATGGACAAGAAAGCCAAGAAAAAAGGGAGAAAAGATGTTGAAGTGATGAATAGTAATGTTGCTGATGATGGAGTACAGTTCTTGGATGACAACATAGAAAGCAAGATGGAGAAAAGAAAAAAATATGATGACCAAGGCAAGCAAACAATGAAGAAGAAGAAATCAGATGCAGAAAGCCAAGATGAGGATTACAAGGAATTTAAAAACAATGAAGATAAAGATGGCATCAAATCCAAGAAAAAGGAGGAGAAGAAGAAGAAGAAGAAACTGAGTGAAGAAAGAAAAAGTAACAAGTATAGTCAGTTTGAAAGCAATGAAGGTGGAGATGATGACCAAGGTAAGAAGAAGAAGAAGAAAAAACTGAGTGAAGAAAGAAAAAAAAACTAAGGAGCATAATGAACTTGAAAACAATAGCTGAAGCATTAGGAAAACATCGATTTCATTAAGTGGTATGGTAAATTAACCTCACCCATGGTTGCTAATGGTGCATGGAGTGATACTGATGACTATCGCCTGGTAAATGCTTTATTTATTTTGGATGCCTCCTGCATGGAGGAGGTAGATTGGGACAATCTACTTGATCATAGGCCTGGTGATGTATGTAGAAAACGGTGGAACCAAATGGTCCGATGTATCGGAGAGCATGGAGGGAAGTCATTTGCTGAGCAGGTTGAAGTTCTTGCAAAAAGATATTGTCCTGATTTATTGGAAGCAAGAGAAGCCTTTGATGCAAAACCTGTGGTTTGCTGAGGTAATTATCCTTCCGGGAGTATTTTTTATACTTGTAATGTATTTGGTTATGATTTGATGTTCTTGTGGATGCAGATGGTCCAACACATCTGAAATTGTATTTCTGTATTGCATTTTGAGGATAGTTTATAATAGTGTTTTTCTTATAATGAATGTTACTCTGGTTCTTTTGTCCGTGTTATGTTCCAGTGTTTATGAAAGTTTGATGCTAGTTATTGCTGCTTGTTGGATTCTGGGGAACATATTTATTGGCTCAAGTAATGATTGGTGAATACTGACTAGTATCTCTAGTTTTTTGAGCAAGTAGGTTATCCTTGAACATGATAGAAGTTGAGTATGCTCTTTGCTAATTGTGCAGAATGTAGATATTTGATTGCATTTTTGGCTGAACAAGCGTGCCAGATTTTCTTATTTAAATGTGCTTTCATGCTCAATTAGTGAAGTTTAGAAAAATATGCTATGAGTTTGATTTTGTCGTGAAACATTCCAACAGAAAAATGAGTATGACCAATGTTAATGTAGGTACACTATGAACATCCGCATCGAAAGCCATTCCTTGGAACGTCATATCTGATAGGGTAATTTTGCTGTGCACTAATGTACAAATCCGAAACAAACTATATCACATTAAAAATCTATATGAATTTTAAACCGTTTTGAAGTTTTGTACAAACACTGTCATCATTCTGCTGTAAAAAATAAATAAATAAAATACTGTCATATTCTATGATTCTTTCGTTATTCTAGATATACTTGCTCATCACCGAAACAGATATGTAGTGTATGGGAGATTCAGACTTTGCAGATTAACTTCATCATCTTTGTTTCTCTCTCGCAGTGTATTTAATATCTCTTTGCTTTCCCCCAGCCCCACTTCCATTGACATTTTTCTTAAAGAATATTCACTATATTAGTTAACATGTTCTTATGAGCATTTTTTTTTAAATATAAGTAGGTTTAATGTAAAAGAACGGGGAAAAAAGCATTAAATCTTTTTAAGTTTCACTCCTTTTATAAATAGATACCTTAAACTTTAATTTTGTACCAATTAATTTTTAAACTTTATCTCTTTTGTAAATAGACACCATTAATTTTAAAATTGTTATAATTAATATTTAAACTTTAACTATTTCTTAAATAAATACCTTAAACTTCTATTGTATTTTTATTGATCTTAAAAAATTATCTTCTTAATAAATACTTCATGTTTTTGGGAAATTGCACACACCTCTACTAAGTAATTTTTTGGAAAATTATCTTTTTGCCTAAAATGACTCACTTATATGCAAGTTTAGATTTTTTTGAGTCCAATAAGATCTTACAATCTAGTTGGGATGATCCGTTTTTGGGGAGTTTGAATTAACATTCTCCTTAATTTGAAGTCACACATAATTTCGTAGAAAAAGATTTTTATGTCATTAACTTTATTTCTTCTATTATTCTCCGGTAAACTATTGTGAATAGTAAAAGAATTTGCAAAGTTTATTACTTTTTGGCAAACGGTTGCCAAAGAGTAAAAAAATATGTAATTTTTTTCCTTTCTCCAGCAACAGTTTGTCAGAGAATAAATAATCAATGCCAAAGAAATAATGAACACATAAGATAAAGACACCAACAACACGTATGCATACATAGAAGATCCTAATGCTATAAATAATCAATAGATGAGCTCAGTCAAAAACACACAATACTACAATAAAGTTCAAATTTGTGAATAAGTAAATAACATAATGTCCTCCAAGCCATAAAAGCCCAAAACAACGCTTATCAAAATCAAATCCATATCAAACACAGGAATTGTTAAAAAAATATAATGATAGGAAGATCTCATTTTCTACAACTGCATATTATAGTACAATCATGGACTTAATATCAGAAAGTTTGCTAGCTATTCCAGCAATTTCTCCAGGTTTAACTTGGTGGACAATCTCTGCTAGCACAACAAGGGCATCACTCCAGTTAACAACTATCAGGATCATGAATCATGGGGTCATTTAACTTTTGCCTTTTCAAACAATCATAACAAAAGTGGGTTTTGTCTGAAATCCATTGTTCATTTATGTCCTGGGCAACACAACAAGCTTTAAAAATAGCAAACTTTAAATAGAAACCAGTGTTTTCTTAGCCTAAGAAGGAATTTCTTTTTAAAATGAAAAGATAGCAATCTTCATATTAGTAATAGAGCTAAATTTTCCCCAAAAGCATAAAAAATACAATTGTATGCCCCGGTTAAGCATTATTATAAAATCAGTCCAAAGATAAATGAAACTCCTTGGTCCCAAAACATCAATCCTTACGGGGGTTCTTCACTAGTTCAGTAGTTCCTCATATCACATGAGCTTGCCAATGACCATCACATTTTAAATCTCATTACATTCCCTCCAACTGCACTTTCCCAAAAACATAAGACCAATTAAATGAAAGACCTTTACTCTTTAAAATGCAACTAACTACTCATAGTTGTTTATTTAATCTCATAAGCTCAAAACAATAATTATTGAGCCCATGTGGTCCTTGTTGAATGTTTTCTTTTTCTTCTTAATTGTCAAACCCACATCATTGCAATCATTTCTACAAACAGAAAGTAATCAAATTGAAATTAAGATAATAAAAATTCATCAATTTTTTTATTATTACGTATAGTTCCTTTAACTATGTGTTTCAGAGGCTACTAGTAAAGAAAGTTTGAAAATCATCTTGCTTATGTCATATCCCACTAGGTAACAAAATTAGTAATTGTCATAGTGCAATGAATGGAAAATAAAAAGTCCACAACCAAATAAATAGATCAAGGCCAAAATTCATCGATATATTCTTTTAGTAATTAGTAAGCATAAATTCCTAATAAGTTCTAGGTCAACTTAATGAACAACAATTCTTTTTCCAAATAAACCCAGACTATACAGACAAGATAACAGTACTTGATAAGCACCAGCAAAGGAACAATGAGTTTTCTAACATAAATTAAATAATTTTAAAATCCACAAAGAAAATTGATGCATTAACAATGATGAACAGTCCAGCAAAACATTTTCATGAGAACCTAACCTCAATTAAACGAGGAACAATGCACATAACTTCAGGTCCTCTGCTATTAATTTGAATGTTTGATCTAACAACATCCATAACATTAATGGTCTTTGTGCCCTTCAACTCCCAAAAGGGAAATTAGCTCTATGATGTGTATGAGTTCTCATTTTCTAGGTTTAATATCTTAATGTTTCTAAACTTTCTGATGTTTTTGAACATGTGCTGTGAACAACTCTAAAAATGACCAAATAATAAAAGAAGCACATTTGTAAGAAGATATATAATTTGAGAGAAGTTTTTTTTAACTCTCCAACAAGAGTTTGCCGAAGAGGTTTATGAGCTTCTTGAAAAGAGGAGGGAGAGGAAGGAGGACCTACAATAAACACAAACACAAACATGAAGAGAAGTCGTTGTAAGGAGTAGGGGAGAGAGTTTAAGAAGAAGAAAAAATGAAGAAGATGAAGCTACAAGGAAGGGGCGCAATGAAGAAGAAAGTGCTAGGAGAGAGAGGGAGAATTAGGTTTAGATGTAAAATAAGAATTTGAGAAAAAAATTTATAAAAGTAGGTGTTAATTAAAATAATAGGGAATGTGAATTCAAACTCCCCATTTTTTGTATATAAGACCTAAATTTCTTTAGTCCAATCTAACCAATTTTGTTCTATCATGAGTTGACCTATATATGGAACATGAACATGATTTATTTTGATAACTTTAACTAGATTCATAAATAAATAAATAGAAAAAAGTATGTCTACATGAAATCTTAAAACAATTAAATAAATGAGTGACAAAAAAATAAATATTTTTTTTCAGCAATTAAAAGTTAATCAAGTCTATTATCAATATTTTTTTATTGATATTAACAGATTATTTCTAGAATTTAATTGGTATATACTGTCAGTGTAAAAATTTTTATACTAACAGTTAATCATGACTCTTCATGTATAGTAAATTATTGACTTTACTAATTACTATTTTAAAAATCTCATAAATGAAAAGTCATGATTGACCGTCACTAACAGTTATACTAGTTAATCTCTTATTTCTATTGAAATTATTAACAATATTATAAAAATATCAGGTTAGGCTTATTCTTCTATGTAAAATATAAACTCTTATATATAAAATATTTGTTCATCAGCCGCAGTAAAAATAAAAACTGAATTTATTTATTTTTTTAAAATGCATTTTATAATATTTGTTTATCCCAAGTAATAAATGTCATATAATATTACATTATATAAAATTTTACACTAATATTATATATTTTTTTAATTTTTAATAAAACTTAACAAAACCCTAATATTTTTATGTTGCAGTATCCTTCTTGTTCCTCAGACTGTGCAGTGCGAATCTCTGGGCTTCGTCACCACCGTCCGCCGCCGTGTTCCGCTTAAACACGATAGCACCAAGGTAATCTCCGATTGGACCTTAAATGAGGATATGAGCCTTAATGTGTTGGATTGCACATCCGCAATTAATTTCAGTGATTTTTGATTTGCATATAAACACACCTTTGGTATTCATAAATCACGGTGAATAAGTTTAAGCATCATATCCATTAAAAATATTGAGAATTGTATTATTTTCTCTTCAGTTGATTCCATTTCGTTAAAAACTGAATTGATGATATAAAAAAATAAGGGTTAGTTCTATTGTTATCTATGGCCTTGCTCTCCCTCATAGGTATTAGGTAATATGTTATTACCTAATAATATTTACTGGAATACTGCTGCTGTTATCATCAGATGTTTGATTAAATTTCAATCACTATGCTTAAGCCTCCAGGGGTTATTTATTTGGATTCTATCTACTAAACTTGTTCTAATTTGTTGTTTGCTGATATTAAAGTTCAATTATTATATGTTTGAGTGATTATTTATTCTCATTAAATTTACTATCTCTTGTTATTAGTTGTTTGGCGGATATTAATGTTCAAGGTATGCTTGAGCAAGGTAAAGGTTTTTATAAATCTTTTGATGAATGTTTCTCTGTGTATCTACATATAAGCTGAAGCTGTCTATATTTTGTGATGTTGCAATTATGAGTCATGATTATATGGTGAACATTCTCTTATTGTCATTGAGGCATTATATTTCCATTTGTGCCAATGTTCAGAACAATTTGATTGGACATAAGCTATTCTGCATTTTCAGATAAAATTTACCTTGGTTAATATTTCATTTGGAGATTTTTATGCTATCTAGCTTTGGGTGATGTGGGTTGTTTGTGGACTCTTTTTATTCTAATTGCTTACTTACTTGGTAATAGGTATTGCATTTGCATTTTGAGCTTATACTTACCGTAGAAATACAAACTTTACAGTAATGGATCATCATCCTAAGCTTAACTTTTTTCTTGTTGGATGACATATTCTTTATGGATCTTAAAACTGAAACTGCATCATATTCTTTATTGTTTCATTATTTTTTTCTGTTATGATTATGAAAGAATAAGGATAACAATTAATTATCTCATGAGATAGTAAAATTACTAAATTCATCTAAGTTGGGCTTGGACCAATCAAGTGCTCTGCATTTGTAATCTATTAGTCGAAAAGAAGAGTAGTAGTACACGTAAAAATTTAATTCAGAGGACTTGGTGGAAAAGTAAGTACCACATGTAAGTAATTATAAGATATAAATGGTGGTTGTTTTGGAAGCTCAACACGCCTGCAGTACTTGTTTAAAATATCAAATGTATATGGACTTAAATGATGTTAAAGATAATTATGAAACTCCCTAAACTCTTACGGGATTCCCTTAAAGAAAATAAGTATATAGGTTTCTAACACTTTAAAATTGTCCAGAATTGTGTCTTGAAGTATTTATGGTAGTGAAGTATATCATTAACTAATAATTTACCAGAATTGTGTCATTGAAACAGCTTGAGTGAAGTATTTAACTTTATTAAAGTTTTATGCTCAATCTTAATTGTGTATTTATAATTTGTATTTTTTTTATAAAAAAGTTTCACTTAATCGAACCTAACCAGGAGTGGCATACATACTGAGCATGAGCAGAACCTAACCAGAAAGGAACAATACGTGTCGGTTTGTCAGATTCCTCTGAGCACATTGAAACTGCTTGCCTCAGCAAGTGAGTAGTAGTTGAAACTAGAAGGAAAAGGATTGGATCTTCATCAATGCATGGCACTGGTAGAAAATTTTTCAATTCCTTTTACCGAACCATTTCCTCTTCAACTTTTCCACCTCCTCCTGTTGTTTCTTCGCGAAGAGTTGTTGTCACTGGTAACTAATTTATCAACTCTTTCTTCATTTCATATTTATATTCCACTGATGCGCCATTTCACTTCCTTTCATGATCATTTAGGGTTAGGAATGGTGACACCTCTCGGCTGTGGAGTGGATGCTACGTGGAAGCGCCTCGTTGACGGGGAGTGTGGCGTAAGGGCATTATCTTTGGAAGATCTCAAGATGAATGGTTTTGATAAGGAAACTCAATTGAGCACCTTCGATCAGTTGACTTCCAAAGTTGCTGCTCTTGTCCCTACTGGAACCAATCCAGGTGAATTCAACCACCAAATCTGGCTTAATTCTAAGGTAATTTTATAATTGTTATTTCGCATTCCCATTTCTTTTGTATTGTGTTTGAATAGAGAATTTTATAAATGCAAAATACATTGAATTTTAGATGCTTTCAATTCGAATAACTTCATTTTGCAACTGCTTTGTTTGGATAAGATAATTTAAATTTATTGAATTTTAATTTTCTTATTTGGATAGTCTTTCAATTCTCACAAAAATAAAAAATTATTTTAATGTTAAAATTTGAAAATATCGATTAGTGATGCTTTTCAGCTAAAGTTATTTTTGTTGACATTTGTAAAAGTTTTTTCTGTTTATGTCAATTAATTTTATCACTAACGATCTGCCTTAGGGGTGTCGACCTAAATGTGGTTATCAATGCACCTCCCGTGTCAAATATCTTTGCTCTTCATCGCCTTCAATTCAGACTCACCCTGATCACTTTGTAAATCATAACCTTTACTTCCGTTCAGACTCATTCTACGCATCTCTTATTGATAATTCTATCCACAAGAGCCACCTTGATCAAATACATAACCAGTTAGTTGTATCTGGGTTGCAAAATAATGGCTTTCTCATTACTAAACTGGTAAACGGGAGTTCAAATCTTGGACAAATTTGTTATGCTCGCAAGCTGTTTGATGAATTTTGCTACCCTGATGTGTTTATGTGGAATGCTATAATTAGGTGTTATTCAAGGACCAATATGTTCAAGGACACCATTGAAATGTATAGATGGATGAGATGGACAGGAGTGCATCCAGATGGATTTACTTTTCCTTATGTACTTAAAGCTTGTACAGGGTTGTTAGATTTTGGTTTGAGTTGCCTAATTCATGGGCAGATAGTCAAATATGGTTTCGGGTCAGATGTGTTTGTGCAGAATGGCCTTGTGGCATTGTATGCTAAATGTGGTCATATTGGTATGGCAAATGTGGTGTTTAACGGGTTATACCATAGAACTATTGTTTCATGGACTTCCATCATTTCTGGATATGCACAGAATGGGGAAGCAATGGAGGCATTGAAAATGTTCAATCAAATGAGAAATACTGATGTGAAACCAGATTGGATTGCTCTGGTAAGCATTCTGAGGGCTTATACTGACGTAGATGACTTAGAGCAAGGTAGATCTCTTCATGGTTGTGTCATCAAGATGGGTCTTGAAGATGAGCCTGATTTGCTTATCTCACTTACAGCTTTTTATGCTAAATGTGGGCTGGTGACAATTGCAAGATCTTTCTTTGATCAAATGAAGACTCCTAATGTGATTATGTGGAATGCAATGATATCTGGCTATGCAAAGAATGGTCATGCTGAGGAAGCAGTTCATCTATTTCATGACATGATCTCGAGAAATTTAATACCAGATTCTGTCACTGTGAGGTCTGCAATCTTAGCTAGTGCGCAAATTGGTTCCTTCAAATTAGCACAATGGATGGATGAGTTTGTCAGCAAGACTAAATATGGAAGTGACATTTTTGTTAATTCAGCCCTAATTGATATGTATGCAAAATGTGGAAGTGTAGAATCTGCCCGTATGGTATTTGATCGTAATTCTGATAAGGATGTTGTTGTGTGGAGTGCCATGATTATGGGATATGGATTGCATGGTCAAGGATGGGAGGCCATTAATCTTTACCTTGCAATGAAGCAAGAAGGGGTACTCCCAAATGATGTCACCTTTATTGGGCTTCTCACAGCATGCAATCATTCTGGCCTTGTAAAAGATGGATGGGAGCTATTCCATTGCATGAAAGGCTTTGAAATTAAGCCTCGCAATGAGCATTATTCTTGTGTTGTTGATCTCTTGGGACGAGCAGGTTATCTGGGTCAGGCTTGTGCATTTATAATGAAAATGCCCATTGAACCTCGGGTAAGTGTATGGGGTGCACTTCTGAGTGCATGCAAGATCCATCGTTGTGTAACATTGGGAGAATATGCTGCAAAGAAGCTATTCTCATTGGATCCATATAATATAGGGCATTATGTACAACTCTCTAATCTCTATGCATCCTCCCGCATGTGGGATCGTGTTGCACACGTTCGTGTTCTAATGAGGGAGAAAGGATTGAATAAGGACCTTGGTTACAGTGTAATTGAAATAAATGGGAAGCTACAAGTGTTTCATGTAAGGGACAAGTCACACCCGATGTCTAAGGAAATTTTTTATGAGCTCCAGAGATTAGAAAAAAGGTTAAAGGAGGTTGGGTTTGTCCCACATATGGAATCTGTTTTGCATGATCTAAATTATGAAGAGAAGGAGGAGAATCTTAGTTTTCATAGTGAGAGAATAGCCATTGCTTATGGGCTTATTAGTACTTCTCCAGGAACTACACTTAGAATAACAAAGAATCTTCGAGCATGTGTGAACTGTCATTCTGCCATAAAGCTTATATCAAAGCTTGTTGATAGGGAAATAATTGTACGGGATGCAAATCGGTTTCATCATTTTAAAGATGGTTTGTGTTCTTGCAGAGACTATTGGTAAGAAGAATGATTCAAACTCGTACCAGCAGTTGCTGTTAGCTAGCACTCCCCCAGATTAATACAGTGCTTGCTAGTTTTGTTAAATAGCATACTGATCTGGAACCTCCAGCAGTAACTTATTCTCAAAATCTGTAGGGACTAGAGACAAAGTAGACAGCTTTTGAATGTCTACTGATATATGTGTAAGAGCTGATACTTCCTTACACTTTGTTATTGAGAAACTGATTGTCTTCTCTCTATTTAGGTTGAACCATGTGGGCAAATGAATCTGTATTTTAGTGAGATTATATTCTTCCTGGTACATTTTTTTTAATGTTCTACCAACAAGAAAAGTCGAAATTGTTATGTATGAGATTGTGGTAGCCCTCTTTAAATTAGAAAGAGAAAATTTGCTAACATCAAAAGAAAGCTACTAAACAGCAGTGCCAAAAGGAAAAAGGATAAAGTTGGCTGAGTGTTGTGTAGTTTCTTCTGGTTTTAATGCTGCCTTGCCTTGCATTGCTTTTTACTTATATATGCTGGATATGAACTTCTATTATGCTTATTGATGTCATTGTAGTACTGTGACATTTCCCGTTTGCTAACATCAAAAGAAAGCTACTAAACAGCAGTGCCAAAAGGAAAAAGGATAAAGTTGGCTGAGTGTTGTGTAGTTTCTTCTGGTTTTAATGCTGCCTTGCCTTGCATTGCTTTTTACTTATATATGCTGGATATGAACTTCTATTATGCTTATTGATGTCATTGTAGTACTGTGACATTTCCCGTAGGATCATCGATCAATTGCAAGGTTTATAGCATATGCACTATGTGCTGCCGATGAAGCTCTCAAGGATTCTAATTGGTTCCCCACTGAGCAGGAAGATAAGGAAAGAACGGTATGCATTTTTTGAATACTGGTAGTAACAAATATTTTTTTGACTATTCCCTTGTAACCTGTATCTTAACTTAAAAAACTATCAGGGGGTGTCTATTGGTGGGGGAACTGGAAGCGTTAGTGACATCTTAGATTCTGCTCAACTGATCTGTGAGAAAGTAAGTTAGTTGAGACTCACTTGTATTGAAGAACTTTGGTGATCTTTCAATAAGTTCTTTTGATTATGGCAGCCAAATGATTTGGTAATTTAAATAGACTATGCTGCATTTGATATTTACTTTTTCTCCCCTGAAACAGCGTCTTCGTCGCCTTAGTCCATTTTTTATCCCACGGATATTGATCAACATGGCATCAGGTCATGTGAGCATGAAATATGGATTCCAGGTGAAGAGACTACTTTCTACTGACTGATATTCTATTCCTCCCATTTAACAAATGTTAGGAATATATCTTCTTGCTTCCATGTTTCATCATATAATATTTCTAACATCATTATCCAATGAGAAATAACAGCCTTCTGATACAAAAAAGTTTCCTTCATGTTAATTTGGCTGAATAATTATATTTCGATCAGTTTTAAAAGATTGTTTACTCAAACAAACATGATATGTTTCCCTATAGAACAATTATAAATTTATATCATATGTCAGCAAAATTATTGGAAAATAAGATAGTAATGCTATTGTTGTTTCCAAGCTATTAGACTATTGTTCTATGCTATTACCATGACCTTTTCTATTATTAACGATCCCAAGCATGTGAAGAACTTCTTTCCTGTTCCTGAATATAGGGACCAAATCATGCTGCTGTCACTGCATGTGCCACCGGCTCACATTCTATTGGTGATGCGATGAGAATGATTCAATTTGGGGATGCAGATGTGATGGTGGCCGGAGGATCAGAATCCAGCATTGATGCATTATCAATTGCAGGATTCTGCAAGTAAATTATGACCAATGCCCTGTGTCCTCTGTTATTATTAGCCACTTCAATAATTATTTGTCCTTTGCCCCCCCTCTGATATTGGAGACTTGCAGGTCTCGGGCTTTGACAACAAAATATAATTCAAGCCCACAGGAAGCATCACGACCGTTTGATAGTGGTCGAGATGGGTTTGTGTAAGTATAAAGACACTTTACATTTGTTTCTGATTATAATCATATGTTTGTTGTCTAACTACAAATTATTGGTTGCGTGTTTTTTTTGTCTTGCTCCTTATACCAAAGTTATACTTTTACTCAGGATAGGTGAGGGTTCAGGAGTCTTGGTCTTGGAGGTTGGTTAAGAAGTTTATTGTGTATCATCTATCCTTCCAATAAAGATATACTTTATTTATAATATGATCTTTCTTTTTTATTTTTTTCTCCTATCTTTAAGGAACTTGAGCATGCAAAAAATCGAGGAGCCAAAGTCTATGCAGAGATTCGTGGCTATGGGATGTCAGGTAGTTTCTTGCAGGAAATAGGATTTTCTTCTAGCTGTAACTTCATATATGGTTGACTTCTTTCATCTGAATTTTGACTAGGTGATGCATACCATATTACTCAACCTCCTAGTGATGGGAGAGGTGCCATTTTGGCCATGACTCGTGCTTTACGACAGGTGTACTTTATCTTCCTGTATTGATTTGCATTTTGAGGTTTTCTGTTGGTTGAGCTTCCAACTTTTCATATATACATGTCTTGATGGTGTGACCACACTATTCTTTGTCTGCTTTTCCGCTGTTACTGTGACTACAGGTGACGATGAAAACTAAGACCAAATAAATACCCATAGAGATCATCCACAATGAGTAGGATATGTAGTTACTTGCCCATCAAACGAGTCTAGGTCAAGTACTAGTAATTGCCCATGAAAATTTGAGTGTTCGATATGCCTATTTAGCTGAAATTAAGTATTAATGATACGATTATGAGTTAAACTCTTTTGCTCTATTGTATTTTATTTGCTCTGTGCATTAGGCTTAGCCATAGTCTAGATGTTCATTTTAAACGATTGTTTTTTCATGATATGCAGTCAGGTCTTCACCCTTCTGAAGTGGATTATATAAATGCACATGCTACATCTACACCTTTAGGCAAGTGAAATGGACCTTTACTGATTCCAGCAATTTAACCTTGAATATTATTATTTTTTAATATTCCATCTCAATGTTTTGTGCTTTTGTCATAAATTATCTCACCAGAATCCTATATACAGGCGATGCAATAGAAGCTAATGCTATAAAAACCGTGTTCTCTGACCATGCAAGCTCGTCTGCTTTAGCCTTCTCCTCCTCGAAGGTAAAACAAGCTGTATGACCAACAAATAATAATCTAAAGTGCTGGTTGCTTCTTAACTGTTAGTTTTCACCTATGGGAGATGCCATTTAGTTTTTGTTTTATTTTGATGTGGAGAACAATAATTAATTGAAGCAATTTTTCCAGGGGGCTATTGGTCATCTCCTTGGTGCTGCTGGAGCTGTTGAAGCAATTTTTGCAGTTTTGGCAATACAAAATGTAAGCATTTTTGCACGTACTGTTGCTTTTATGCTTGCTCTAGAACCAGACCCGTATGTTTAATCTAATAGAATGGTATCTGTGATGTTCTTGTAACAGGGAATTGCTCCATTAACTCTTAATTTAACTAAGCCAGATCCTGTGTTTAGTGATGGTTTCATGCCATTGTCTGCTTCAGAAGAAATGCCAATTAGAGTAGTTATGTCAAACTCTTTTGGTTTTGGAGGCACAAATGCGTCCCTACTTTTTGCTCACTCTGGTTCGGACTAATTTTCATAGTTACATCTCATTCCATTGGCATTATTTAACAAAATCTGGTTGATCCATGGTGAGGAGAGTTTAATGGCCTGAAGTTCTTAGCAGCGTGCATGTGCCTGAAGTTTGTCGTCTGCCACATTGTACATTTTTGTGCTGCCAGTGCTTTTACTCCTAGCTATTTGCAACACAACTCTGTTGACAATTCATAAAATGTTGGATTCAATTGCAAATTTATCTTTTAAAATCTTTTATCTTAGAAAAATGGTGGCCAAGGCTGAGGTGCACCAATTTTATAAGTGGTTTATGATACACCACTAATAATGACTGCTCTTATACTCACAATAGTATGGTGCACCCTCTATATGATAGCACTGCCTTTCTTCCTCTTCGTTCCAAAGTTGTGCTTCTGATATCAAATTGTCCCAAATTGAGAACACCCAATGTCTGATTTCGTTGACCCCCTCACACTTGTCAGCCTGGCATTGATTTGTCCTCGATAACTCCTTCTGACTTCCAAGAAGATCCTTCACGGATGGGAACAATAGTTCAGAGTGAAGGGATGTATGATATAATTGTGAGATTAGATGAATGTAAGGGTTAATGAAAGTTGTGCACTATAGATTAGCACTTGTCTAATCATAAAAGTAGATTTAATTTTTGATTAAACACAACTAATCATGTTTTTTTCCTCAGCAAAATTACGCTAGACAGCAAAATCTAACAAGTTTTGGATTGAAAGCCATTATGATTCAAATAATTTTTTATTAGGAGTGAGCATGATTCAACTTAGTCCGGTCAGACCTGGTGTATTTCTTAGGATGAGTTGAGATTATTTGGGGTCGTTTCAATTATTCTTTTAAATAGTATAAGTTTTTGAACAGTTGTATATAATGGTTATTTTAAAAGAGTTTAATCACAATCCTTCTTTTATCGTAAATTTGTGAACTTTAATCATTACAAGTCACAGATGAAAAGTTATGATTTTACACTAACAGTGTATACTAATTAAACTCATTTAAAAATATATAATAAGATTTCTTATAAGCTTTTGCTATTTGTATATCTATTACAAAGATGTATTGAAACTGTTACAATTAATTGATACTTTTTATTACCCTAACAGTGTATACTAATTAAACTCCTTAATATAAAGTCACCAGAAATGACACAATATATCTTAAAATATTTGGATTATTAAAAAAATAATATCTGCATAACACCTTACTATAGTGAGTAAGTATAGATTTTTTCTCCTTGCACCTTTATACTTTCTCATTACACCTTCATAATCTTGCAAAAAGATAATAGTGCCTTCTCGCACAGTTCTTCTCCCTCTCCCATAATTTTTCTCCTTTTTCATGGTTCTTCTACTTCTTCAAACATCTTCTTCCTTGTTTCCTCTCTTGTGCCAATCCGAAACACAAGTTCTCCTTTCGTTGCATGTGTAAAAAATTTGTTTTTACAAGTCCAAATTAGTTAATCCAAACTTATAAAAAAATTTGTGAGTTCAGATTAATTATCCATACTTGTAAAAATGTTTGTGATTACAAGTCCGGATCAACTAATTTAGACTCACAAATTTTTTTATAATTCAGACATGTAAAAAAATTTGTGAGTTTGTATTAACTAATCAAGACTTGTACAAAAAATTAAGTTTGAATTAGTTAATCTAAAATAGTAATCACATTTTTTTTAACTTTTTTTTTATCCAAGGATATTTTTGTTATTTTAAAAAACAATGGAGGTGTAATGAGAAAGTATGGAGGTGCAGGAAGAAAAACTCGTAAGTATAACTTAATAACAAGTATTTTGCGCATGTTTTTAAGTCTAATTGATTGATGATCAATAGAGTTATCAAAATGGGCGAGCTGACTTAGCCCAACCAATCAAACTCACACAATAAAATGGGTTGGGCTACCCCAATTCATATTTTATTCGGGTCACTGTTTTCTAACCTCATCCTCCTATACTGGGCCATTGGGCCAAAATGGACTTTTTTAAAAAAATCTCAAACTTTAAACCTTGTAATATTACTAAAAATTTAATTTAAATTTTAAAAACAAAAAATAAAATAATTCATATAATTTCCTAGTGATAAAAAATTAAACATAATACATAAATATTAAATTCGTTATCAATCAGGATAACATAAGAATAATTATAACAATTAACACCTACATAGTAAACATAGTTATCAAAATCGTGAGTTAACTTGTAAAATTGTACGAGTTTATAAGTTCTTGATGAGTTAAATCGCATGTAAAATTGGAAAGGTAGTAAGATCGGTAAAATTGGAGCAAACTCAGAGTAAACTCGCGAGTAGACTCGTGAACAAATTTTTCAAAAGGTGTTTTCCTGTGCTTACTCTAATTTTGAGTATTTTGAATATAATTTGTTCTTATGTCTAAAATGTTTTGAAATTTTGAGTGTTTTAACGCTAATTTGTATTTATTTGAAGTATTTAGACTTATTATGTGTATTTAAACTTATTATGTATTAAAATTTTTTAATTTTTATGTTATTTATAAATATATTTTTAATGAAGTAAACTCTTACGATTTTACGAGTCGAATTTGCTGGGCTCTCACGAGTCTATGTAAACTCTCGATTTTGATAACCTTGATAATAAACATCATAAAATAATATATGATGATAATTAAACAACATAATTAATCAAGGAACATTGGCTAGATTGTAAACATGATTATTCAATTTGCAAAGCCACATTCAATTTGGTCTTATATTCCTAAAGGTCCAATTTTTGTTTATTTGATTTTTTAACAGATATAATATATTAATATATATTTTTTAAAGTTATATATATTTATATTTTTATTCAGGTCAGTCCGTGACCCGTTGGGCCAACTCGACCTAAGTCCATTTACAAAGTCAGGTTAAATAAACTGGCTAAAATGACTCATTTCTATTTGGGTCTTTTTCTTTAAAGTTTAGTCTGATCCATTTTATATGTTTGCAAGCTGACCCAACAGGTTAGACCCATTTTGACAGCTCTAATGATCAATGTATACATAATTGGAAACTTGTGATACTTGTGCTTAAGTAGAACATTGTTGTTTAGTTGTGCTCAATAGAGAGGCCACCCAAAAATGACATAAATCAACAAGTAAATAGGTAATGTTTAATTTGTAACACATTTACTTTACTGTTTGTCATATAAATATGATTTTACACAATTCTTTTTTGTTTGTAATATCGTGTTTACACAGTATTCCAAATGCTCAGGGAAAAACATGATAGTAAACAAAAGAATGCTAAATGGATAAAATCTCAAGCAAGTAATTTATAATATTAGATAATGTGAAGAAAAGGAGTGATAAGTTTGGACAAAAAAGGGTATATGCAACACATGTCCATTTTTGTTTTTTCTAATTACATGTATTTTTCACGAGTCCATCTTGTTTAAACCTTGTGGACCATTATGAACAACAAATGCTCCCTCGAGTATTTAATGTAGTTGCCTATTCAATACTTAAACTCGAGACCACTAGTTAAATTAGGACAATATCATGCTAGAATATTTAGTTTTAATAAATAATTATTTAATAAATGATAAGTTTTATAAAAGTATTTATAATGAACTATGTGTAAAATTTTAGATGGAATCTTTCACTAAAAACTTAAGCAAAACATTAATTTAATACTCTATTCTTATTAATATATATATATATATATATATATATATATATTAATATTATTTTAAAATTCCATACATATATAAAGGATCATTGGAAGAGGGGGTGATAGTGAGATAAACCACAAAATTTGGTGGCTCGTTAGAAGCTAAGGAGAAGTGTAGGGTCAAATTTGAATTTCTTTAAACTTTTATATAAGTAAAAAAATGTGCTTTATATAATAATTTTAAATATAAATGAATTTAACTAAAATAATAATTAACATTTATTAATAAAAAAATTATGAGGTGCACTAAAAAAGGAATCTCTTATTTTTCGCGGATCTAAATCCTTTCTATTTGGAGAAAATCGAAGAGTATCCGATAAAAAAATGTGGACTGTACATTGAAATGAACCACTATTTATATGAAGTGCACGAAAAGAAGAATATCTTATTTAATTTTAATTATTTTAAAATAAATTATAAATAAATATTAAAAAATATGTCGTGACATTGTGAAGTCTACAAAAGTGTTTTAAGATCACAAAATGTAACATTTTATTAAAGTAAAAAATAAAATAGATCTTCATGATGATATGATATTGCGGGATCTACAAAAAAGTAGTGAACTAAGATGAAACATATGATCTTCTATTGGAGGTACTCTAAAGTGGAGTGAATTATACGTTAGTAACACTACTTGTCTTCTATCCTTTGCTTAAATCCGTGAATTGCAATTTTTTTTTAAAAAAAATTGTATAAAAATGAGAAAAATATTTCTAGCTATAAAAAAATAAATAAAATAAATCTAAAATATTATTCTCTCTTCTAAAATTATAGTTGTTTTATTATTATATTTTCATTTAAAACTATAATTGTTTTATTAATTCAAAATTACATTTATAATTTTTTCGGTTGTACCCTTCTTACCTCTTTTAATGTATTACATTTTACAAGTATTGATGTCAATGGAAATAACTAATGACAAAAAAGTATGGTGAAATTATTTGTATTGAGAGGTCCTTCCACCTTGTTAATTATGTGTTGACCAAAAGAAATGGACACTTTTCCAGATTGATAAAGGGGGACCAAAGATTGCTTCCTTGGCATTTGCGGAGACCACATATGAGCAAGTGAAGATAATCAAAATGATTCTTAGTTTATTTTTCTCTAGCTCTCGCCAAAAAGTAAGTATGGAGAAGACAAAAGTTTATTTGTCAAGGAATTGGCAAGTTAAAAATCGCATAGCCCATGAGTTGGGTTTTCAGCAAACTATTGACCTAGGAAAATATCTTGGTGTACCTCTTCAGCACACAAGAACTTTGTAACAATCTTATCAATATGTTATTGATAAGGTCTCCCAGGGGTTAAGTTTTTGGAAGGAAAATACTCTCTCCATGGCAGGAATATTAACTCTAACCAAGGTTATGCTTCAAGCTTTGCCTACATACACCATGCAAACCTCCCTTTTGCCAGTTTTAGTTTGTGAGGTTATAGATAAAAAGTGTCAAAATTTTATTTGGGGTGATATTGAGATAAGCCATAAAATTCACTGGCTAAATTGGAAAGATGTTTGCTCCTCTGAGAAGAATGAAGGCCTTGGTTTGAGAATGATGAAACAAATGAATCAAGCCACGTTAATGAAGGCAAGCTAGAGGTTAAGTACAAGGCCAAATGATTTATGGGTTCGAGTGATCAGATCAAAGTACCATTATCCTAACAATATTCTTCCCCACATTGATGGTAGGTAAATTGGTTCAAATTTTTGACATGGAATTTTGTTGATATAGGAGAACATGTACAAGAACTTTGGTTGGAATGTGGGGAACAGGAGAATAATTAAATTTTGGATTGAGTCTTGGGTCCCATAGGTTGGGAAGTTGATGGATCATACAACTAGTGTTGTCTCCCACCAATTGACAAGACCTCTATGGTTTTTTCTTAATGTATCTGGGAACTGGGATGTAACAACTTTTGACCATGCTCTCCTTCTAGTATTGTTGATAAAATTAGAACCATTCAACCTACATTAGGTAGTGCTAATGAAGATAGTGTCTATTGGATTGGATCTTGTGATGGTGGTCTGTTCGTTAAAAGTGCTTATGATTATATAAGCAACAATCCTGCCAATCCTAACCAGAATTTGTTTAAGGTTATTTGGCATTGGACTAGACTTGAGCTTATCAGAATCCTCCTATGGAAGATAACAAGAGGGATCCTTCTTACTAACAAGCTTAGACACAGAAGACATATAACAGATGATGATAAATTTCCATTATGTGGAGCTATCTCTGAAAATGTGACTCATGTATTCCATGAATGCAAGTTTACGTAAAAGGTGTACAAGGATATTTTCAACAATAATAAGTGTGGCCTTATTATTTGGGACCTTGAATTTTCAGAGTGATTACTTGATAACATAACCCAAGCTAGGCTTGGTAAGATATCCTGATGGTGCTTAATTTTTGGCCTAACAATTGATGCAATATGGAAGAGATGGAACAATTTTTTCTCTAATCACATTGGTATTGAAACGAACCAAATTCTAGCCTTTGTTTGGAGCAAACTTCATAATTTTGACAGAACAACAGCTTTTGATATCACAATATAACCCATTTTGGATACCATTGTGGCTACTAAAAGTGGATGGTCACCACCTCCGTTGGGAGTTCTTAATTTGAATGTTGATGGGACATGGTCTAGGAGTTTGAACAAGACAGAAAGTGGGGGAGTCTTTAGAGATGATGAAGGTGAATTTATGTTGGGTTACTCTTGTTCTTTGTAAACATCCTTTGTTCTTGAAGCAGAGCTGCATACTATTATGCATGGTCTCTTGGTGGCAAGAGATCATAACCTTCCAAATATTATTATAGAAACAAACTCTTATGATGCTTGGTCGATAATTGTAGATGACAGAACTTATCATCATTTAAAGCACATGGTGAGTACAATTTTTGGCCTAATTGAGGAATTTGTTAACTTCAAATTGGTTCATGTGCTTCAAGAAGGCAATATGTTGGCAGATGCTTTTACAAAATATAGCCTAACTACTTCTAATGATAGAATTTTTTGTTTACAAATATTCCAAATTTTGCATATCCTGTATTTTGTAGGGATATTAGTTGTATTCAGATTTTGAATTAATTCTTGGTGTGAGCTATTTTTCAATACCATTCAGCAAAAAAAAAAAAAAATCTAATTACCTATCAATTATAATATTAATGTTAATAATTTATAGGGATGGTAAAGTGGATCAAGTCCATCGGCCTGCCATGCATTTTGGTCCACCTGCTCGTTTAGGCTCACCCTGCCTAACTTGCCAGACCAAGGGCGGAGAAGGGTGGGTTGGTCTACTACTTAAAATAATATATTAAATTAATGATAATAATTTTTATATTAATTATATTATAAATATAAAATATAATTAATCAATTAAAAATAAAAATAAAAATTATGATAATTTAGGATTACTAGCTTAGTAATTTATTTTATAATTTTATAAATTTATCAAAATTATTTAAAATTTAATTTAAATAAAAAATAAAAATTAAAAATCAAAACTTAATATAAGAATATAAATAAAGTAGGTCACTCTGTACGATAAGATATATTAACTAAGTTTTTTAATGTGCTAGATGTCTAGAATTTTCCTTTACGTCTTTACTTTAATTATTGAAAAAAAGCAAATTGTCAAATCACAAAGACACAAACACAATTAAGTGAAAGAATTAGAATATGAAACAACAAGTCAACAAAACTAGCACGTCAGTTCGCTTATAAGTGAGGCCGACCTGACAGATTAGCTTACGCCACTCATTTCTAGTGAGTCACAAGTGGGTTAGGTCTAAACAGTCATGCTAACATGTTTTGCCAACCCTAATCATTTCAATGATATAAGACCATTTAGTAAAAAAATATACTAAATAATGTTTTTTAATAGGTGTGGAGTGTGGACTAATATTAAATAACTATAGAGTAATGTTATGGTCACACCCTTCTAACAAGAGTACGGAACACAGAGTGATCATAACATTTCTCTAACTATAATATTAGAATGAATGAGAAATTATTAGATGTCTCAGATCAACATATCATTTATGTCTCAATTAATTACTATACAATATATAATTATTTAATTAACATAATTTATAAGATAAGCTAATTAAATAATTATATATTGGGTAATAATTGGTTGGAACCATAAATAACACGGTGATCCAGGATATTTAATAATTTTTTGGGTGGAAGGAATAGCTACCTTTAAATATTTTAGTTATGAAATTATCTTTTTAAATATTTAAATTACAATTATTTTTGTAAAATATTTATCATTAAATTAATTTTAATTATAAAAATTATAATTTTTTTAGAAAATTAATATCCTCTCCTCCACCTCCTCTTATTATTATTAGATAACTTCGACTTTCCTAATTTTTCAAAAAATAAATAAATAAGGAATTTAAATTAAAAATAGGTTTTCTTTTAAAATTAAAGTGCTGGAATTTTTTCACATAATTATAAGTTATCGGACATAAAAAAAGATATATATATATATATATATATAAAAGTCCTTCTTCACAGTAATTTTATGTGAATAGATCTCATGGTAAATTTTTTATGTGAAAAGATAAATATTTTCTAAATTGGATAGGGTGAAAAATTTAGAAATAAATTTTGAATGAATAATATTTAGATTGAAAATTAATTTTATTCAAGAAATGAATATATGTATATTAAAAAATGTATATATACAATACGATGAAAATCTTGTATCTTAGTATTTCATTTTCTGTCTCTAATAATTAATAAACATTATGTAATTTAATCAATTATATAAAATATAAAAAAATTCATTAATGGAGTAAAGTGATAAAACATAGATGAGATGCATTTGACTCTGCAACAGTGAGTTTATGTGAATAAATCTCGGGAAATCATTTTTTAATATTGTAATCTTTATCTACCATCCAAATTTTCTAAACTGAAAACTCTCCAATTTTCTGGGATCCTAATAGTCTAATACCCAATTTCTTCATAAGTTCATACCCTGAAAGGAAAGGATCATTATTTTTCTTGTTTATCAGTCAAAGTTTGATTATTTTTTTATCTTTTTCTTCTTCTTTTTTTTTTTCCCCCCTCTTTCCTTATCTCAACGGCAATGAACGTCGGTTGGTCGGTGGGATCTTTTTGTACTTTTTAAAGATTGAATGAATCATATTTAAAATCAAACATGAGTTATGTATTGTCAACTTGTAGATGTAAACTTTTTGACTTACCATAAAATTAACAATAAATTAATAGTGTGAGTGTTCTCCACTTGGTTCTCTTAAATAAGGTATTTAAAATCTTGTTAATAAAAAAAAAACATAATTATATTGAGTAGAGAGACCTTATTAAAGATAAAAATTCAACAAATTGGTGAATACTTCGTAACAATGTCATAAATACCAATAAAAAAACATGAAAATCATAACTTGCCACTTGTCTCAATAATTAATAACCAAAGAATATAGTATAAGTAATTAATTCAAAGGTATACATGAATAATAACATTGAAATTTAAATTTTAATATACATAACACATTTTTTTTTCTTTAAATTAATCATATTATGTTAATAAGTATAGATATTTAAATACAAATAATTATTTTTTTGTAGGAAAGAATTATTTAAAAATTTTAATAATAAATTATTTAAAATTTAAATATGAAACATGGAACACTTTACTAATTTTATAAAATAATCTCCAACGGTAGTAGCAAGAAAATCCTAAGTGCAAGGGATGGAAGTCTAAAAAGTGAAAGTGACATAAAGACTTCCTTTTATTGGACAAACAAAACAATGTTTGGATTTTGGCTACTTTCAACTTTCAAGAAAGTCTTTGTAACCTTTTTCCAGAAGATCATTACATTAATTTTTTTATTGGTAATTTATCATTAGATTAATTAGTATGTAATAAAATATAAAAATTGATAATGTTCATCACAATTCGACTTTTAAAACATTAATTAATAAATTCAACAAGAATTGTTTCGATTAAATGTTAATATATCTATATAATTGTTTCAATTGAGTTATTGGTCTTAAATATTGTTCAGATATTATTAAAACTCTTCTTCTTCTTTTTTTTGTATGTTTTTACGAGAAAGACATTTTTTATAGTTTAAGAATTGTCACCAATTATTTTTTTACAGTTCTTTAAAATTTAGACTAAATTAATGTAATGGACTAAAATGAGAGGAAGTTACCGTAACTTAATGACTTTTTCTTCACAGAAGACCAATTTTATATAATTTTAATCCCTTAGATTAAACTATAAAAAAAATAGTGTGATTTATTTTCAATGTAATGGACTACTACATAATTTTATTTTCAATTTGTTAAAATAGTGTGATTTATATAAAGATTAAACTTTTTTTTATTTGATTTGTAAGATGCTATAATAGTTCCTGATTTTTTTGAGAAATGAAATTAAAAATTTTAATAAATGATTTAAATTAAAATTGATCTTGTTAACTTATTTCTTAAGATTTTAGTTAACGAACTAAAAGAGAAAATATTTTATTAGAAATTATATATAATCGTAACTCAAAATCATATCTATACAATTTTATGTATATTATTAAAATATTTTTTCCTTTATAAGTCAATAGCTAATATTTTAAAGACCCTAGTTAGTAATCTCAAATTAAAATTATTAGTCACATTTTTTATAAGAAAATGTTGTTTTTTAAAAAAAATAATAAATATTAGTTACTAGTATATAGATGTTATGTATACTATTAATAGTCAATGGGGTCTAGTTCAGCATAGATTATTCACAAAGAGAATTTCCCTTTTCATGTCTACTTTTCTAAATAGGTTCTACCTTTATACCTATTTGAAAATAAAAAAATAATCAACACTATTAAAGTAGGGATTTGAACTCAAAACCTCTATTTCTTCAAATGTAAATTTTGCAACTAGATTAAGCTTATAATCTTATGATAAAAAGTACTTTAAAACATTTATATCGAACATTCATAATTGTTCTACTTTCAATGATCTATAATTTATAATATATATATATATATATATATATATATTATCTATCCTATTAATAAAGATAATTATTCTTTTGATATCTACTTTTTTGAATACCTAATCTACCTCTATACCTATTTTGAAAATAAAAAAATAATCTACTTTGTCAAATGGGATTCAAACCCATGACCTTTATCTCCTCAAATGTAAACTTTTTGTCATTAGATCAAACTTATAATCTTATAAGAAAAAGTACTTTAAAACATTTATATTCAAAATCCATAATTGTTCTACTATGAATAATTTATAATATATATATATATATATATATATGTATATATATATGGAGCGTATCACATGAGAGCGATATTCTTATTTGAGAATGATAAGAATATTTTGTAGTCATCCAAATTTAAATAAAAGGTTCAAATTAAAATAGTTCACTTAAATAGTATCACCCCACCAATAAATAATATTCTTCTCCCACCACGACACCACCATTGTCACCGCCATTACCAATATCATCGTCACCGCCGCCACCACCTCCACCACTATTACCGCTACCACCACTACCGTTGTCATTGCCACCATCACTACCACCATTATTACCACTACCACTGTCGTCGCCGCCATCAATGTTGTCACTGCCATTGTCATGCCACCACCATGGTAGTGACGACGATTGCGGTGGTGGCAGATGGTGGCGACAATGGTGGTGGGAGAAAAATATTACTTATTGGTGGGGATATGGTGGAAGATGTACATGATATTTTTAAGTGAACTATTTTAATATGAACCCTTTGTTTAAATATGATGACTACAAAATATTTTTACAATTCTCACATAAAAATACTATTCCAATGTGATATGTCTCTCTCTCTCTATATATATATATATATTAATAAAAAGAATTTTCCCTTTTGTGTCTACTTTTCAAAATACATATTCTACCCTTATATCTATTTAAAAATTAAAAAATAATGTACGTTGTCAAAGTAGGGATTTGAACCCATGACCTTTGTCTCCCCAAACGTAAACTTTGTTACTAGATCAATCTTATAACCTTATAAGAGAAAGTACTTTAAAACATTTATATTGAACATCCATAATTGTTCTACTATCAACAGTTTATAATACACACACATATATACATATATATATATATATATATATATATATATATATATATATATATATATATATATATTTGTCACTAGATTACACTTATAACCTTATGAAAAAAAGTACTTTAAAACGTTTATATCAAACATATATATATATATATATATATATATATATATATATATATATATTATTAATAAAGGGAATTCCCCTTTTGATGTCTACTTTTCTAAATACTTATTCTACCCTTATACCTATTTTGAAAATTAAAAAATAATCTACTTTGTCAAAAAAGAGATTCGAACCATGAACTTTGTTTCCCCAAACATAAACTTTGTCACTAGATCAAACGTATAACTTTATGGAAAAAAAATATTTTAAAACATTTATATCCAACATCCATAATTTTTCTATTATTAATAATCTATAATATATATATATATATATATATATATATATATATATATATATATATATATATATATATATATGGGAATAAGACGTTTTGGTGTGCATATTTTTTGACTATTTTATCTTTCTAACCATTTTGTGGCTTCTCTCACATTAGTAAATGCACATCTTCAGAAGTTACCACAGATCAACCTTCCTTAAACATCATTAATGATCTATACATTCGATGATAAATATTTTTAATAGAAATGCAAATACACATGCGCGACAATATGTTTAATTCTATTCAAATTCTCTCTTTCAATTTTCTCGAATTCATTGCAAATCTTACATATTCATTGATGAAGTGACATGTTTCTATCATTTTAACATAAAAAAACATATTAAATTAAAATTATTGTACAGAAAATGACATGGTGATTTATTTATACTTTATCATTTTATTAAAAAATATTAAATTTAAACTCTAAAATTGTTATAATATAAAAATAAAAATGTGAATACACAGGTGCGACAATGCCTATGTTTTTGCTAGTAATATATAACATAAATAAAATTTAAAATATAAGTTAAAATATTTCATTTGAATAATAAATTTTATATAAATATAAAAAATTTATAATAAAAACTATGTATTTACCTTTCAATAAGAAATAAATTATACAATAATTAATTATTCATCTAATAGTATATTTATTTAATATTATTAATAAATTTATATTTTAACCATTAAATATTTTGGCTAAATTAACAATGGTGTCCCCCTATTTAAGGGTTAACTCACTTTGTGTCTCCCTTTTTTTTTTTTGTTTTTGCTCACCTTTTACCTTCCAACTTTAATAATTAGGTGAAATTTAGCCTTTCAGTCAAAATCCAATTGTTGATTGTTAGTATATGTACGTTGACTTATTGAGTGGAGAGATTTTAGAACTTAATGACCGATTAATTAATAGTGACTAACGTGACTAAAATAAATTAAGGTTTAGTGATAATTAGGGTTTAGGAAAAAAATATACAAAAGTAGGACACTACAAAGATGGAACCCAAGACCTCACATGCATAGGTTAAGAGTCATATTTCAAAATTCAAGTCTAATTAAATTATAATTAATGTTAGTTTCAAAAAAACAAATAAAAACATATACTAGTAGGCTATTTTGTGAAATGAACTTTGGACCTTGCAATTCTAGGTCGAAA